>CAJQUN010000004.1:21590091-22790091 GCA_907163345.1 Haberlea rhodopensis | reverse complement strand
ATGGAAATACAGGAAGTGATTTGTATTTTATGATTGTGCATTTACGCCTTATTTTCATATTATGTTGAATATGAATTGTGTTATGCTCATGTGTTGGGGGTTGTCTTTGTAGGTGCTTTTGATGTTGAGAACCAGGGTCGGGGTTGAGAAGCTGAGCTGTAAGGAGAGCTACAGGATTAGCTACATGATTTGAGAAAATTTTATATAGCTTCTACTTGTGGTAGAATAAGACTATAGTGTAACACCTTTTGTAGGAATTTGTGAAATTCCTTTGAAACTTTTACTACTGTATTCCTTAAGGTCAGGATAATCAACATGACTCATTACTCTGATTTATTCATATGAATGTTTAGTTCTCTTAATCGCACCTATTAGTATATTGAGATATCGGGGTCTCACATTTAGTGGTATCAGAGCAGTGGTTAGATAACCAGGGAAGAGTGAAGGGTAGCCTTTAGAGACAAGTTGGCTAGGTATTCATTGTTGGGCATGTTATGCATGTGATGCATATTGTTGTATAAGCGTTATACTAACATGCTTTTGAATATGATACTCTTGTTATCTAACGGCTTATACTATGAACTGCTTTTGATATTGTTGTTAACTCTTGTGTTGCAGCATGGCGGCTATTAACCCGGAGAACCTCAATGAAGAGGTAGGGGATATGGGCAGTATGAATGCTAGTGTTGCTCATATGAATCCTTTACCGCCACCTGCTGTGGGAGTGGAGCCCAGTGCACAGATGTTATTACCCGAGGAGCTCAGTTTGACACAGTTTCTGAATTTCCGTCCACCCATGTTTGAGGGGACCGAGTCTGGAGAAGGGGCCGAAGAGTGGCTAGAACGGATAGAGCAGATACTTGTGACTGCGCCTTGTGCACGTACCGCATGGCTGAGGTTAGCCGAGTTTCAGATGGCGAAGAAGCCTTCTATGTGGTGGAAGACCACTGTGATGGAGCTGAGAGCTCAGGGCATGGTAGTAGACTGGACTGTATTCAGGACCCGGTTTCTTAACCGGTATTTTTCTGCCGCTGCTAGACAAGTCAAGGAGGACGAGTTCACTAATTTGAAGCAGGGAAACATGTCAGTTTCAGACTTTGCCTTGCAGTATTCCTCACTGTTGAGGTATGTCCCCCATATCGCTGTGAGCAGCCATGCAAAGATGAGGCATTTCCTGAAAGGACTCAGGCCAGAACTATTTGACCGGGTTGTCTCCAACAACCCTAGCTCTTTTGATGACGCCCTGACACGGGCAGAGTTAGCAGAAATTGCAGTGGGAGCATACAAGGATGTTGTACCCCCTTCAGTACCATCACAGAGGCCTGTTGCTGATAGTTTGAAACCACGAGGGGATCAGTTCAAGGCTCGTGGAGCCTCATCATCTTCCAGATTTAGCGGGAAGAAATCTCAGAGTCAGAAACAGAGCAATCGAGGACCTACACAGGGGAGTAAGGCAGGAGGGGACAGGTGTGACCGCTGTGGAGGATTTCACTTGTCACGTGACTGCCGAGGCTGTTATGTTTGTGGCAAGGTGGGCCACTTAGCTAGGAACTGCCCCAATCGGGCAAGTGAGGCAGACTCAGGGCCGAATAGGCCAAGATTTGATGCTGGGAGGGCACCACCGAGACAGCAGTTTGCACCTCGACCGCAGGGAGGTCAGGCGGCAGGACCACCGCAGGGTCAGGTGTATGCACTGACTAGGGAGCAGGCTGAGGCAGCCCCAGAGGAGGTCATTGCTGGTAGGTGTCATTTATTTACGTACCCTGCATTTATTTTGGTAGATACAGGTGCTTCTCATTCTTTTGTATCTGTTGCTTTTGTGGAGAGACACCACTTGTGCTCGTCTCTGTTACCCACGCCTCTCATGGTCTCGACACCCACGGGGAAGCATGTGATTGCGGATCGGCTGTTGTCTGATTGCCTCATTTATTTTGAGGGCAATGATCTGAGGGCTGATCTGATTCAGTTAGAGATGGCAGACTTTGACTGTATTATCGGCATTGATGTGTTGAGCAGATACCGAGCTGTGGTAGACTGTCGGCAGAGGACTGTTCGTTTTTTATCTGATCAGGGGTTCCAGTGGACTTTTTACGGGGACGGGTCTCGTCCAAGGATTCCAGTGATCTCAGCGGTTAAGATGTCGCGGTTATTGGAGCGCGGCCACACAGGTTACATCATTTATGCAATGGATGTATCTGAGGAAAAGGAAGTGAGAGCCGAGGACATTCCAGTTGTGGCGGAGTTCATTGATGTGTTCCCAGATGAGATTCCGGGATTTCCGCCTGTCAGGGATGTTGAGTTTGCTATGAGCTGCTGCCAGGGACATCAGCCATTTCTCGTGCCCCATACAGGATGGCACCGGCAGAGCTGAGGGAACTAAAGGTACAGTTACAGGAGCTCCTTGAAAAGGGATACATTCGTCCTAGTGTATCGCCTTGGGGTGCACCAGTCTTGTTCGTGAAAAAGAAGGATGGATCAATGCGTCTGTGCATTGACTACAGGCAATTGAACAAGGCCACAATGAAGAACAGATATCCACTTCCGAGGATTGATGATCTGTTTGACCAGCTTCAGGGTACAGAGGTGTACTCGAAGATAGACTTGAGGTCAGGCTATCATCAGGTGCGGGTTAGAGCTGGTGATTTTCAAAAGACGGCTTTTAGAACTCGATATGGACACTATGAGTTCTTGGTGATGCCTTTCGGTGTGACAAATGCACCTGCAGTTTTTATGAGCCTGATGAACCGAGTATTTCAGGAGTACCTCGATCAGTTTGTGATCGTATTCATTGATGACATCCTTGTCTATTCAAGGAGTGAGGAGGATCATGCCGATCATCTGAGGATAGTGCTCCAGATCCTCAGAGATCATCAGTTGTACGCCAAACTCAGCAAGTGTGAGTTCTGGCTGAGCAGTGTATCATTCTTGGGCCATATCATATCGCGAGAGGGGATATCAGTAGACCCGAGAAAGATAGAGGCAGTTATGGATTGGTCTACCCCTACTTCAGTCAGTGAGATTCGGAGTTTTCTTGGGTTGGCTGGCTATTATCGACGTTTCGTCGAGGGTTTCTCAAAGATCGCCAAGCCACTTACACAGCTGACTCAGAAGGGAGTCCCTTTTTGTTGGACAGAGGCTTGTGAGCAGAGTTTCAGGGAATTGAAGCACAGACTGACTACTGCACCAGTTCTAGTGATTCCCAAGGAGAACAAAGGATTTGTTCTTTATACCGACGCATCGCTACAGGGCTTAGGGTGTGTACTGATGCAGGACAGACATGTAGTGGCTTATGCTTCGAGACAGTTGAAGCCACATGAGACGAGGTATCCAGTCCATGATTTGGAGTTGGTAGCTATAGTTTTCGCCTTGAAGATATGGCGACACTACTTATACGGTACCTCATTCACCATCTTCACTGATCACAAAAGCCTGAAGTTCTTGTTTACACAGGCTGAGCTGAACATGAGGCAGAGGAGATGGATGGATCTGCTGAAGGATTATGATTGTGAAATCCTATACCATCCCGGGAAAGCAAACTTGACAGCCGACGCTTTGAGTCGGAAGGTGAGGAGCACAGCAGAGGATGCCATGTGCCTATCAGCTATGTTGGGCTCCTACTGCCATTTGGGATTCGATTATGATGTGTCTACTTCACCAGTATAGGTTTCGACCTTGTTAGCCGAGCCTGTTATTTTTGATCACATCAGAAAGGCTCAGGGGACCGATACACAGGTTCAGAGATGGATGTCAGTGGTTCATTCAGGGCAGCCATCGAGATTCAAAGTGGCTGAGGACGGTTCTCTGAGACTTGGCGACAGATGGGTAGTTCCAGATACACCCGAGTTGCGCCAGGGTATCTTACAGCGAGCTCATTGCAGCAGGATGAGTGTTCACCCAGGCGGGAAGAAGATGTATAAGGATCTACGCAGCCAGTTCTGGTGGAGGCGAATGAAACAGGATGTTACTTCATTCGTCAAGCGCTGTTTGATTTGTCAGCAGGTGAAGGCTGAGAGGCAGAGGCCTGGAGGTGAACTAAAGAGTTTGGAGATACCCGAGTGGAAGTGGCAACACGTGTCTATGGATTTCGTGACCCACTTACCGAGGACTGTTTCGGGTTTTGATTCCATCTGGGTAGTCGTGGACAGATTGACTAAAGTGGCTCATTTCATTCCCTACTGTATGACATATACGCACTTGAGGATGGCACAGTTATATGTCAGAGATGTAGTGAGACTGCACGGGATCCCTGTTTCGATAGTGTCGGATCGAGATCCGCGGTTCACATCTCACTTCTGGGAGGGTCTGCAGACAGCTCTAGGTACAGAGTTGAGGCTGAGCACAGCATATCACCCTCAGACGGACGGACAGACCGATCGTACGATACAGACGCTTGAGGATATGTTGAGAGCTTGTGTGTTAGAGTTCGACATATCATGGCAGGACTTGATAGCCTTGGTGGAGTTCTCTTACAACAACAGCTACCAGGCAAGTATACAGATGGCTTCTTTTGAGGCCCTCTAAGGTAGGCGTTGTAGGTCACCCTTGTGTTGGGATGACTTGGACCGTAAGTCGGTTGGAGGACCAGAGTTGGTTCAAGAAATGGAAGAGAAAGTTAATGTTATCAGAAGAAAGATGAAGGCAGCTCAAGATAGACAGGCAGCATATGCCAATCAACGGCGAAGACCGTTGGAGTTTCAGTTGGGCGACAGAGTTTTTCTGAAGATGTCACCCTTCAGGGGTGTGGTACGGTTTGGTATGCGGGGGAAGTTGTCTCCTAGATACGTGGGGCCGTATGAGATCTTACAGCGTGTGGGTATTCTGGCGTACCGTTTGGCTTTACCGCCTTCTCTGTCTGGTATACACGATGTATTCCATGTGTCTATGCTGAGGAAGTATGAGCCGGATCCTTCACATGTGTTACAGCCTTCTGAGGTTCAGATTGAGTCCGATGTTTCCTATGTGGAGCGACCTATCAGGATTTTGGATAGGGCAGTTCGCAGACTGAGAAACAAAGTTATTCCTATGGTCAAAAGTTCAGTGGGATCGTAGGGGTGTCGATGAGGCCACGTGGGAGACGGAGCGACACATGGTGCAGCACTACCCAGAACTGTTTTCTGGTATGTGATTTATGTTTCACTTTATATTGGGTAAGTGCATGCTGATTTCGAGGGCGAAATCCTATAAGTAGGGGAGTATTGTGATATCCCGAAATGATTATGTGTTATTTAAACATTAATCATTGTTGTGAAAATTATGGTATTAATTCCTTGCTTTGAATTAATAATATTGGGAGATGCATGTGAGGGTACATGTGTTATATGTTGGGATTTTGGGGTTGTGGCATGATTAATTGGGGTGTGTGTTAATCGTTTTGGTAAAGCATGTTTTAAAAAGGGAATTGAAGTATTTTAGTGAGAAAATACTATAGATATCGTGTGAGGATATTTAATACATCGTGCTAAATACCGGGACCAAAACATAACACATCATACCACCCACCACTCAACCACCCCCCTTGACCCATACCCTGCTGCCAGCTGCTGCCCATACCCTTTTCCCCCATCTCCCACTTCACCTCACAAGTCTGAAATCACTTCTTTCTTCCTCACCAAACTCGTCCAACACTTGCTGAGCAAGATAGGAAGGAGCTCAACCAATTTTACTGCCTTGAAGCTTGCAAAAATCGGAGCCAAAAGGGGGTGAGAAACCATTTCTGGGTTTGAAAAATTTGTTGTTGAGTTCATACTTTTGTTGGTGTGAAAAATGGCATGTTAGTTTAGGTTTTGTTAAACCTTCGATTCATGTTCATTTATGATGTTTTTATGAAGCTTCCAATATTTTTCCTTGAGCATATTACATGTTTTATGTAGAAGATTTAAGCATGTAAAGAGGAGTGTTCGAAAATCTGGGTAGATATTTCCCCTGTTTTTCTGGAAAAACGTGGACTGGGAGTGATTTTGAGGAGGTGATATTATGCATGTTAGATGGGTTTTAGAGTAAACCTTCGATGTGAAAATATGCATGGTAGTCTTGTGAAGCCCTTGGCATGTTTGTTCGAGCATGATTTATGAGTTATGTTATAGTTTTTATAGCATGAAATGAAGTACTCGAAAATCTGGAAAGGAAATGTGTTGTCCTGTTTCAGGAAATGTTGATTGGGTACCTGTGTAAATGGTCGATTCCAATGCATGTGGGCTTATGTTAGAGTGTGAATTTGGTATAAATACACTCAGGGTAGTGTGTTGTAACTGCTAGCATGTTGGTCTTGGCATGTTGTATGTCTTACATGTTAGAATGAAAGGTGTGAATATCAGTGTTGAACATTCTGGAAAAATATCGCGCACAGACCATGTGGCGATCGATCGCCACAAATGGCGCGATCGATCGCCGAGGTCCAGTAGCCAAAATCAAAGTCACGCGATCGATCGCCATAAAAGGCGCGATCGATCGCCATGGGGCAGTGGAGTTTGGCGATCGATCGCCAAGTGGTAGCGATCGATCGCCAGAGACAAAATTTTGAAATATTGATATTTTGTTGGATTTTTGATTTTGGATCATATATTGGCATCTAATATTGTGTTGTACACTGGTGTAGAGCCTTCACAGACTGGCTACACAACGCAGGGGATAGAGTCCCACCACACACTACTTTTTGGAATGGTACGTAAGCGACGTACGGGCATCCCAACGGTAACATGTATTTATGTTT
Organism: Haberlea rhodopensis; assembly: GCA_907163345.1. NCBI lineage: Eukaryota > Viridiplantae > Streptophyta > Magnoliopsida > Lamiales > Gesneriaceae > Haberlea > Haberlea rhodopensis. The sequence continues at coordinate 22,783,382 of CAJQUN010000004.1, read as the reverse complement.
GTCTGTGTGACACATGAATGAATGCAATGTGATGCATTATGAGTTGATACATGTTATTATGCATTGTTGTTGCATATTATGCATTGTTGTTGCATATGGTGATGTGGGATAAAGAGATGTATTCCACGAGTCAGGGCGATCACGGTTAAGGTGTTAATGCTTACGCTTTACCGCTAAAAAATGTGGAGCGGGAGGGGGGAGGCTCGCTTGCACATGGAGGCGGGTTTATACCATACTGAGCGAGGATGAGATACCGCTAGTATGAAGAAGCGAGGATGAGATACCGCTTGTTTTGAGATTATGAAAGCGAAGAAGCATTAAAATAACTGATGATGACTGACTCAAGAAAAAAAAAAAAAAAAGAGGAAATGTCATGACATTCATTTGTGAAACCATACATTCATATAATGTGTTATATTATGAATTATGGTACAGGGACAACCAATGGGCATTGTAAATGCGATGGAAATACAGGAAGTGATTTGTATTTTATGATTGTGCATTTACGCCTTATTTTCATATTATGTTGAATATGAATTGTGTTATGCTCATGTGTTGGGGGTTGTCTTTGTAGGTGCTTTTGATGTTGAGAACCAGGGTCGGGGTTGAGAAGCTGAGCTGTAAGGAGAGCTACAGGATTAGCTACATGATTTGAGAAAATTTTATATAGCTTCTACTTGTGGTAGAATAAGACTATAGTGTAACACCTTTTGTAGGAATTTGTGAAATTCCTTTGAAACTTTTACTACTGTATTCCTTAAGGTCAGGATAATCAACATGACTCATTACTCTGATTTATTCATATGAATGTTTAGTTCTCTTAATCGCACCTATTAGTATATTGAGATATCGGGGTCTCACATTTAGTGGTATCAGAGCAGTGGTTAGATAACCAGGGAAGAGTGAAGGGTAGCCTTTAGAGACAAGTTGGCTAGGTATTCATTGTTGGGCATGTTATGCATGTGATGCATATTGTTGTATAAGCGTTATACTAACATGCTTTTGAATATGATACTCTTGTTATCTAACGGCTTATACTATGAACTGCTTTTGATATTGTTGTTAACTCTTGTGTTGCAGCATGGCGGCTATTAACCCGGAGAACCTCAATGAAGAGGTAGGGGATATGGGCAGTATGAATGCTAGTGTTGCTCATATGAATCCTTTACCGCCACCTGCTGTGGGAGTGGAGCCCAGTGCACAGATGTTATTACCCGGGGAGCTCAGTTTGACACAGTTTCTGAATTTCCGTCCACCCATGTTTGAGGGGACCGAGTCTGGAGAAGGGGCCGAAGAGTGGCTAGAACGGATAGAGCAGATACTTGTGACTGCGCCTTGTGCACGTACCGCATGGCTGAGGTTAGCCGAGTTTCAGATGGCGAAGAAGCCTTCTATGTGGTGGAAGACCACTGTGATGGAGCTGAGAGCTCAGGGCATGGTAGTAGACTGGACTGTATTCAGGACCCGGTTTCTTAACCGGTATTTTTCTGCCGCTGCTAGACAAGTCAAGGAGGACGAGTTCACTAATTTGAAGCAGGGAAACATGTCAGTTTCAGACTTTGCCTTGCAGTATTCCTCACTGTTGAGGTATGTCCCCCATATCGCTGTGAGCAGCCATGCAAAGATGAGGCATTTCCTGAAAGGACTCAGGCCAGAACTATTTGACCGGGTTGTCTCCAACAACCCTAGCTCTTTTGATGACGCCCTGACACGGGCAGAGTTAGCAGAAATTGCAGTGGGAGCATACAAGGATGTTGTACCCCCTTCAGTACCATCACAGAGGCCTGTTGCTGATAGTTTGAAACCACGAGGGGATCAGTTCAAGGCTCGTGGAGCCTCATCATCTTCCAGATTTAGCGGGAAGAAATCTCAGAGTCAGAAACAGAGCAATCGAGGACCTACACAGGGGAGTAAGGCAGGAGGGGACAGGTGTGACCGCTGTGGAGGATTTCACTTGTCACGTGACTGCCGAGGCTGTTATGTTTGTGGCAAGGTGGGCCACTTAGCTAGGAACTGCCCCAATCGGGCAAGTGAGGCAGACTCAGGGCCGAATAGGCCAAGATTTGATGCTGGGAGGGCACCACCGAGACAGCAGTTTGCACCTCGACCGCAGGGAGGTCAGGCGGCAGGACCACCGCAGGGTCAGGTGTATGCACTGACTAGGGAGCAGGCTGAGGCAGCCCCAGAGGAGGTCATTGCTGGTACGTGTCATTTATTTACGTACCCTGCATTTATTTTGGTAGATACAGGTGCTTCTCATTCTTTTGTATCTGTTGCTTTTGTGGAGAGACACCACTTGTGCTCGTCTCTGTTACCCACGCCTCTCATGGTCTCGACACCCACGGGGAAGCATGTGATTGCGGATCGGCTGTTGTCTGATTGCCTCATTTATTTTGAGGGCAATGATCTGAGGGCTGATCTGATTCAGTTAGAGATGGCAGACTTTGACTGTATTATCGGCATTGATGTGTTGAGCAGATACCGAGCTGTGGTAGACTGTCGGCAGAGGACTGTTCGTTTTTTATCTGATCAGGGGTTCCAGTGGACTTTTTACGGGGACGGGTCTCGTCCAAGGATTCCAGTGATCTCAGCGGTTAAGATGTCGCGGTTATTGGAGCGCGGCCACACAGGTTACATCATTTATGCAATGGATGTATCTGAGGAAAAGGAAGTGAGAGCCGAGGACATTCCAGTTGTGGCGGAGTTCATTGATGTGTTCCCAGATGAGATTCCGGGATTTCCGCCTGTCAGGGATGTTGAGTTTGCTATGAGCTGCTGCCGGGGACATCAGCCATTTCTCGTGCCCCATACAGGATGGCACCGGCAGAGCTGAGGGAACTAAAGGTACAGTTACAGGAGCTCCTTGAAAAGGGATACATTCGTCCTAGTGTATCGCCTTGGGGTGCACCAGTCTTGTTCGTGAAAAAGAAGGATGGATCAATGCGTCTGTGCATTGACTACATGCAATTGAACAAGGCCACAATGAAGAACAGATATCCACTTCCGAGGATTGATGATCTGTTTGACCAGCTTCAGGGTACAGAGGTGTACTCGAAGATAGACTTGAGGTCAGGCTATCATCAGGTGCGGGTTAGAGCTGGTGATTTTCAAAAGACGGCTTTTAGAACTCGATATGGACACTATGAGTTCTTGGTGATGCCTTTCGGTGTGACAAATGCACCTGCAGTTTTTATGAGCCTGATGAACCGAGTATTTCAGGAGTACCTCGATCAGTTTGTGATCGTATTCATTGATGACATCCTTGTCTATTCAAGGAGTGAGGAGGATCATGCCGATCATCTGAGGATAGTGCTCCAGATCCTCAGAGATCATCAGTTGTACGCCAAACTCAGCAAGTGTGAGTTCTGGCTGAGCAGTGTATCATTCTTGGGCCATATCATATCGCGAGAGGGGATATCAGTAGACCCGAGAAAGATAGAGGCAGTTATGGATTGGTCTACCCCTACTTCAGTCAGTGAGATTCGGAGTTTTCTTGGGTTGGCTGGCTATTATCGACGTTTCGTCGAGGGTTTCTCAAAGATCGCCAAGCCACTTACACAGCTGACTCAGAAGGGAGTCCCTTTTTGTTGGACAGAGGCTTGTGAGCAGAGTTTCAGGGAATTGAAGCACAGACTGACTACTGCACCAGTTCTAGTGATTCCCAAGGAGAACAAAGGATTTGTTCTTTATACCGACGCATCGCTACAGGGCTTAGGGTGTGTACTGATGCAGGACAGACATGTAGTGGCTTATGCTTCGAGACAGTTGAAGCCACATGAGACGAGGTATCCAGTCCATGATTTGGAGTTGGTAGCTATAGTTTTCGCCTTGAAGATATGGCGACACTACTTATACGGTACCTCATTCACCATCTTCACTGATCACAAAAGCCTGAAGTTCTTGTTTACACAGGCTGAGCTGAACATGAGGCAGAGGAGATGGATGGATCTGCTGAAGGATTATGATTGTGAAATCCTATACCATCCCGGGAAAGCAAACTTGACAGCCGACGCTTTGAGTCGGAAGGTGAGGAGCACAGCAGAGGATGCCATGTGCCTATCAGCTATGTTGGGCTCCTACTGCCATTTGGGATTCGATTATGATGTGTCTACTTCACCAGTATAGGTTTCGACCTTGTTAGCCGAGCCTGTTATTTTTGATCACATCAGAAAGGCTCAGGGGACCGATACACAGGTTCAGAGATGGATGTCAGTGGTTCATTCAGGGCAGCCATCGAGATTCAAAGTGGCTGAGGACGGTTCTCTGAGACTTGGCGACAGATGGGTAGTTCCAGATACACCCGAGTTGCGCCAGGGTATCTTACAGCGAGCTCATTGCAGCAGGATGAGTGTTCACCCAGGCGGGAAGAAGATGTATAAGGATCTACGCAGCCAGTTCTGGTGGAGGCGAATGAAACAGGATGTTACTTCATTCGTCAAGCGCTGTTTGATTTGTCAGCAGGTGAAGGCTGAGAGGCAGAGGCCTGGAGGTGAACTAAAGAGTTTGGAGATACCCGAGTGGAAGTGGCAACACGTGTCTATGGATTTCGTGACCCACTTACCGAGGACTGTTTCGGGTTTTGATTCCATCTGGGTAGTCGTGGACAGATTGACTAAAGTGGCTCATTTCATTCCCTACTGTATGACATATACGCACTTGAGGATGGCACAGTTATATGTCAGAGATGTAGTGAGACTGCACGGGATCCCTGTTTCGATAGTGTCGGATCGAGATCCGCGGTTCACATCTCACTTCTGGGAGGGTCTGCAGACAGCTCTAGGTACAGAGTTGAGGCTGAGCACAGCATATCACCCTCAGACGGACGGACAGACCGATCGTACGATACAGACGCTTGAGGATATGTTGAGAGCTTGTGTGTTAGAGTTCGACATATCATGGCAGGACTTGATAGCCTTGGTGGAGTTCTCTTACAACAACAGCTACCAGGCAAGTATACAGATGGCTTCTTTTGAGGCCCTCTAAGGTAGGCGTTGTAGGTCACCCTTGTGTTGGGATGACTTGGACCGTAAGTCGGTTGGAGGACCAGAGTTGGTTCAAGAAATGGAAGAGAAAGTTAATGTTATCAGAAGAAAGATGAAGGCAGCTCAAGATAGACAGGCAGCATATGCCAATCAACGGCGAAGACCGTTGGAGTTTCAGTTGGGCGACAGAGTTTTTCTGAAGATGTCACCCTTCAGGGGTGTGGTACGGTTTGGTATGCGGGGGAAGTTGTCTCCTAGATACGTGGGGCCGTATGAGATCTTACAGCGTGTGGGTACTCTGGCGTACCGTTTGGCTTTACCGCCTTCTCTGTCTGGTATACACGATGTATTCCATGTGTCTATGCTGAGGAAGTATGAGCCGGATCCTTCACATGTGTTACAGCCTTCTGAGGTTCAGATTGAGTCCGATGTTTCCTATGTGGAGCGACCTATCAGGATTTTGGATAGGGCAGTTCGCAGACTGAGAAACAAAGTTATTCCTATGGTCAAAAGTTCAGTGGGATCGTAGGGGTGTCGATGAGGCCACGTGGGAGACGGAGCGACACATGGTGCAGCACTACCCAGAACTGTTTTCTGGTATGTGATTTATGTTTCACTTTATATTGGGTAAGTGCATGCTGATTTCGAGGGCGAAATCCTATAAGTAGGGGAGTATTGTGATATCCCGAAATGATTATGTGTTATTTAAACATTAATCATTGTTGTGAAAATTATGGTATTAATTCCTTGCTTTGAATTAATAATATTGGGAGATGCATGTGAGGGTACATGTGTTATATGTTGGGATTTTGGGGTTGTGGCATGATTAATTGGGGTGTGTGTTAATCGTTTTGGTAAAGCATGTTTTAAAAAGGGAATTGAAGTATTTTAGTGACAAAATACTATAGATATCGTGTGAGGATATTTAATACATCGTGCTAAATACCGGGACCAAAACATAACACATCATACCACCCACCACTCAACCACCCCCCTTGACCCATACCCTGCTGCCAGCTGCTGCCCATACCCTTTTCCCCCATCTCCCACTTCACCTCACAAGTCTGAAATCACTTCTTTCTTCCTCACCAAACTCGTCCAACACTTGCTGAGCAAGATAGGAAGGAGCTCAACCAATTTTACTGCCTTGAAGCTTGCAAAAATCGGAGCCAAAAGGGGGTGAGAAACCATTTCTGGGTTTGAAAAATTTGTTGTTGAGTTCATACTTTTGTTGGTGTGAAAAATGGCATGTTAGTTTAGGTTTTGTTAAACCTTCGATTCATGTTCATTTATGATGTTTTTATGAAGCTTCCAGTAATTTTCCTTGAGCATATTACATGTTTTATGTAGAAGATTTAAGCATGTAAAGAGGAGTGTTCGAAAATCTGGGTAGATATTTCCCCTGTTTTTCTGGAAAAACGTGGACTGGGAGTGATTTTGAGGAGGTGATATTATGCATGTTAGATGGGTTTTAGAGTAAACCTTCGATGTGAAAATATGCATGGTAGTCTTGTGAAGCCCTTGGCATGTTTGTTCGAGCATGATTTATGAGTTATGTTATAGTTTTTATAGCATGAAATGAAGTACTCGAAAATCTGGAAAGGAAATGTGTTGTCCTGTTTCAGGAAATGTTGATTGGGTACCTGTGTAAATGGTCGATTCCAATGCATGTGGGCTTATGTTAGAGTGTGAATTTGGTATAAATACACTCAGGGTAGTGTGTTGTAACTGCTAGCATGTTGGTCTTGGCATGTTGTATGTCTTACATGTTAGAATGAAAGGTGTGAATATCAGTGTTGAACATTCTGGAAAAATATCGCGCACAGACCATGTGGCGATCGATCGCCACAAATGGCGCGATCGATCGCCGAGGTCCAGTAGCCAAAATCAAAGTCACGCGATCGATCGCCATAAAAGGCGCGATCGATCGCCATGGGGCAGTGGAGTTTGGCGATCGATCGCCAAGTGGTAGCGATCGATCGCCAGAGACAAAATTTTGAAATATTGATATTTTGTTGGATTTTTGATTTTGGATCATATATTGGCATCTAATATTGTGTTGTACACTGGTGTAGAGCCTTCACAGACGGCTACACAACGCAGGGGATAGAGTCCCACCACACACTACTTTTTGGAATGGTACGTAAGCGACGTACGGGCATCCCAACGGTAACATGTATTTATGTTTGTCTGTGTGACACATGATGAATGCAATGTGATGCATTATGAGTTGATACATGTTATTATGCATTGTTGTTGCATATTATGCATTGTTGTTGCATATGGTGATGTGGGATAAAGAGATGTATTCCACGAGTCAGGGCGATCACGGTTAAGGTGTTAATGCTTACGCTTTACCGCTAAAAAATGTGGAGCGGGAGGGGGGAGGCTCGCTTGCACATGGAGGCGGGTTTATACCATACTGAGCGAGGATGAGATACCGCTAGTATGAAGAAGCGAGGATGAGATACCGCTTGTTTTGAGATTATGAAAGCGAAGAAGCATTAAAATAACTGATGATGACTGACTCAAGAAAAAAAAAAAGAGGAAATGGCATGACATTCATTTGTGAAACCATACATTCATATAATGTGTTATATTATGAATTATGGTACAGGGACAACCAATGGGCATTGTAAATGCGATGGAAATACAGGAAGTGATTTGTATTTTATGATTGTGCATTTACGCCTTATTTTCATATTATGTTGAATATGAATTGTGTTATGCTCATGTGTTGGGGGTTGTCTTTGTAGGTGCTTTTGATGTTGAGAACCAGGGTCGGGGTTGAGAAGCTGAGTTGTAAGGAGAGCTACAGGATTAGCTACATGATTTGAGAAAATTTTATATAGCTTCTACTTGTGGTAGAATAAGACTATAGTGTAACACCTTTTGTAGGAATTTGTGAAATTCCTTTGAAACTTTTACTACTGTATTCCTTAAGCTCAGGATAATCAACATGACTCATTACTCTGATTTATTCATATGAATGTTTAGTTCTCTTAATCGCACCTATTAGTATATTGAGATATCGGGGTCTCACAGCTTGGTTGATGAATCTCCGGTGGGAGATTGTGGCAATTCGAGATCGGTATTCTCGATGACACGATACATTCTGATGAATGATCGTGAGGGTTGTTTGACTTTCCCTGAGGAGGGATTGTCGTGTTTTGGGACCTTTGTTTTTCTTGTTGGATAATTCGATAGCCTTCCTGTTTCAGGATTGTTGAATCCCAGGATAAATGAGGGATGGCCAGAATTCGGATTTGTTCAGTGTCACGGTCGACGCGTGTTGGGGAATGCAATTGTTTGTCTTGCATGTCCCCTGTGGAACTTGAGACCTTGTAGAGTCTCGATAGTGTGTTTTGGACCAAGATGAGATTTCTTGGAACACATGGTTGTAGACATCTGTAGTGATGTGTTTTGTGTGGATTAGTGACCATGGTTTACCCGATCCGGATTGCAAGTGGTGCAACTACTCCTTTGGAGGAGATGATCGGGAAAGCGAAACCGGATTTTTCCGGGAGTATACTGATTGTATACTAGTGGTTCCCATCTTAACGATGTGTGTTAAGCATCGTGGGCGAGTGGTGGATATCATTGAGAGATATCTATGTTAGAACTACTGGGGTTTTGATTGATTTGCAGTCATGGTGGACTGACTTCCGGGACGATTCACGTCGAGGTATGTTGTTATCTTTCGGGTTTATATTGGTTTTGGCATTTTCTCTATTGTAGAGCTTGATGCGAGATTGGTGTTCTCGCAGTTAATGATTCGATTCTATTGTGGTCCAGAATCGGGGTTGTGGCTTTACTTTGTTTGTGTAGTCCTGGTGCTACGTAGAGTATGCCGGTGCAAATTTCGAGGATGAAATTTTATTAGTGGGGGATAATTGTGATGTCCGGGGATTATTGTGTTAATCCAGGTGTGGTATTGATCCTTGATGGATTTTTTTAATTGTGGCAATTAGGAATTAATTGCGGTTTGGCATCTCCCGAGGTTGTTAAATCAGGCATTTGGGATCGTTGGATCCAAAGGATGAGATTGTATTCTCATTTTGGTGAAAAAACCTATGAGTTGGGTTTTAGTAGGACTTGGTGTCCGGCGTGCCTTATGTTGGGGCCAGTCTGGGGATTTGCTGTTGGAGAGAGAGTTTTTGAAAACAGATGATTTTTAATGAATCATGATGTGTTTGTGGAGGTATTGGTATTTGGGGGCATTTTTGCTATATATACCAGTTGGACTCGGGATCCCGTCATTTGGAATCCATTTCTCTCCTCTCCTCTCTCTCACCCCAAACCCTTTCCCTTTTCCCCTTTGAAGCAAATAAATGGAACTCGATTTAGGGGCCGGATTTCTTGAAGAAAGATAGGTAATCTTCTTCTCCTCTCTTTTGGCTTCTTTTTGATAGTGGTTTGGTGTGTTATGGTTGAGCTTTTGGGTTGCATTTGTGTTTGGGGGTTTTGGGTTAAAATCTAATATGTTGATTTCAGTGTTTTTATGGAGTTTAATTGTTGTATTTGAGGTGTTGAGGTTGTATGGGGTGTTGGTTTGGAGTTTGGGTGTGAAAAACACCATTAAAGCTCGAGTTTTCGGAAAATCACAGTCCGCGATCGATCTTGGCGAGGCGCCGATCGATCGCGACATGCTACTGGATTTGGGAAGGCGATGAGCAGTAGCGGCGATCGATCGCGAGAAGTGGGCGATCGATGAAAAGTTTTATGAATTTTGACAGATACTACAGGCTTTTACGGAAGGATATTCTAGGATAGCCTGTCTTATGAACTAATTGACCAAGAAGAAATTTGATATTCGTTTGGTCAGATGAATGAGAAAGCGGTTTTCATAACTGAAACTTGAAATGGACTACAACCCCAATGTTGTTTTGGTTTAACTAGTTCAGGGAGATATGTAGTTGTGCAAATACGTATGTTAAAAGATTTGAAGATATGTTCTAATGTATCATGAAAAGATGATTGCATATTCTTGAGATATAAGCGATGACTGAATATATTAAAAAAAAAAAAAAATTGACTTTGATAGTCAATATAAATCAAGGAAAATAAAAATAGTAGCAGATGCACTTAACCGAAAAGTGCAAGGTGCGCTGATAGCATCAATGTATGCTTTGGAGTTGAGTCACCTCTGACTTTGACGATCAGAAATACTCGAAGGACAGACCCATACAGATATTGAGTTAAGAAATTGGTTCTGTCTTATCAACCAAGTAAATTTAGTATGCCATTTAGTAGTGGTTGCGAATGAAAAATCAGTATATAGCATCGAATTTTACTGATTTGAAAGATGTATTACAACAGAAAGCACACTATAGAGAATATAGTGTTATTCTGGGAATGATGAGATGTATCATTCCCGAGATCCTATATATGATGAGATGGTATAAAGAAAGAAATTTTTGAATTTTGTGGCAAATTGTTTGACATGCCAGCAGGTCAAGATAAAAATACGAGACCTAATGGGATAATACAGGATTTGTAAGTACCACAATGAATTTGGGAAATTTCTAGTTTTGAGTTTTATAGCTCAAATATTTACAAACAGAGATTGTGAAACAAGTTGAATCGGAATTGATTGACTATTTAATACAAGATATTGATTTCATATGATAGTCTATATGTCTATGAGAGGACGACATGTTTAAGATATGGATATTGTGGTTTAGTTACAGTGAGTTTCTGTAATAGATGTATCTGATTGAGATCCGATGATAATATCAGAATTCGATATTTTCAGAATGTAATGGATACTAAGTTAGCAATGAGTATTGCTTAGCATACCCATACAGATGGATCAACTGAGAAAATATCCAGACCTTGGAATTATGTCTCGATTAAAAGTGGTGATTTAGTGGGAATTGACTGAAATCATTATTCACCAGTAGAATTTTCCTATAATTTAAGTTTCAGAAAACATTTGGGATGGCATCAGTTCAGGTTTTGCAGAGCCAGAATTACTGATCGCTGATGTGATTTGGCATAACTTAAGATTGTTGAGAAAAAATGCCAGGAAAGATAAAATTTCTGCGAAAACGATTAAAATTGGGCTTGAGGTGAGCAGATCTGCTACGTCAAAGAGAAATATATCGTTAGCCTACGAGTTGAGAATCAGGTAAATACGAAGATATTACCTTTGCGATGATCGATATGATTCATTAAGTGAGGTATGATATTGCCTCGATATTTTGAACTTTGTGGAATCATAGAGAAGTTGATTTAGTTGTATATTGTTGACACGATCACAACAGTTGTTACTGATACATGATGATTCTTATGTATCTATGAATGAGATTGGGACATCTCATATGTTTTGATTTATTGAGTTATACTCAGTTTTACTAAAGTATGCCTGATTCAACTCTGCATGTGCTGGAAATGCACATGCAGTGTAGAATTTCGAACTTTTGACAAAGTTTAATTTCGATTTTGTTGTCGATTTTTACATGACCTTGTAGATCCTTTCATTCTCTTGAATTTAAAAAAAAGAATGACTTATTTTGGACTTATTTTCAATTAAATATGAATTTTATACTTTAAGTGTGCAAATCATGTTCTGCATGTGGGCGAAAATGTCATGCAGAGTGTTGTCCGAGTTCCTGAGCATTTTCGGCAAGGAATGTCGAAAACTCTCCAGAAATAAGTATTTTAGTACTTTGAGTTTTCTGTCATTTGCCACTGGAATTACCCATTTTGGTTTTAAAATGAAAACGTTATGACGATTTTACAAAACCTGCTCGAGATGGAAAACAGAATTTCAAAAGCTACGTATTTAGTGTTTTAACTACTTTTACGGGAAGAATTAGCCCGACATCATTAGACAATAAAATGAAGTCCTTTGAGTTTTGCAACTTGGAGCACTGGAATCGGGTCATTCAGAAGTTATATGATTTTATTATGAAGTTTCTACTAAATTTGCTCAGTCTGAAATTAAGGGAAAAATCAGTAGGAATCACCCTTAAAAACTTGTTTTAGCTTTTGTGCCTAAATAAGCACTTAGTGATAATTTTGTAGTATTTATGACCAGGTTAACAGATCTCGAGATTTATTCGAGGAGTACTCGTTAGATATAGCATTGGTCCGAGGTACGTAGAAAACGGGTTTTATCACAATGTCTGGCAAAGACATGTGATGTTCCCGGGTATGATTTGCTTGTCATTACTTGCTCCTTATGTGACTATGTGATAAGTTGATCTGCAGTATATGAATTACATGGTACATTGACTGCATGATATATGATGACATGAGATTTGAGATGCATCACATGAGGTTATTGCATGATGCATTGACACGCATGGACATTGAGCATGTCATGTTGAGCCTATTGATTCGTTCTTGGTACCTATATCTTTTCTTGACATGAGTGATGCGTGCGACGAGCGTGCCGACGTCGCTCAGACACGAGGATGATGGACCGCCAATGGCTCGACTGAGAGATAGATCGGAGCGCGGAGCGTGTCACATCCTGCTCGAGCACTGATGAGTGATTGTTGATCTTCCTTTGGACCCTTGAGACAGGGATATTCGAGATTTGATACCCTTCATATGCATTTGCATTCATGCACGGCATACATCGCATGTTATTTGTCATACACTGTGATTTTATCTTTTCTCGTACTGGGGTTCTGACCCCCTTCGCGGGGGGCTGTCATGTCTTTGTTGTATGGGCATGACAGGTGGTACAGGTGGACGTACTGTGGATGCTCGAGACAAGGCATCAATAAATACCAGAGCTCCTTGAGAGCGAGCTCAGGTATATGGTTCATGTTTTGAGTCCCAGTAGTTGTTTAGTATTTTTACTTATGTTTTAAATTACCGGGGTATGCCCTGAGTATCTGTATTTTTAAGTATTACTTTACTGAGAATTTATACGTAATGCTTATGCGATGAATATCATGTTAGATGTAAAATTGGAAATACATATTTTCACTATTCTGAAATGTTTTAGAAACAAAATGCGAAAAATTTTGAGGGTCACTTTTTATAAGTTTTTAACTAAATCTTCCGTTGTTTACGTTAATATAACAACCGTGTGATGACCAGGGATTATAGGTGTTAATCCCGGAGTATTAATAATCCCTAAAGTGGTTTTACGTGGCAAGGTGGGTTTAATCGAGGTATTGGGCCTTCTGGGCTCGTTTATTTGGGCAGTTGGGATCGTTGGATCCAGAGGTTGAGATTGTATTCACATTACGGTGTAAAACCTAAGAGTTGGGTTTTTGATGTGTCTCGGAATCTCGGGTGCTATGTGAGCACCGGTAGAGGGTTTTGGAGTTAGAGAGAGAGTTTTTGAAAACAGATGATTTTTAAGGAATCATGATGTATTTGTGGGGCTATTATTTTTTCGGGGTATTTTTGCTATAAATACAAGTTGAACCCGAGATTTTAGTATTAATTTCATTTTCAGCCCCAATTCCTTCCCTCTCTCCCGCGTGCGATTTTCCCGCTGCTACAGCGCTGCCGCGCGCAAAAGCGCTCCGCCCGCCGCCGTCCGGCCGCCGTTCGGGGCGTGCGACCTACCGCCGTCTTCGTCTCGACGAGGCGCTTCTTTCCCCTCCATCAATTCGAGGTTTCGTCGCGTGTGGAAGTCGGATTTTGCGGATGTGCGCCGATCCCCAATTTTTAGGGTTCTTCGATTTTGGTCCGATTTCTTCCGATTTTCGTTTGGGTAATCTTCCTAACCCCTTTTTCGTTATTTTCGTGCAATTCCCTGCCATTTTTGTGTTCGATTTGTTCGGATTATTGTTGTTGGTGGGATTGGTTCGAAATTTTGGTTGTATGCATGAAGTGGGTTCGAATTTTGGGGGTTTTGGAAGGGTTGTGGTGATTCTTGTTATGGATTGATAAATTTATGTTGTAGATGCATTATGATGCTTCTTGGATTTCGAATTTTAGGGATTTGGATTTCGAATTTGGGGGTTTGGCATGTGGGATGATTATTCATGCTATGGATTGATTAATTGACGTTTTAGATGAATTATGGTATTTTATTGGGTTCGATATTGTGAGATTAAGGTTCGATTTTTGTAGGGCATTCTTGAACAAATTTCGATTGTCTCATTTATTCCTTCCCTGCATGTACCCTGCCCCGGGTCTTTTAAGAGGATAATTGTCGTGTATTGACAATGTTGTGGGGGATATGGGTGTGCTTGAGCATAGGTTGCATGTTCGTAAATAATTGTGAATTATTTATCGTGTTAGCACATCATTCCTCGGGGCATGGAACTCGAGCAAGGCTTGGCTCGGACTTCGGAGATTTAAGGTACGTGCGACGTACGAGCATTACTATATATATGTGAAATGCATAAGGTGTTTTTGATTGCATTGAATGTTTTGCGTATGGTTATACATATATGTTGATATAGCCAAGGAATGACCCAAATCTTGATATCGCCGCTTGTAGCGTGCGTGACACTAGAGTAGGATGACTCTTGCATGATATATGGGGTACTGGATTTATATGACTATATTATGAGACATTTGAGATGTCTAGGTTTGTAGAATCATGCATTCTTCGTAAGACATTTGAGATGTCTAGGTTCGTAGAATCATGTATTCATTATGAGACATTTGAGATGTCTAGGTTTGTAGACTCATGTATTCATTATAAGACACTTGAGATGTCTAAGTATAATGAAGGAATGGTAAAATAAATGCTAAGGCATTTGAGCTATCTGTGATTGATAGCAAGGTTATGAAATCAGTATTAGATATTGTGATATCTGTAATTGCATGTTTAATGAATTTGTAATCACTATATGTTGATATTCGAGGATCAGGCATGCGATGTGTAAATCAATGTGTTGATTTACTGATTTATGAGATTTGATGAGTTTGATGTTGTGAGAACAGGGACAGTACACGGAATCCCGGATGAGGATGTTGCCATCCAGGGAGTATCATTTAAATTCATTAGCATTTACCTTTGTTGTAAATTATGAATTTCATTATTATGATTATGGGATTTTGTGTATTGGTATGCTCACCCCGTTGGGGGCTGTCTCTGTTGGGACAGGTGGACAGGTACATCGATGGCTATGGAGCTGAGCTCGAGCTGTTGATTTGAGGTACTCCCAGGATCGTGGTACCAGGGCTTGATGGAGCACGGTATCGTATAGAGTACCTATATATACACCTGAGGATTTATACATATTCATATTCATGATGCTCGCATGTGAGCACGATTATACTTGTATATGGATTGTATATAAAGGCATGAGCCTTTCTCTCTTTCATTTAAGGTTGCATGCAATTAGGTTGAATTGCTAGAATGATATGAGAGTCATTGGTGTATTATGTGGGTGTTGGAACCCACTTTTGTTGACGTATGTGTGGTGTCTTCCCTGGCTGGGAATCTACTTGTATTACTGCTTTCTGTTGAGTATTATGTGTTCCCTGGCCGGGAATTTTGTTATGTGTTGTACTCTGTTTTGGGATAGCTCTATTTATGGGGAGACTCTGCCCAAATTTTTGTAAAAGTTTACAATGTGAAAAGCGGCACCAAGGGGTTGGTAAAGGGCAAACATATGAGTCTTTTATTGACAGGCAATGATTAAGTATCATCAGAGCTTCCCGATTGACATTTTATAGAAAGCATGTACCACACATAGTGGTTAATACACTAATCAAGGTTTTAAGGGCTTGGGGTCCTTACATTAGTGGTATCAGAGCAGTGGTTGCTCATTGGGGCTGTTAAGGGCCTAGGAAGTTATTGATAGCACATATTTATGCATGATGGCATTAATGTTGTATGACATAGCAAATTGTTTATGTGCTCTTATGATATGAAAAGTGGTATTGCTAACCATTGTGGTTGCAGGAATCGTGTGGAACACGATAGGATGACATTTATGGGGATGTCTGGCACTCCGTGTGTTATGTGCCAAGGAAGCTGGTTTTAAGAAAATCAGATAAAGGGATATTTCCGAGGTAACATGTATTTTACGTTGTCTTGTTGACACATGATGAATGCAAAGTGGTGCATTGAGGTTATGATATATGTTATTGTGCATTGTTTTTGCATATGCATGTCTTGAGTCAAAGTTATCTTAGTAAGGATTTTAATGGCTTATGCTAAAGTCCATATGAAGCGATGAAGAGTCCCGCTTATATGGAGTAGCAATGCTAAAGTCCATTGGAAGCGATGAAGAGTTCCGCTTACATGGAGTAGCAACGCTAAAGTCCAGTGGAAGCGAGGAAGAATTCCGCTTTCCTGGAGTAGCAAGAAGCATTAAAATGTACTAATGATAAGGGCTCAGGATTTAAAGAAGGATATCATGACATTTATTTGTGAAACCATACATTCTCATAATGTGTTTTTATTATGAATTGAATGTGGATGCATAGCGTATATGGCTATTGTTGTTAACCCTGATGGTTGCAGGTTACAGGAAATATGGAGTATAAAAAAGGAATGATGATTATACATTCCAGGAGTCCTGCTTATGACAGTGAGAATTTTTATACTTATGCTTGACCGCTAAAAATGTGGAGCGGGCGGGGATGCTCGCTTGCACATGGAGGCGGGGTATTCCATACGAAGCGAGGATGATATACCGCTTGTATGAAGAAGCTTATGCTTGTACCGCTAAAAATGTGGAGCGGGCAGGGATGCTCGCTTGCACATGGAGGCGGGGTATGCCATACGAAGCGAGGATGAGATACCGCTTGTATGAAGAAGCGAGGATGAGATGCCGCTTGTTAGGATGATGGTTCATTCCGCCAGGTGTATTGATAGCGATGGTTCATTCCGCTATATCTATTGGCGATGGTTCATTCCGCCAGGTGTATTTATAGCGACGGTTCATTCCGCTATATCTATTGGCGACGGTTCATTCCGCTATATCTATTGGCGATGGTTCATTCCGCCAGGTGTATTGATAGCGATGGTTCATTCCGCTATATTGATTGGCGATGGTTCATTCCGCCAGGTGTATTTATAGCGATGGTTCATTCCGCTATATCTATTGGCGATGGTTCATTCCGCCAGGTGTATTGATAGCGATGCCTCTTTCCGCTACTATGTGGACGATGATTCATACTCAGGTATATAGCGAGGTTTCATGCCACTTATTATAGGACGAGGTGTCATGCCGTCGATTCTATAGCGAGGGATTTTGCCGCTATGTACTCAGCACAGGATTTTGCCGCCTTCGAGCGATGGGTGCTGATTACGCACTATTATTGAGCGACGGAGACAGGTATGACGCTATATCACTAGCGATGAGGTATGAGATATGGCTATTTTATTAGCTTTATTGTAGCTGGCATGCATTGATATACATGTTTATTATGCCTATTTTACTAGCGTGTTAGTGGATGACATACGCTGATGTACATGTATCGTCACTAGTGGGCAATGTTTTAGATGCCATGAGTTGGCATGTGTCGTCACGGGATGACGATGACGATGGTGTAGGAGATGTCTTATTAGACATGCATCATCGTTACGATGATCGATGCGTTGAGTATACGTATTCAGTAGTATGCCTTGGGTGCCAGTACCGAGCACAAGGTGGTGTGTGCGACACCGATGGACGTGACCTTTATACCGAGCGGGTTGCTCGAGGAATGGATGGATGCGCTGTACATGTGATTGTACCGCAGCTTATGTTTGGGGGATCATTTTACGAGTGGTGATACCCTTGAGGTATGCTCGTTGGAGTGGCTTTTGGCCATGTGATTTGACGACAGGAGTAATCATGGAGGAAAGTACTCGCTATCTGTCGATGTGACATGTGGTGGACATGGTCACACCACCCTTGAGGGTGTAGGATGGGTCCTAAGGGAGTAGGATCAGGTTATGTTAAGTACATAGGGACATTGGAGTGCCCCGGGTGTATCGGCATTGAGGAATGTTGGATAAAGACCCACTACTCTATTGAGTTTTCCTCCCATAGTATGTTATACCATGTGGAAACGTCCGTCTTATTGGTAGGTTTGAGGTAAACCTAAAGAGGCAGAGACTAGGTTGTCTGCCGCGTGTGTGTAGCACCATGATGGGCTTGCTAGAGCCGTTACACTGCTCGTTGGAACCAAGTTTGGCAAATCGTAAGGTGATACGATGAGGATTGTGGTGGACTCTAGTAGTCACCATGTCATTGAGGTTAAGGTTGTTCATGCCTCGCTGAAACGTGTATACGTTTATGTTTAATCTTGGAGACTTGTCTGGGACAGCTCAGGATGTTGGAGTACCAACAAGAGAGTCATCAGGTTGTTATTGACTCAATCTAAAGGAACCCGTGTATTAGGGATACAATGGGTGTTATTATATCCAGTTTTTCCGAACGATGGTTCGAGACTTGTGGATCTCGAGTTCGATGGCACTTCCCTTGCGAGGAAGGAGGTAGTATTATACCTATTTGGGAATCTTGAAAGATTCGGTAAGTTGGTGCAAGTGGTGTTGATTTTGGGAATCACACCGTGTATTATTAATCGTCGATTATCATCCTCCACTGAGTAAGGAATGACTCAGAATTGACGGTTGTGTTTGGGGCTTAGGGATATGTGGTAGATACCCGAGCCGAGTGCATTAAGTATGCATGTGATGTCAGTGCTTAGGCAGGTATACCGGTGAGTATACGGATGCCAGTTATTGATTTCCTCTCTGTTAAGCATAGAGTTATGCTATTTTTGGATGGTTAAATCTCTGATGTGAGATATGGAACACCTTGAGATTGGGAATCTCCATGGCACGATGATTATGAGGAATGATCGTGAAGTTAGTTGACTCCCTTGAGGAGGGATTTTCTTGTGAGGGTTAAGGTACTTCCCTTGTTGGTGTTTTCCTTCGAGTTATGCGACAGCCTTCCCAAGTTTGGATTGTTAAATCCGAGGATTTTCAAGGGATGGCAGGATTTCGGATTGGTTGAGTGTCGCTGACGACACAAGCGTTGAGGATGCAATGGGTTTATTGCATGCCCCTTAAGAAATTTAAACTCTGCGGAGTCTCGGTTGTTATTTATGATCAGAACGTGATTCTTGGAACATCCGGAGGTGGACATCTTGTGAGATGTCTTTTGTTTGAATTTGTGGCCGTGAGTTGCCCAAATTAAGTTGCAATGAGGCGACTACTCCTTCGATGGAGGAAGTTTGAAAGTGGAAACCAGGTTTGGTATGTGTACACCGTGGTTGTACTAGTGTTTCCTTCGTAACGATGTATGTTAGACATCGTGAGTCTTGATAGAGATGTCATGGAATGATATCTACGATAGAATCAAGAGCAATTCGAATACTTGCAGTTTCAGTTGACTAACTGCTTTTGGATTATTAGCGTTGAGCTGTGCTGACGCTCTTTGACGTTATGATGGATTTGGAAGTCTACTCCACTCCAGAGTTTGACACGAGGTCAACGTTCTTACGGTTGAGGTGTCATCGGGACGTGTTCGTACTGTTGTATTAGAACGAAGGATGACTGTCTGATCTACAGTCGTAAGTATCAGTTGTTTCGCAGTCATGAGGGACTGACTTTTGGGATGACCCGCATCGAGGTACGTTTTACCTCTTGGGTGTTATGTTGGTTTTGGTATGTCGCTCTGTTTCAGAGATTAGATGAGAGGTAAGTATCCTCGCGTTTATTAATACGATTCTGATATGGTCAAGAATCGAGGTTCTGGCTTCATGTTGTTGTGTAGCCTGGGTGTTACGTGATACACCAGTGCTAATTTCGAGGACGAAATTCTTTTAGTGGGGGATATTGTGATGACCAGGGATTATAGGTGTTAATCCCGGAGTATTAATAATCCCTAAAGTGGTTTTACGTGGCAAGGTGGGTTTAATCGAGGTATTGGGCCTTCTGGGCTCGTTTATTTGGGCAGTTGGGATCGTTGGATCCAGAGGTTGAGATTGTATTCACATTACGGTGTAAAACCTAAGAGTTGGGTTTTTGATGTGTCTCGGAATCTCGGGTGCTATGTGAGCACCGGTAGAGGGTTTTGGAGTTAGAGAGAGAGTTTTTGAAAACAGATGATTTTTAAGGAATCATGATGTATTTGTGGGGCTATTATTTTTTCGGGGTATTTTTGCTATAAATACAAGTTGAACCCGAGATTTTAGTATTAATTTCATTTTCAGCCCCAATTCCTTCCCTCTCTCCCGCGTGCGATTTTCCCGCTGCTACAGCGCTGCCGCGCGCAAAAGCGCTCCGCCCGCCGCCGTCCGGCCGCCGTTCGGGGCGTGCGACCTACCGCCGTCTTCGTCTCGACGAGGCGCTTCTTTCCCCTCCATCAATTCGAGGTTTCGTCGCGTGTGGAAGTCGGATTTTGCGGATGTGCGCCGATCCCCAATTTTTAGGGTTCTTCGATTTTGGTCCGATTTCTTCCGATTTTCGTTTGGGTAATCTTCCTAACCCCTTTTTCGTTATTTTCGTGCAATTCCCTGCCATTTTTGTGTTCGATTTGTTCGGATTATTGTTGTTGGTGGGATTGGTTCGAAATTTTGGTTGTATGCATGAAGTGGGTTCGAATTTTGGGGGTTTTGGAAGGGTTGTGGTGATTCTTGTTATGGATTGATAAATTTATGTTGTAGATGCATTATGATGCTTCTTGGATTTCGAATTTTAGGGATTTGGATTTCGAATTTGGGGGTTTGGCATGTGGGATGATTATTCATGCTATGGATTGATTAATTGACGTTTTAGATGAATTATGGTATTTTATTGGGTTCGATATTGTGAGATTAAGGTTCGATTTTTGTAGGGCATTCTTGAACAAATTTCGATTGTCTCATTTATTCCTTCCCTGCATGTACCCTGCCCCGGGTCTTTTAAGAGGATAATTGTCGTGTATTGACAATGTTGTGGGGGATATGGGTGTGCTTGAGCATAGGTTGCATGTTCGTAAATAATTGTGAATTATTTATCGTGTTAGCACATCATTCCTCGGGGCATGGAACTCGAGCAAGGCTTGGCTCGGACTTCGGAGATTTAAGGTACGTGCGACGTACGAGCATTACTATATATATGTGAAATGCATAAGGTGTTTTTGATTGCATTGAATGTTTTGCGTATGGTTATACATATATGTTGATATAGCCAAGGAATGACCCAAATCTTGATATCGCCGCTTGTAGCGTGCGTGACACTAGAGTAGGATGACTCTTGCATGATATATGGGGTACTGGATTTATATGACTATATTATGAGACATTTGAGATGTCTAGGTTTGTAGAATCATGCATTCTTCGTAAGACATTTGAGATGTCTAGGTTCGTAGAATCATGTATTCATTATGAGACATTTGAGATGTCTAGGTTTGTAGACTCATGTATTCATTATAAGACACTTGAGATGTCTAAGTATAATGAAGGAATGGTAAAATAAATGCTAAGGCATTTGAGCTATCTGTGATTGATAGCAAGGTTATGAAATCAGTATTAGATATTGTGATATCTGTAATTGCATGTTTAATGAATTTGTAATCACTATATGTTGATATTCGAGGATCAGGCATGCGATGTGTAAATCAATGTGTTGATTTACTGATTTATGAGATTTGATGAGTTTGATGTTGTGAGAACAGGGACAGTACACGGAATCCCGGATGAGGATGTTGCCATCCAGGGAGTATCATTTAAATTCATTAGCATTTACCTTTGTTGTAAATTATGAATTTCATTATTATGATTATGGGATTTTGTGTATTGGTATGCTCACCCCGTTGGGGGCTGTCTCTGTTGGGACAGGTGGACAGGTACATCGATGGCTATGGAGCTGAGCTCGAGCTGTTGATTTGAGGTACTCCCAGGATCGTGGTACCAGGGCTTGATGGAGCACGGTATCGTATAGAGTACCTATATATACACCTGAGGATTTATACATATTCATATTCATGATGCTCGCATGTGAGCACGATTATACTTGTATATGGATTGTATATAAAGGCATGAGCCTTTCTCTCTTTCATTTAAGGTTGCATGCAATTAGGTTGAATTGCTAGAATGATATGAGAGTCATTGGTGTATTATGTGGGTGTTGGAACCCACTTTTGTTGACGTATGTGTGGTGTCTTCCCTGGCTGGGAATCTACTTGTATTACTGCTTTCTGTTGAGTATTATGTGTTCCCTGGCCGGGAATTTTGTTATGTGTTGTACTCTGTTTTGGGATAGCTCTATTTATGGGGAGACTCTGCCCAAATTTTTGTAAAAGTTTACAATGTGAAAAGCGGCACCAAGGGGTTGGTAAAGGGCAAACATATGAGTCTTTTATTGACAGGCAATGATTAAGTATCATCAGAGCTTCCCGATTGACATTTTATAGAAAGCATGTACCACACATAGTGGTTAATACACTAATCAAGGTTTTAAGGGCTTGGGGTCCTTACAAACCGTGTGTTAATTAAACCTCTGATTAGGACCAGGCCCTCACAGTATATTTTGTATTTCATAGCATTTACATTTATGTAAATTATGAATTGTATTGTTATGGTTATTGGATTTGGAATATTGGTATGCTCACCCCGTGCGGGGGCTGTCTCTGTTGGGGCAGGTGGCACAGGTGTAGCAGCAGCTTTGGAGTTGAGCTCGGGCTGTTGATTGAGGTACTTCCAGGATCGAGGTACCAGAGATGGATGGATAGGCGCTCAGATCCAGAGTCGAGATCGAGTTGCGCTTGAGAGGTGCTTCCAGGATCGAAGCACCAGTAACGGTATCCAGCAGAGTGTTTTATACATTAGATACACGCTTATTCATTGGGTGCTCTTATGTGAGTACATATTACGTGTATATGGAATGTATAAACGGGCTACGGCTCTTCTCTGTTCATTTATGGTTTGCACGCAATTAGATATAGAATTTCTAAATGAACTAAGAGCATAATAGTGTATTATGAGGGTGCATGTTATATGGATAATCATGGTTGGGGAGTTGGAATATTATGTGGTTTAAATGCAAGAAATTTTCTGGATAGCATATGGTGTTGCAGTTGCATATGGTTTTCCCCTGATAGTATGATTATATGCACTAATGTTATGGCTTAATACACTAATAACGGGTTAAGGGCACGGGGGTCCTTACATACTCCAAAAATTAGCATGATGTATAAAATACCCCAACATGGTATTTTAAAAGCATTTTACTAAAATGCACGCAAAACCTCAATTAAATCCATGATTTCCAAATAATTAAAAACCAACATGAATAAACCATGTTAAAACCCAATTTTCTCAACATGCACAACATGCATCCCGAAATGCACTACCGGGTCACGCCTACCATGTGACTAAGCATTTCAACATGAACACATAATTCAATTATCGCCATAATTAATCACGTAAACATAATTAATGCCCAAATTGCAATTAATTATTTCGGGGATATCACATTATCACAGTCCTTAGGTTATGTCGAGTCAATGACATTCTTGTAATTTGGGTAGCCTTGATGTGTTGCTAGATACCCCTCATTGCTTGTGACATAAAATTAGATTTTATGTCACTGCCAACATTGCCACTGCCAACATTGCAAGATCCTATCGGGTCACACAAAAGATTAAATCGATAAAGGGAGATAAAATTCATTGGATGAATTAATTTAATTAAGAAGAGTCTTAATTATATATTTTATATTTTATATATATGTGGATTTAATTAAATGTTGGTTATGGGCCAAATGGATTTTTGAAAGCCTTTAATTAATCCATGTATTAGATATATAATGGTGCTTAAGGTTTGAGTTGGAGGTGAGACATCACAATTCATATAACCTAATTACTTTCCGCTGCATATTGCTTGATCGGATTCCTAAAATATATGTCTTGTCCTCCCACAGCGGAAACAAACCGGAGTATCAAGTTGTGGACAATCTCTTTTAAAATGTGCCCCTCCACACTTAAAACATTGTAGCCCGCGACCACTGCTACTATTACTGCCTTGGGACTGTCCCTTGTGTAAGGTCCCAACCCCTTAACTTGTCATTAGTGCATTTATGACGTCGTATGAGTATAAAAACTTTCATTTCTTTAAAGAATCATTACATGCTTCACATAATCCCCATGACTTTTATAAAAATTTGGGCAGAGTCTCCCCATAATTTGGGCTATCCGAAAATATAACACATCACTAAAACTAACACCCAGCCAGGGAAAAACACAATACTAAAAGAACATAAGTAAGTTCCCGGCCAGGGAAAACACAGTACTAAGGAGATATAAAAAGTGGACTTCAACACCATTATACAGTCCATATACACGACTCCAAGTGCTCACATCCGAGCAACAAATAAAATGAATGCCAATTAAATGCATAAATAGTATATGCCTTCAACCCATAATCAAACCACAAACCACACTCCGGGGAGCAGCATCGTTCGAACTTACCATCCCAAAACGCCGTAATACATGTCGTACCTGCTCTACCTATTTCAACAGAAACAGCCCCCACACACGGTGAACATACCAACATCACACTACACATATCATAACAATGTATAAAGTTCAAAATATCACAATTGAAGAGTATCGAAAATCTATAAGATGTACTTCCTGTGAAGTTCTGAATCTGTACAGCTTCCACGCAATGTTCCTGTTTCAAGCTTACACGCTTTCATAATATCAAGTTTAGTATCGTCATTGAGAATATGATACTCAACCACACGATGAATTCAATACAACAAGAATCTATTATTTATGCTAAATCATAAACAATTCCATATCAATGTAGTTCTGTCTATCAATCTATCATTCAACACTTTCTCATACTGGTCATGCCAAAGGCATCCATACCCACTCCATGTCCGGACCCCGTACATTTATGTGTCGACCATACCACGTATAACAAACTCAATTTCACATATTCGTTCCCTTGTATTCAGTCATCACAATCATTCACATATTCGTTCCCTTATATTCAGTCATCACAATTATTCACATATTCGTTCCCTTATATTCAGTCATCACAATTATTCACATATTCGTTCCCTTATATTCAGTCATCATAATTCAACAATTTATGAATACTGGAATATGAAATAAATCATAATATACCTGCTCGTACGTCACTACGTACCTTATAATCTGTGTTTACCGTCAAGTCACCTTCCATGTTGTCCGAGCTCAAGAAGGCTCTACACGAACTCAAAGTTTAAGGGTCAATTCATAATCAATACGTGATGCATATAATCCCTCATTCAATCAACCATCCATGCACATAATATCACATAATTCAACTTTCCAACGCAAAGACTCAATTAAACAACTAGCATGCTTCAAACATCCAAACCAACACCGAAGTGATTCAAAACGCTCCATGGAAGGAAGAGTCTATATCAAATTCTCTAAATCACAACATAAGATCCTATATTTGTTTAAATTCAACTTTAAACAATTTAAAGATACACTGAGTTCCATAATTCTTGATTTAGAACTCACTACTAAGATTATTAGCTCAATAAAGTGACATAAGTCAATAATACATGCTATGTTAACCATTCAAGCATAAACATCACCAAAAATTCTATTCCAGTTTATAACACATACTAAACATGTATCTAATCCATTTATTCACACACTATACATGTTTCTAAAGGTAATACATTTCACACCATAGCCCAACACCCACCAACACTATAACAATGGTTACAAGCCATAGAAGTTAATTCTTTTCTCCACCTACTAACAAGACTTAGACCCACACTTGAATCACATTTAAGCATATTAACAAACACCTTCCATGCATGATTTTAATCTTCATATCTTAACCAACAATGATACTAGCCAATGCACAAATCAACAATTCACTTTTAGCAATTAATCACCTAACAAAGTGAGTCGTAATTAGCTTCCAACATCAATAACATTTCTCTTGCTATCCAATTCCCAATTACCATATTCATACTTGAATTATAGCCACATAATCGCCTTAACCCATTACACCAACCCAAGCTAACCTTCTACATTATCAAACACCATTCCAACCCAAGTCACAACATATACACATATATTTAGAAGTCTTATAGATAAATCAATACATGATGGAGTGCACATTTTCTTGTATAAACATACCCTACACACACTGATACACGTTAAATACACACACACGCGGTAATACACACTCACGCACACACAGTACACACACACGCACAGATCTGCACACACTGCTACACACACACACGCCCAACACCAATTTATGGTACAAAAATCGGTTAAAACTTCATCCCCAAGCTAATAATCGAACCCTAGCATACCCTTCCAAATTGAGAAAAACCCATCGATTAAACTCCACAAAAACACCAAGGAAAGGTTGATTAGTTAATGAGAAAGGATATCCCATCCTTACCTGCCAAAAAAAAGAGGCAAAGGGAGGAGAAATCGCCTTCTAACTCCATGGATGAAGGGCGACAGGTTCTGGGAGAAGGGAAGGAGGCGACGGGTTTTTGTGGGAAAAAGGGTTGGGCGACTTTGAATGTGTGTGTAGGACGGAAGTGTTTGTTTTTGTATCCCATCCTTAGCTTTAAGTCAACTTTATACCTTTACATTTCCCCCTAACTAAAATCCTTACTAACATCTACTAGAAGAATTAAAATGCTTCTTAAAGTTTACTCAAGGTACAAATTCATCCCGAAATTATTTATTCCAAATTTCGGACTAAAATAACATTCTCGAGGATTTGGGAATCTCTTTGAATTTAATTAATATTATAAACTCAACCAAGAATTATTTATCCAACCCGTGTCCAAAATATGATGCCCAAAATTTAAATCATTACATGTTATTTAAATACCACAACTAGATCAAATGAATAATTATCAAATATTCCGAGCATCACAATTCTTCCCAACTAATAAAATTTCGTCCTCGAAATTTAAAATGCATGCTACCATAAAAGCCAACACTAAAATTCGCGTACCGGTATACAGCTCAAGATAGTGACTTGATCATCTGTAGGATAACAGTCATCCGAATCATCACGGCTCACACATGTGCCCCATTACACCAACAATGGTAAGACTGCAAATCACATCACTTTACTCTATCCCAACATTAGCATTTAATAAGCTAACATATAAATTCCTCTATTCATGTAAATCAATACGAGGTTAACATCATACTTGCCCTGTTCAATTTTGTTTACATTTCAAAAGCTCATTCCTATAATTAACTTATCAAGAAAGTTGCTAACAGTTCATAAAAACTAACACTTATAGTGTTTAGAAATCAAGCACTTCTTGTCATACTTCAGTACCTGTGTACTGGCATCGGTATTCCTCGCACAAGGTCTAAATCTGTCACAGTTTACTTTCATCATAGTACACATCATATAATCACTAAATCATCAATCCATGCATATCATGCGTATATCAGAATGTATGACAATACACCAACTTTTTATCATATAAATAACCTCATACTTGTGTGGTTGCAATTGTATGCAACTTATACCAACATCACCACATCACCATCATTGTCCGTATGAAGTAGCGGTACTCTAGAGTCCTTACACATCAACCTCTCATATATCATCTCCTGGCTATTATCTGGTGCAAAGTAATTACTAGAAAACCCATTAGTAATTCTCACATACATATATCCACATTATACGCACCAACAACCACAGATCATCAATATCAAATCATGATGAATGGCCTAACATCAATATTCCTATGTCACGATTATACTCCATCTAAAAACAAGGCATCAGCATCGATATCGAATAATTTGTATCATACCTTTGTAGATGGAATCATCTATATTACACAATAGCATCATAGTATCATGCTCATCACAGTACTCACATGCTTTTAAGCATCAACTTCCACATTTCATCACCCAACTATCATCTGTCATGGGACAAGTACAAAATAAACGCATTAGTATTTCTCAAATACTTATAACACAATCACGTACCTTGTCATTTAAGCATTTTGATATTCATAATGTTTCCATCATCGAACATTAATTCCCTGCGTCAAAAGTTTCACGCAATCCTATACACAACATGCTACAGCACATTATCACATATCTGGATGATTGAAATTCAACATAAGAATCAATTGCATACCTCAATGACGCAATTCATTTTCAATCTTTAACTCATCCTCGAAACATAATAATTCATTAATCATGAATGTTCACAAGGATCATATGTCCACACACAACATTCATAGTGATCCCACGTCTTCCCGTGACGTACCCGTTAATCTCATGTGAACATGATCACGTTCACCTACTACTCCTACAATATATCAATCTAGCATGCTTTTCATAGTAATAAATACCATCTCAAGCGATTATCATTTTCTGTTATTCCATCTGTACAATCGATTCTCAAAATGAATATAACTCACTGAGATAATGCAATCAGCATCTATCAACACCTATTAACATATATTCACATGCCAAACCAAACGTAATAGTTTACCTCAACTCCTTGTTCCTCTGGAACATTTCAATATCCTCTTGGGCCTACATCTCATGTACCCGAGGAACAACAATAACACAATGTCCACAACTATCTGAAATGAACACATCATCAATATACATCGCTAGCACAATAACAGTACACTAATACTCATGCTAACATAATAACAGCAAATCAATATTCATCGCCCAATGACGGCACCCTACTATTCGTTGTTAACACAATAGCAATATATATCAATACTCATTGCCAACACTGGCATGCAAAATCTCATCGCCACTACGGGCATGCACAATATCATCGCCACTACTGGCATCCATATAATATCCATAATCACCATGAATAAAATTATATTCTTAAAACAATAAGAGGTAATAACACTTACTGTACACAGTGGATCCACACTCGATCCTTTAAACTGCCCCTGTTCTCAACATAAATATTCCACAAAATATAATTTCATATCAATACACAATTGATATACCCATCATCAATAACATGATCGTCCAAAAATATTCATTGCCTCGACATATCAGCGACATTCACAATATTCCCATCGCTTCGATATGATAGCGGTAAATATTATAAATCTCAAATATCACAATATAATCATACCATCATCTCGCCAATAAATGTCATCACTATATCGGTATCAATCACACCCCGCTATTGCATCCACTGCAATAAAAATGAAAGAAAACAATAATGTCTCTTCATCCACTCTCTCCATGATCGCTTTCACATGTACATTTGATTATTACCATACGTCAAATCAACAAGGTCAATTTAAATCAACGTATATTCATCACCCTCCCTCTATAGTGGAGGCACATAAAATACATTGCACACTCTCAATAGTGTCGATCCCGACAATAATCACATCTCATGCTCTCCCTAGCACCGACTCAATATCAATATACACGTCACATGCTCTCTCTAGCATTGACCCTGAAAGATACACGTCGCACACTTGCCAGCGGCGACCACATCACTCACTTGTCAGTGGTGACCCGAATCACATCGCTCACTCCTCAGTGGCGACCCAATATCACATCGCTCGCTCGTCAGCGGCGACCACATCACTCACTCGTCAGTGGTGACCCAATATCACATCGCTCACTCATCAGTGGCGACCCATATCACATCGCTCGCTCGTCAGTGGCGACCACATCATATATACACATCACTCGCCTCAGCGGTGACCGCACTCTACATTCACACAACATGATCACATCGCACACTCTAGTGGCGACCTCTAAATAAACACATCACTCGCCCCTCGGCGGTGACCCTGTCACATCACTCAATCATAAATCACCATCCACAAGGATCACCAATCATCAATACATGATACAATAAAAAGGAACGATTGAATCAGTGCTAATACATTGTCACGTACCTATGTCATCATGTAATTGACATACACATACCCGATTGTCACATCATCTGTTGTCATATTCCAACAGCACATTATTGTCTACCATTTCCTGTCCTAAGATATCATATCTCATTTACTCATTTCTCCTGCAATTTATGTTTACTCAGTATTGTATACAGATATGGTGTGCATACACTTCAATCTACACATATACAACATCAAATTATTAACGACATAGTATATCATTTTGTCGCTCACCCAACGACACAATATCAAAATTACCAACTCAAATCAGTAATATATAGTATCACTTATGTTACCGGTCTCTTGTACTCAACAAAAATGCCACATCAAGTGCGTACGTTCATTGGCATCACCGGTTATTCTCACTATCACATTCATCGTATGCCATACGTCCCTGTAACCACATTGGTTAGCAATAATAACAATTTCCATCATTTCATATCATACTATGCACATAAGCATATAAATATCTTGTCACACTGACACAAAACCGCAATCATGCATAAATCATGTGCTATATATGTCTATCAACACATCCCTAGGCCTTTAAACATCCCAAAGAGCTAACCACTGCTATGATACCACTAATGTAAGGCCCCAACCCCTTAACTTGTCATTAGTGCATTTATGACGTCGTATGAGTATAAAAATTTTCATTTCTTTAAAGAATCATTATGGTAGCGTTTATCGCGTACGCCCAAATTAACCCTCTCAAGTTAATAGCAATAAATATGTAGTAGCGTGAGTATGGATCGATCCCACAGGGAAGTGAACACTTTTATGCTAACAAGGATCAAAATAAGGGGTTATCGAATTTCTTTAACTATAACTAAATTAAACGAAATCAAACAAAAACTCTAGTTTATCAAGATTAAAAAACGATTCTTGGTTTTCGGTCAACTTTACCTTTGGAAATCATTCACTTGATCATCAAATTACTAAACTTATGAATTCATTCAATTATTCATCAATTGAAAACTTAATTCCTTACTTACCTTAATCGTGGTCAAAAAGAAAACAGCATTCAATTCGACTCTTATCAAATCTTTAATCAAAACTACAGCCGTTAAGATTTAATCAATGATCGTTTCAAAACTAGTAAGTTGATGAATCTAATCAATAAAAACTACAGCCGTTAGAATCAATCATTCAATCGTTCTTCCTAAGAATTCAATAACACCAACAGCAGGTAATTATCAAATCTTAGTTGCTTCTTAATTAGCAATAGATAGTGTAAGTGATTACTAGGTGATCAATCTATCAATCAAACACAACAATCATAAGAATCATAATCTGAAAAACAAATTGAAATTGAATTAAAAATTCAACAATCAAACCAAAATTTTCACAAGTTTTTCTATTCCAAAGGCAAGTATCCCTCAACCAAGAATCAAAGTATTTAGCCTTGCATAACTAAATCTAAAACTAACAAAAATTGTATTAAAAACATCAAACAATCAATAGAAAAGGAAGTTACTAAAGTGAAGCATGATTCTGACTTGTTGATTCCGTCTTCGTTCTTCGAGCGTCTTTACAAAAATTGAAAGAAATTATTCTAAAAATTCAAAAATCTCTTCTAAGGTCTAAATTCTCTCCTAAAGAGACTAATTTTCGAGTATCAAGAGGTGTGGTGGCTGATGGGGTAGGTTAGAGCCTATGTAGGAAGGAAAGAAATCAAGTCCCCAATCTTTCCAAAACATCGCTGGCAATCGATCGCCTCATTGTAGCGATCGATCGCTAGCTTATTTTTTTCGGCGATTTTCCTTAGGCGATCGATCGCCACTTTTCTCGCGATCGATCGCTTAGCTCCAGTGGGTTTTGGCGATCGATCGCCTCATCCTCGCGATCGATCGCTGCTTAGTAATTTTTGTTGCTCAACTTTCTGTCCATATGCGATCGATTGCCTCCTTCATGCGTTCGATCGCCTCCACTAAAATTACATTTTTAGCCTTTTCTTGATCTATATTGAGTCCTTATTAGCTCCAAAGATTTTCTTGACCTTTATTCGCCTTAGTTAGCTCGATTTCTACGACTCCACCTACAATTACACAAATATACGATTAGGTAGCATATGCATCAAATTAACCATCAAAATATACCAAATCGTAAACAATTAAACGCAATAGATGTGTCTATTTCTAGTCACATCAAACCCCCCATACTTACTCTTTACTCAACCTTGAGTAAATCAGATAAAACTACAATATTTTTGTTGGGATATGCCCTAAGACACATCATTAGATGATTGTTTATGACATACAATGTAATATGATTTTATGAATGGCAATTCATTATTATATATTATTCTTTTAACTGTGCAATGTGAATTAATATATATGTTAATGTCCTTAGAATAATATTGTATTATTCTTAAAGATGTCCCTAGTCAAGTATTATCATGAATAGGGATAATGATAATACGTTGAGACTAGTATGTGTTGATCGATGAATTGTTCATTGATATGAGATATCAAATCAACATATAGGTACATGTTAGAGAACGATGTACTGGAAAGACCCACCATGAGAATGCAACATGGATAGTTATATGATCGTCATATGCAATTCTCATAGTGATAATAATGTATGTAATCCTTACGACTTGTGATCATCAGAGATCCCAACATAAGGAGTTATGTATCTTGATATCGTCAAACGTTACCCGTAACAGGGTATACTATAAAGGCGACTATTGGATACACTACGAATTATGTAGAGGGATGTTGACTGATCGAGATAGGATTTGTCCCTCCTATATAACAGGAGATGTGTTTGGCCCTTGATCAAGTGAGAACTAAAATGCATGGCCATGCTCGAATGAGTCGATATGAGATATCGAGCTTATTCGTTTATTCTAGTTCTACTTGGGGATCAAGAAATAAAGATTGGATATACGAGTATGACTATTCCATGACTCGTGTTCAATCTAAACACAGAGGACAAAGGGATTAAGTTACATGATTAATATTATCACACGTTCTAAAGGTTATGTCGAGTCATTGACATTCTTGTAATTTGGGTAGCATTGATGTGTTGCTAGATACCGCTCAATGCTTGCGACATAAAATGAGATTTTATGTCACTACCAACATTACAAGATCCTATCGGGTCGCACAAAAGATTAAATCGAGAAGGAAAATTAAATTCATTGGATGAATTAATTAATTAAGAAGAGTCTTAATTAAGTGATTAAAAGGTTTTAATTAAATCATGGGTTTGGGCCCATAAGACTTTAAGAAAGTCTTGAACCTTAATTAAAAGTCTTATAATATAAATACAAGGTTATGATTAATTGTAAGACATAACTTTATATCATTCAACCTACACACAAACTCGAACACACGGCCGCCTCTCTCCAAGCTCTCTCGGCCTCTTCATAGCCGAAGTGGGTTGTGGTGAATTCCGGCGATTATTCGATTGTGAATCGATAGTGTTCCTTGTTCCGGTTTAAGAACGAGTCTAGCAACTTGTTCTTAGACTATCCCTTCACCCGATTTGATCGTGTGGATACCGTTGAGGCAAAACTCATTGAGTTTTGCTAGTGACTCGGAGAAGGCGTAGGACGTGGTGCTGCTCCGTGGATTCTGCTTCAAACACGCTACAAGGGTAAGACACTTGTAATTCCTTTATCCGATATGAATCCTATGTATAGATCTGCTGGTTAGTAATCCATAAAATTTTATTCCGCTGCGTTGTATGCTCTTGGATTACTTACAGTGGTATCAGAGCCGTGTACAAGGCTCATATCGGATTTATGTGATTAAAATGTGTTAATCATATTAGAATTAATATTGCATGCTATTTACAACTGTATGAACATATATGATATGTTAATATTTAGTTTATGAAAATCATCGTAAAATTGTATTTGATATAATTAGGCGAATATCGAACCATATGTCACAAGTTTTCGGCCATCACCATCACAAATGACACCACGGCTAGCCACACGAGGGCTAGGGTTTTCGAACCCTTGGCTCGAGATGGCTTAGTCGTTGTGGCTAATAATTGTGCATGGAAGTGTCGAAAATTAATTAGGGTTTAGAACCCATTGGACGTGACGGCTAGCTCATGACCGCTAGGGTTTTGAACCCTAGTAGCCGTGCATGGCTCGGCCATCATCGCCTATTTTTCTTAAGTTTTGAGACGTGGATGAGTTTTGAACTCTTTGACTCGATAATGGTTCACGCATGCATGGATTAGTAACTTTACCACATGAGAGCAAGGTTTTTCGAACCCTTAGCTCGAGATGGTTGAGCCAACCCCGTGCATGGCCTGACCGTGACTCGTGGCTAACAAATTCCGGCGTTTCAAACAAGATGGCTCGATAAAATTCCATAAGGGTGCGAGGCGGCTAGGGTTTGGAACCCTAGCGCCGCCGCCGCTCGAGACATGGCTCGGCCATGGGCTAGGGTTTCGAACCCTAGGTCCACTATTGGTCCAGCCGTGTGCTTCATGGTTCGAACCATGGTGGTTCGTGTCTTAGTCGCTTTAGTTCGTGGCATGTGATGTCCCGAGCGTACGATAATTTTTCAAAAATTATTTTACAGTTTTAATTAGAATTAAATTTAAAATGTTTAGAATTTAATTAATTAAATGTTAATGCATGCTTTATGTGTTGTTTGAGCATGGTGCGTGGTTATAGCCCTTTGACCTATTAGATAGGATTTGTGGATGTTTGTAATGTATAATACGACCTGCGTGTCGTGCCTTTCTCTATTTCATTCTAAATGTAATCCCTCCCCTATGTTCCCCTCGAATGTGAATCGAGGAATTCTATATCTTGTAAATAGTGTAGTTTATTTTATTGATGATGATCATTGAAGATGGAGCATCGTGCCGGGATGAGGAGGCCATTCACAAATTGGAGCCAAAGGAAGGTGCTTGTGAAGTTACCTTAGGTTGACTCATAGGATTTTCTCATTGGCTTGAGAAAATCATTAGTAGGGGCTATAACCATGTCACGTTTAATTATGTATGTTGATGCATGATTTATCTTATGTTTTAGTTTGATAATAGTATTACACATATATATAGATATGTATACAACTATATGTAGTGGACATATTTTAAATTATCAAATTAATCATGAGATCAATAAATCCCTCTAAAATATTAAGTTTTAGATGCCTTCCAAAATAAAAGTACTCGTCAATAACTTCGATTGTACATGTGTGGGTTTGCCAAAGTAAAGCACCGTGGCAATCTTAGTAAGGCGCGAAAGGATAAAAGTGATATCCGTTATACTTTAATTGGGTACGACTTACCTAGGTTATCTCAATAGGATTGGGAACCTAGAGGCATGGGTTGGATTATAATTCATTTGATGAATTGAACAAAGTGTTGTTCGTCCAACTATCCAAGAATTATATGTGATATAATTGACAAAGTGTTGTCTACCTAAATAACCGAGTCTTGGGCGATTAGCCAAAGCTAACTCAAGATTAAGTGAAATATGGATCTTGGCCCACTAAAGGTTTTGAGGGTTGATATTTTTTAAACAAAATAGTGGGAGTATCATTTAATATAAGACCATGTTAAATGATTTAAATCATAAACTTATTTTGCATATTTATATTGTAGATATCCATGGCAACTAACAACGTTACTAGCACTTTATCACTGCGATCGGTCCTTGAGAAGGACAAATTAAATGGGACGAATTTCCTAGACTGGCATAGGAACTTGAGGATAGTCCTCAAACAAGAAAAGAAACAATATGTCCTAGAGGAACCCTTGCCCGCTGAGGAACCTCCCCTAACAGCTACAAGAGCTGAAGAAGATGCTTACAAGAAGCATCAGAGTGACGCACTTGATGTTGGGTGCCTCATGCTTGCAACCATGAACTCTGAGCTTCAGAAGCAACATGAGGAAATGGAGGCGTTCGATATGATCGACCACTTAAAGCAGTTGTACCAACAGCGAGCAAGACAAGAGAGGTATGACGTCTCTAAGGCGTTATTTCAGTGCAGGATGGTAGAAGGAAGCCTAGTTGGAACTCATGTGCTCAAGATGATTGGGTACATTGAGAATCTGGACAAGCTGGGTTTTCCATTGGACCAAGAGTTGGCCACCGATGTGATCTTGCAATCGTTGCCTGAGAGCTTCAGTCAATTTGTAGTAAATTACAATATGACTGACATGGAAAAGACTCTACCACAATTGCTTGGTATGTTGAGAACATATGAAGCAAATACTAAGAAGACTAAGGCCACAAATGTCCTTATTGTGAATAAGGGCAAAGGAAGGGCCAAAGCTAAAGGCAACAAGAAAGCAAAGAAAGTCTTTGCTAAATCTAAGCCAAAGTCTTATGCACTGAAGCCAAAGGGAGGGATAGCAAAGGAAGGGAACTGTTTCCATTGCGGTGAGACCGGCCATTGGAAAAGGAACTGCAAAGTATATCTGGAGGATCTAAAGAAAGGAAGTGTGACTTCCGCTTCAGGTATTTTTGTTATAGAAGTCAATTTATCTACTTCTTCATCATGGGTATTAGATACTGGATGTGGATCTCACATTTGTGTAAATGTGCAGGATCTAAAAAGGAGTAGGACGTTGGCGAAAGGTGAAGTTGATCTCCGAGTTGGAAATGGAGCAAGAGTTGCTGCATTAGCTATAGGAGATTATCATTTAGCTTTACCTTCTGGTTTATCATTGATTTTGAAAGATTGTTATTTTGTGCCTTCAATTACTAAAAACATTATTTCTATTTCTTGTTTGGACAAGTATGGATTTTCATTTATAATAAAGGACAACTGTTGTTCTATTTATTTAAATGATATGTTTTATGATAGTGCACAAATGGTGAAAGGTCTTTATGTATTAAATCTTGATATGCCTATCTATAACATAAATACTAAAAGGATTAAAAATAATGATTGTAATCCGACTTATCTCTGGCACTGTCGCTTGGGCCACATAAACGAGAACCGCATATCTAAACTTCATAAGGATGGAGTATTAGATTCATTTGATTTTGAATCATATGAAACATGCGAATCTTGTTTAATGAGCAAGATGACTAAAGCCCCTTTCAAGGGACATGTTGAAAGGGCAAATGTTTTATTGGGACTAATACATAGTGATGTATGTGGACCAATAAGTACACAAGCTAGAGGTGGTTTTCAATACTTCGTTACATTTACTGATTACCTCAGTAGATATGGGTATGTGTACCTAATGAAACATAAGCATGAAACCTTTGAAAAGTTCAAAGATTTCAAGAATGAAGTACAAAACCAACTTCGCAAAAGTATGAAAATCCTTCGATCAGATCGAGGAGGAGAATACTTAAGCCAAGAGTTTCATGACTATCTAAAGGAGTGTGGGATAGTCCCACAACTCACTCCTCCGTATACTCCACAATGGAATGGTGTATCCGAGAGGAGAAATCGAACCTTGTTAGACATGGTTAGATCAATGATGAGTCATGCAGATCTTCCGGTATCGTTTTGGGGACACGCTCTAGAAACAACGATTTTCTTACTGAACCGTGTTCCATCTAAATCAGTGGAAAAGACACCATATGAGATATGGACTGGGAAGCGTCCTAGTATGTCTTTTATGAAGATTTGGGGTTGTGAGGCTTTCGTTAGACGTCACGCCACTAACAAACTTGGACCCAAATCTGATAAGTGTTTATTTGTGGGGTATCCTAAGGAAACGAAAGGATACTATTTCTATTATCCCACCGAGAACAAAGTAGTTGTTGCTCGGACTGGTGTATTTCTTGAAAGAGAATTTATTTCTAGAAAAACCAGTGGGAGAAAAATAGAACTTAGTGAAGTTCAACAACAAGAAAACACTGAACCTGAGATTGAGATGGAAACAGAGCAGGCACCGCAAACTGTTGTGGAAAAAGTACCTGCTCAAGAGACACAAGCCCAGCGTAGGTCTGTAAGAGAACACCGGGAGCCACAGAGATATGGATTTCTTGTGACTCAACAAGGTGACTTACTACTTATTGATGAGGATGAGCCGTCATCTTATCAACAAGCTATAATGGGCAATGATTCTGAGAAATGGCAAGAGGCCATGAAATCTGAGATGGAATCCATGTATGCAAACCAAGTATGGACTTTGGTTGATCCACCTGAAGGGGTACGACCCATAGGGTGCAAATGGATTTTCAAGAAAAAGACCGATATGGATGGTAACGTACAAACCTATAAAGGTCGGCTGGTAGGAAAACGATTCAAACAAATTCATGGTATTGACTATGATGAAACCTTTTCACCAGTGGTCATGGTTAAATCCATAAGGACCTTACTTGCAATAGCTGCATTTCATGATTATGAAATCTGGCAGATGGATGTCAAAACAGCTTTCCTTAATGGAAATCTGCTCGAGGATGTGTACATGACACAGCCCGAGGGTTTTGTCGATCCAAAGGATGCTGGAAAGATATGCAAGCTACAACGATCCATTTATGGATTGAAGCAAGCTTCTCGGAGTTGGAATCTTCGTTTTGATGATGCAATCAAAGAGTTTGGTTTTATCAAAAACGAAGATGAACCTTGTGTCTACAAGAAGGTCAGTGGGAGCGTAATCATTTTCCTAGTGTTGTATGTAGATGACATACTTGTTATTGGAAATGATATCCCTGCCTTGCAATCTATAAAGATTTGGCTAGGGAATTGCTTTTCGATGAAAGACTTGGGAGAAGCCACCTATGTATTAGGAATCAAGATCTATAGAGATAGATCGAGAAGGCTTCTTGGTCTAAGTCAAAGTACATACATAGACAAGGTGCTTAAAAGGTTTAGCATGCAAGAATCAAAGAAAGGATTCGTGCCTATGACGCATGGCATTTATCTCTCGAAGGAACAGTGTCCTTCAACACCAAATGAGAGACAACGCATGAGTAAGATTCCATACGCATCAGCTATTGGATCTATCATGTATGCCATGATATGTACTCGTCCCGATGTATCGTATGCTTTGAGTATGACGAGCAGATATCAAGTTGATCCAGGTGAAGGTCACTGGATTGCTGTCAAGAACATCCTGAAGTACTTGAGAAGGACTAAGGATACATTCTTGATTTATGGAGGTGAGGAAGAGCTCAATGTAATGGGTTACACTGATGCAAGCTTCCAAACCGACAAAGATGATTTTCGATCGCAATCTGGATATGTGTATTGCCTAAATGGAGGTGCTGTGAGATGGAAGAGTTCAAAGCAAGAAACAGTAGCCGATTATACAACGGAAGCTGAGTATATTGCTGCCTCGGATGCAGCAAAGGAAGCTGTTTGGATGAGGAAGTTCATTTCTGAACTTGGAGTGGTGCCTAGCATTAAAGATCCGATAG
Organism: Haberlea rhodopensis; assembly: GCA_907163345.1. Classification (NCBI taxonomy): domain Eukaryota; kingdom Viridiplantae; phylum Streptophyta; class Magnoliopsida; order Lamiales; family Gesneriaceae; genus Haberlea; species Haberlea rhodopensis. Next base: position 22,744,327 of record CAJQUN010000004.1, on the reverse strand, counting down.
AACTCTATTGTGACAACAATGGAGCGATCGCATTAGCTAAGGAACCAAGATCTCACCAAAGATCCAAACACATACTTAGGCGGTTCCATTTCATTCGAGAAATCGTTGAAAGGGGAGATGTTAAAATATGCAACGTACCAACAGATGATAATGTATCTGACCCATTGACGAAGCCACTGTCACAGCAGAAGCATGATCGTCATACTTGATCTCTAGGCATTAGGTATATGTCTGAGTGGTCTTAGTGCAAGTGGGAGATTTATTGGGATATGCCCTAAGACACATCATTAGATGATTGTTTATGACATACAATGTAATATGATTTTATGAATGGCAATTCATTATTATATATTATTCTTTTAACTGTGCAATGTGAATTAATATATATGTTAATGTCCTTAGAATAATATTGTATTATTCTTAAAGATGTCCCTAGTCAAGTATTATCATGAATAGGGATAATGATAATACGTTGAGACTAGTATGTGTTGATCGATGAATTGTTCATTGATATGAGATATCAAATCAACATATAGGTACATGTTAGAGAACGATGTACTGGACAGACCCACCATGAGAATGCAACATGGATAGTTATATGATCGTCATATGCAATTCTCATAGTGATAATAATGTATGTAATCCTTACGACTTGTGATCATCAGAGATCCCAACATAAGGAGTTATGTATCTTGATATCGTCAAACGTTACCCGTAACAGGGTATACTATAAAGGCGACTATTGGATACACTACGAATTATGTAGAGGGATGTTGACTGATCGAGATAGGATTTGTCCCTCCTATATAACAGGAGATGTGTTTGGCCCTTGATCAAGTGAGAACTAAAATGCATGGCCATGCTCGAATGAGTCGATATGAGATATCGAGCTTATTCGTTTATTCTAGTTCTACTTGGGGATCAAGAAATAAAGATTGGATATACGAGTATGACTATTCCATGACTCGTGTTCAATCTAAACACAGAGGACAAAGGGATTAAGTTACATGATTAATATTATCACACGTTCTAAAGGTTATGTCGAGTCATTGACATTCTTGTAATTTGGGTAGCATTGATGTGTTGCTAGATACCGCTCAATGCTTGCGACATAAAATGAGATTTTATGTCACTGCCAACCTTACAAGATCCTATCGGGTCGCACAAAAGATTAAATCGAGAAGGGAAATTAAATTCATTGGATGAATTAATTAATTAAGAAGAGTCTTAATTAAGTGATTAAAAGGTTTTAATTAAATCATGGGTTTGGGCCCATAAGACTTTAAGAAAGTCTTGAACCTTAATTAAAAGCCTTATAATATAAATACAAGGTTATGATTAATTGTAAGACATAACTTTATATCATTCAACCTACACACAAACTCGAACACACGGCCGCCTCTCTCCAAGCTCTCTCGGCCTCTTCATAGCCGAAGTGGGTTGTGGTGAATTCCGGCGATTATTCGATTGTGAATCGATAGTGTTCCTTGTTCCGGTCTAAGAACGAGTCTAGCAACTTGTTCTTAGACTATCCCTTCACCCGATTTGATCGTATGGATACCGTTGAGGCAAAACTCATTGAGTTTTGCTAGTGACTCGGAGAAGGCGTAGGACGTGGTGCTGCTCCGTGGATTCTGCTTCAAACACGCTACAAGGGTAAGACACTTGTAATTCCTTTATCCGATATGAATCCTATGTATAGATCTGCTGGTTAGTAATCCATAAAATTTTATTCCGCTGCGTTGTATGCTCTTGGATTACTTACAATTTTTGCTTGGCTCATAGCATCGTAAAAAACTAACTTGTTCTTACTTTAATGCCTCAACAATTTTAAACATGCATAGTAATGAAAGGCGGTGAAAAACTAATAATGGAACAAGTTCAATCCCTAAACATCTCATACTCAACAAAGTAGTGAACGTGCGTGTGTGGTCATAAACTAGTGTTGTGTACCAATTATAGATCCAAAAGTTGCAAATCCATGATAGTTCAAGTCATACACTAACACAAGTATAAGCTTACTTGCACACTCTTCTCCACTATCTTAACCACTTTGCAAACACAAATCAAGTAGATCTTTATTAGCTTGTAGCTTGGCCTAGGTATTGGCTTATGAAAGAAAGGGTAAAGATATGTCAAACAAGAGAGTATGATGATATGCACACTAAAAGCTTCTCTTCTTGCTTGAATTTTTCAACTTTTATTTCAACATTTTTCTTCTTTTGTGCCTTGGCTCCCCTTGGAGTCATATTTTTATATATTTTCTCAAGGCATCCCTTTTCTTTCATGCATTTCATTCTTTTGACAATGAAGCTCAAAACATATGAATCAATGAATGCATAAGTGCATGTGAATGAAACACATCATACTCCCTTTAAATGTGTGGGTTAAGATCACTTTTGGGCTTATTAGGGACGGATGATAAGCTAGTCAAAGAATGTCGAATAGGGGTCTTTTGTATGCTTAGCATACAACCATTCTTTTGCATTAAAGCTCAAAAAGGGTACTAGTGATTGATTTTCTTTACATGGTAGGCTTTAAAGGCTCAAACGCATCAAAGATTGCCTATATCACTTTCATGTTTGCAAGTAGTCTAGACATACGCCTCAAAGAGCATGTAGTTAAGTTCTAGCATGTATTAGAGACTTCTTAAGACTATCACAAAATTCACACAATCTTCACTACGCTATGCACACTTCACAAGTCATGACAATAATGTGCTCAAATTCAACTGCTAAGTTAAAGTAAAATTTGCATTAGGGTTCAAAGTGTTCCAAGTTTAACAATTTACCTATATTCAAAAGTATGCATGATATCAATTAGGTTTCATCATGGGCTAGTGATTCTAAGCATGTGTTCATTACTAACTATGAGCTCAAAATTTTCAAAAAAATTTCGATTTTTTTGTATTTTTATAATAATAAAAACAATAACACACCACTAATCCCTCCCCCGTACTTAAATCTTACATTGTCCCCAATGTAAGGCAAAAATACAAGAAAAGAGAAAAGTCTAACTAATAAAGCAATAAAAATGAAAGGGAGAAAGGAAACTAACTCCCCTTGGGTTGCCTCCGAAGCAGCGCCTCTGTTTAACGTCGGTGGCCCGACGCTAATGCTCTATCAAGGTGGGTGATGCAATGTTACTCTATCCTTCCTCTTCCACCTCAATATCTTCTTGATTCCCTTGAATTTCGGTTTGTTTGCCTTTGAGTGGTCGTCTTCAGTCTTTGTTCCTCCTTCAACATCTGTGTCTTGTTGTGGTCGATCTGGAGGGTGCTTCTTTTCAATGGTACGATCCTGCAAGTTAGAAAAGATAGGGTCAGCCGCCAATTAACACAAAACATTCTTATAAAAATTCTCATGTGCCATGTACTCAGTGCTATCAATAGTGTAACTAGTGTATTCATGAGTTTGAATGGTTTCATAGATATTGAACTTCACCATCTCACCATTAAACTCCATCGTTAAAGTTCCACTATTTACATTGATTATGGATTTAGAAGTTTTTAAGAATGGTCTTCCTAATAGAATGGGACTAGATGGATCACCCTTTTCCATGTCTAAGACATAGAAATCGGCGGGGAAGACCAAGTTCTTTACATGCACAAGTACATCTTCTACTATCCCCCTGGGAATAACTGTGGATCTATCAGCTAACTGAATCATAGTATTGTCTCTTTTCAAATGTCCAGGTTTCAGTTGAGTGTAGATTGAGTAAGGCATAACAATAATATAAGATCCTAAATCGAGCATTGCCTTCTCAATTTTAGTGGTTCCAATCACACAAGGGATAGAAAACATACCAGGGTCCTTACACGTTGTGGGAATGCTTCTTTGGATGTCCGCGGAAACATTCTCACCTAACTCAATCTTGGGGCATCCTTTGCCTTCCTTGTTCTTACCCACTTTTCATACCTCCTTCAAAAATCTAGCATATCGAGGCACTTTCATCGTCGGAAAGTATCATAGAGTCCCTTAAGTCCAGCTTCTCTCCTATTATCCTTCAATGCAAAGGGGAATGGAGGTTCAATTTTATATTCACGGAATGGAGGGGACTTCCTCGTGGTTCCTCTTCTTGCATGGGCTCTTCAACGTCCTTCTCTTCCTTCATCTCTCCGTTCTTTGGTGGCGTCAGTACCACCTTTTCCTTATCTTCATTGCTACTCGTCTTCGAAGTGATTGCACTCACATTCTCCCTTGGGTTCACAATTGGCTGTGACGGTAGTCCATTTGACATGCTCGTTTCAAGCTTATTGAGCGAAGTTGCCAATTGTCCCATTTGCGTAGTCAAACTCTGGATGCTCGCCCTCGTCTCCTGTTTTGTAATCTATTTTCAGCAATAACTTTAATAATATTTTCTAACCTGTCAGAAGGAGGGTGCACTGGAGGTGGTGGAGGTCTCTGACATGGCGGTCTATAGGGTGGAGGTTGGTGCATCTGTGGGTTCCCATATCCTTGGTTCGGATGGTCCCTCCACCCTTGATTGTAATTGCTCGAGGGATTGTCATAGCCCCTTTGTGGTGGCCCTGGGAATCCTCCCGTTGCATTCACGTGCTCAGTGGTTGTCTCTTGTAGTGAGGGACATGCATCAGTGGGATGGTTCAGAGCTAGACAGATTCCACATGGCTTAATCTTCCCCACGTTGCCTCCTGCAAGATTACGCACAAAAAAAGTTAGATCAATCAGTTGTTGTTCCAAATTGGATACATTTACCTCTTTTCTTGGCGGTTGTCCATGGTGAACATGTCCAAATTGTTGGGAGTTGGCCGCAATGTTAGCTATTAAGTTCCTCCGCTTGCCGCATGTCCACTAAGTTCCTGTCCCCAGAAAGCAAACCTTCATAGAAATATTGAATTAACAAGTGTTCACTTATCTGATGTTGTGGGCAGCTTGCACACAACTTCTTAAATCGTTCCCAGTATTCGTGCAGCGACTCCTCTTGGTATTGCTTCACCCCATAGATCTCCTTCCTTATGTTAGTTGCCCTTGAAGCTGGAAAGTACTTCTCTAGGAAGATTCTTTGTAAATCAGTCCACGTGGTGATTGATCCGGAGGGTAAGTAGAATAGCCAATCCTTAGCAGCATCCTATAGAGAAAATGGAAAGGCTCGTAGTTTGATTTGCTCCTCCGTTATGCCAGCTGGCTTCATAGTAGTGCATACCACGTGGAACTCCATCAAGTGCTTGTGTTGGTTCTCACTTGCAAGACCATGAAAAGATGGCAATAAATGAATCAAACCAGATTTGAGTTCGAAATTTACGTTATTTGCGAGAGCAGGGAAAGTGATGCAGAGAGGTTGTTGATCCAAGTTGGGATTCGCCAACTGCCTCAAGCTTTGATTTGCAGCCATCATGTTCCTCTCTTCTTCTTCTTCAAGCAGCCTTGCTTCTCTTATTCTCCGATGTAGTGTTCTCTCGATCTCAGGATCGTAGTGAATATTGTCTTCTTGATCTGAGGGATCACCTATACTCGTGAACAAACACACGAGTATAAAACGAAATAAAAAAAAACGTCAACACAAAAGTAATTACCTTCCCCGGCAACGGCGCCAAAATTTGATAGCGTTTATCGCGTATGCCCAAATTAACCCTCTCAAGTTAATATCAATAAATATGTAGTAGCGTGAGTAGGGATCGATCCCACGGGGAAGTGAACACTTTTATGCTAACAAGTATCAAAATAAGGGGTTATCGAATTTCTTTAACTATAACTAAATTAAATGAAATCAAACAAAATTCTAGTTTATCAAGATTAAAAAGCGATTCTTGGTTTTCGGTCAACTTTACCTTTGGAAATCATTCACTTGATCATCAAATTACTAAACTTATGAATTCATTCAATTATTCATCAATTGAAAACTTAATTCCTTACTTACCTTAATCGTGGTCAAAAAGAAAACAGCATTCAATTCGACTCTTATCAAATCTTTAATCAAAACTACAGCCGTTAAGATTTAATCAATGATTGTTTCAAAACTAGTAAGTTGATGAATATAATCAATAAAAACTTAGCCATTAGAATCAATCATTCAATCGTTCTTCCTAAGAATTCAATAACACCAACAGCAGGTAATTATCAATCTTAGTTGCTTCTTAATTAGCAATAGATAGTGTAAGTGATTACTAGGTGATCAATCTATCAATCAAACACAACAATCATAAGAATCATAATCTGAAAAACAAATTGAAATTGAATTAAAAATTCAACAATCAAACCAATATTTTCACAAGTTTTTCTATTCCAAAGGCAAGTATCCCTCAACCAAGAATCAAAGTATTTAGCCTTGCATAACTAAATCTAAAACTAACAAAAATTGTATTAAAAACATCAAACAATCAATAGAAAAGAAAGTTACTAAAGTTAAGCACGATTCCGGCTTGTTGATTCCGTCTTCGTTCTTCGAGCGTCTTTACAAAAATTTAAAGAAAATTATTCTAAAAATTCAAAAATCTCTTCTAAGTTCTGAATTCTCTCCTAAAGAGACTAATTTTCGAGTATCAAGAGGTGTGGTGGCTGATGGGGTAGGTTAGAGCCTATGTAGGAAGGAAAGAAATCAAGTCCCCAATCTTTCCAAAACACCGCTGGCGATCGATCGCCTCATTGTAGCGATCGATCGCTAGCTTTTTTTTTTTTTTGCGATTTTCCTTAGGCCATCGATCGCCACTTTTCTCGTGATCGATCGCTTGGCTCCAGTGGGTTTTGGCGATCGATCTCCTCATCCCTGCGATCGATCGCTACTTCGTAATTTTGTTGCTCAACATTCTGTCCATAGGCGATCGATTGCCTCCTTCATGCGGTCGATCGCCGCCACTAAAATTACATTTTTAGCCTTTTCTTGATCTATATTGAGTCCTTATTAGCTCCAAAGCTTTTCTTGACCTTTATTCGCCTTAGTTAGCTCTATTTCTTCGATTCCACCTATAATTACACAAATATACGAATAGGTAGCATATGTATCAAATTATCCATCAAAATATACCAAATCGTAAACAATTAAACGCAATAGATGTGTCTATTTCTAGTCACATCACATTACATGCTTCACATAATCCCCATGACTTTTATAAAAATTTGGGCAGAGTCTCCCCATAATTTGGGCTATCCGAAAATATAACACATCACTAATACTAACTCCCAACCAGGGAAAAACAAAATACTAAAAGAACATAAGTAAGTTCCCGGCCGGGGAAAACACGGTACTAAGGAGATATAAAAAGTGGACTTCAACACCATTATACAGTCCATATACACGACTCCAAGTACTCACATCCGAGCAACAAATAAAATGAATGCCAATTAAATGCATAAATAGTATATGCCTTCAACCCATAATCAAACCACAAACCACACTCCGGGGAGCAGCATCGTTCAACGAGTTCGAACTTACCATCCCAAAACGCCGTAGTACATGTCGTACCTGTTCTACCTGTTTCAACAGAAACAGCCCCCACACAGGGTGAGCATACCAACATCACACTACACATATCATAACAATGTATAAAGTTAAAAATATCACAATTGAAGAGTATCGAAAATCTATAAGATGTACTTCCTGTGAAGTTCTGAATCTGTACAGCTTCCACGCAATGTTCCTATTTCAAGCTTACACGCTTTCATAATATCAAGTTTAGTATCGTCATTGAGAATATGATACTCAACCACACGACGAATTCAATACAACAAGAATCTATTATTTATGCTCAATCATAAACAATTCCATATCAATGTAGTTCTGTCTATCAATCTATCATTAAACACTTTCTCATACTGGTCATGCCAAAGGCATCCATACCCACTCCATGTCAGGACCACGTACATTTACGTGTCCACCATAACACGTATAACAAACTCAATTCACATATTCGTTCCCTTGTATTCAGTCATCACAATCATTCACATATTCGTTCCCTTATATTCAGTCATCACAATTATTCACATATTCGTTTCCTTATATTCAGTCATCACAATTATTCACATATTCGTTCCCTTATATTCAGTCATCACAATTATTCACATATTCGTTCCCTTATACCCAATCATCATAATTCAACAATTTATGAATACTGGAATATGAAATAAATCATATAATACATGCTCGTACGTCACTACGTACCTTATAATCTGTGTTTACCATCAAGTAACCTTCCTTGTTGTCTGAGCTCAAGAAGGCTCTACACGAACTCAAAGTTTAAGGGTCAATTCATAATCAATACGTGATGCATATAATCCCTCATTCAATCAACCAGCCATGCCCATAATATCACACAATTCAACTTTCCAACGCAAAGACTCAATTCACCTTCCTTGGAAGGAAGAGTCTATATCAAATTCTCTTAATCACAACATAAGATCCTATATTTGTTTAAATTCAACTTTAAACAATTTAAAGATAAATTGAGTTCCATAATTCTTGATTTAGAACTCACTACTAAGATTATTAGCTCAATAAAGTGACATAAGTCAATAATACATGCTATGTTAACCATTCAAGCATAAACATCACCAAAAACTCAATTCCAGGTTATAACACATACTAAGCATGTATCTAATCCATTTATTCACACACTATACATGTTTCTAAAGGTAATACATTTCACACCATAGCCCAACACCCACCAACACTATAACAATGGTTACAAGCCATAGAAGTTAATTCTTTTCTCCACCTACTAACAAGGCTTAGACCCACACTTGAATTACATTTAAGCATATTAACAGACACCTTCCATGCATGATTTTAATCTTCATATCTTAACCAACAATGATACTAGCCAATGCACAAATCAACAATTCACTTTTAGCAATTAATCACTCAACAAAGTGAGTCGTAATAGCTTCCAACATCAATAACATTTCTCATGCTATCCAATTCCCAATTACCATATTCATACTTGAATTATAGCCACAAAATCGCCTTAAGCCATTACACCAACCCAAGCTAACTTTCTACATTATCAAACACCATTCCAACCCAAGCCACAACATATACACACATATTTAGAAGTCTTATACATAAATCAATACATGATGGAGTGCACATTGTCTTGTATAAACTTACCCTACACACACTGATACACGTTAAATACACACACACGCGGCAATACACACTCACGCACACACAGTACACACACACGCACAGATCTGCACACACTGCTACACACACACGCCCAACACCAATTTATGGAACAAAAATCGGTTAAAACTTCATCCCCAAGCTAATAATCGAACCCCCTAGCATAAACCCTTCCAAATTGAGAAAAACCCATCGATTAAACTCCACAAAAACACCAAGGAAAGGTTGATTAGTTAATGAGAAAGGATATCCCATCCTTACCTGCCAAAAAAGAGGCAAATGGGAGGAGAAATCGCCTTCTAACTCCATGGATGAAGGGCGACGGGTTCTGGGAGAAGGGAAGGAGGCGACGGGTTTTTGTGGGAAAAGGGGTAGGGCGACTTTGAATGTGTGTGTAGGAAGATAGTGTTTGTTTTTGTATCCCATCCTTAGCTTTAAGTCAACTTTATACCTTTACATTTCCCTCTAATTAAAATCCTTACTAACATCTACTAGAAGAATTAATGCTTCTTAAAGTTTACTCAATGTACAAATTCATCCCGAAATTATTTATTCCAAATTTCGGACTAAAATAACATTCTCGAGGTTTTGGGAATCTCTTTGAATTTAATTAATATTATAAACTCAACCAAGAATTATTTATCCAACCCGGGTCCAAAATATGATGCCCAAAATTTAAATCATTAAATGTTATTTAAATACCACAACTAGATCAAATGAATAATTATCAAATATTCCGAGCATCACACCTTGGTACCTCGTTCACCACCCTTTCGCATAGCAAACCGCTTTCCACTAAATCTAGAGGAAGATGCACCTCCTCGTGATGCTTTAAAAGGTTCTCCTATAGGTCTCATGCTTTATGATGTAGGTGGTTGAGATTGTCCTACATCCTTATACACACCAACTGCAATCTCTGCCATCTCAGCTCTTGTCAACGCTTCCTCATAGGAAGTAGGGTTATTAGAAATCACCCTATCAAACAACTCAGGCCTCAAGCCCTTCACAAACTGTCTGATCTTTGCCTTTGTCTTTGCAGTAATATGCGGTACATACCGTAATAATGAAGAATACTGCACAACATAATCAGACACTGTCATTGTTCCCTGTTTCAGATTAATGAACTCATCTTCTTTCCTTTGCCTTGCAGCCACAGAGAAATAGTGATCAAGAAAACGAGTTCTGAAAACATCCCAATTCACTGTCTGTCCTTGAGCTCTCAACTCAATCAACGTGGCTTTCCACCACATCATTGCTTTCTTAGCCAACTGGAACTCAGCCAAATGTAACCATGCAGACTTGGCACATGGTGCTGACACAAAAATCTGTTCAACACGTTCCAACCATTCCTCTGCTTGTTCCCCTGATTCAGTACCCTAAAAACGAGGTGGCTAATAGCTCAGAAACTGTGTCAAAGTTAACTCCATAGGTAACAGTATCTGTTCTACTGGCCCTTGCCCAAATGGTGGTGGTGGTACAGGCGCCAATCCAACACTAGCGTTGCCACTCATGGCATCCCCAACATCATCATGAGGTACTCTGTCTACCATTACTGCAAATACAGGATTACCAACAACAAACACATATATAAAGCATGTCAATATAACATCATATCAATACTCTCAACATGCTTTCAAGTGATTAGGCAACTCCCTAATACACTTCATCTACCCTTAGTCACCCCGTTCTCGAACCACTGCTCTGATACCACTAATGTGGGGTCCTCATTACTTAATCCGTTATGTATCAGTTCATTTATACATATGTGAGTAAGAATTAAGTAAATCATACACTGATTAAGAGTTTAGTTCTATAGGTTATTACAATTCTTACACAATCCTGTCATAATATACATATCATATGTACAACAAAAACAACCTAGACCAAAAACTCCTAAGCAGTGGTTCAGCTCGCAGCGGAAAAAGACTCACAATCCCGTCATCCCATGTCTATGAGTCCCTACAGAAACAATCACACAACATGAGTATAGATAAACAACTATCCCAGTGCAATATCAATAAAACCATAAACGATAAAGCACTATAAACATCAAATGTTATTGTCCTGTATCATGCATCATCAAATGCAATTATGTCATGACATGTCTCATTCCTCATCCTGTTATAACCAGACCAATATGATATGCCTATCTCAGCTCAATATGTCAGTGGAACCTCCACACATCTTCATATTAGTAGCACATATCATAGTACCGTCCTCACATGTTATAACAGCCAGAGCATATACCCAACCGGCGTATACCTCTCATGCCAAAGCATATGTAGCATACCTATCGGTGGCGACAATCCCAGCCAAAGCATATGCCCCACATTGGCATATCTATCGTGGCAATGAACTCAGCCAAAGCATATCATGAATGCACATGCATATGATACTACTAATCATATGATACCATGCTCACATCATCATCACAATAATATCATATACTCGTACGTCAAAACGTACCTGTTATGCGACACAAAAGATATAAATTAGGCGTCAATGTCTAACCGCCTCGTTGCCCCGTCCCCTGTGAGGATGCTACAACAATATGAACAATATAACATGTTACAATAGGCTTCCAAATTAAATTCTACAAAAATCTCACATTTTTCAAAAACTTAACCCTGGTGATCGATCGCCATTTTTTCCCCGATCGATCGCCAACATGTTCTGTTTCAGCACGATCGATCGCCACTATCTCGCGATCGATCGCCAAAGTGTTCTGTTTCCTTGCGATCGATCGCCTGATTTTCACCGATCGATCGCCATATGTTTTCACCGCCTTATTTTTGCTCTGTCTTCGGCGATCGATCGCCATAGGGCTCGCGATCGATCGCCGAGGTCTGAACATTTCAGAACTTGGCGATTTTTGATCTTATCTCCAAGTTTCTTCTTCTATAACTCGAAAATGTACATTTAAACATGTTTCATGCAATCTCTAGTATCATATAAACATGTTTCTATCAACATAGAATTCAAGTGTGTACACTATAACTCATATCAAAGTAAATACCACCCAATTTCATGCTTCAACTCCAATTCCTCTTTTACTACCATAAACAAGGACACAAAGCACCTAAACCTTACCAATATGTTAAGAAGTCACTTCTCCCAACTTTCTATCTTGATTACCAAGTACAAATCCAAGCAAAGATGGCAAGAGGAAGCAAGGGTTTGAAGAGGATTTTGTAGAGATTTTTAGGTGTTTATGGTGTAGTATGTGATTATCAAGCTAATTTTCCTTTAATATAAGCTCTTCCAACATAACTCACATTCATATTAAATTCAACTCACATACACACCACATTCCAATTCAAATTCACATGCAAATCCCCTTAAATTCATGGCCAATAGAAGAAACATCCAATTATGTGATGTATTTCCATGTTAAGTCTATTTAGCACATGTCTATGTTATGAACTCCCCTTCTTTAATTTCTCACATATACATATTCATGTTGTTAATTCCAACTAAGTAATTCACAAATGGCATTACTCCTACTCGGTTCAATCCGAACCCGAGTCTACATCGTACTGTAATTAATCATAATTACACCATAATAATATCACACATGTATACATCATCTCGAGGCATGACACTACTGTTAGGAATCAATCAAGCAATACGCAGCGGAAAATAAAACTTGATTCCTACCACTGGACCTATACAAAGTTAATCATACCGAGATTGATTAAGAATCGTACCCTTGTAGCGTGTTTGTAGCAGAATCCTCGTTGCAAGTCCACGAGTCAGGAACAAAGATTTGCACCATCGTCTCTACGGTATCCACACGATCAAATCGAAAGGGTGTTCAAGAACAAGTTGCTAGACTCGTTCTTAAACCAAAACAAGACTCACGGTTCAAAACCGATCAACGACGGCCGTTCAAAACTCCACTACACCACGGCGGCGGCGGCGGCGTGTAGGGGCAAGAAGGCGACGGCCGAGAGTGAACTTGTGGACGCTATTAGATTTGATGAAGATCGATTAATCCCTAATTAACCTTTTTCTCAAATTATAATATATGTTAGATTTAATTAAAGGCTTTCTCAAAGCCTCATTGGCCCATACCCAATCTATTAATTAAATCCATACATCTAATACTTATAATTAAGACTTTTCTTAATTAATTAATTCATCCAATGAATTATATCTCCCTTTATCGATTTAATCTTTTGTGTAACCCGATAGGATCTTGCAATGTTGGCAGCGACATAAAATCGAATTTTATGTCACAAGCAGTGAGCGGTATCTAGCAATACATCAAGGCTACCCAAATTACAAGAATGTCATTGACTCGACATAACCTACAGACTGTGATAATATTAACCATGTAACTTAATCCCTTTGTCCAATGTGTTTAGATTGAACATGAGTCATGGAATAGTCATACTCATATATTCAATCTTTTATTTCTTGATCCCCAAGTAGAACTAGAATAAACGAATAAGCTCGATATCACATATCGACTCATTCGAGCACGTCCATGCATTTTAGTCTTACTTGATCAAGGGCCCAAACACTTCTCCTGTTATATAGGAGGGACAAATCCTTTCTTGATCACTCAACATCCCTCTACATAATTCGTGGTGTATCCAATGATTGTCTTTATAGTTTACCTTGTTACAGGTAACGTTTAACAATATCAAGATACATGACTCCTTATGTTGGGATCTCTGGTGATCTCAAGTCGTAAGGATTACATACATAATTATCACTATGAGAATTGCTTATGACGTTCATATAACTATCCATGTAGCATTCTCATGGTGGGTCTGTCCAGTACATCGTTCTCTAACATGTACCCATGTGTTGATTTGATATCTCATATCTATTAACAATTCATCAATCAAAACATACTAGTCTCAATGCATTATCAATATCCTTATTCATGATAATACTTGACTAGGGAGAATCTTTAAGAACAATACAATATTATTCTAATGACATTAACTTATATATTAATTCATATTACACAGAGACTCGAATAATATATAATAATGAATTGCCATTAACAAAATCATAATACAGTGTATGTCATAAACAATCATCTAATGAGTTGTCTTAGGGCATATCCCAACAAATCTCCCACTTGCACTAAGACCAATCAGACATATACTTAATGCCTAGTGATCTAGTATGACGATCATGCTTCTGCTGTGATAGTGGCTTCGTCAATGGGTCAGATACATTATCATTAGTTGGTACTTTGCATATTTTTACATCTCCTCTTTCAACGATTTCTCGAATGATATGAAAGCGCCAAAGTATGTGCTTGGATCTTTGGTGAGATCTAGGTTCCTTAGCCAATGCGATGGCTCCATTGTTGTCACAATAGAGTTCAATCGGATCTAGTATGCTAGGCATCACCCCAAGTTCAGAAATGAACTTCTTGATCCAAACAGCTTCCTTTGCTGCATCTGAGGCAGCAATGTATTCAGCTTCAGTTGTAGAATCGGCTGCTGTCTCTTGCTTTGAACTCTTCCAGCTTACAACACCTCCATTTAGGCAAAACACATATCCTGATTGCGATCGGAAATCATCTTTGTCGGTTTGGAAGCTTGCATCGGTGTAACCTATTACATTGAGCTATTTCTCACCTCCATAAATCAAGAATGTATCCTTAGTTCTTTTCAAGTACTTCAGGATATTCTTGACTGCAATCCAGTGACTTTCACCTGGATCAACCTGATATCTGCTCGTCATGCTCAAAGCATACGAGACATCAGGACGAGTACATATCATGGCATACATGATAGATCCAATAGCTGACGCATATGGAATCTTACTCATGCATTGTCTCTCATCTGGTGATGAAGGACACTGATCCTTCGAGAGATGTATCCCATGTGTCATAGGCACGAATCCTTTCTTTGATTCTTGCATGCTAAACCGTTTTAGCACTTTGTCTATGTATGTACTTTGACTTAGGCCAAGCAATCTTCTAGATCTATCTTTATAGATCTTGATACCTAATACGTAGGTGGCTTCACCTAAATCTTTCATAGAAAAGCAATTCCCTAGCCAAATCTTTACAGATTGTAAGGCAGGGATATCATTCCCAATTAGAAGTATGTCATCTACATACAATAGTAGGAAGATAATTATGCTCCCACTGACCTTCTTGTAGACACAAGGTTCATCTACATTTTTGATGAAACCAAACTCTTTGACTGCATCATCAAAACGAAGATTCCAACTCCGAGAAGCTTGCTTCAATCCATAAGTGGATCGTTGTAGCTTGCATATCTTTCCAGTATCCTTTGGATCGACAAAACCCTCAGGTTGTGTCATGTACACATCCTCAAGTAAATTTCCATTAAGGAAAGCTGTTTTGACATCCATTTGCCAGATTTCATAGTCATGAAATGCAGCTATTGCAAGTAAGATCCTAATGTATTTAACCATGGCAACTGGTGAAAAAGTTTCATCATAGTCAATACCATGAATTTGTTTGAAACCTTTAGCAACCAGTCGACCTTTAAAGGTTTGTACATTACCATCCATGTCGGTCTTCTTCTTGAAAATCCATTTGCACCCTATGGGTCTTACCCTTTCAGGCGGGTCAACCAAAGTCCATACTTGGTTTGCATACATGGATTCCATCTCAGATTTCATGGCTTCTTGCCATTTCTCAGAATCAGTGCCCATTATAGCTTCTTGATAAGATGACGGCTCATCATCATCAATAAGTAGTAAGTCACCTTGTTGAGTCACGAGAAATCCATATCTCTGTGGCTCACGGTGTTCTCTTACAGACCTACGCTGGGCTTATGTCTCTTGAGCAGGCATTTCATCCACAACAGCTTGTGGTGTCTGCTCTGTTTCCATCTCAAAATCATGTTCAATGTTTTCTTGTGGTTGAACTTCACTAAGTTCTATTTGTCTCCCATTGGTTCTTCTCGAAATAAATTCTCTTTCAAGAAAGACACCAGTCCGAGCAACAACTACTCTGTTCTCGGTGGGATAATAGAAATAATATCCTTTCGTTTCCTTAGGATACCCCACAAATAAACACTTATCAGATTTGGGTCCAAGTTTATTGGAGGCGTGACGTCTCACGTAAGCCTCACAATCCAAATCTTCATAAAAGACATACTAGGACGCTTCTTAGTCCATATCTCATATGGTGTCTTTTCTACTGATTTAGATGGAACACGGTTCAGTATAAATATTGTTGTTTCTAAAGCATGTCCACAAAAGGAAGCCGGAAGATCTGCATGACTCATCATTGATCGAACCATGTCCAACAAAGTTCGATTCATCCTTTCGGATACACCATTCCATTATGGAGTATACGGAGGTGTGAGTTGTGGGACTATCCCACACTCCTTTAGATAGTCATGAAACTTTTGGCTTAGGTATTCGCCTCCTCGATCTGATCAGAGGGTTTTGATACTTTTGCCAAGCTGGTTTTGTACTTCATTCTTGAAATCCTTGAACTTTTCAAAGGTTTCATGTTTGTGTTTCATTAGGTACACATAACATATCTACTGAAGTCATCAGTAAATGTAACGAAGTATTGAAACCCACCTCTAGCTTGAGTGCTTATTAGTCCACATACATCACTATGTATGAGACTCAATAAATCATTCGTCCTTTCAACATGTCCCTTGAGAGGAGCTTTAGTCATCTTGCCCATTAAACAAGACTCACATGTTTCATATGATTCAAAATCAAATGAATCTAACACTCCATCCTTATGAAGCTTCGATATGCGATTCTCGTTTATATGGCCCAAGGGACAATGCCAGAGATAAGTTGGATTTAAATCATTATTCTTAATCATTTTAGTATTTATGTTATAGACAGGCATATCTAGATTTAAAACATAAATACCATTAATCAATTGTGCACTAGCATAAAACATCTCATTCAAATAAATGGAGCAACATTTGTCCTTTATAATAAATGAAAAACCAATCTTGTCCAAACAAGAAATTGAAATAATGTTTCTAGTAATAGATGGCACAAAATAACAGTCTTGTAAATCTAATATTAAACCAGAAGGCAAAGTTAATGAATAATCTCCAATAGCTAATGCAGCAACTCTTGCTCCATTTCCCACTCGGAGATCAACCTCGCCTTTCGCCAACAACCTACTCCTTTTGAGATCCTGCACATTAACACAAATGTGATAACCACATCCAGTATCTAATACCCATGATGAAGAAGTAGATAAATTGACTTGTATAACAAAAATACCTGAAGCGGAAGTCACACTTCCTTTTGTCTTGTTAAGATCTTCCAGATATAATTTGCAGTTCCTCTTCCAATGACCGGTCTCACCGCAATGGAAGCAGTTCCCTTCCTTAACCACTCCTCCCTTTGGCTTGAGTGTGATATCCCCGAAATGATTATGTGATTTTAATCATTTATTTATATTATCATGATTTAGTGTTAATTCATGGGGTTGGTAAAGCAATCAAGCAATATGCACATGAATGATTAGTTCTCTTATCGCACCTAAATATCTTGATTTATAACGGGGTCTCACATTACCCGTCTTGGATGGTGGAAAGTATTTTGACAAGAACAACTGCGCCATTCCATCCGACGTGGTAATAGACCCTGCAGGCAACGATTGTAACCAGGATTTAGCTTTATCTTTTAAAGAAAAGGGAAACAAACGTAACCTGATGGCATCGTCAGTAACACCATTATGCTTGAATGTATCACAAATCTCCAAAAAGTTGGAGATGTGGGCATTTGGATCATCAGTAGCTGCTCCCCCAAACTGGACTGAATGTTGGATCATCTGTATGGTAGCAGGCTTGATCTTAAAATTGTTAGCCTGTATGGTTGGTCTCGTGATACTCGACAGTGATCAATGGAATGCAGGGTGGGCATAGTCCATGAGTGATGCAACTGGTGGTACTGGAATCTCCTCGGTATTAGCCATGTATGTTCTTGCTTGCATTAGCCTTCTTTGACAAGTGCGTTCAATCTCGGGATCAAAGGGCTCAAGTGTAGGTTTGCTACTCCTTAGCATGCACCAAGAGATAACAACCTGTAGCAATCAACCAAAAAGAACACAAACAGTAGGTTGGAAGCAATCAAGCAATACGCAGCGGAAAATAAAACTTGATTCCTACCACTGGACCTATACAAAGTTAATCATACCGAGATTGATTAAGAATCGTACCCTTGTAGTGTGTTTGTAGCAGAATCCTTGTTGCAAGTCCACGAGTCAGGAACAAATATTTGCACCTTCGTCTCTACGGTATCCACACGATCAAATCGAAAGGGTGTTCAAGAACAAGTTGCTAGACTCGTTCTTAAACCAAAACAAGACTCACGGTTCAAAACCGATCAACGACGGCCGTTCAAAACTCCACTACACCACAGCGGCGGCGGCGGCGTGTAGGGGCAAGTAGGCGACGACCGAGAGTGAGCTTGTGGAGGCTATTAGGTTTGATGAAGATCGATTAATCCCTAATTAACCTTGTTCTCAAATTATAATATATGTTAGATTTAATTAAAGGCTTTCTCAAAGCCTCATTGGCCCATACCCAATCTATTAATTAAATCCATACATCTAATACTTATAATTAAGACTCTTCTTAATTAATTAATTCATCCAATGAATTATATCTCCCTTTTATCGATTTTATCTTTTGTGTGACCCGATAGGATCTTGCAATGTTGGCAGCGACATAAAATCTAATTTTATGTCACAAGCAATGAGCGGTATCTAGCAACACATCAAGGCTACCCAAATTACAAGAATGTCATTGACTCAACATAACCTACGGACTGTGATAATATTAACCATGTAACTTAATCCCTTTGTCCAATGTGTTTAAATTGAACATGAGTCATGGAATAGTCATACTCATATATTCAATCTTTTATTTCTTGATCCCCAAGTAGAACTAGAATAAACGAATAAGCTCGATATCACATATCGACTCATTCGAGCACGGCCATGCATTTTAGTCTTACTTGATCAAGGGCCCAAACACTTCTCCTGTTATATAGGAGGGACAAATCCTTTCTTTATGTAATGCCCCGAAATTAATTGATGGTAACTCGAACATTAATTATGTTTATATGATGATTTATTATGATGTTTAAGCCATGTTTGGGAAATGAAGAAGTAACATGATTTAAGGATGTTAATTTTAAGTATGAGGATGATGTGAGTTTAATGAAGTTAATTACAATTGTAAATGCTTATCATGTTAATGTATTTTAAATACATCATGTTGTTATTGGGGTACAAATTAAAAGTAAGACATAACCCACCACTTTTACCCCACCTCACTTTTACACTCAACCTCCCAAAACCCCTTTCCCAAATTCCCTTTCCCCATTTTCGAAATTAACCCTAAAGGTGGGAAGAAATTCTTGTGAAAGCTTCATCCTTGCATTTCTTGGTAAGATTTAGTGCCTATGATGTTTATATAGCACTTATTGATGTTCATGAAGTGTGTGTTAAGTTTTGGAAGGGTTTTAAAAAGGGTTTGAAATGGGTTTGTTTGGGTTAGTGTGATTCTTGGTGGGATGTTTGATTTTTAATGGTTTTATGATGGGTATTGTTGGTTTTGAGTAGTTGGGTATGGTTGTTGTTGAGTTATGTGGGTTTGTTTGGATTTGGGAAGGAGAAGGGTGAATAGTGCCCGAATCTCGATTTCCCGCAGCTCGGCGATCGATCGGCGTTCGCTCGCGATCGATCGCGAGCAGCAGGGCTGAGGCAGTAAGCCTCAGCGATCGATCGCGAGCTTGGCGCGATCGATCGGCGAGGCCGCGATCGATCGGCGCTAGCTCCGCGATCGATCGCGGATTGTGCAAAATTGTTGGGCGAGACAGTGTGTTCTCGCGATCGATCGGGGCTTGATGGCGATCGATCGCGAGACACACAAAAGTGTATTTTTGGCATTTTTGTGGGAATTTTGAATATTGGACTATGATTAGCTTCTAATATTGAATTGTATGGTTGTGTAGAACCATCCCAAGGACCCACAACTTCGAGACGATAAAGTACTACGACTTCGCCACATTTTGAAAAGGTACGTAAGAAACGTACGGGCATCAACGGTAACATATTCCTCAACTATGACTATACATTAAATTGTGTAAGTGTTTATGATGATGATTATGATGATTATTGATGATGATATTGTGATAAACGAAGATGATATGACGTTACGATAACAATTACGATACGGTGATGATGTTTGGAATGATGATGCTTATAAGATGATAATACATGTTGACTATGCTACTTAGAGTGGTCGAATGTCCGGTGACTATTATGGGCAAGCGAGGAAGGTCTTGCCGCTCACATAACTGAGCGATGGGGTACATCCGCTATGTGTAGCGATGGGTATCATCCGCTGAGCGATGGGGTACATCCGCTATGTGTAGCGATGGGTATCATCCGCTGAATAAGGGATACATCCGCTATCAAGGCGTAGCGATGGGTATCATAAGATGAGTTATGTCGAGCGAGGGGGGCCAATTGTGCCGCTGTTATAATAGTACCCGGACAGTCCCATTTCTAATTAACATGGATTGTTGTGAGCTCTTATACGAAGTACGATGTTATTCATTCATGTCTTGAACTAATGATCATATACGTAATTATGACACAGGGACAACCAAGGAAGGATAGTACTATTAAACAGGAAGTATATGTTATCAATTATTCCCATGCATTATTTATATGCCTTTATCTCATGATGTACATGCTCACGATGGGTTGTTCCTGTAGGTACACTTTTGGATCGAGACTAAGGGCCGGGTTGAGATGGTGAGCTGAGGAACATAAGAAGATAGATACAGGATTTTTGTTAGCCATAACATTCTTTTTGGGGAATGTAATTAACTAATTATTGAAGTTTCATTTTGGCCTGTAATTACATTGAGCTCACATAACAACCAGAACTCTAAGATGTCTCTAATGCATGTTTAGTTCATAATACGTTATTAAACTGATGTTAAGGTAGGTAGACCCTACATTAGTGGTATCAGAGCAGTGGTTAGATAACCCGGGGATGAGTGAAGGGTAGCCTTAGCAGTAGGTTGGCTAGGCGCTTGCTCTTGACATGCTATGTTACACATGAAGTATATGACTGTTATGATAACATGTTATGGTTTCTGACGATGTATATATGAACTGCTTTTGGATTTTGTTGTTAACCCTTGTGTTGCAGTATGGCAGCAAATATCGACATTGGTGATGCTGTAAGTGTGAACGCTAGTGCGGGGCGCACGAATCCCCTGCCCCCGCCAGCCCTAGGCGAGGAGCCGTCCGAACAACAGCTATTACCGGGAGAATTGAGTCTGACTCAGTTTCTAGCATATCGGCCCCCGACATTCGAAGGGACTGAGACAGGGGAGCGAGCCGAAGAATGGCTAGAAAGGATAGAACAAATATTTGTGGCAGCCCCGTGTGCAAAGACAGCCTGGATAAGGCTGGCAGAGTTCTAGCTAGCCAAGAAAGCACTGATGTGGTGGAGGACCACCGTGATTGAACAAGAGGCACAAGGTCAAGAAGTAAACTGGAAACTGTTCAGAACAAGATTCCTGGCCCGTTACTTCTCAGCGGCTGCCCGTCAAGCTAAAGAAGATGAGTTTAATAGGTTGAAGCAAGGTACCATGCCGGTGTCAGATTATGCCCTCCACTACTGTTCTCTACTCAGATATGTGCCTCATATCGCTGCCGACACTCAAGCAAAAATGAGGAACTTTATGAAGGGCTTGAGGCCAGAACTCTACGATAGGGTGATTACATATGGCCCCACTTGCTTTGATGATGCACTTAACCGGGCGGAGTTGGCCGAACTAGGGGTTGGTGCATACCCTGATGCTGTACCACCTCCAGCACCCCCTCAGAGATCTACTCCCGACAATTTAAGGCCAAGGGGTGATCGGTTCAAGCCTGGGGGGAACACTTCGGCGTCCAGATTCAGTGGAAGGAGGCCCGATAACCGATGGAAGGGAAACCGTAGGAATGACGCTCCATCAAGAGGAGGACAGTCTCGGGGAGGAGGCAGTGTTGGAGAGGTACAATGCTCTCTTTGTGGACAGCCCCATTTGACGAAGAATTGTGTCGGATGTTATGTTTGCGGCGAGAGAGGCCACTTTGCTCGACAATGTCCCAACAGGGGAAGGCAGCAGAATTCTACTGGGAGGTCGACTGACAGAGCAGCGCCACACAGGCCCCCATATGTACCGAGGCAGTTTGGAAGTCAGCCTACGGGGCCACCTCAGGGACAAGTGTATGCATTGACAAGGGAGCAGGCTACAGCGGCTCCGGAAGAAGTCATAGCGGGTACGTGTCTTTTATTTACGCACCCTGCCTTTATATTGATCGACACAGGTGCGTCACACTCCTTTGTGTCGACGAGTTTTGTGGAAAGACACCACTTATGCACTGCTCCGTCGCCCACGCCTCTTGTAGTCTCGACACCCGCTGGAAGAAGTTTGATTGCTGATCAGATTGTCTATGATGGCCTCATTTATTTTGAGGATAACAAGTTAAGGTCGGATTTGATCGTTCTGGGAATGTCAGACTTTGACTGTATATTGGGTATTGACGTTTTGAATAGGTACCAAGCGGTTGTGAACTGCAGACAAAGGACTGTCCGATTCAGATCTGGTGAAGGAGTTCAGTGGACGTTCTATGGAGATGGTTCTCGTTCAAAGATTCCGTTAATATCCGCGGTCAAGATGACACAATTATTGGAACGAGGCCATACAGGATATCTCATTTATGCTATTGATATTTCTGGAAAGAAGGAAGGATTAAAGGTTGAAGATGTGCCCGTAGTGGCGGAATTTCCTGATGTATTTCCTGAAGAGATTCCTGGATTCCCACCGGCGAGAGAGGTCGAGTTTGGAATCGAATTATTACCGGGGACGT
Source organism: Haberlea rhodopensis (assembly GCA_907163345.1). Taxonomy (NCBI): domain Eukaryota; kingdom Viridiplantae; phylum Streptophyta; class Magnoliopsida; order Lamiales; family Gesneriaceae; genus Haberlea; species Haberlea rhodopensis. The sequence continues at coordinate 22,721,379 of CAJQUN010000004.1, read as the reverse complement.
CAGCCATTTCTCGTGCCCCGTACAGAATGGCACCAACAGAGTTAAAGGAGTTAAAGGTTCAGTTGCAAGAACTCCTTGACAAGGGCTATATACGACCTAGCGTATCGCCCTGGGGTGCACCAGTTTTGTTTGTCAAGAAGAAAGATGGCTCGATGCGTTTGTGCATCGACTACAGACAGCTGAACAAAGCCACAGTAAAGAATAAGTATCCACTTCCGAGGATCGATGATTTATTTGATCAGTTGCAGGGTACGAGGCTCTACAGTAAGATTGATCTGAGGTCGGGGTACCATCAGATTCGAGTAAGGGAAGATGACGTTCAAAAGACTGCCTTCAGGACTAGGTATGGGCACTATGAATTCCTAGTCATGCCTTTTGGGGTGACAAATGCCCCGGCTGTTTTCATGAGTTTGATGAACAAGGTGTTCCAGCCATATTTGGATCAATTCGTCATAGTTTTCATTGACGATATACTCATCTACTCTCGGACTGAAGAAGAACATGTTGAGCACTTGAGGACAGTACTTCAGATCCTTAGGGATCATCAATTATATGCCAAGCTTAGCAAGTGCGAGTTTTGGCTGGACAGTGTGGTGTTCTTGGGTCATGTAATATCCAGCCGTGGTATATCTGTGGATCCCCGTAAGATTGAAGCTGTTATGGAGTGGGCTGCACCCACTTCGGTGCCCGAGATAAGAAGTTTCCTCGGTTTAGCGGGCTATTACCGACGTTTTGTCGAAGGATTCTCTAAGATCGCTAAACCGTTGACCCAGCTGACTCAGAAGGGAGTTCCGTTCTATTGGTCCGAAGCTTGTGAGGAGAGCTTCCAAGAGTTGAAGCGTCGCTTGACGACAGCGCCAGTGTTAGTAATTCCTTCTGAGGATAAGAAGTTTGCTTTGTATACGGATGCATCATTGCAAGGTTTGGGTTGTGTGTTGACGCAAGACAAGCATGTGGTGGCTTATGCTTCGAGGCAGCTGAAGCCTCATGAGACCAGATACCCAGTCCATGACCTGGAGCTGGCAGCCATCATTTTCGCCTTGAAGATTTGGCGTCATTATCTTTATGGTACGACGTTTACCATCTTTACAGACCATAAGAGTTTGAAATTCTTATTCACCCAAGCAGAACTGAATATGAGACAACGAAGATGGATGGACTTGCTCAAAGATTATGATTGTGAGATAGAGTACCATCCGGGTAAAGCGAATATGATAGCAGATGCCTTAAGCCGAAAGGTGAAGAACACCGCTGAGGATACTATGAGCTTGTCGGCCATGATGACTTCTTACTGCCATTTAGGCTATGATTTTGATGTGGACACGTCGCCGGTTCGAGTGTCGACCTTACTGGCCGAGCCAGACGTATTTGAGGCAATCAGGGAAGCCCAGAAGTCGGATGATGAGGTTCAGAGATGGTTATCAATAGCACTTCGAGGTCAGCCAACAAAGTTTAGAGTGGCTGAAGATGATTCATTAAGACTGGGCAACCGATGGGTAGTCCCAGATGCACCAGAGTTACGTAAAGGAATATTGGAACGAGCTCACAGTAGTCGGTTCAGTATTCACCCAGGAGGAAGGAAGATGTATAAGGACCTGAGTGGTCAATTCTGGTGGAGACGCATGAAGCGTGATGTAATCAGTTTTGTTAAGAGATGTTTAATCTGCCAGCAAGTAAAGGCGGAAAGGCAGAGGCCTGGCGGCGAGCTGAAGAGCTTGGAGGTACCTAAGTGGAAGTGGGAGCATATATCTATGGACTTCGTGACCCACTTGCCAAGGTCAGCCTCTGGATTTGATGCGATCTGGGTGATCGTGGATAGGCTGACGAAGGTAGCTCATTTCATCCCTTACAGTATGACTTTCACGTATTTAAAGATGGCCCAATTATATGTACGGGATGTAGTGAGGTTGCATGGGATTCCAGTCTCGATCGTGTCTGACAGAGACCCAAGGTTTACTTCTCATTTCTGGGAGGGTCTCCAGACAGCTTTGGGCACCGAGGTGAGACTAAGTACAGCTTATCACCCTCAGACTGATGGCCAAACGGAGCGTACTATACAAACGCTCGAAGATATATTGAGGGCATGTGTTTTGGAGTTTGACACTCCGTGGCAAGAATCTATACCACTGGTAGAGTTCTCCTACAATAACAGCTATCAGGCGAGCATTCAAATGGCCCCTTTTGAAGCTCTGTACGGACGACGATGTAGATCACCGCTGTATTGGGAGGACTTGACTAGTAAGGCGGTTGGAGGGCCGGATATGATTAGAGATATGGAAGAGAAGATAAAGACGATACGCTTAAAGATGAAAGCGGCCCAAGATAGACAAGCGGCCTATGCCAATAAGCGGCGACGACCGCTAGAATTCCAAGTCGGAGATAAAGTTTTCTTGAAAATTTCACCCTTCAGGGGTGTGGTTCGTTTTGGTATGCGGGGAAAATTATCACCGAGATATGTGGGACCGTATGAGATATTACAACGTATCGGTACCTTGGCCTACCGTTTGGCTCTACCACCGTCCTTATCCGGTATTCATGACGTTTTCCACGTTTCCATGTTGAGGAAGTATGAACCCGATCCGTCTCATGTATTGCAGCCTTCGGAGGTTCAGTTGAGTTCAGATGTATCCTATGTTGAACGACCGGTTAGAATCCTTGATCGTGAGGATCGCAGGTTACGAAGTAAGATAATACCAATGGTCAAAGTTCAGTGGGATCGCCGGGGTGTCGAGGAGGCTACGTGGGAGACGGAACGGCATATGGTGCAGCACTACCCGGAACTATTTTCTGGTATGATTTATGTTTAGTTTCTTTTGGGTAAGTGCATGCGATTTCGAGGACGAAATCTTATAAGTAGGGGAGTAATGTAATGCCCCGAAATTAATTGATGGTAACTCGAACATTAATTATGTTTATATGATGATTTATTATGATGTTTAAGCCATGTTTGGGAAATGAAGAAGTAACATGATTTAAGGATGTTAATTTTAAGTATGAGGATGATGTGAGTTTAATGAAGTTAATTACAATTGTAAATGCTTATCATGTTAATGTATTTTAAATACATCATGTTGTTATTGGGGTACAAATTAAAAGTAAGACATAACCCACCACTTTTACCCCACCTCACTTTTACACTCAACCTCCCAAAACCCCTTTCCCAAATTCCCTTTCCCCATTTTCGAAATTAACCCTAAAGGTGGGAAGAAATTCTTGTGAAAGCTTCATCCTTGCATTTCTTGGTAAGATTTAGTGCCTATGATGTTTATATAGCACTTATTGATGTTCATGAAGTGTGTGTTAAGTTTTGGAAGGGTTTTAAAAAGGGTTTGAAATGGGTTTGTTTGGGTTAGTGTGATTCTTGGTGGGATGTTTGATTTTTAATGGTTTTATGATGGGTATTGTTGGTTTTGAGTAGTTGGGTATGGTTGTTGTTGAGTTATGTGGGTTTGTTTGGATTTGGGAAGGAGAAGGGTGAATAGTGCCCGAATCTCGATTTCCCGCAGCTCGGCGATCGATCGGCGTTCGCTCGCGATCGATCGCGAGCAGCAGGGCTGAGGCAGTAAGCCTCAGCGATCGATCGCGAGCTTGGCGCGATCGATCGGCGAGGCCGCGATCGATCGGCGCTAGCTCCGCGATCGATCGCGGATTGTGCAAAATTGTTGGGCGAGACAGTGTGTTCTCGCGATCGATCGGGGCTTGATGGCGATCGATCGCGAGACACACAAAAGTGTATTTTTGGCATTTTTGTGGGAATTTTGAATATTGGACTATGATTAGCTTCTAATATTGAATTGTATGGTTGTGTAGAACCATCCCAAGGACCCACAACTTCGAGACGATAAAGTACTACGACTTCGCCACATTTTGAAAAGGTACGTAAGAAACGTACGGGCATCAACGGTAACATATTCCTCAACTATGACTATACATTAAATTGTGTAAGTGTTTATGATGATGATTATGATGATTATTGATGATGATATTGTGATAAACGAAGATGATATGACGTTACGATAACAATTACGATACGGTGATGATGTTTGGAATGATGATGCTTATAAGATGATAATACATGTTGACTATGCTACTTAGAGTGGTCGAATGTCCGGTGACTATTATGGGCAAGCGAGGAAGGTCTTGCCGCTCACATAACTGAGCGATGGGGTACATCCGCTATGTGTAGCGATGGGTATCATCCGCTGAGCGATGGGGTACATCCGCTATGTGTAGCGATGGGTATCATCCGCTGAATAAGGGATACATCCGCTATCAAGGCGTAGCGATGGGTATCATAAGATGAGTTATGTCGAGCGAGGGGGGCCAATTGTGCCGCTGTTATAATAGTACCCGGACAGTCCCATTTCTAATTAACATGGATTGTTGTGAGCTCTTATACGAAGTACGATGTTATTCATTCATGTCTTGAACTAATGATCATATACGTAATTATGACACAGGGACAACCAAGGAAGGATAGTACTATTAAACAGGAAGTATATGTTATCAATTATTCCCATGCATTATTTATATGCCTTTATCTCATGATGTACATGCTCACGATGGGTTGTTCCTGTAGGTACACTTTTGGATCGAGACTAAGGGCCGGGTTGAGATGGTGAGCTGAGGAACATAAGAAGATAGATACAGGATTTTTGTTAGCCATAACATTCTTTTTGGGGAATGTAATTAACTAATTATTGAAGTTTCATTTTGGCCTGTAATTACATTGAGCTCACATAACAACCAGAACTCTAAGATGTCTCTAATGCATGTTTAGTTCATAATACGTTATTAAACTGATGTTAAGGTAGGTAGACCCTACACTTTATCACTCAACATCCCTCTACATAATTCGTGGTGTATCCAATGATTGTCTTTATAGTTTACCCTGTTACAGGTAATGTTTAACAATATCAAGATACATGACTCCTTATGTTGGGATCTCTGGTGATCTCAAGTCGTAAGGATTACATACATTATTATCACTATGAGAATTGCTTATGACGTTCATATAACTATCCATGTAGCATTCTCATGGTGGGTCTGTCCAGTACATCGTTCTCTAACATGTACCCATGTGTTGATGTGATATCTCATATCTATGAACAATTCATCAATCAAAACATACTAGTCTCAATGCATTATCATTATCCTTATTCATGATAATACTTGACTAGTGACAATCTTTAAGAACAACACAATATTATTCTAAGGACATTAACTTATATATTAATTCATATTACACAGATACTCGAATAATATATAATAATGAATTGCCATTAACAAAATCATAATACAGTGTATGTCATAAACAATCATCTAATGAGTTGTCTAAGGGCATATCCCAACAACTACTTCTGTTCGTGATGCCATTTGGGTGATTGTGGATAGGCTGACGAAGGTAGCTCACTTCATTCCCTACAGTATGACGTACACATACCTGAGGATGGCTCAGTTGTATGTCCGGGATATAGTGAGACTACACGGGATTCCAGTGTCTATTGTATCTGACAGAGATCCATGGTTTACATCTCATTTTTGGGGAGGTCTTCAGTCAGCTTTGGGTACTGAAGTAAGATTGAGCACGGCATATCATCCCCAAACGAACGGTCAGACCGAGCGTACTCGAGGATATACTATGGGCATGTGTGTTGGAGTTTGATTTTTCATGGCAAGATTCATTGGCCTTGGTAGAGTTCTCATACAACAATAGCTATCAGGCGAGTATTCAGATGGCTCCCTTCGAGGCTCTATATGGTCGACGTTGCATGTCACCATTGTACTGAGATGATTTGACCAGTAAATCGGTCGGAGGACCGGAATTGATTTGGGAGATGGAGGATAAAATAAAGGTTATCCGACAGAAGATGAATGCAGCACAGGATAGGCAGCTGCCTACGCAAATAAACGGCGAATACCATTGGAGTTTCGGTTGGGAGATAGGGTCTTTTTAAAGATCTCACCTTTCAGAGGTGTTGTACGGTTTGGAATGCGTGGAAAACTATCTCCGACGTATGTGGGACCGTATGAGATTTTGCAGCGAATTGGTACCTTGGCTTACCGTCTGGCTTTGCCACCGTCATTGTCTGGTATTCATGACGTATTCCATGTATCTATGTTGCGGAAGTATGAGACGGATCCGTCACATGTGTTCCAGCGTTCTGAGGTGCAGTTAGATTCTGATGTGTCCTACGTGGAACGGCCGGTCAGGATCCTAGAAAGAGCTGATCGCAGACTTCAGAACAAGGTGATACCGATGGTCAAGGTTCAGTGGGATCGCAGGGGTGTCTAGGAGGCCACGTGGGAGACGGAGCGGCATATGGTGCAGCACTACCCGGAACTATTTTCTGGTATGTGATTTATGTTTAGTTTTGATTTGGTAAGTGCATGCGATTTCGAGGACGAAATCTTATAAGTAGGGAAGTATTGTGACATCCGGAAATGATTATATGCATTTGGGCATTAAGTATGTTTATGTGGTAATTATGGTGTTAATTAATTTAGTGTTGGAATTAATTAATATGGTGAAATGCTTAGTCATGCGGTGGGCGTGACCTGGTAATGCATTTCAGGGTGCATGTGATGCATGTTGGGAATTTGGGTGTTGGCAAGGTTTATTTGTGGTGGATAAAGATTACTTTGGTGAAGCATGTTTTAATTGAGGTTATGGTATATGTTTATTTGAAATGGGTTTGTTTTTGGGTATATCTTGTATGTGGTTGGGTTATGATTTTTGAGGTGTTTTATGTTGGTTTTATGGAGTTATTATGGTGTTGAGTTGTTGGGATGTTTTGGTTTGAGGTGTATGTGGTTGAGCTTTGGATTTGTGCTCAAAAATGGTGGAAATCGCGCACACAGGGTGTGGCGATCGATCGCTGCATATGGAGCGATCGATCGCCGAGAAGCCGTAGCAAAAATGGGTGCAAGCGATCGATCGCTATATATGAAGTGATCGATCGCCTTGAGGCAGTGAGGTCGATCGCTATGTCAAAGCGATCAAACGGTAAGGCTCGCGATCGATCGCCTTGACATAGCGATGATCGCCAACAGTCAAATTTTGAGGAATTAAGTTTTTTGTTAGATTTTTGGTATTGGGCTATTATTTGGCTTCTAATATCGGTTTGTGTGATTGTGTAGAACCATCCCAGGTGGCAACACAACCAAGGAAGTAAAGTCCTACTGAATCCTACTTTTGGAAAGGTACGTAGAGAGACGTACGGGCACCCAACGGTACATGTATCTTATATACTCATTGGAATATGCATTGTGGATGCAAGTATATATTGAATTGTGCATTATGGATGCAAATACATGTTGAACTATGTATTATGATTGCATATGTGTATGTTGAACACTTGGTGCACATTCCATGAGTCATGGTTATATTAGAGTGATGATTTTAATGCTTTGCCGCTGTTACTCGAACGATGATAGAATACTTGCCGCTGGCATATTGTAGCGAGGAAAGAATATTTGCCGCCAAATGTTGAAGTGAGGGTATTACCGCATGTCGCATTTGAGCGAGGTTATTCAATGCAGCTAAAATGTCGAAGCGATGGGTATTATTGTCGTTGTCATGACAAGCGAGGTGCATTAAAGTACACTGTTATAACAGACTAGGGATTGGTGATTGGTGATTGGTGATAACGAAATGGTGATATGTCATGACATTTGTGGAACCATTAAATAATCTATTGTTTATACTCATGAGTTATGTTACAGGGACAATCAAAAGGGAGCGTTTAAAATGCATTGGAAAACAGGAAGTGTTTTGTAATTACGGTTTATGCATTTACGCCTTATAATCATATTATGTTGAATATGGATTATTATATGCTCATGATTTGGGGGGTGTCCTTGTAGGTACATTTTGGCATAAAGGGGCTAAGAACGGGTTGATGCAGTGAGCTAGTGAGGAATGCTTTTGACATAGAAGCTAGGATTCTTTTGTATAGTTTCTACTCTAGGAGGCTATAGGGTTAATATTCATTTGGTTGGGAATGTAATTAACCATTTTAAAAGTTCTTATTTGGCATGTAATCCTTAAAGCTCAAGGCTTCAACACGAACTTTTATACTCTGATTATACATGTTAGCTCTACTTATGTCTTTAGTCCGCACTTAAGGAACTAGGGTCCTTACATTACATTAGTGGTATCAGAGCAGTGGTTAGAGAACCCGAGAATGAGTGAAGGGTAGCCTTAGCAACAAGTTGGCTTGGTGTTTATTATGAGCATGTTTATGCATGTGGTGCATATTGGGGCATATACTTGTTATGCTAACACACTTATCGTTGCTTATGTTATCTAACGGTGTAATACATGAATTGTTTGGTATTGTTATTAACCCTTGTGTTACAGCATGGCGGCCATAAATTTGGGGAACCTCAATGAGGAGGTAGGCGATGTAGGAAGTGTCAATGCTAGTATTGCTCAGACGAATCCTTTACCGCCACCGGCTGTGGGAGTGGAACCGATAGCACATATGTTATTACCTGGGGAGCTATGTCTGACACAGTTTCTGACCTTCCATCCGCCTAGATTTGAGGGAATCGAGACAGGAGAGGAGGCGTAGGAATGGCTTGAAAGGATTGAGCAGATCTTTGTGTCTGCACCTTGTGCTAGGACGGCTTGGTTAAGGCTAGCAGAATTCTAATTGGCTAAGAAGTCTTCTATGTGGTGGAAGACGACAGTGATGGAGTTGAGGGCTCAGGGCATGTTGATAGACTGGACTCTATTCAGGACCCGGTTTCTGAACCGGTACTTTTCTGCTGCTGCTAGGCAGATGAAAGAGGATGAATTAACGAATCTGAAGCAGGGGAGCATGACGGTCTCGGACTATGCCATGCATTATTCATCACTGTTGAGGTATGTCCCTCATATCGCTACTAATGGGCATGCCAAGATGAGGCATTTCTTGAAGGGATTGAGGCCAGAACTATTTGACCGGGTTATCTCCAACAACCCCACCTCTTTTGATGATGCTCTTACTAGAACGGAACTGGCGGAGATAGGAGTAAGTGCTTACACTGACGTTGTACCCCCACAAGTCCCACCACCGAGGCCGGTATCTAATAATCTGAGGACGCGAGGAGAATCATTTAAACCAAGTGGGGCCCCTTCTTCTTCTTCTCGGTTTGATGGAAGGCGAGTTAATAACCGGAGGGGTAGTGCACCTACCAATAGAGGGCAACCTCAAGTGAGTAGGAGTGGAGTAGTGAAATGTCACTTCTGTGGAGGACCACATCACATGCGTGACTGTACGGCTTGTTACAAATGTGGCAAGATGGGCCACATAGCTCGGTTTTGTCAGAACAGTGATGGTCAGATAGATCTCAGAGAAGGCAGAGGAAGGTTCACTAGTGGGTCAGTGCAGCAGAGGCAACCAGTGGTGCCTCGACAGTTGGGAGGTCAGGCGATGGGGCCACCTCAAGGGCAGGTGTATGGTTTGATGAGGGAACAGGCTGCAGCGGCTCCAAAGGAAGTTATAGCTGGTATGTGTCATTTATTTACGTACCTCGCTCTTATTTTGATAGATACAGGTGCCTCGCATTCCTTTGTGTCTGCGAATTTCATGGAGAGACATCATATGCGCACGTCTCCGTTACCCACGCCTCTTATGGTCTCGAAACCCACTGGGAAGAGTGTTGTTGCTGATCAGTTTCTTGCGGACTACCTCATTTATTTTGAGGGCAATGAGTTGAAGGCAGATTTGATTGTGTTGGGTATGTTGGACTTCGATTGCATTGTGGGCATCGATATACTGAACAGATATCAGGCAGTGGTGGATTGCCGACAGAGAACAGTTCGGTTCCGATCTGATATGGGGATTCAGTGGATTTTCTATGGGGACGGTTCTCGTGTGAAGATTCCGTTGATATCGGCGGTCAAAATGTCCCGATTATTGGAACATGGACACACGGGTTATCTTATCTATGCTGTGGACTTGGCTGAAAAGAAGAAAGAATTGAGGGTTGAGGATGTACCCGTGGTGGCAGGGTTTGCTGATGTGTTTCCGGAGGAAATCCCAGGGTTCCCACCGACTAGGGAGGTCGAGTTTGGGATTGAGTTATTACCGGGAACATCTGCTATTTCTCGTGCCCCTTATAGGATGGTACCTGCGGAGTTAAGGGAATTAAAGGAGCAGTTACAGGAACTCCTTGACAAAGGTTATATACGCCCTAGTGTATCGCCTTGGGGCGCGCCGGTTCTATTCCTTAAGAAGAAGGATGGTTCGATGCGTTTGTGCGCCGACTACCGACAACTGAATAAGGACTGAATAAGGGAACGGTGAAGAACAAGTATCCTCTCCCAAGGACTTGCATGGTACGAAGCTGTATAGCAAGATTGATTTGAGGTCAGGATACCACCAGATTCGGGTCAGAGAGGAGGATGTTCAGAAGACAGCATTCCGGACTCAGTATGGGCACTACAAGTTCTTTGTTATGCCGTTCGGTGTGATGAACGCCCCGGCTGTCTTTATGAGTTTGATGAACCGGGTGTTCTAGCCATATCTTGACCAGTTCGTTATAGTGTTTATTGACGACATACTCATCTACTCTCGGAGTGAGGAGGAGCACGTGAGACACTTACGGACAGTGCTCCAGATCCTCAGAGATAATCAGTTGTTTGCCAAGCTCAGCAAGTACGAATTCTGGTTGAGCAGCGTGGTGTTTTTAGGGCATGTTATAACTAGCAGTGGGATATCAGTGGATCCCAGGAAGATAGAGGTTGTGATGGAGTGGTATGAACCCACTTTTGTGCCCGAGATACGGAGCTTTCTCGGTTTGGCAGGATATTATCGACGCTTCGTCGAAGGATTTTCTAAGATTGCTAAGCCTATGACACAGTTGACTCAAAAGAGAGTACCATTCTATTGGTCTGAGGCTTGTGAGCAGAGCTTCCAAGAGTTGAAGCATCGGTTGACGACAGCTCCTGTGTTAGTTATCCCCACGGAGAACAAGAGGTTTGTTCTATACACTGATGCATCACTACAGGGCTTGGGATGTGTACTGATGCAGGATAAGCATGTGGTAGCTTATGCATCGAGGCAGTTGAAGCCGCATGAGGCCAGGTATCCAGTTCATGATTTGGAGCTGGCGGCTATTATTTTTGCCTTGAAGATTTGGCGGCATTATTTGTATGGTACGACTTTTACCATTTATACAGACCATAAGAGTTTAAAGTTCCTATTTACTCAGGCGGAGCTGAATATGAGGCAGAGGAGATGGATGGATTTACTAAAGGACTATGATTGTGAAATAGAGTACCTTCCGGGGAAAGCAAACTTGACAGCAGACGCCTTGAGTCGGAGTGAGGAGTACTGCGGAGGACGCCATACATCTATCGGCTATGATGACTTTTTATTGCCATCTGGGCTATGATTTTGATGTGGATACATCACCGGTACGGGTATCGACTTTATTGACAGTGCCGGACATTTATGAGAATTTCAGGAGAGCCCAGAAGGCAGATGATGAGATTCAGAGATGGTCATTGTTGGTACTTCATGGACAGCCATCAAAATTCCGAGTGGATGAAGACGGTTCCTTGAGATTGGGTAACCGTTGGGTAGTTCCGAGTACGCCGGAGTTGCGTCGTGGGATATTACAGCGAGCTCATTGCAGCAGGCTTAGTATCGATCCAGGCAGGAGGAAGATGTACAGGGATCTTTGTGATCAATTTTGGTGGAAGAGGATGAAGCGTGATGCTATCGCTTTTGTCAAGAGGTGTTTAATATGTCAGCAGGTTAAGGCAGAGAGGCAAAGACCTGGTGGCGAGCTAAGGAGCTTGGAGATACCGGAATGGAAGTGGGAGCACATATCCATAGACTTTGTGACCCACTTGCCGAGGACTACTTCTGGTTTTGATGCCATTTGGGTGATTGTGGATAGATTGACCAAAGTGGCTCATTTTATTCCGTACAGTATGACATTCACGTACTTGAGGATGGCTCAGTTGTATGTCCGGGATATAGTGAGACTGCACGGGATTCCAGTGTCTATTGTGTCTGACCGAGATCCACGGTTTACATCTCATTTAGGGAGAGGTCTTCAGTCAGCTTTGGGTACTGAAGTAAGATTAAGCACGGCATACCATCCCCAGATTGACGGTCAGACCGAGCGTACTATACAAACGCTCTAGGACATGCTTCGGGCTTGTGTATTAGAGTTTGATTATTCATGGCAAGATTCATTAGCCTTGGTAGAGTTCTCGTACAACAATAGCTATCAGGCGAGCATTCAGATGGCTCCATTCGAGGCTCTATATGGTCGACGTCGAAGGTCGCCATTATAATGGGATGATTTGGCCAGTAAATCGGTTGGAGGACCCAAATTGATTCGGGAGATGGAGGATAAGATAAAGGTGATCCGACAAAAAATGAAGGCAGCCCAGGATAGAAAGGCAGCCTATGCTAATAAACGGTGGTGACCGTTGGAATTCCAATTGGGGGATAAGGTCTTTTTGAAGATCTCACCTTTCAGAGGTGTTGTGCGGTTTGGTATGCGCGGGAAATTGTCTCCGAGGTATGTGGGACCGTTTGAAATCTTACAGCGCATCGGTACTTTGGCTTACCGTCTGGCATTGCCACCGTCGTTATCTGGTATTCACGACGTATTCCACGTATCTATGTTGCGGATGTATGAGCCGTATCCGTCACATGTCTTGCAGCCTTCTGAGGTACAGTTGGATTTTGATGTGTCTTACGTGGAGCGGCCAGTCAGGATTCTGGATAGAGTTGATCGCAGACTTCGGAACAAGGTGATACTGATGGTCAAGGTTCAGTGGGATCGCAGGGGTGTCAAGGAGGCCACGTGGGAGACGGAGCTGCATATTGTACAGCACTACCCGGAACTATTTTATGGTATGTGATTTATGTTTAGTATCGGATTGGTAAGTGCATGCGATTTCGATGGCGAAATCTTAAAAGTAGGGGAGTATTGTGATATCCCCGAAATAATTATATGCATTTGGACAATAATTATGTTTTTTTGTGATATTTATGGTGTTAATTAATTTAGTGCTGGAATTAATTAATATGGTGAAATGCTTAGTCATGCGATGGGCGTGACCTGGTAATGCAATTCGGGGTGCATGCGATGCATGTTGGAAAGTTGAGTTATGGCATGGTTTATTTGGAGTGGGTGTTAATTATTTTGGGTAAAGCATGTTTAATTGAATTTTATTGCATTTTTTGGAAAAATGCTTTTAAAATATCATGTTGGGGATATTTTATACATCATGCTAATTACTGAGTACATGTTATTATTAACCCCCAACACTTATACCCCATTACCCCCTCATAACTCACCACATTTTACCAAATCACCCAACCCTTCCCCCAAAAACCCCAATCTCGATTTTGAGCAAGAAGGGGAGGAAAAAATCTTTCCAAAGCTTCATTTGTGGGATTCTTGGTAGGATTTGGAGTCCAAAAGGGGTATGGATTCTTCCTTGTTGTTTTTATGAGGTTTGGTTTTGATTTGAGTTTGTATTTTGAGTTTTGAAATGAGTTTGTTTTGGGTATTTGAAGTTTTGGTTGGGCGTTGAATTTTTGGTGGCATTGAGGTGTATATTGAAGGTTTATGATGTTTTGATGTTGTTTGTTTGATGGTGTTTGAGTTGGTATGGATTGGGGAAGGAAAAATGGAAGAAAAAATGGTGATTTTTGGGTTACAGGTAGCGACGATCGATCGCCCATTTTTGGCGATCGACCGCGCGCAAGCAGTGTGCGGCAGAAGCTTTTGGCGATCGATCGCCAAGTTTGCGCGATCGATCGGTGGGTCTCGCGATCGATCGCGCCAAACATGGCGATCGATTGCCGAAGACAGAAAAATGTTGGCTCGGGCAGTGTGATCTCGCGATCGATCGGGGCTATGTAGCGATCGATCGCGAGTCACCAAAAATTGATATTTTGGCTATTTTTGTGAGATTTTTGGTGTCGGACTATTATTGGCTTCTAATATTGGTTTGTGTGAATGTGTAGAACCATCCCAGATGCCCACACAGCCTAGGAGATAAAGTCCCACGACACACCACATTTTGGTGCAAAGGTACGTAGTGAGACGTTCGTTCATCGGACGGTAAAACGTATTTTTACGTATTGGATTAGGCATTTTGGTTGCATATATTTGTTGGGCTATGCATTATGGTTGCATACATACATTGGTTATGCATTGTGGTTGCATACATAAATTTGGTTATGCATTATGGTTGCATACACTCATTGGATGCAATGGTGCATGCGATTGTAAGTCGAGATTATAGTTCAGTGATGAAGAATACTTGCCGCCAGTGGCGTAGCGATGTGAATACTTGCCGCTGTCATACCGTAGCGATGAGAGGATATTTGCCGCTAATATGTAGAAGCGAAAAACACGCCGCTGTCATATTATAGCGAGGGAAATTATTGCCGCTGGTATTGTCTAAGCGAGGGGTATTTCCGCTGTCATGTTAACGCGAGGGGTATTATGCCACTGATATAGTAAGACTTGGAAATTGGATATGGTGTTCATGGAATGGATGCATGTCATGACATACATTATTGGTATTATAATCTATTGATTATGATTGTGGACAGGGACAACCAAAAGGAGCAATTGAATGAGTTAAATACAGGAAGTGATTTGCACTTATGGTGTATGCATTTTTATATCATAGTTTTGGGAATGCAATTAATCCTTTTGGAATTTTATTTTGGCACTGTAATCTAAATAGCTCGGGCATTAACACGAATTTTTTATACTCTGATTATGCATGCTTAGTTCTTATCATACCTAAATCCACACTTAAGGAACTAGGGTCCTTACACCGGGTTAAGCATGCATAATACCCAAAATGTTCCATTTTAAGTTGCACAAAGGTTAACCAATTACTCAAACGAGTTTCCCATTTTATTATTAAAATTTGACTCCAACCATTCCATTTTAAAGGTATAGCATTCCCAATGGAATGTAGACATTGCCCCGAAAATCTGCTAATTAACCTCGATTCCAAAATCCCGACATTTTACCAAAATTTCGAAAAACCAAAGGAAACAGGGCCGCGATCGATCGCCACTTCCCTGCGATCGATCGCGAGAACCTACTGCCCGAAAACATGCCAGCCGCGATCGATCGTCAGATCTCGCGATCGATCGCCCACTTTTCGCGATCGATCGCCGCGACTATTCATTGTCGCCCCAAAAGCAATACCATGTCGCGATCGATCGGCGCCAAGACGCGATTGATCGCGACCTGCGGGTTTCCGAAAATTTCGAGCTTTAATGGTGTTTTTCACACCCGAAACTCAAAACCAACACCCCATACACTTCCAACACCTCCAATACTCCATTTAAAACCAATAAAAACTCCAAAAACACAAAAACACAACTTTGAATTTTAACCAAAAATCCCCAAATTCCAAACCCAACATAATACTCAACCAAAAACCACCACACTACTATCAAATCGAAGATAAGGACGAAGGGAAGATCAATACCTGATTATCTTCGAGAAATCTGGCTCCCGAGCCAAGTTACCAGCGATTTCTCCTCCATGGGAGAAAAGAGGGGAAAGGGGAATGGGTTTGGCGTAGAGAGAGGGAAGAGAGAGGAGAGACTTCGTGCAAATGACGGAATACCGAGTCAATTTGGTATATATAGCACCAAAGCTCCAAAATACCAAGTCCTCCACAAATACATCATGATTCATTAAAAATCATCTGTTTTCAATAATTACCTCTCAATCTCTATTTCCATTACCAGCCCCAGCACAAAGTACTCTCGACCCCAGATCCCACCAAAAACCCAATTCCAAGGTTTTTTACCACGATGAGAATACAATCTCAACATTTGGATCCAACGATCCCAAATACCCGAATTTAACATCATCAGGTGCTCCAACACCACAATTAATTCATAATTGCCACAATTAAAAACCATAGAGGATCATTACCACACCGGGATTAATGCCATTAATTCTCGGGCATCACAAGGGTGACCCACACATAATAATAACACGTTGCTCAACAAAAGGCGACCCAAATTTAATAATAACACGTCGCTAAACTCAAGGGCGACCCTAAACCTAAGCGACAGTTCGCTTTTCAATAACATAGTGGAAAATATATTCATCCGTGCTTGTACGTCACTACGTACCTTATCGTCGATGATAAAGGTCAAGCTATCCTTCTCGCTGTCCAAACGCCCTAGAAGGCTCTGAAAGAACCGAACAACTAAATATAAGAATCATTAGCTCAGCAAGATGATATACAACACATAAATCAACCCAACACTTATTCCATCAAGTTAGTCTTCTTACTAATTCAATAACCTCAAGTCATAGCAAATACACACATCAAGATATGCTAAGTCACACTCTAATATGCATAATCATCATCTATACATGCCAATACATGATGGAGTACATTTATACATGCCCAAATCTCAATTATACACTCCAATACAAGCTAGTGTATACCTATACATGCATGTGAGTCATCTCTACACACACTAGCACCCCCCAAGTTCTTGCACACAACACACCCTAAACACATTCTGCACACAGTCACACACACATATTCATGCACACACAAACACACACCGATTTTTGAGTGTGTGAGGGAGTGTGTGTTTCTTCTCTTATTCTTTTGTTTTGTTTTATCACTTTAAAATAATTCCTCAACTCAACAATAAACCCATTTTGTAAGGACCCCAAGCCCTTAACCCTTGATTAGTATATTAATCATTATGTGTGGCACATGCTTTCAATAAAATCAATCGGGAAACTCAGATGATACTTTATCATTGAATGGCAATTACAGAATTTCTTTAATATTCAACATTAAGATCATCTCTACCAACAAATAGACTCATAGATTCCGCCCATTTTCATCCCCATTACACCACTTTATACATTGTGGACTTTTATAAAAATTTGGGCAGAGTCTCCCCATAAATAGAGCCATCCCGAAATAAAAGCACATCACATAATATAGTTCCCGGCCTGGGAAAACACATACTCATCAGAATACAGCAACACTAAGTAAATTCCCAGCCATGGAAGACACCACACATAAGACAACATAAGTGGGTTTCAACACCCACAAAATACACCAATGACTCTCATATCATTAGCAATTCTACCCTTAATTGCATGCAACATAGAATGAAAGAGAGAAAGGCTCATGCCTTTATATACAACCCATATACAAGTATAACCGTGCTCACATGCGAGCATCATAAATGTGTATATAACCCTCGGGTGTATATAAGTACTCTATACGATACCGTGCTCCGTCAAGCCCTGGTACCACGATCCTGGGAGTACATCCAATCAACAGCTCGAGCTCAGCTCCACAGCCATCGATGTACCTGTTCACCTGCCCCAACAGAGACAGCCCCCAACGGGGTGAGCATACCAATACACAAAATCCCATAATCACAATAATGAAATTCATAATTTACAACAAAAGTAAATATTAATGAATTTTAAATGATACTCCCTGGATGGCAACGTCCTCATCCGGGATTCCGTGTACTGTCCCTGTTCTCACAATCATCAATGTGATGACCAGGGATTATAGGTGTTAATCCCGTAGTGTTAATAATCCCTAAAGTGGTTTTACGTGGCGATTTGGAATTTAATCGAGGTGTTGGGCCTTCTGGGCTCGTTTATTTGGGTAGTTGGGATCGTTGGATCCAGAGGTTGAGATTGTATTCACATTACGGTGTAAAACCTAAGAGTTGGGTTTTTGATGTGTCTCGGAATCTCGGGTGCTGGGTGAGCACCGGTAGGGGATTTTGGAGTTAGAGAGAGAGTTTTTGAAAACAGATGATTTTTAAGGAATCATGATGTATTTGTGGGGCTATTAATTTTTCGGGGTATTTTTGCTATAAATACCAATTGAACCCAAAATTTTAAAGAAAATTTCATTTCAACCCCTTCATTTCCTCTCTCCTCTCCCGCGACCCTTTCCCGTCTGCCAGCCTCTGCCCGCGCGCAAAAGCGCTTCGGCCGCCGCCGTCCCGCCGCCGATCGGCGCGTCCGACCTACCCACGGCTTCGTCTCGTCCAGGCGCTCATTTCCCCTCCGGCAATTGAAAGTTTCATCGCGATTTGAAGTCGAATTTTGAGAAAGAGCGGCGATCCCCAATTTCTAGGGTTCATCGGATTTTGGTCGTTTTTCTTCCGATTTCGTTTGGGTAACGTTCCTTACCCCTTTTTCCATGTTTGTGATGTTCTTCCCTGCCTAATTGTGATTTTTTGGTTCGAAATATGTTCGAATTTTAGGGCTTGGAATTCGATTTTGGGGATTTTTGGCATGAGGATGATAATGCTTGTTGGGATTCGATTTATTCATGTTTAAATGAATTATGATGCTTGATTGAGATCGAATTGAGAAGCTATGGTTCGAATTTGAAGAATTGTTAGGGTTCGAATTTAAAGGCTTGTTTGGGTTCGATTTTAAGGGGGTTGAGTTCGAAAATTTGGGGGTTTTTGTCAAGGGATGTTGATTCTTGCTTGGATAGCTTAATTGACATTTTAGATAAATTATGGTATTTAATTGGGTTCGAAATTGTGAGATTAGGGTTCGATTTTTGTAGGGCATTCTTGAACAAATTTCGATATTGTCTCATTTATTTCCTTCCCTGCATGTACCCTGCCCCGGGTCTTTTAAGAGGATAATTGTCGTGTATTGACAATATTTTGAGGGATACGGGTGTGCTTGAGCATGGGTTGCATGTTCGTAAATAATGGTGAATTGTTTATCGTGTTAGCACATCATTCCTCGGGGCATGGAACTCGAGCAAGGTTTGGCTCGGACTTCGGTGATTTAAGGTACGTGCGACGTACGAGCATTACTATATATATGTGAAATGCATAAGGTGTTTTTGATTGCATTGAATGTTTTGCGTATGGTTATACATATATGTTGATATGGCCAAGGAATGACCCAAATCTTGATATCGCAGCTTGTAGCGTGCGTGACACTAGAGTAGGATGACTCTTACATGATATAAGGGGTACTGGGTTTATATGACTATATTATGAGACATTTGAGATGTCTAGGTTTGTAGAATCATGTATTCTTCGTGAGACATTGAGATGTCTAGGTTCGTAGAATCATGTATTCATTATGAGACATTTGAGATGTCTAGGTATAATGGAAAGCGAGATTATGAAATCAATATTAGATATTGATATATCTATATTTGCATATATATGAACTTGGAATCATTCATTATTGATATTTGAGAATCAGGCATGCGATGTGTAAATCAATGTGTTGGTTTACTGATTTATGAGGTTTGATGAGTTTGATGATTGTGAGAACAGGGACAGTACACGGAATCCCGGATGAGGTTGCCATCCAGGGAGTATCATTTAAATTCATTAGCATTTACCTTTGTTGTAAATTATGAATTTCATTATTATGATTATGGGATTTTGTGTATTGGTATGCTCACCCCGTTGGGGGCTGTCTCTGTTGGGACAGGTGGACAGGTACATCGATGGCTATGGAGCTGAGCTCGAGCTGTTGATTTGAGGTACTCCCAGGATCGTGGTACCAGGGCTTGATGGAGCACGGTATCGTATAGAGTACCTATGTATACACCTGAGGATTTATACATATTCATGATGCTCGCATGTGAGCACGATTATACTTGTATATGGATTGTATATAAAGGCATTAGCCTATCTCTCTTTCATTTAAGGTTGCATGCAATTAGAGGTTGAATTGCTAGAATGATATGAGAGTCATTGGTGTATTATGTGTGGTGTCTTCCCTGGCTGGGAATTTACTAGTATTGCTGCTTTCTGTTGAGTATTATGCTTTCCCTGGCCGGGAATTTTGTTATGCGTTGTACTCTTTTTTTTTTGGGATAGCTCTATTTATGGGGAGACTCTGCCCAAATTTTTATAAAAGTTTACAATGTGAAAAGTGGCACCAAGGGGTTGGTAAAGGGCAAACATATGAGTCTTTCATTGACAGGCAATGATTAAGTATCATCAGAGCTTCCCGATTGACATTTTATAGAAAGCATGTACCACACATAGTGGTTAATACACTAATCAAGGTTTAAGGGCTTGGGGTCCTTACATTAGTGGTATCAGAGCAGTGGTTGCTCATTGGGGCTGTTAAGGGCCTAGGAAGTTATTGATAGCACATATTTATGCATGATGGCATTAATGTTGTATAACATAACAAATTGTTTATGTGCTCTTATGATATGAAAAGTGGTATTGCTAACCATTGTGGTTGCAGGAATCGTGTGGAACACGATAGGATGACATTTATAGGGATATTTCCGAGGTAACATGTACTTTATATTGTCTTGTTGACACATGATGAATGCAAAGTGGTGCATTAAGGTTATGGTATATGTTATTGTGCATTGTTTTTGCATATGATGTTATGAAATATAAGAGGTGTATTTCTTGAGTCAAAGTTATCTTAGTAAGGATTTTAATGGCTTATGCTAAAGTCCATTGCATGGAGTAGCAACGCTAAAGTCCAGTGGAAGCGATGAAGAATCCCGCTTATATGGAGTAGCAACGCTAAAGTCCATTGCATGGAGTAGCAACGCTAAAGTCCAGTGGAAGCGATGAAGAATCCCGCTTACATGGAGTAGCAACGCTAAAGTCCAGTGGAAGCGATGAAGAATCCCGCTTACATGGAGTAGCAAGAAGCATTAAAATATACTAATGATAAGGGCTCAGGATGAAATAAGGATTTAAAGAGGAAGAATGTCATGACATTGCATATCCATACGTTTATAATGTGTTTTTATTATGTATTGAATGTTGATGCATAGCGTATATGGCTATTGTTGTTAACCCTGATGGTTACAGGTTACAGGAAATAAGGAATACGAAAAGGAATAATGATTATACATATGTACGGGCATCCCAAGGGCAACATGTATTATGTGGTTAGTCATTTAACACAAGGTAAATCAAGGTATGCATAAGATAGTGCATTATGATATGATACATGTTGATACGCATCGTTTTGCATATGTATATTGTGAAATATAAAGTGAGGATTTCAATGCTTACACTAAGGTCCTATGAAGCGAGGAAGGATTCCGCTTATATGGAGTAGTGAGAAGCATTGAAATGCACTGATATTTCACGAGTCCAGGTTATCCTAGTGAGGATTTCAATGCTTGCACTAAGGTCCATATGAAGCGAGGAAGGATTCCGCTTATATGGAGTAGTGAGAAGCATTGAAATACACTACTGATAAGTGACTCAATTCCAGGTGTATTTATAGCGATGGTTCATTCCGCTATATCTATTGGCGATGGTTCATTCCGCCAGGTGTATTTATAGCGATGGTTCATTCCGCTATATCTATTGGCGATGGTTCATTCCGCCAGGTGTATTTATAGCGATGGTTCATTCCGCTATATCTATTGGCGATGGTTCATTCCGCCAGGTGTATTTATAGCGATGGTTCATTCCGCTATATCTATTGGCGATGGTTCATTCCGCCAGGTGTATTTATAGCGATGGTTCATTCCGCTATATCTATTGGCGATGGTTCATTCCGCCAGGTGTATTTATAGCGACGGTTCATTCCGCTATATTGATTGGCGATGGTTCATTCCGCCAGGTGTATTGATAGCGATGCCTCTTTCCGCTACTATGTGGACGATGATTCATACTCAGGTGTATAGCGAGGTTTCATGCCACTTATTATCTGACGAGGTGTCATACCGTCGATTCTATAGCGAGGGATTGTGCCGCTATGTACTCAGCACAGGATTTTGCCGCCTTCGAGCGATGGGTGCTGATTACGCACTATTATTGAGCGACGGAGACAGGTATGACGCTATATTGCTAGCGATGAGGTATGAGATATTGCTATTTTATTAGCTTTATTTTAGCTGGCATGCATTGATATACATGTTTTATTATGCCTATTTTACTAGCATGATAGTGGATTGACTACGCTGATGTACATGTATCGTCACTAGTTGACAATGTTTTAGATGCCATGAGTTGGCATGTGTCGTCACAGGATGACGATGACGATGGTGTAGGAGATGTCTTATTAGACGTGCATCATCGTTACGATGATCGATGCGTTGAGTATACGTATTCTGTGGTATGCCTTGGGTGCCAGTACCGAGCACAAGGTGGCGTGTGCGACACCGATTGACGTGACCCTTATACCGAGCGGGTTGCTCGAGGAATGGTTGGATGCGCTGTACATGTGATTGCACCGCAGCTTATGTTTGGGGGTAATCATATTACGAGTGGTGATACCCTTGAGGTATGCTCGTTGGAATGGCTTTTGGCCATGTGATTTGACGACAGGAGTAATCATGGAGGAAATTACTCGCTTTCTGTCGATGTGACATGTGGTAGACATGGTCACACCACCCTTGAGGGTGTAGGATGGGTCCTAAGGGAGTAGGATCAGGTTATGTTAAGTACATAGGGACATTGGAGTGTCCAGGGTGTATCGGCATTGAGGAATGTTGGATAAAGACCCGCTACTCTATTGAGTTTTCCTCCCATAGTATGTTATACCATGTGGAAACGTCCGTCTTATTGGTAGGTTTGAGGTAAACCTAAAGAGGCAGAGACTAGGTTGTCTGCCGCGTGTGTGTGGCACCATGATGGGCTTGCTAGAGCCGTTACACTGCTCGTTGGAACCAAGTTTGGCAAATCGTAAGGTGATACGATGTGGATTGTGGTGGACTCTAGTAGTCACCATGTCATTGAGGTTAAGGTTGTTCATGCCTCACTGAAACGTGTATACGTTTATGTTTAATCTTGGAGACTTGTCTGGGACAGCTCAGGATGTTGGAGTACCAACAAGAGAGTCATCAGGTTGTTATTGACTCAATCTAAGGGAACCCGTGTATTAGGGATACAATGGGTGTTATTATATCCAGTTTTTCCGAACGATGGTTCGAGACTTGTGGATCTCGAGTTCAATGGCGCTTCCCTTGCGAGGAAGGAGGTAGTATTATACCTATTTGGGAATCTTTGAAAGATTCGGTAAGTTGGTGCAAGTGGTGTTGATTTTGGGAATCACACCGTGTATTGTTAATCGTCGATTATCATCCTCCACTGAGTAAGGAATGACTCAGAATTGACGGTTGTGTTTGGGGCTTAGGGGTAGGTTGTAGATACCCGAGCCGAGTGCATTGAGTATGCATCCGATGTCAGTGCTTAGGCAGGTATACCGATGAGTATACGGATGCCAGTTGTTGTTTTCCATCCTGTCGAGCATAGAGTTATGCTATTTTTGGATGGTTAAATCTCTGATGAGAGATATGGAACACCTTCAGATTGGGAATCTCCATGGCGCGATGATTATGAGTAATGATCGTGAAGTTAGTTGACTCCCTTGAGGAGGGATTTTCTTGTGAGGGTTAAGGTATTTCCCTTATTGGTGTTTTCCTTCGAGTTATGCGACAGCCTTCCCAAGTTTGGATTGTTAAATCCGAGGATTTTCAAGGGATGGCAGGATTTCGGATTGGTTGAGTGTCGCTGACGACACAAGCGTTGAGGATGCAATGGGTTTTGTAAGGACCCCAAGCCCTTAAAACCTTGATTAGTGTATTAACCACTATGTGTGGTACATGCTTTCTATAAAATGTCAATCGGGAAGCTCTGATGATACTTAATCATTGCCTGTCAATAAAAGACTCATATGTTTGCCCTTTACCAACCCCTTGGTGCCGCTTTTCACATTGTAAACTTTTACAAAAATTTGGGCAGAGTCTCCCCATAAATAGAGCTATCCCAAAACAGAGTACAACACATAACAAAATTCCCGGCCAGGGAACACATAATACTCAACAGAAAGCAGTAATACAAGTAGATTCCCAGCCAGGGAAGACACCACACATACGTCAACAAAAGTGGGTTCCAACACCCACATAATACACCAATGACTCTCATATCATTCTAGCAATTCAACCTAATTGCATGCAACCTTAAATGAAAGAGAGAAAGGCTCATGCCTTTATATACAATCCATATACAAGTATAATCGTGCTCACATGCGAGCATCATGAATATGAATATGTATAAATCCTCAGGTGTATATATAGGTACTCTATACGATACCGTGCTCCATCAAGCCCTGGTACCACGATCCTGGGAGTACCCCAAATCAACAGCTCGAGCTCAGCTCCATAGCCATCGATGTACCTGTCCACCTGTCCCAACAGAGACAGCCCCCAACGGGGTGAGCATACCAATACACAAAATCCCATAATCATAATAATGCAATTCATAATTTACAACAAAGGTAAATGCTAATGAATTTAAATGATACTCCCTGGATGGCAACATCCTCATCCGGGATTCCGTGTACTGTCCCTGTTCTCACAACATCAAACTCATCAAATCTCATAAATCAGTAAATCAACACATTGATTTACACATCGCATGCCTGATCCTCGAATATCAACATATAGTGATTACAAATTCATTAAACATGCAATTACAGATATCACAATATCTAATACTGATTTCACAACCTTGCTATCAATCACAGATAGCTCAAATGCCTTAGCATTTATTTTACCAATCCTTCATTATACTTAGACATCTCAAGTGTCTTATAATGAATACATGAGTCTACAAACCTAGACATCTCAAATGTCTCATAATGAATACATGATTCTACGAACCTAGACATCTCAAATGTCTTACGAAGAATGCATGATTCTACAAACCTAGACATCTCAAATGTCTCATAATATAGTCATATAAACCCAGTACCCCATATATCATGCAAGAGTCATCCTACTCTAGTGTCACGTACGCTACAAGCGGCGATATCAAGATTTGGGTCATTCCTTGGCTATATCAACATATATGTATAACCATACGCAAAACATTCAATGCAATCAAAAACACCTTATGCATTTCACATATATATAGTAATGCTCGTACGTCGCACGTACCTTAAATCTCCGAAGTCCGAGCCAAGCCTTGCTCGAGTTCCATGCCCCGAGGAATGATGTGCTAACACGATAAACAATTCACCATTATTTACGAACATGTAACCTATGTTCAAGCACACCCATATCCCTCACAACATTGTCAATACACGACAATTATCCTCTTAAAAGACCCGGGG
Organism: Haberlea rhodopensis; assembly: GCA_907163345.1. NCBI lineage: Eukaryota > Viridiplantae > Streptophyta > Magnoliopsida > Lamiales > Gesneriaceae > Haberlea > Haberlea rhodopensis. Next base: position 22,696,281 of record CAJQUN010000004.1, on the reverse strand, counting down.
CAGGGTACATGCAGGGAAGGAATAAATGAGACAATCGAAATTTGTTCAAGAATGCCCTACAAAAATCGAACCTCAATCTCACAATTTCGAACCCAATTAAAATACCATAATTCATCTAAAATGTCAATTAAGCTAACCAAGCAAGAATCAACATCCCTTGACAAAAACTCCCCATTTTTCGAATCCAAACAAGCCTTTAAATTCAAACCCTTAAAATCCTTCAAATTCGAACCAAAGCTTCTCAATTCAATCTCAATCAAGCATCATAATACTCTTAAAACATGCAATAATCGATCAATTGCACGAAATAATACCCCTGCCAAAAACCCCCAAAAAATCGAAATTTAATCCCTACGAAATTGGGGAAAATTCGAAACAATAAAGGCATGGAAATACATGAAAAAGACGAACAAGGGGTTAGGGAGATTACCCAACGAAATCGGAAGCAAAAACAAACGAAAATCGAAGAACCCTAGAAATTGGGGATCGACGCTTACCAGCAAAATCCGACTTCCACACGCGACGAAACCTCGAATTGATGGAGGGGAAAGAAGCGCCTCGTCGAGACGAAGACGGCGGTAGGTCGCACGCCCCGAACGGCGGCCGGACGGCGGCGGGCGGAGCGCTTTTGCGCGCGGCAGCGCTGTAGCAGCGGGAAAATCGCACGCGGGAGAGAGGGAAGGAATTGGGGCTGAAAATGAAATTAATACTAAAATCTCGGGTTCAACTTGTATTTATAGCAAAAATACCCCGAAAAAATAATAGCCCCACAAATACATCATGATTCCTTAAAAATCATCTGTTTTCAAAAACTCTCTCTCTAACTCCAAAATCCCCTACCGGTGCTCACCCAGCACCCGAGATCCCGAGACACATTAAAAACCCAACTCTTAGGTTTTACACCGTAATGTGAATACAATCTCAACCTCTGGATCCAACGATCCCAACTGCCCAAATAAACGAGCCCAGAAGGCCCAACACCTCGATTAAATCCCAAATCGCCACGTAAAACCACTTTAGGGATTATTAATACTACGGGATTAACACCTATAATCCCTGGTCATCACAATATCCCCCACTAAAAGAATTTCGTCCTCGAAATTAGCACTGGTGTATCACGTAACACCCAGGCTGCACAACAACATGAAGCCATAACATCGATTCCTGACCATATCAGAATCGTATTAATAAACGCGAGGATACTTACCTCTCATCTAACTCTGAAACAGAGCGACATACCAAAACCAACATATCACCCAAGAGGTAAAACGTACCTCGATGCGGGTCATCCCAGAAGTCAGTCCCTCATGACTGCGAAACAACTGATACTTACGACTGTAGATCAGACAGTCATCCTTCGTTCTAATACAACAGTACGAACACGTCCCGAATGACACCTCAACCGTAAGAACGTTGACCTCGTGTCAATCTCTGGAGTGGAATAGACTTCCAAATCCATCATAACGTCAAAGAGCGTCAGCACAACTCAACGCTAACAGTCCAAAAGCAGTTAGTCAACTGAAACTGCAAGGATTCGAATCGCTCTTGATTCTATCGTAGATATCATTCCATGACATCTCTATCAAGACTCACGATGTCTAACATACATCGTTACGAAGGAAACACTAGTACAACCACGGTGTACACATACCAAACCTGGTTTCCACTTTCAAACCTCCTCCATCGAAGGAGTAGTCGCCTCATTGCAACTTAATTTGGGCAACTCACGGCCACAAATTCAAACAAAAGACATCTCACAAGATGTCCACCTCCGGATGTTCCAAGAATCACGTTCTGATCATAAATAACAACCGAGACTCCGCAGAGTTTAAATTTCTTAAGGGGCATGCAATAAACCCATTGCATCCTCAACGCTTGTGTCGTCAGCGACACTCAACCAATCCGAAATCCTGCCATCCCTTGAAAATCCTCGGATTTAACAATCCAAACTTGGGAAGGCTGTCGCATAACTCGAAGGAAAACACCAACAAGGGAAATACCTTAACCCTCACAAGAAAATCCCTCCTCAAGGGAGTCAACTAACTTCACGATCATTCCTCATAATCATCGTGCCATGGAGATTCCCAATCTCAAGGTGTTCCATATCTCTCATCAGAGATTTAACCATCCAAAAATAGCATAACTCTATGCTTAACAGAGAGGAAATCAATAACTGGCATCCGTATACTCACCGGTATACCTGCCTAAGCACTGATGTCGCATGCATACTCAATGCACTCGGCTCGGGTATCTACCACATATCCCTAAGCCCCAAACACAACCGTCAATTCTGAGTCATTCCTTACTCAGTGGAGGATGAAAATCGACGATTAACAATACACGGTGTGATTCCCAAGATCAACACCACTTGCACCAACTTACCGAATCTTTCAAGATTCCCAAATAGGTATAATACTACCTCCTTCCTCGCAAGGGAAATGCCATCGAACTCGAGATCCACAAGTCTCGAACCATCGTTCGGAAAAACTGGATATAATAACACCCATTGTATCCCAATACACGGGTTCCTTTAGATTGAGTCAATAACAACCTGATGACTCTCTTGTTGGTACTCCAACATCCTGAGCTGTCCCAGACAAGTCTCCAAGATTTAAACATAAACGTATACACGTTTCAGCGAGGCATGAACAACCTTAACCTCAATGACATGGTGACTACTAGAGTCCACCACAATCCACATCGCATCACTTTACGATTTGCCAAACTTGGTTCCAACGAGCAGTGTAACGGCTCTAGCAAGCCCATCATGGTGCTACACACACGCGGCAGACAAACCAGTCGCTGCCTCTCTAGGTTCACCTCAAACCTACCAACAAGACGGACGTTTCCACATGGTATAACATACTATGGGAGGAAAACTCAATAGAGTAGTGGGTCTTTATCCAACATTCCTCAATGCCGATACACCCGGGGCACTCCAATGTCCCTATGTACTTAACATAACCTGATCCTACTCCCTTAGGACCCATCCTACACCCTCAAGGGTGGTGTGACCATGTCCACCACATGTCACATCGACAGAAAGCGAGTAATTTCCTCCATGATTACTCCTGTCGTCAAATCACATGGCCAAAAGCCATTCCAACGAGCATACCTCAAGGGTATCACCACTCGTAAAATGATCCCCCAATCGTAAGCTGCGGTACAATCACATGTACAGCGCATCCAACCATTCCTCGAGCAACCCGCTCGGTATAAGGGTCACGTCCATCGGTGTCGCACACACCACCTTGTGCTCGGTACTGGCACCCAAGGCATACCACTGAATACGTATACTCAACGCATCGATCATCGTAACGATGATGCATGTCTAATAAGACATCTCCTACACCATCGTCATCGTCATCCCGTGACGACACATGCCAACTCATGGCATCTAAAACATTGCCCACTAGTGACGATACATGTACCTCAGCGTATGTCATCCACTATCATGCTAGTAAAATAGGCATAATAAAACATGTATATCAATGCATGCCAGCTACAATAAAGCTAATAAAATAGCAATATCTCATACCTCATCGCTAGTGATATAGCGTCATACCTGTCTCCGTCGCTCAATAATAGTGCGTAATCAGCACCCATCGCTCGAAGGCGGCAAAATCCTGTGCTGAGTACATAGCGGCAAAATCCCTCGCTATAGAATCGACGGCATGACACCTCGTCATATAATAAGTGGCATGAAACCTCGCTATATACCTGAGTATGAATCATCGTCCACATAGTAGCGGAAAGAGGCATCGCTATCAATACACCTGGCGGAATGAACCATCGCCAATAGATATAGCGGAATGAACCATCGCTATAAATACTCCTGGCGGAATGAACCATCGCCAATCAATATAGCGGAATGAACCATCGCTATCAATACACCTGGCGGAATGAACCATCGCCAATAGATATAGCGGAATGAACCGTCGCTATAAATACACCTGGCGGAATGAACCATCGCCAATAGATATAGCGGAATGAACCGTCGCTATAAATACGCCTGGCGGAATGAACCATCGCCAATAAATATAGCGGAATGAACCATCGCTATCAATACACCTGGCGGAATGAACCATCGCCAATAAATATAGCGGAATGAACCGTCGCTATAAACCGTGTCCTCATAGAGAAATGAATATAAATCGACACAGCGGGACACATCACCGCTATCATCCGTGTCATCACATAGGAATGAATCATCATCCTAACAAGCGGCATCTCATCCTCGCTTCTTCATACAAGCGGTATCTCATCCTCGCTTCGTATGGCATACCCCGCCTCCATGTGCAAGCGAGCATCCCTGCCCGCTCCACATTTTTAGCGGTACAAGCATAAGCTTCTTCATACAAGCGGTATATCATCCTCGCTTCGTATGGAATACCCCGCCTCCATGTGCAAGCGAGCATCCCCGCCCGCTCCACATTTTTAGCGGTCAAGCGTAAGTATAAAAATTCTCACTGTCATAAGCAGGACTCCTGGAATGTGTAATCATCATTCCTTTTTATACTCCATATTTCCTGTAACCTGCAACCATCAGGGTTAACAACAATAGCCATATACGCTATGCATCCACATTCAATTCATAATAAAAACACATTATGAGAATGTATGGTTTCACAAATAAATGTCATGATATCCTTCTTTAAATCCTTATTTCATCCTGAGCCCTTATCATTAGTACATTTTAATGCTTCTTGCTACTCCAGGAAAGCGGAATTCTTCCTCGCTCCCACTGGACTTTAGCGTTGCTACTCCATGTAAGCGGAACTCTTCATCGCTTCCAATGGACTTTAGCGTTGCTACTCCATATAAGCGGGACTCTTCATCGCTTCATATGGACTTTAGCATAAGCCATTAAAATCCTTACTAAGATAACTTTGACTCAAGACATGCATATGCAAAAACAATGCACAATAACATATATCATAACCTCAATGCACCACTTTGCATTCATCATGTGTCAACAAGACAACGTAAAATACATGTTACCTCGGAAATATCCCTTTATCTGATTTTCTTAAAACCAGCTTCCTTGGCACATAACACACGGAGTGCCAGACATCCCCATAAATGTCATCCTATCGTGTTCCACACGATTCCTGCAACCACAATGGTTAGCAATACCACTTTTCATATCATAAGAGCACATAAACAATGTGTTATGTCATACAACATTAATGCCATCATGCATAAATATGTGCTATCAATAACTTCCTAGGCCCTTAACAGCCCCAATGAGCAACCACTGCTCTGATACCACTAATGTAAGGACCCCAAGCCCTTAAAACCTTGATTAGTGTATTAACCACTATGTGTGGTACATGCTTTCTATAAAATGTCAATCGGGAAGCTCTGATGATACTTAATCATTGCCTGTCAATAAAAGACTCATATGTTTGCCCTTTACCAACCCCTTGGTGCCGCTTTTCACATTGTAAACTTTTACAAAAATTTGGGCAGAGTCTCCCCATAAATAGAGCTATCCCAAAACAGAGTACAACACATAACAAAATTCCCGGCCAGGGAACACATAATACTCAACAGAAAGCAGTAATACAAGTAGATTCCCAGCCAGGGAAGACACCACACATACGTCAACAAAAGTGGGTTCCAACACCCACATAATACACCAATGACTCTCATATCATTCTAGCAATTCAACCTAATTGCATGCAACCTTAAATGAAAGAGAGAAAGGCTCATGCCTTTATATACAATCCATATACAAGTATAATCGTGCTCACATGCGAGCATCATGAATATGAATATGTATAAATCCTCAGGTGTATATATAGGTACTCTATACGATACCGTGCTCCATCAAGCCCTGGTACCACGATCCTGGGAGTACCCCAAATCAACAGCTCGAGCTCAGCTCCATAGCCATCGATGTACCTGTCCACCTGTCCCAACAGAGACAGCCCCCAACGGGGTGAGCATACCAATACACAAAATCCCATAATCATAATAATGCAATTCATAATTTACAACAAAGGTAAATGCTAATGAATTTAAATGATACTCCCTGGATGGCAACATCCTCATCCGGGATTCCGTGTACTGTCCCTGTTCTCACAACATCAAACTCATCAAATCTCATAAATCAGTAAATCAACACATTGATTTACACATCGCATGCCTGATCCTCGAATATCAACATATAGTGATTACAAATTCATTAAACATGCAATTACAGATATCACAATATCTAATACTGATTTCACAACCTTGCTATCAATCACAGATAGCTCAAATGCCTTAGCATTTATTTTACCAATCCTTCATTATACTTAGACATCTCAAGTGTCTTATAATGAATACATGAGTCTACAAACCTAGACATCTCAAATGTCTCATAATGAATACATGATTCTACGAACCTAGACATCTCAAATGTCTTACGAAGAATGCATGATTCTACAAACCTAGACATCTCAAATGTCTCATAATATAGTCATATAAACCCAGTACCCCATATATCATGCAAGAGTCATCCTACTCTAGTGTCACGTACGCTACAAGCGGCGATATCAAGATTTGGGTCATTCCTTGGCTATATCAACATATATGTATAACCATACGCAAAACATTCAATGCAATCAAAAACACCTTATGCATTTCACATATATATAGTAATGCTCGTACGTCGCACGTACCTTAAATCTCCGAAGTCCGAGCCAAGCCTTGCTCGAGTTCCATGCCCCGAGGAATGATGTGCTAACACGATAAACAATTCACCATTATTTACGAACATGTAACCTATGTTCAAGCACACCCATATCCCTCACAACATTGTCAATACACGACAATTATCCTCTTAAAAGACCCGGGGCAGGGTACATGCAGGGAAGGAATAAATGAGACAATCGAAATTTGTTCAAGAATGCCCTACAAAAATCGAACCTCAATCTCACAATTTCGAACCCAATTAAAATACCATAATTCATCTAAAATGTCAATTAAGCTAACCAAGCAAGAATCAACATCCCTTGACAAAAACTCCCCATTTTTCGAATCCAAACAAGCCTTTAAATTCAAACCCTTAAAATCCTTCAAATTCGAACCAAAGCTTCTCAATTCAATCTCAATCAAGCATCATAATACTCTTAAAACATGCAATAATCGATCAATTGCACGAAATAATACCCCTGCCAAAAACCCCCAAAAAACCGAAATTTAATCCCTACGAAATTGGGGAAAATTCGAAACAATAAAGGCATGGAAATACATGAAAAAGACGAACAAGGGGTTAGGGAGATTACCCAACGAAATCGGAAGCAAAAACAAACGAAAATCGAAGAACCCTAGAAATTGGGGATCGACGCTTACCAGCAAAATCCGACTTCCACACGCGACGAAACCTCGAATTGATGGAGGGGAAAGAAGCGCCTCGTCGAGACGAAGACGGCGGTAGGTCGCACGCCCCGAACGGCGGCCGGACGGCGGCGGGCGGAGCGCTTTTGCGCGCGGCAGCGCTGTAGCAGCGGGAAAATCGCACGCGGGAGAGAGGGAAGGAATTGGGGCTGAAAATGAAATTAATACTAAAATCTCGGGTTCAACTTGTATTTATAGCAAAAATACCCCGAAAAAATAATAGCCCCACAAATACATCATGATTCCTTAAAAATCATCTGTTTTCAAAAACTCTCTCTCTAACTCCAAAATCCCCTACCGGTGCTCACCCAGCACCCGAGATCCCGAGACACATTAAAAACCCAACTCTTAGGTTTTACACCGTAATGTGAATACAATCTCAACCTCTGGATCCAACGATCCCAACTGCCCAAATAAACGAGCCCAGAAGGCCCAACACCTCGATTAAATCCCAAATCGCCACGTAAAACCACTTTAGGGATTATTAATACTACGGGATTAACACCTATAATCCCTGGTCATCACAGGTTTATTGCATGCCCCTTAAGAAATTTAAACTCTGCGGAGTCTCGGTTGTTATTTATGATCAGGACGTGATTCTTGGAACATCCGGAGGTGGACATCTTGTGAGATGTCTTTTGTTTGAATTTGTAGCCGTGAGTTGCCCAAATTAAGTTGCAATGAGGCGACTACTCCTTCGATGGAGGAAGTTTGAAAGTGGAAACCAGGTTTGGTATGTGTACACCGTGGTTGTACTAGTGTTTCCCTCGTAACGATGTATGTTAGACATCGTGAGTCTTGGTAAAGATGTCATTGGATGATATCTACGATAGAATCAGGAGCGATTCGAATCCTTACAGTTTCAGTTGACTAACTGCTTTTGGATTATTAGCGTTGAGTTGTACTGACGCTCTTTGACGTTATGATGGATTTGGAAGTCTAATCCACTCCAGAGATTGACACGAGGTCAACGTTCTTACGGTTGAGGTGTCATTCAGGACGTGTTCGTACTGTTGTATTAGATCGAAGGATGACTGTCCGATCTACAGTCGTAAGTATTGGTTGATTTGCAGTCATGAGAGGCTGACTTTTGGGATGACCCGCATCGAGGTACGTTTCGCCTCTTGGGTGATATGTTGGTTTTGGTATGTCGCTCTGTTTCAGAGTTTGATGAGAGGTAAGTATCCTCGCGTTTATTAATACGATTCTGATATGGTCAGAAATCGAGGTTATGGCTTCATGTTGTTGTGTAGCCTGGGTGTTACGTGATACACCAGTGCTAATTTCGAGGACGAAATTCTTTTAGTGGGGGATATTGTGATGACCAGGGATTATAGGTGTTAATCCCGTAGTGTTAATAATCCCTAAAGTGGTTTTACGTGGCGATTTGGAATTTAATCGAGGTGTTGGGCCTTCTGGGCTCGTTTATTTGGGTAGTTGGGATCGTTGGATCCAGAGGTTGAGATTGTATTCACATTACGGTGTAAAACCTAAGAGTTGGGTTTTTGATGTGTCTCGGAATCTCGGGTGCTGGGTGAGCACCGGTAGGGGATTTTGGAGTTAGAGAGAGAGTTTTTGAAAACAGATGATTTTAAGGAATCATGATGTATTTGTGGGGCAATTAATTTTTTCGGGGTATTTTTGCTATAAATACCAATTGAACCCAAAATTTTAAAGAAAATTTCATTTCAACCCCTTCATTTCCTCTCTCCTCTCCCGCGACCCTTTCCCGTCTGCCAGCCCCTGCCCGCGCGCAAAAGCGCTTCGGCCGCCGCCGATCGGCGCGTCCGACCTACCCACGGCTTCGTCTCGTCCAGGCGCTCATTTCCCCTCCGGCAATTGAAAGTTTCATCGCGATTTGAAGTCGAATTTTGAGAAAGAGCGGCGATCCCCAATTTCTAGGGTTCATCGGATTTTGGTCGTTTTTCTTCCGATTTCGTTTGGGTAACGTTCCTTACCCCTTTTTCCATGTTTGTGATGTTCTTCCCTGCCTAATTGTGATTTTTTGGTTCGAAATTATGTTCGAATTTTAGGGCTTGGAATTCGATTTTGGGGATTTTTGGCATGAGGATGATAATGCTTGTTGGGATTCGATTTATTCATGTTTAAATGAATTATGATGCTTGATTGAGATCGAATTGAGAAGCTATGGTTCGAATTTGAAGAATTGTTAGGGTTCGAATTTAAAGGCTTGTTTGGGTTCGATTTTAAGGGGGTTGAGTTCGAAAATTTGGGGGTTTTTGTCAAGGGATGTTGATTCTTGCTTGGATAGCTTAATTGACATTTTAGATAAATTATGGTATTTAATTGGGTTCGAAATTGTGAGATTAGGGTTCGATTTTTGTAGGGCATTCTTGAACAAATTTCGATATTGTCTCATTTATTTCCTTCCCTGCATGTACCCTGCCCCGGGTCTTTTAAGAGGATAATTGTCGTGTATTGACAATATTTTGAGGGATATGGGTGTGCTTGAGCATGGGTTGCATGTTCGTAAATAATGGTGAATTGTTTATCGTGTTAGCACATCATTCCTCGGGGCATGGAACTCGAGCAAGGTTTGGCTCGGACTTCGGTGATTTAAGGTACGTGCGACGTACGAGCATTACTATATATATGTGAAATGCATAAGGTGTTTTTGATTGCATTGAATGTTTTGCGTATGGTTATACATATATGTTGATATGGCCAAGGAATGACCCAAATCTTGATATCGCAGCTTGTAGCGTGCGTGACACTAGAGTAGGATGACTCTTACATGATATAAGGGGTACTGGGTTTATATGACTATATTATGAGACATTTGAGATGTCTAGGTTTGTAGAATCATGTATTCTTCGTGAGACATTGAGATGTCTAGGTTCGTAGAATCATGTATTCATTATGAGACATTTGAGATGTCTAGGTATAATGGAAAGCGAGATTATGAAATCAATATTAGATATTGATATATCTATATTTGCATATATATGAACTTGGAATCATTCATTATTGATATTTGAGAATCAGGCATGCGATGTGTAAATCAATGTGTTGGTTTACTGATTTATGAGGTTTGATGAGTTTGATGATTGTGAGAACAGGGACAGTACACGGAATCCCGGATGAGGTTGCCATCCAGGGAGTATCATTTAAATTCATTAGCATTTACCTTTGTTGTAAATTATGAATTTCATTATTATGATTATGGGATTTTGTGTATTGGTATGCTCACCCCGTTGGGGGCTGTCTCTGTTGGGACAGGTGGACAGGTACATCGATGGCTATGGAGCTGAGCTCGAGCTGTTGATTTGAGGTACTCCCAGGATCGTGGTACCAGGGCTTGATGGAGCACGGTATCGTATAGAGTACCTATGTATACACCTGAGGATTTATACATATTCATGATGCTCGCATGTGAGCACGATTATACTTGTATATGGATTGTATATAAAGGCATTAGCCTATCTCTCTTTCATTTAAGGTTGCATGCAATTAGAGGTTGAATTGCTAGAATGATATGAGAGTCATTGGTGTATTATGTGTGGTGTCTTCCCTGGCTGGGAATTTACTAGTATTGCTGCTTTCTGTTGAGTATTATGCTTTCCCTGGCCGGGAATTTTGTTATGCGTTGTACTCTTTTTTTTTTGGGATAGCTCTATTTATGGGGAGACTCTGCCCAAATTTTTATAAAAGTTTACAATATGAAAAGTGGCACCAAGGGGTTGGTAAAGGGCAAACATATGAGTCTTTCATTGACAGGCAATGATTAAGTATCATCAGAGCTTCCCGATTGACATTTTATAGAAAGCATGTACCACACATAGTGGTTAATACACTAATCAAGGTTTAAGGGCTTGGGGTCCTTACAATCAAACTCATCAAATCTCAAAAATCAGTAAATCAACACATTGATTTAACTCATCGCATGCCTGATTCTCAAATATCAATAATTAATGATTCCGAATTCATTATAGATACAATATAGATATCTCAATATCTAATACTGATTTTCAACTTTGCTACCAATCACAGATAGCTCAAATGCCTAGCATTTATTTTACCAATTCTCCATTATACTTAGACAACTCACATGTCTTATAATGAATACATGCTTCCACGATCATTCTCAGGCATCTCAATGCCCTACCATGGTCATATACATCCAGTACCCCATATATCTTATGAGGTTATGCAACTCTAAAATCACGCACGCTTGTGGCGGCGATATCAAGATTAGATCGTTCCATAGCTATATCAACACGCATATATATAACCATACGCACAACCATCTAATGCAATCAAAATACACTATGCATTTCACAATGCTCTCATATAAAGTAATGCTCGTACGTCGCACGTACCTTAAATCTCCGAAGTCCGAGCCAAACCTTGCTCGAGTTCCATGCCCCGAGGAACGATGTGCTAACACGATAAATAATTCACAATTATTTACGAACATGCAACCCATGCTTAAGCACACCCATAATTCCTCATACAAAAATTATTGTCAACACACGACAATTTACCATTTAAAAGATCCGGGGCAGGGCATATGTAGGGAGGGAAATCGAATGAGACATCAACGAAAATTGCTCAAGAACCACCCTACAAATGTTCGAACCCTAACGTCACAAATCGAACCCAACTAAGCACCATAATTCGTCTAAAACATGAATTAATCAATCAATAACAAGAATCACCGCCCCCTGCCAAAACCCCCAAAATTCGAACCCTAACCCCACGCAAGCAGCGTTCAAAATCGAACCAATTGGCAACAAATTTTTCTGAACCACAAAGTGTGAAATTTTTGACCCAAAATACAGCACAAAACGCCCCAAAAACACCTGAAGAAAAGCCCAAAAAACGTACCAAAAATCGAGCCCCAAATCGGACAGATTCGAACTTTCGAACCCCTGCGCTTTTCTGGCAAATCCGAATGCGATTCTCAACGAAACTTCAAATTCTTTGTATGGGAAGGTGCGCCTGGAAGAGACGAAGCTGATGGTAGGTCGGACGCGCCGGATGGCGGCCGGACGGCAGCGGGCGCACAGCTTGAAGCGGCGAGGGTCGAGGAAGACGTGAAGTAGCGGGGAGAGAGAGAGACGGCAAGGTGAGGAAAAAGGCTTCCAATAATTAAAATCTCGGGTTCAACTGGTATATATAGCAAAATTACCCGAAATACTTATAGCCCCACAAATACATCATGATTCATTAAAAATCATCTGTTTTCAAAAATTCTCTCTCTAACTCCAAAACCCCCTACCGGTGCCCACACAAAGCACCCCAGATCCCGAGTCACACTAAAAACCCAACTCTTAGGTTTTTCACCCAAATGAGAATACAATCTCAACCTCGGGATCCAACGATCCCAACTACCAAATAGACGAGCCCGGAAGGCCCAACACCGCGATTAAACTCCAAATCGCCACGTAAGAACAACTTTAGGGGTTATTAACACTCCGGAATTAACATCTATAATCCCTGGTCTTCACACATTTACATAAATCAAAACCCTTTTTTTTAAAAAAAAAACCATTTTTAACTTTCATTTTCCAATAATACCATCTAATAAATTAACAAGTATTAACTTACACCTCAAAAGGCACCCCAGAATTATTCATTCCAATTCTGGTACGAACATACAATGCCCAATAATTCAAAAAGGATACGGGAATTAAATATTCCAACTACGGCCAAAAATGTGATTCCCAAGAAGCTAATCTGTAATTATTTCATAATTACCGCAACTATAGTCAAATAATAATCATAAATTATTACAGGCATCACACTAAACCAATAATTAAAGATAATTAATTTTGGGTATCACAATTGAAGGTGTATTCTGAAGCTAAACATGTCCGAAAATTGAATAGGTGTATCCTGATACTAAACTTCCTAGACGATAAATATTTGAAAAGGACAGAGTTACTGGAAAAGGAGATGAAACCGCGAAAGAGAAGACACGTCATTAGGCAAGAGAATGAAAAGAATTGAGCGGTGAATAATCTTCCAGAATAGAATAGATCAATCAATTAGTAGCTGAGAAAGAAGACATGTGTAGAAAGTTTGGATATTTTGAAGAAGACAACTTTAAGCAACTCTCTATTCATCGCTCATCGTACACAAATCGTAATTTAAGGGCGGCAAGAAAAAATATCAAATTTGTTGAATTTACTGAGATATTGATAATATGAATGACTCAATCTCATAAGTTCAAAATGATGGATGTCAATGAACATAGCAAACGCGAGTGTCAAGAGGTATATTCTGAACTGACATAATTGGAAGGAGTAGATGTGGATTTCATTAGTGCAGCATGTGATTTTCTTATGTCAAGTCCGGCTATAGCTGATGGTTTTTTGGGAATTCCACGTCATACTCGTTTCCGTTAGTTATCTTAGAAGATACACCATTCATCTTATGATTAAATAAGTATTTAATTGTATAGAATAAAAATTTGGATGCGACTGAATTTACAGACCGATTTATTTATTTTCAAGATTGCATATTTAAATATTGAGATGAGTATTTATAGAATTTAAATTTAAATATTTTATTTTAGTCTTTTACTTCACTACATTATACTAAAAGTTATTGTGGTTTATATGATACATATGTATTATATATATTAGTTTTGTATAAAAATAATTGATAATATTTATTAATTTGTGAACTTTTTAAATTTTAATAAAGAGAGTAAATATGGTTTTAAAAAAATTATTTAAAAGAACTAAATTTCCAAATTCAAATCCTTCTCCCCCAAAAAACAAGAATGAATTTGTCAATATTGTTCTTAAATTTTAAATCCAAGGCACTTCCAGTTCCAATTTCATTCCAAATCCCCTTTTTTTTTTTTTCCTTGAACTAAGACGTAGCATAACAATTTGTTAGATAGGCCCAAAATCTAGCCCACTACTGATAGGCCTATTACAGAGTTCTCCATTATATTCACGTGGAATGGCGAGGAAGAATACCGGAACGCCCATATTCCGTCACAGGACCACCGTACCGCTGCCGACGCAATCATGGGAAAGCAGAAGCAGCAAGTGATTTCCCGTTTCTTCGCACCAAAACCCAAATCCTCCACCTCCACTTCTTCGTCCACCGCCTCACCTCTGCCCAAAATCACCGCCACTGTGTCATTTTCACCCGCTAAACGCCACAGAACCACCCAGCTCACCACTTCCCACGCAAAAATTCCCAAACTTACTCACCCCAAACCCAATGAAGACTTCCCCATTTCACCTCCGCCGGACCAGATCCTCCACCATAAATTCGTCAACAAGCTTCTAGAACCTTCCCAAGACCACCTCGAACCGTCCAGAGCTTACAATTCACCATCTTCAAACCTTAACTACACGCCTTTGGAAAAACAAGTGGTTGAACTAAAGATAAGGTATCCTGATGTTCTGTTAATGATAGAGGTTGGTTATAAGTACCGATTTTTCGGTGAGGATGCCGAGAATGCTGCAAGAGTGTTGGGTATTTATGCACACATGGATCATAATTTTTTAACTGCAAGTGTGCCTACTTTTAGATTAAATTTTCATGTGAGGAGGCTTGTAAGTGCAGGATATAAAGTGGGTGTAGTGAAACAAACTGAGACTGCGGCCATTAAAGCCCACGGGGTCAATAGGGCGGGTCCGTTTTGTCGTGGATTATCAGCATTATACACTAAGGCTACCATAGAGGCTGCGGAGGATATGGGTGGCGCAGAGGAAAGATGTGGTCCTTCTACTAGCTATTTGTTTTGTGTGGTGGAGAAGGAAGTTGGAAATGTGGAGGGTGGCGTGGACGTGAGAATTGGGGCTGTGGGGGTGGAAATTTCTACAGGAGATGTTGTTTATGGAGAGTTTGATGATAACTCTATGAGGGCTGGCTTGGAGGCTATGCTTTTGAACTTGTCTCCTGCTGAATTGCTTTTGGGGACACCGCTGTCTAAACAAACAGAAAAGGTTGTTTTAGGACGAAACTTGGTTTATTATGATTATAACTATTGTCTCATGTAATGTGCAAATTGAGTTTCTTCTCTTACCTGAGTGGCAGCTTATCATTTTTGTGACTGCGATCTATTATTGTGTAAAATGCTCTGTGAAATATGCCTATTGTTGATGTAATTTGGCTTGCTTTTCGATAGTTAAGCGTGCCTTTGATGGAAATAAAAGCGGGGACATGTATAGTTGAAAAAGTTGTTGAGGTAGTGGTATCAAGATTTTGTGAAAGTCTAATGATAGCGAGCTTGTTCGAAAGAGCCAATCCCTAAGAATTTAGGAAGAGCATAAGAAATTGAGAGGAAATTGAGAGAAATTTCACGAAGTAATTGCATAAAAAACTGAGTACAAGTCTAATTCCATCTGTTAATACCAAACTATTATCTATAACTACTTCCCCGCCTTCACTTTTACAGTTGAATTTTTTTTATAAATCTGTAAACTTCTTTGGTAACCATCTT
Source organism: Haberlea rhodopensis (assembly GCA_907163345.1). Taxonomy (NCBI): domain Eukaryota; kingdom Viridiplantae; phylum Streptophyta; class Magnoliopsida; order Lamiales; family Gesneriaceae; genus Haberlea; species Haberlea rhodopensis. Next base: position 22,680,464 of record CAJQUN010000004.1, on the reverse strand, counting down.
GGTCTGGTACTTGCTTCACGTGCCTTCCCAACTTTCATTTGCTGTGCTTCCGTCTCGCTTGTATCTACACCCAGTGTTGTATCATTACCGCGATCTTCGAAAGACACCTTGTCCTCAAGGTGAAAAGAAGAATACAAGGTCTTGAACGTGGAGCCATTCCCATTGCACTAGAACATGAGTTACCCAATTTCCCGCACGATAAATTTCCCCTGAACAATGGCTAAAGGAGTAACCAATGGCTGATTGGCCACAACAAATATTAGGAACCTGTAAGAACGGTACTGCTGTAGGATCTGGACATTTCCGTAGAATGGATATGTGAAAAACATTATGGATTTTACTCTGTTCTGGCAAACCCAACTTATAAGCCACCAAACCAACTCTTTGTAAAATCTTAAAGGGACCATAATATCTTTTGCTGAGTTAGGTAAATCTTCTCTTGTTATGGAAATCGGACGATGGGGTTGAAGTCGCACATAACACCAATCTTCCACATTAAAATAAACCTCCTTACGACGTTTGTTGGCCTGGTAACTGAGCTCGACCCAAATTGGCTTCCAAGAGCTGTAATAACTCCTCACTTTCCTTGAGACAATGATTAATAGCGTCCACCGAGGAAGAACCTGACAAATAAGATGGTAGAGTAGGGGTGGTTTTCCGAATAACGCTTTGAAAGGAGACATCAATATGGATGAACGAAAACTGGTATTATAGGATAATTCTAGCCAAGTTAAATATTTACTACATTTATGAGGCTGCTCCGATGCAAAAGCACGAAGATATTGTTCCAAGCAACGGATAAGAACCTCCGTTTGTCCGTCGGTTTGGGGATGATACACACTAGAGAAGTGTAATGAAGTACCACTGAGTTTAAACAATTTCTTCCAAAATTTGTTTACAAATATAGGATCCCGATCTGAAACAATACTCTTGGGAAAATAGTGATGTTTAACCACCATATCCGCAAAAAGAGTGGCTGTTATCCATTCTGTAAAACCCTCCTTTATCGCTCCAGAGTGGGCATATTTAGATAATCTATCCACCACAACCAAGATCACCAAAAGAGATTTCGAATTTGGCAACCCCATAATTAAGTCAATGGAAACCACTTCCCAAATGTTATTTGGAACATGTTATTTGGAACAGGTAAAGGATGAAGCAACCCTGCAACTTTGTCTGTGGAATATTTCGTTGATAAGCAAGTGTCACTGTGCGACATAATCATGGACATCCTTATCCAATTTCTCCCAATAACAATTGGTCGCTACTCTTGCTAATGTCTTCTTAACACCTGTATGCCCTGATAAAGGAGTATTTTGAAACTCAAGGAGTACCTTAGACTTTAAGGGTGAGTGTGGACTCAAGCAGAGACATATACCACGATACACTAACCCATCATTTAAGGAGAAATGATCAGAAGCAGACTTATGGAGTAAGGTGGTGTAATAAGGATCAGCAAGTACTTCAGCTCTAAGTGATCAATATTTGATTTTCTGGTCAATATTGGATATCAAAGTCATATCCAATAAGTTTGACAATGTACTTTTGTTGGTCAGGGGTGTGGATTGTTTGGATTAGTATATCTCGGAGACTTTGGTGATCCGTAATTGTTGGAAACTAAATATTAAAGATTTGATAAGATAGGAAATATGAATATTAAGATTACTAGAATCTTGGAATGATATTGTAATAATTCCAATTACCTAAATTTAAAATTTAGAGATATTATTTCCTTATCATGATAAGGAAAGTTACCTTATCATGATAAGGAAAGTTAGTTAGGAATTGTGTATATAAAGTCTTGATTGTTCCTTTGGAAATTCTATAATAAAATATTCTTTATTTCCCACATGGTATCAGAGCCTGCATAGATCCTAATTTCTCTATCAGCCTTCATCGCCGAAATTTTTGCCTTCATCGCACAAAAACCAATTTTTTTTTTCCGCCCTAATTTCTCTATCAGCCTTCATCGCTTTGCCTTCATCGCACAAAAACCATTTTCTGCCCTAATCGATGAAACTCTGTTTCTCGGCCTTCATCGCCGTCTCGTATCCAATTCCTCGATTATTACAACATGTCTTCCACTGTTTCGTCTGAAACAACTTCGGAACTCATCACACCCGCCCCACATATGAGTGATCTCCAACATATCCAGCCTATCCACCGTCTGACTGGACAAAACTATCTCAAATGGTCCCAATTTGTCCGCACGTATCTCAAGGGTAAAGGAAAAATCAGTCATCTACTTGGTACAAGACCATCGCCAAAAGACGCTCAGTTCGGTGCATGGGACGAAGCGGACTCCATGATCATGTCTTGGTTATGGAGTTCTATGAGCCCCGACATTAGCGATACATGCATGTTCTTAACCACCTCCAAGGAGATATGGGATGCTGTTCGCCAAACACATTCCAAAGCATATGATAGCACAAATTTATGAGATCAAAACCAAGACTGGAGCAACAAAACAAGGCATCAAGACAGTGACTGAATATGCGAACACCCTGCAGAATCTATGGCAAGAATTGGATCATTATCGCTGCATTGAGATGAAGTGTGCCTCTGATGCAGCACTCCTTAAAGATTTTATTGAAAGGGATCGGGTTTATGACTTTCTTGCAGGCCTCAATGTGAAGTTTGATCAAGTGCGTGTTCAGATTCTCGGAAAGGAGGAGGTACCATCGTTAAATGAAACTATCTCCTTAATACGCAGAAGAGAGCCGCCGTGGAGTTATGCTTGACCCACACATGTTGAAAGATCTGCCATGGTCACCAAAAGGGACTACTCATCACCACTACTGCCAGCGAATGGTCCACCTGAGCCATCGCGCTCAGACGGACGAGGACCACACAATAAAGACAGCCTTTGGTACCTACTGCAAGAAAGCAAGGCATACCAAAGACAAGTGCTGGAAATTACATGGAAAACCGCCTACCCAAGAATGGGGTCGCAAAGGCGACCAACCCAAACCTAAAGGCCAAGCATAACTCAGTGGTACTTCACTTGAACAACAACAGCAAGTAAAAGCTCCCAATCAGATTGATTTCAACAAAGATGAGATCGAGAAGCTGCGGACCTTGTTAAGCTCTCTGGAAAAATCTCCTGCAACTTGTTCCCTTGCACCGTCGGGTACGCTCTATTCTTCTCATGGATTATCTGTCTCAGATAATGTGTTGAAGGATTTATGGGTGCGTGACTCTGGCGCTTCTAACCATATGACCAACTCACCTTTACACTTCTGTACCTATACTCCTTGTCCGAGTAATAGGAAAATAACAGTGGCCATAGTTATTAATAGCGCAGAAAGCGCTCGCTATAGCGCAGGGCGACGCGAGGCGCGGGTCGTGCGCCTCGCAGCGCCCTGCGCCATGGGTTTGGGTATAGCGCGCTATTCGCGCCTTTTCAATCAGCCCAGGCGCGCGCTATAGCGCGCCTTGGCTAAGGTTTGGAAATTATATGTTGGGGTGATGTTGCAAGTGCTGCTAGAGTAGATAAAGCTGAATATACTTTTAGAGGTTCGCGAGCTACATCTAAAGAGAACATGCCAAGCTCATCAAGGAAGAGAACAACTCCATCTACATCTTGATCTGCACTTGGTGTTATAGATGAGGATGAATTAGATTTCAACTGTGATGATGAGACTGAAGAGGAAGAGAATGATGTCGAACGCTAAAAATTTGGTGATGATACTGATGAAGAAGAATTGACCTTGAAGATGAAGATATGAGTGATTAGTAGATTAGTTTTTTATTTTGAAACTTTGGGTAGTTTAATATTTTATTTGATTTTGTTGTCTTTGATACTTGCTTTATTGCTAAACTTTGTTAGTTTGTTTATACCTGTTCGATTTTATGGATACTTTTGATATATTAAATTAAAAATATATAAGTTATTGCGCTTTACTAAAGTAAAGCGTGCTCTTCGCGCCGCGCTTTGCGCTATAGCCCCAGGACACCTTTGCGCTTTAGTGCGCTATGCGCCTTTAATAACTATGACAGTGGCGAATGGTTCCCTACACACTGTTGTTGGCCTTGGAGATATTCAAATCAGCCCAACCATTGTCCTACACAATGTGTTACATGTCCCGAAGCTTTCCACTAATCTTATTTCCATACATGAACTTGCAACTGACATGAATTGTACTGTTGTGTTTCTCCCATCTCATCTCATTGTACTTTTCAGGACCAGGCTTCGGGGAAGAGGATTGGACTTGCTAAGGAGAAGGATGGCCTTTACTACTTTGATCACCCTCTGACTTCCTCTCATCATCCAATAAAGATGTCCTTTGGCTTTATCATTTTCGCTTAGGTCATCCATCATTTGACATTTTGAGAACTATGTTTCCTTCTCTGTTTATGGGTCTTAGAACTAATAATTTTAGTTGTGATGTATGCGAGTTGGCAAAACATAAACGCGTCTCTTTTCCAATTATGAATAAAAGAAGTTCTATTCCCTTCTACTTGAATTTATCTGGCGCACGATGGTTTGTCTCTTGTATTGATGATTGCACTAGAGTTTCTTGGGTCTTCCTTCTTAAACAAAAATCGAGGTGAGTATGGTGCTACAATCCTTTTATCACGTCATTCAAAATCAATTTGGGGTTAAGATCAAACGCTTTCGCACTGATAATGCAAAGGATTATTTTAATCAAATCCTATCCTCATTTTTCCAAAAAGAGGGAATTATCCATGAGTTATCGTGTGTTTACACTTCTCAACAGAATGGGGTAGCCGAAAGGAAAAATGGCCATTTATTAGCTACGACTCGGGCTTTCCTCTTTCATCAAAATGTTCCAAAACACTATTGGGGTGAAGCCCTTCTCACAACCACCCATGTCATTAACCGTCTCCCCTCTCGGATGTTGGGGTTTCAATCACCAATGGATACACTTTCCAGATACTATCCAGACCTCAAAACCAGTAATCATCTACCTCGTCGAGTCTTTGGTTGCACCGCCTTCGAACACATCCATCACCATAATAGAGGGAAGTTAGATCCAAGGGCCATTAAGTGTATTTTCCTCGGGTATTCCTCTACCCAAAAAGGCTATGGGTGCTTTCACCCGCCGACAAAGAAATTTTTTGTCCCTATCGATGTCACTTTTCAAGCACACCGTCCATACTTCACTCCACCTTATCTTCAGGGGAGCCTTACATTGAAGATAAGGAAAACTTAGTCGAAGTCGATCCTATTTTTAATTTACCACCCTCTTCTGACGCTTCACCAGCCTCTCCAGAACCAAACAACCATGCGCCCCGTGACTCTCCAAAAACAGACAACCATGTCCCCCGTGATCCTAAGCTATTTTCACAGGTTTACTCACGACGTCGCTTGGATCCTAATCCATTGCAAGTCCAAGCTTCAACCTCTGAGCCTGCGAATGAAGTAACTGACAATTCGGAATTATCCATCCATGATCATGATGTTCCTATTGCCATCAGGAAAGGTACACGTGAATGCACTAAACGACCTTTATATCCCTAGCAAACGGATATGTCGTTTAAAAAATTCTCACCATCACACAAAAGCTTTCTTGTTAGCCTGAACAACATTCATATTCCTAATACATTATCTGAGGCATTATCTAATGAGAATTGGAGAAATGCTATGAAAGAAGAAATGCAGGCTTTAGAGAAGAATCGAACCTTGGACATTGTTGATCTTCCACTCGGAAAAAGGCTATAGGGTGCAAATGGGTGTTTACATTGAAGTACAGGTATGATGGATCCCTTGTACGATACAAAGCCAGACTCGTAGCAAAGGGGTACACACAAACCTACGGGGTTGATTATCAGGAGACATTTGCTCCAGTAGCAAAAATGAATACAATCAGATCCTATTATCACTTGCTGCCAACTTCAATTGGCAACTGGAATAGCTAGATGTAAAAAATGCTTCCCTCCATGGCGAACTAGAGGAGGAGATGTCCCTCCGGGTTTGAAGAATAACAAGGTATGCAGACTAAAAAGGGCTCTGTATGGTCTTAAACAATCACCAAGGGCCTGGTTTGGAAGATTTGCTAAAGTAATGCTTAGAACTGGATACAAACAAAGCCAAGGAGATCATACCCTTTTCATAAAGCATTCGAGTTCAGGGGGAGTTACTGTCTTACTCGTATATGTTGACGACATAATACTGACAGGAAATGATGAAGTAGAAAGAAGGCATTGAGGAACTGCTTGATCAAAGAATTCGAGATAAAGGAGCTAGGAAGACTGAAGTATTTTCTGGGAATCGAAGTAGCTCACTCAAAGGAAAGTATATTTATTTTCCAGCAAAAATATGTAATTGATCTCTTGAAGGAAACGGGAAAATCTGCTTGCAAATCAGCTACTTCACCAATTGATCAAAATCACAAGCTGGGAGAAGCAAGTGAAGATCCAGCCGTTGACAAAGAAATGTATCAAAGGCTAGTAGGGAAGCTCATATACCTTGCCCATACATGACCAGATATTGCATACTCAATAAGTATAGTAAGCCAGCTCATGCACAACCCGAGGGAAGTCCACCTCCAAGCAGTCCACAGAATCTTACAGCATCTGAAGTGTAATCCTGGCAAATGAATCTTATACAAAAGACATACAGGGGTAGTTCCTGAGGGCATATACAGATTGACATTATGCAAGCTCAGTTACTGACCGACGATCTACTAAGGATATGCACCTTTCTTGGAGGCAATCTTATTACTTGGAGAAGTAAAAAGCAGAATGTGGTAGCTAGATCAAGTGCAGAAGCAGAATTCAGAGCAATGGCTCAAGGAGTGTGTGAACTATTATGGATCAAAATAATTTTAGAAGATCTGCGGATCAAGTGGATTGGACCAATGAGATTATACCGTGACAACAAATCTGCCATCAGTATTGCCCACAACCCTGTTCAGCATGGCAAAACAAAACATTCAAAAGGAGAAATTGGATAGTGGAGTAATATGCATCCCATATGTGCAAACCAACAACCAACTTGCAGACATACTCACAAAACGACGCAATGGTGTCGAATTTCAAGAACTTGTTTCCAAGCTGGGAATGATAGATGCATATTCACCAGCTTGAGGGGGAGTGTTGGAAACTAAAATTAAAGATTTGATAAGATAGGAAATATGAATATTAAGATTACTAGAATCTTGAAATGATATTATAATAATCCCAATTACCTAAATTTAAAATATAGAGATATTATTTCCTTATCATGAGAAGGAAAGTTACCTTATCATGATAAGGAAAGTTAGTTAGGAATTGTGTATATAAAGTCTTGATTGTTCTTTTGGAAATTCATTAATAAAATATTCTTTATATTCATTAATAAAATATTCTTTATTTCCCACAGTAATGATAGTGAAGTGATGACCCAACAAGTATTGTCTCCATTTAGAGACGGCCCGAGTAACAGCGAGTCATGAATGTATGTAGATGCTTTGGATAATTTTGGGCTAAGATTTTTACTAAAATAACCAATGGGATGGTCATTTTGTAGTAAAACAGTGCCAATTTCTGACCTAGACGCATCTGTGCGAATGTCAAAGAAGGTGGAAAAGTCTGGGAGTGCTAATATGGGTGTATTAGACAAAGCAAATTTCAGCTAGTCAAAAGAGATTTGAGCTAAATCAGACCATACACACTGAACTTTTTTTAGTAAATCAGTGAGGCTTGTAGCCTAACCCAATTCATTGGGATTAAAGGCTTAGTTGTTGTTGTTGTTGTAGTGAGGCTTGTAGCGATCATAGCAAAGTTTTTGACAAATCGATGGTAATAACCATCCAACCCTAAAAAACATCGAAGAGATTTACAGTCTTAGTAGTGGGCCAATCTTGGATGGCTTTGATTTTGTCTAGTTCGGGTTCAACTCCACAAATAGAATCTATATGACCAAGATAGTTTATTTCAGATTGGCCAAAAGAGCATTTGCATTTTTTTGCAAAAAATGAATGATGCCGTAGACACCTGAGGACATTTTCAAGGTGGTGTAAGTGGTCATCAAGGTTTTTACTTTTATACTAGGATATCAAAGAAGACTATCACAAACTTACGAAGAAATGGTTTGAAAATGGCATTCATCGAGGCTTGGAACATAGAAGGATCATTCGTTAGACCGAAGGGCATTACAAGGAATTCGTAATGACCATCGTTGGTTCGAACTGCCGTTTTCTGAATGTCATGTGGGTATAACGTATTTGATGATACCCTGCTTCGAGATCTATTTTAGAAAAAAATACTAGTACAAAACCGCTATGTTCTGTCCTTTTTTACAAGAAGAACATGGGAAGAGAATGGGCTTTGGTTGGGGCGTATAACACCGGAGGTTAGCATTTTTTAACTAAGTTTTCGGTTTCAATTTTTTTAAAGTGGGGGTATCGGTAGGGCTTGACATTTGTAGGTTTGGTATTGGGTAGCAAATGAATTCGATGATCAATTAGGCGACGGGGAGATAAACTCTTTGGAGCCTCAAATACATCCTTAAACAAGTCAAGCAAATGTGAAAGACTAATAAAAGTGGAAGCTATGTGCACCTCTGGAGGTTCTGTTGTCATGCTAGACAACAACTGATAACAAGTAGAATACCTTCTGTTTTAACCATTTTGCACAGTTGATGTAATTGCACTTGTGCAACCTGGACTAAAGACCCCTTGTAATATTATCCTTCGACCGCCCAAGCTGAATTCCATGTATAATTTCTGGTAATCCACGGTTATAGGTCCCAACAACTCCAACCATTGGACCCCAAGCGTAATATCGGCTCCCTGGATTGGCAAGATGTAACAATCTAAAATAGCTCACCATCCAATTGAATAGGAACCTGAGAACAATAGCCACAACTTACCAAGGAGTGACCATTCCCCACCATTACACTGAAATGCGGTGAAGGAGTGATGGCTAATTTCAGGAATTTTGCAACTCGTTTTTGCATAAAATTGTGGGTACTTCCGCTGTCAATCAGTGTTTGCAACGTTAAACCCGAAATATGTGCTTTAATCCTTAGTGTGCGAGGCGTGACTTAACCTTCCGTAGTATGCAAACTGATTTCTGGTAAGGGTTGCTGCAAATCTGCGTCGTCTATTTCTGAATGATTTTGATTTCTTTAAAATCATAAAATGGCAGTGACTTCGGAATGAATTTGTGATCTCTCTCTTTATCATCATATAGACGTGCTAACCCCATAGCCTGAACCAATGATTGAGGGAGGTATACTTGGAGTTCCTTGCGCAATTCAGTGCATAAGCCCGAAACAAAGCAACTGGTTAATACATGTTCGGAAACACCCGTGCTCTTATTAGCAAGTTGTTTGAATTGGTGCTGATACTTACTCAAAAAATACAATTGTAAGAGTTTAGTTAATTTACCAAATGAATCCTCATACTCCGATGGGTCAAAACGCTTATCCACAGCGACTAAAAATTCATTACACCTAGTAAGCAAATGAGTCTTGTTCATCCAATCAAACCAGTCGAGCGCATCACCATCCAAATGAAATGACGTAATGACCAAACACTGATTATCCGGAGTATTATAAAAATCAAAATAACGTTGAATCCGGGAAAACACAGAAGAATTTTCACTTGTAAATCGTGGGGCATCTAGACACATAGATTTTAGAGGATGATTATGATGTGTATTGAACGCATGTGTGGCGATAGGAGTTAAATTGATATCAGTTGGTTGGACGGGAATTCGTCGCACTTGTTGTTTCACATTCACATCCAAAGTTTGTAACCCAGTTGTGACTTCCTTTAAGGACTGCGTGAGAAATTCGAGAGTCGCATTCTGTTTTTCAATTAGGGATGCATGTTGATCAATCATCAAAGCATGCGATTCCTTTAGAAACCAAATCTTCCAAACGTGCATGACGTATGCCTTCAGCCATCAAAATGTCACTTGGGACTCAAATTTGAATCCACGTAAATCGCACTACAGTGGTATCGAATCTGGACGAGAGCACCAATAATGATAGCGAGCTCTTTCGAGATAGCCAATCTCCTAAGAATTTAGGAAGAGCGGAAGAAATTGAGAGGAAATTGAGAGAGATTTCCTTAAGTAATTGCATAAAAAACTGAATACAAGTCTAATGCCATCTGTTGATACCAAACTGAAAGTAAAATAGTAGGAATTAAACGAGAGAGTCTATCTTTTCTTTTTTATTAATCAGTTTTTTTATTAAATACAAAGAGATGACCTCAATATATAGTGTTATAGATAGCCAATCTATAATTATAAGATAAGTCAATCTATAATTTAAGATCTATAAATCTCTTAGTATTCTTATCAGTACTCCCCCTCAAGCTGGAGTGTATAAGCTATGCATTCCAAGCTTGTCAATGAACTTTTCCAACATGGGTCGAAACAGGCCTTTAGTAAGTATGTTTGCAGTCTGTTCTGATGTGGGAATATAGACAATGCTGATTGTTCCTTCATCAATCTTTTCTTTAATGAAATGTCGATCTACCTCCACATGTTTGGTTAGATCATGGTGTACTGGATTGTGTGAGATGTCAATGGCAGCCTTGTTGTCACATAGTAGTTTAGAGGTAGTGTTATACTCAATTTCAGTTCTTCAAGCATCATCTTTAACCATAAGGCTTCACAAACACCATGAGCCACTGATCTCAATTCAGCTTCGACACTACTTCTTGCTACCACTTGTTGCTTCTTGCTTTTCCAAGTTACTAGGTTTCCCCACACAAAAGAACAATACCCTTATGTTAACCTTCTATCACTTATTGAGCCCGACCAATTAGCATCCGTGAAAATTTCAACATCTCTTGTATCTGTTCTTTGAAAGAATATGCCTTTACCCGGAGACCCTTTTAAGTACTTCAAAATCCGATAAACTGCAATCATGCGTTCCTCCAATGGGACGTGCATGAACTGGCTTACACAACTCACTGGGAAAGCTATGTCTGGTCTAATGTGAGAAAGAGGGATTAGTTTCCTCACTAGACGTTGATATCTTCCTTTATCAACGGGATTGCTTCTCATAGTTTCTCCTAACTTCACATTAGAATCCATCGGAGAATCAACTGGTTTGCACCCAAGCATCACTATCTCCTTTAGAAGGTCTATTACATACTTTCATTGAGAGACAGAGATTCCATATTTGTTCCTCGCCACTTCCATACCAAGGAAATACCTCAATTTACCCAAATCCTTCATTTCAAATTCAGCTGCAAGCCTCCCTTTCAACCTTACTATTTCTTTTTGATCATCACCTGTGAGTATGATATCATCCACATAGACAATTAATAGGATTTTTTTTTTCTTATTCTTATGTTTATAAAACAAGGTATGACCAGTATTGGCTTGATGATAGTCAAGTTTCATGACTGCTTTAGTAAACCTATCAAACCAAGCCCGTGGAGATTGTTTTAGCCCGTACATGATTTCTTCAGTTTGAAACCTTATCCCTCTTACTTTCTTCGTCAAACCCTGGTGGTAATGTCATGTATTCTTCCTCTTCGAGATCTCCGTTCAAAAAGGCATTTTTCACATCGAGGCCACTCAAGGTTTACTGCTATTGATAATAGTACCCTTACTATATTAATCTTGGCAACCGGAGCAAATGTTTCTTGGTAGTCAATGCCGTAGGTTTGTGTATATTCCTTTGCTACTAACCTTGCTTTGTATCAATCAATTTGTCCATTAGCCGTATACTTAACAGTAAAAACCCATTTGCAACCCACTGGGGTCTTTTCCTTCGGTTGTTTTTACAATCTCCCACGTGCCATTCATTTCCAGAGCTCTCATCTCTTCTAGGATAGCCTTCTTCCAGTTCGGGTCACTCCAAGCCTCTTATATTGTAGTAGGGATCTTAGTATTTGAGAGATTAGTCACCAAGGCTTGGATAGAAGATGATAAGTGTCCATAAGACACGAATTTGGCAAGTGAATGCTCTGTGCATGACCGAGTCCCTTTTCTCGATGCTATAGGGATGTCAAGATCTTCAAGGTTAGGTATATGAGATAAATCAGTATCAAGTTCAGTAGGTACCTCATTTGACGTGGAATTTGAGTCAGAAGATTGAGTGTCAAGTCCAATGGATGATGTTGGTGATGCTACATTTTTCGAGGGATCTTTGCGTGAGTAATGTAAAGGGAACGACTGTAATAATTCTCCCCCTGCCGGAAACTTCTCGAGAGGAGGAGACGGAGGATCCGGGAAGTAAGGTTGTGGAGGCATGGCAGAAACGTCCCGTAGATAATCACAAGGACGTGGCAGAGTAGAGTCTGAGCAAGGTGAGGGAAATAACTCCCCCTAAGGATGGACCATTATGCCTTGTTTTGGAAAGAAATGATCTAATTCAAAGAAAGTGACATCGCGAGAGATAAAGTATTTGCGCAGAGAGGGCGAGTAACATTGATACCCTTTTTGGGTGGATGAGTAACCCAAAAATATGCATTTTTGTGACCGAGGATCTAATTTACTATGATTTTGATCATGGATATGGACGAACGCAGTGCAACCAAACACCCGAAGTCTAGTGTCGAGAAAGACCGATATTCTGGGAACACATGATGTAAACAATCAAGGGGGGACTTAAATTTCAGAACTCGGGAAGGCATCCTATTTATTAAATAGCATGCAGTGAGGAGTGCATCCCCCAAAAATGCTTGGGAACATGAGAGGTGAACATAAGAGAGAGTGAAACTTCAAGTAGATGCTTGTTTTTTCGGTCGGAAATACCGTTTTGTTGTGGTGTGTTACACAAGAACTTTGATGAATGATACCATTGGCATTCAGAAAATCACATAAGATGGAGTTAAAAAACTTTGTACCATTATCCGTACGTAAAATTTTAATCGATGTATTAAATTGAGTTTTAATCATCGAATAAAAGTTTTGAAATACAATTCGAGCCTCTGATTTTTCTTTTAAAAGGTACACCCAACAAACACGAGTATGATCGTCCGTAAAAGTAATGAACCACCTCTTATGAGAAGTAGTAGACCTACGGGAGGGGCCCCAAATATCACTATGAATTAAATTTAAAGGCGCAAAAGATTGATAAGAAGATGGTGGTAAAAAAACCCTTGTATGTTTTGATAATTGACAAATTTCACATTGAAAAAAATCATTTGGTCTAAACTTAGAAGGAAACCAACGTTTCAAATAAGCAAAATTCTGATTGCCTAATCTAAAATGGAGAAGCATAATCTGTTGAACACGAGAAAGAGATATGGACAACATGGCTCACAAAAGAATCCTCCTGAAGGTAGTAGAGACCTGAAATCGCCTTAGCACTTCCAATCTTCTTCCTCGAATTCCGGTCCTGAAAAACACAAGAAGATGGTGTGAAGTAGACATCCGTCTCGCTTGTAACTACACCCGGTGTTGTATCATCTATAAGGCCAGACATATTGGTTACATCTATCTTTGTCTTTTTAAGGATATGTGGAGGATTCAGTGGTTAATCGAGTTACTTATTAATGCAGATTTTGTGGAACCATCTCTATAAAGTTATCCTGTAAAGTGATAGCAACTTTTAATGTTTTGATTCTTCTAGGCTCTCTGTGTTGTTTACATCATGTTATAAGAATGGATGCATTTTACAGGTACCGAAAATTGCACAAATATCACTGATAGAGGTAAATGTGATTGAATTTTGATTGACCGATTATTCGATTTCATTTCATTCCATTACATCCATGAAAGTAGAGTAGTTCAGACATTTAATCAGAATTATGAAATCAAAACTATTATAAAAAGTAGAAATGATGTGTCCTACTGCAGCAGTATCGTGGACATTAATGTTCTCAACTTATGCATACAGAAATTTGTGAAAATTGATGCAGAGGCACTTAATATAATTGTTTACCCCGTCCACTTCCTGCCATTTTGGTGTGAGATTTACTTTTGAGCAAGAACTGAAAAAAAAAAAAACTATCAGCTTCTCTAATAATGCAAATACTCAATTATCTATTCTTAGAAAGTTTGATTGACCTCGGTGCTACGTGATAAGTCTTGTAAAAGAGCCATCAGCAGCCCTTTTCTGAATTCCAGGGGTTCCTTCTTTCTCAGGTGATGATTAAATAATGCACATGTATTGCTTGTTTTAAAAGTAGTTGAGATTTATGTCAAATTCTGAAGTGCTGCCATCATAACATGGTTTTTTTTCTTGGTGAACCTTCCAGGAGATTTCTGTTAAAATGATGAATTTCCAGAACTTTGCGTCAACGTTGATGTGATGTAATTGTATCATATAGTCTTTAGGTGCTCTATTCACCTGGATTGTTCATTGGCATATTTATTTCTATATATAAATTATTGTGTTTGTTTGATTTTTTGTTGGCATAATTTCATTCACCTTGTTTGCTAAAAACGTGTTTTCCCTTTGTAGTTACTATTAGCATATGGTGGACCTACCTCAAATGTTCGCGTTGGCCTTATGTCAAACAATTACCTTCATGAGGGTGGTGCCTTAGCTGAAGTATTGTCACTATATGAGGACTTTAATGAGAATATCTTGCAAAATGATTTTCAAGACAGCATTGTGGAGCCAGAACCTCAAGGGAACAGCGGCTTTGCAATTGAGGTGTAACAACTTGTATTTCCTCGTAAATAAATAAATCATTTTGAACTGGGAAAATCTTGTCATTTGGTTAGTTCACTTATCTAAGTATTCTGTGATAAAATGGCTGATACATTCTCCTTTTGTGGTTCTTCTCTGATATTGTTCACGTTGAAGGGAATTATGGCTATGCCTGACTTGGCTGTTCAAGCATTGGCTTTAACCATTCAGCATTTGAAACAATTTGGTTTAGAAAGGATTTTGTGTTTGCAAGATTCATTCCGGCCATTCTCTTGCAGTAGGGAAATTACCCTCTCCGCCAATGCGCTGCAACAACTAGAGGTGATTAGTTTCCTGCTTTTTGGTCATGTTATTTAACAACATATTGAATGGAGAATGCCATTCATGATTTCCACCGTCGTATGTAGGTGCTGAAGAATAATTCGGATGGTTCTGAGTTTGGCTCCTTATTGCAATGTATGAATCATACTCTGACCATATTTGGTTCAAGGCTCTTCAGACACTGGGTATGGAAATGTCACACCCTGATATACTGTCTCGAACGATTTGGTTTTGATATTCCATCTCCTTGTTGTCATATATCTAAGATGATATTTAAACATGATGTTTGTTCTATTTCCTACAGGTGACTCATCCTTTATGCCATAGAAATATGATATATTCCCGCTTGGATGCTGTTTCTGAAATTTTGGAATCCATGTGTAGTGTGGATTTTAATGCTGAATATTCCGGCACAGTTATGGTGAAATCCGAGCTTCATCATATAATGTCGTCAGTTTTAACTGGGTTGGGAAGGTTCCCTGATATTCAGCGTGGGATCACAAGGATTATCCATAGAACTGCTACTGCATCCGAGGTACAACATTTTTTTTTTCTTTTTTAATATCCAAAATTTAAATTAGTATTATCCACATACAAAATGTTCAGCGATCTGTTATTTTGCCTCCTCCCCACCCTATTTGTTCTCAGGGGCGGATCTAGTGTAGGGGCTTGCTTGGTATACATATGATTTCTTATAGAAGTTTATGAATTGGGTGTAGCTCAGGTGGCCTAATCACGTGAATACTCTCCTTCGAGGTCGAGAGTTTGAACTTAAACCAGCACAAAAAGTTTTGGATTTATTAATTTACTTGAATTTATTTGTTTGTCATATATCTAAATATATAATTTATATTTACATGTTTATATAAATATAAGTAAGTGAAAATATCAAATACAAATTTATTATTTTTATTTATGAAATATTTTTTAGTGGTGTTCTTTCATAATATAAAGATTTAATTCATAGAATTTTTGGATAAAATAATTTTTAGGGTTTGAATATTCAATAAATAATTATCTTTATTCAATAAATAAATAGTTGTTGTTGTATTTGAAACTATCCATTTTGGAACCAACCATCCATTTTGAAACTAGTAAATTCAATACCCAACTTTCTTATAGTTATCAACAACAACAACTAAGCCTTTAATCCCAATGAATTGGGGTAGGCGACATGAACAATAGAGAGAATCAAGTCGGGTCGGACACATGCGTCAGTCTTTTCCAAATGCTCCTATCAGTCAACATATCTTCTGTAATCCCCTTGCACTCCAAATCTTTGCGTATAACTTCGAGCCATATCTTTTTCGGTTGTTCTCTCGCTCTCGTGAACTGGCCGAAATCCATGGACTCCACTCGACGAACAGGTGCATTGCTGGGCCTACGTCGAACATGACCAAACCAGTGTAAGCGGCTTTCTTGCATCTTCTCTTCTATACAAGCTACACCTACTTCAGCTCGAATATCTTCATTCCTTATTTTATCTTTTCTGGTTTTACCGCACATCCAACGAAGCATACGCATCTCTGCCACACTCATCTTTTGAATGTGATTCCTCTTGGGTGCCCAACATTCCGTCCCATACAACATTGCGGGTCTAACGGCTGTTCTATAAAACTTTCCCTTCAATTTCAGCGGGATATTACGATCGCATAGAACTCCGGTGGCGTTTATCCATTTCAACCAGCCAGCTTGAATCCTGTGGTTAACGTCGCTGTCAATCTCTTCATCCTTTTGGATAACTGAACCTAGGTATCGAAACTTGCTGCTCATCGATACCTCTTGATCACCGAGTGCTACAACACTGGAATCCCGAAAGGAACGACCACTAAATCTGCACTCCATATATTCCGTTTTAGACCTACTTAATCTAAAACCCTTGGATTCCAAAGTCTCTCTCCATAATTCCAATTTGGCATTTACCCCTGCCATTGTCTCGTCGATTGTATGTTCCAAGGTAATTCAGTTTGTATGTCTTTTGTTATCTCATACATCACTAGGGCGAACAGGAAAGGACTCAACGCAGACCCTTGATGCAATCCAATAGTGATCGAGAACTCACTTGTCACCCCACTGCACGTTCTCATATTGGATGCTACTTCGTCGTACATGTCCTTGATTATATTGACATACTTGATGTGAACTTTTTTCTTCATGAAAGCCCACCATAATATCTCCGTTGGTACTTTATCGTAGGCCTTCTCCAAGTCTATAAAGATCATATGCATATCTTTACTCCTCTCACGATAGCGCTCGACAAGTTGACGAAGTAATGGATAGCTTCAGTGGTTGACCGTCCTGGCATGAACCCAAATTGGTTCTCCGATATCTTAACCTCCCTCCTTAATCGACATTCAATTATCCTCTCCCAAAGCTTCATTGTGTGACACATGAGTTTTATACCACGATAGTTGGTGCAACTCTGAATGTCACCCTTATTCTTATAGATAGGGATGAGAGTACTCTTTCTCCATTCATTTGGAATTTTGTTACTCCTCCAAATCTTGTTAAATAGATCTGTTAGCCACTTTATCCCCGTCGATCCTAAACATCTCAATACTTCAATAGGGATTCCATTAGGACCAACTGCTCTTCGTGCTTTCATTTTGTTCAAAGTTTCTTTAACCTCAGATTCTCTAATTCTGCAAGTAAACTCCCGGTTTACATCATGTTGATGGATGTTAAGATCACCTAAATCTTGGCTAAAGCCACCGTTGAACAAGCTGTTAAGATAATTCTTCCATCTTGTTTTGATGTCTTCATCTCGAACCAAGACTTTATGGTTCTCATCTTTTATGCATTTCACTGCACATAAGTCTCTTGTATTCCTCTCCCTCGCTCGGGCAATCCTGTAGATATCTTTTTCTGCCTCCTTGGTATCCAATTTATCGTACACTTCGTTGTAGACTTTAGCTCTAGCATCTTGAACCGCTGTCTTCGTTTTTTTTTTGGCAAGCTTATATCTTTCGAAGGTGGCCCCATTGTTCTTCTTCAGCTCTCTGTAAGCGTCCCTTTTGATTTGGATAGCCTTCTTTACGTCTTCATTCCACCATGATGCGTCCTTACCTGGTGGAGCATATCCTCTTGACTCACCAAAGAGCTCTTTAGCTACCATCTTAATGCCACGGACCATTTTGTTCTAGGTGGTATCAGGATCATCTCTTGGCGTCCAATTAACTTCCTCGACTACCTTCTCTACAAAAGCTCCAACGTTACCTTCTTTTAACCGCCACCACTTAATTCTAGGTTCTAACTTATGCTTAATTCTAGTAGCCATATTCTTAATCCTAACATCTAAAACTAAAAGTCGGTGTTGGGTAACTACACTCTCTCCTGGAATTACCTTACAATCCAAGTATTTAACTCTATCTATCCTTCTAGCCAAAAAGAAATCTATTTGGGTTGCACTAGACCCACTTCTAAAAGTAACTAGATGAGAGGACCTCTTCTTGAACCAGGTATTCGCTAGGACTAGTCATATGACATGGCAAAATCCAAAAGTGAATTACCTGCGGCGTTCCTGTCCCCAAAGCCATAGCCTCCATGAACACTCCCATAACCATCCCGACCAGAACCTACGTGCCCATTGAAATCTCCCCCGATGAAGATTTTCTCATTATGGGGTATTCCTTGCACTACGTCGTCTAAATCCTCCCAAAATTTCCGTTTAATAGCCTCCTCTAGATCAATTTGGGGTGCATAGACACTAATGATATTAAAAATATCATTGCCTAAAACTAGCTTAACTAACATTGTCCTATCTCCATTCCTCCTCACTTCCACTACATACTCAAGTGGTTTGTTTTCTACGATTACACCTACCCCATTACGATTCTTCTCCTTACCTATGTACCAAAGTTTAGAGCCCCAAGGAGCTATAGTTCTGGCTTTCTCACCTACCCATTTAGTCTCCTGCAGACACATAATACTAATTTTTCTTCTACTCATCGTCTCTACTAACTCTGCTAATCTACTGGTAAGGGAACCTACATTCCAAGAGGCTAAACGAATCCTATGGTCTTGGTTTCGAGCTAACTTCTTTACCCCCACTCGCTCGAGGTGAGGGAACCCTTGCTCATTTGACACCACACCCAGGCGTCGATGCGCGTCGCTTATGGGTGACGACCTAGCAGCCCTTGCCCACTTATCACCACACCCGGGATCCGGTGCAGCGCGTCGCTATGTAGGGAACGCCCCAACGCAATTCATCTTATAGTTCATGTCATTGAGATGTGATTAAAAGCCAGCATAAATCACGACAATCCTCGAAGCAATCCCGCCATCAATACCACTCAGAGTCGTCGTTGTATTTGTATATATATATATGTATGTATATATATATATATTATAGGGTTTGAATTTCGACATTTATACATAATTTTCAAATGTATTACCACGAGAAGAACAACTCACCGTAATATTGAAATATATATATCTTGACCCGTCGACCTTTTACCTTTTACGATGATTTTTTTAACATAAAATCCAGCTCCCTAGGCAGAAAATCCTGGCTAAGCCCCTTGTTTGTTCTGTATTTCTAGGTGTCATCAACTGGCAAGAAATCATATATTTTACTGCCGTTTGCTTATTATCACCTCCTTGTTGATTCTTTTTTGGCTACTTGATGTTGGTGTGGAACATTACTCGATCTTTATAGTTCCAAATGCGAACATAAAAAGTTAACATGCTATATTTGGAAAAATCACTAAATGGAGTAAACCTCTCGATCTGATTGAATAGTCTTAGTTTTTCGGCATGAATAGGGATCATATGGAATTGACGAGCATGTATTGAAACATAGTATTGTTTTTCTTTTGCTGCCATCATCTCTCTGTCTAACGATCCATTGTAAATTCCTTTGATCATTTTACAGTTTATAACAGTTATTCAAGCTATTGTAGCTGCTGGAAAACAACTTCAGCAACTCCATGTCGAAGAAGAGGATGAAAGCAAAAATGTAAGAGCGAGAACTATGCACTCTGTTCTGTTGAGGAAGTTGATATCAACAGCTTCATCTTCCAGTGTAATCAAAACAGCAGAAAAGCTTTTGTCAATGTTGAATAAGGAAGCTGCTGATCAACGGGATCATCATAATCTCTTTATCATTGCTGATGGAAAATTCCCAGAGGTTCAATTGAAGAGTTCATCCATTTCCTAATTCCTTTGAAGTTTTAAATTCTCTTCAATAATTACTGCTAAATATATCCTCTAAAATAAATTAGAGTATTGTATAATTCAGCATGTTTAGAGAGAGAAAGAGTGGAGAGGCATTCAAATATTTTCCCGCCCAGCCCTTCAGCTGCCACCAAACCTTTCCGGCGCGGACCCAACCCTAACCCTAGCCATTCCGAGCGTGAGAGATCCTTCCCTAGCCTCGCGATCGGTAAGGGCAGTCAACATGGTTCGACCAAGGCTCACGAGCCACTTTTTCAGACGGCGTTCAAGCAGCGTAGCCGTCCAGAGTTTATGCGTCGGCTGATCGACAACTCCACGGCATTTTTCTTCACCAACTTTCCGGATTCCTGGTTTCCGTCGGAGATGTGGCGCACATTTAAGAAAATCGGTGTTGTATGTGATGTCTTCATCCCCCACAAACGAGATAAATTTGGAAAGAAGTTTGGGTTTGTCAGATTCAAGGGCGAATTTGATGTTCAACAGGTGGAATTGGCCCTCAACAACATCAGTTTGGGGGCATACAAAATCAAAGCTAATCTCGCCCGATTCGCGCGCGATGCTTAGACAATCTCAGGGATGCGTTCTCATCTCATCCCTGATCGGAGGACTATGCCAGGGCGATCCTACGCCCAAGCTGCAACTACAGACTCCAAGACTAAGCAGGAGAAGGAGATGGAGGCTGGTAGGGATCATCACACGTTGGGAAGAGATCGAACTGTCAAGGAATGGGCTGGATTGACTTTCAGAACTCAGAAAGAAGAAATTCAATGGTTGGAGGGATGTGTCGTTGGGACACTCCATGATTCGTTCAAATTGGTAGAGGCTCAACAAGATCTCATCTGAATGGGTTTGTTAACTCCAGAATCATACCAATGGGAGGACAATCTGTGTTGATTTATGACGAAAACAGATTGAAGCTACAAGAACTATTCACTGATGACAAGGAATGGTTGGGGCAGTGGTTTAGTGACATCGATTATTGGCACTAAGATTACTATGTTTCAACAAGAGAAGCGTGAATATCTTGTTTAGGTGTCCCCGCTCAGGCCTGGAACCAGAGGTTCTTCAATCTGTTGGCGAGCAGGCTGGGAAGATTAATTAAAATTGGTGAGGAGACATTGGGTCGTCAGAGACTTGATTGTGGTCGCTTTCTTATTGCCACTAGTGCCAAGACTTTCATTAATATGGTGACACAAGTTGACATTGATGGCACAGTTTATTCAATCCGATTGTTGGAAGACGTGACTACTATCGCGGAGGCGAAAAAGATTGACTCCTTTAAGTTGGAGTCGCCTCTGGATTCACCATCCTCGGATTCAAACTTCTCCATTGAATCAGTGCCTCAGACGTTAATGGAGGAAGTCGAAGTTCAACATGATACATTCCAAGCCCACAGTAACCAAAGGGGAGGTTTGGACAAGGACACGGAGGAGGTGATTCAAAATGTGGTGGTTGAGGAACATAATGAGGACACTCACCACACTCCGAGGACGGAGAAGCAATTCCTACGAACCTATCAGCGCAAACGGAGGTTCGAAGATCGAAGGAAGATGATTCAAGGAGATGGCAAAGGTGTGTTTGACACTACAAACAGAGAGGAGGTTTGCTACGCCAAAGCAATTCAGCTTTGGACAATAGGCCAGAATTTGGGGATTATGGGACACGGAAATGACGATGAAATTATCCAATATCTTATGAACATGGAAAAAATAAACGAGGCAGCAATTCAAAAAAAGAGGAATTTGAATGAGGATTTAGGAGACGCCATTGTGAACCAATGATTATTGTAAGCTTCAACATCCGAGGTATAGGGGGGAGAGTGAAGAAAAGGGAACTGCGAGAGTTGGTGCAAAAAGAAAAGGTGGATTTCTTGTGCTTACAAGAGACCAAAAAGGATTTCATACATAAGAACTTGTGCAAAAAGATTTGGGGGAGAGAAAGTTTCAATTGGGCATACAAAGGGGCTTTGGGGGCCGCAGGAGGACTTCTCAGTGTGTGGAATGCGGACGTTTTTTGCATGGACAGTTGTTGGGGAGAGGAGGGTCTTTTGGGAGTCGAAGGATATTGGGGGACAAAACAGATCAAGTGCACAATCATTAATGTATATTCGACAGGAGATTTGGCTTCGAAAAAAGAGTTGTGGAATACATTATCAGATAGAATGGAACAGAATCAGAACGACAATTGGTGTATATGTGGAGATTTTAATGCGGTAAGACAGGATCATGAGAGGCGGGGTCGATCTTCTCATCAATACATTAATAAAATGAGAGGTTTCGACTCGTTTATAAGGAAGTCGAATTTGATAGACTTACCTTTGGTCGGAAGGAAGTATACGTGGTATCGACCTGATGGATCTTGTGTCAGTAGATTAGACAGATTTCTACTTTCTGCTTCTTGGTTGCAGGAATGGCCAGCTCTCACACAATGGGGATTGAAAAGAACTGTTTCTGATCATTGCGCAATCTTATTGAAGAGTCATCAGCCAGAGTGGGGGCCAAAACCATTCAGATGTTTAGATCCATGGTTACAACATAGAGATTTTAGACAATTTGTGGAGAGGGAATGGAATTGCTTTAATATTTCAGGATGGGGGAGTTTTGTTTTAAAGGAAAAATTCAAGTGCCTAAAATCGAGCCTCAAAAAATGGAATTCAGAGGTCTTTGGTGATTTGGAAGATAAAATTGGGGTATCAAAAGAATTGTTGCATGAATGGGATGGAATGGCAGAGTGTAGAGAGTTGTCAGAAGCAGAGAACCAAGCCAGGCAACTCGAAGCGCTCAATTTGCAGAATCGATTGGGGATGAAAGACACCTTGTTATATCAAAAAATCCAGACTTAAATGGATAAGAGAAGGTGATGTGAATTCCAGATTTTTTCATAAGGTGATCAATCGTAACAGGAAAAGATCGGAAATCGTGGGGTTGTATTTTGATGGTATGTGGATTGATGATGTTCAGGGAGTCAAGGAAGGGGTTCGAAATTATTTTTGCAATCAGTATAAACAAGATGAGTGGCCGAGACCAACAATGCAAGATATACACTTTGGGGAACTGTCGAATATCGAAAATGAATCATTGACAGCGTGCTTCTCGGAAGATGAGATTCGGTTGGCAGTGTGGGATTGTGAGAGTTCAAAGAGTCCGGGACCAGATGGATTTAATTTCAGGTTTATCAAACATTTTTGGGAAACCTTCAAAGCGGATTTCATTAGATTTTTTGACGAGTTTCATAGAAATGGCAGAATAATCAAAGGTGGCAATCCATCGTTTATCGTCCTTCTTCCTAAGAAGACAATCCCATTCGAATTGAAGAGTTCAGACCGATCGCTCTCATTGGTTGTGTTTACAAAGTTCTCTCAAAGGTCTTAGCTAACAGATTGAGAAAAGTCATTGATGGAATTATTTCTCCGACTCAAACAGCTTTCATTGGCAGTCGTCATATCCTTCATGGGCCGGTCATTGTCAATGAATTGATTGATGAATACAGAAGAAATAAGAGAAAGGGTATGATATTCAAAGTGGATTTCGCAAAAGCATATGATTCAGTCAATTTGAAGTTTTTAGATCATGTCATGGGATTAATGAAGTTTGATGCCAGATGGAGAAGGTGGATAATGGAATGTGTTACCAGTGCCACAACATCTGTTCTGATTAATGGAAGCCCCACACAGGAATTTCCGTTACAACGAGGACTACGTCAAGGAGACCCATTGTCTCCTTTTCTTTTTGTGATAGTGGCGGAAGCTTTAAGTAGAATGACTGATAAAGCGGTCCATATGAACTTACTTTCACCGTTATGGGTGGGGGAGGATCAGATTCAAATCTCACACTTACAATTTGCGGATGATACACTGATGCTGGCGGAAGCGAAACTTGAAAATGCCATCACTTTTAAAGCTGTTTTGAGCAATTTCGAGATGCTTTCGGGCCTTAAAATAAATTTCCATAAGAGCAGTCTCTTTGGGTTGAATCTGGAACAGTCAGAGGTGGACGAAATGGCAGCGGTGCTGAACTGTAATGTGGGTGAATTTCCGTTCAAATATTTGGGCCTTCCGATTGGTGGAAATCAGACACGCAAGCGTTTGTGGGAACCTGTCATTGAGAAATTCCGGAAAAGGTTGGCAGTATGGGATGATAAGAGCGTGTCTTTTGGTGGTCGCGTGATCTTGCTCAATGCCGTGTTGACGTCCTTACCGATCTATTATTTCTCCTATTACCGTGCTCCAAAAACCGTTTTAGTAAAACTCCGATCATTGCAAAGTGCTTTTCTTTGGGGGGGAGGGGAGAGTTGCCGGAAAGTAGCCTGGGTAAAATGGGATGATGTGTGCAAAACCAAAATTAATGGGGATTTAGGTATTCGCAACTTGGACTCTTTCAATAAAGCGTTGCTAGGTAAATGGGGTTGGGACATGTTGACAAATGATAACACGCTTTGGGCTAGAGTCATTAGGTCAAAATATGGAACTAATAGTAGAACTTTACTAACTCACAGGGAGTATAGGGGAGGGAGAAAGGTGTCGATCTGAAGGGGCAGAAGGAGTGGATGACCATTTGGGAAGCGATCATTTGGACCATATGGCTGCTTCGCAACAAGTTGGTTTTCAAGGGACCGGAAGAGAACAAGGGAGATTTATTAGAGTTGATCATCTTTCGATCGTGGTTTTGGATTAGTAATAGAGGACGTAATAGATTGGGGACCTCGTTTGTGGATTGGCGACATGAGCCAATTATTTGTTTATTAGCTATTTAGTTAGTTTGTAAGTTTAGGATGCGATTTGGGATATTGCCTTTTATTACTTTTTTGTAACTGTTTGAGTACCTCTGGTACTTATTTTAATATATAATGTGTTTTTGCCTTTCCAAAAAAAAAATAATTACTGCTAAATATGCTAGACTGTTTAATTTATTTCTAAGGTCAGTGCTGCAATCACCAAAGTTCAGTTGGCAAATGAGAAGCTAGATGAATTGAAGTGCCTGTACTGCAAACAGATGCGAGTGAGCAATCTTGAATTCTTAAGTGTTTCTGGAGTCACCCATTTGATAGAGGTGAGTTTGCCATATTTGATTTTTGCATTGCATCTTATCCATAAATTTGTCTTATGACGTAACTTTATTCAGATTGTAGTTCCCATTCTATCTGTTAGGAATGAAATAACTCCACAAACAAGATCACAAAACACGATCAAATGCTAGACTTTCTGGGAAATTGAAAGGAAATACACTGAAAGAAGAAAATAACACTCTCAGCTCACTATTACTCAATGAGGAAATCCCCCGTGCCCAAGCAACGCTTGCACTCACTCTCAACAAAAGTTTAGCCTGTTGTCTACTCTTCTCTTTCTCTGATTTATTCCTCCACTACGCATAACCATCTACTCTTCTCTCTCCTCCACATACTTTTTGGATCTTCATTGGTAAACTTGAAACACTCTGGCTTTTCCTTCTTGGGTATCAGTGACTTCTAATTCAATTCTTTTGATAATTCAGATTCAGCAGAATATTCCCATTAGCATACTTCTCCATTCTTTGTTAAGCTCTTCTCAGATTGTACTTCAGTTGTTTCAAGACTTCATCCCTCTCCCCCAGTTCAGTTGCTACTGCCTCTGTTAGGTCCCAGTCAAAGCAATGTGCATTTTTTTTTTTTTATGAGCAAGCAAAAAATTTTATTAAGGAAAAAGAGTACCAGAAATACTCAAAAGTCTACAGACTCAAAAGAAAATAGAAAGAAAAGAGAAACTAGAACAAAAATAATCAGAATTAAGAAGCTAAAAGATAAACCCTAGGTTCCCTAGACCAATCCGAAATAGAGTAAGGAAATCGACTACTACTATGTTTGGTCCACAACCAATACCTATATTTGATTAACTCTAACAAGCTGTCTTTAGAGCCTTAGTGGTCGCCAAAGATAATATTGTTTCTAAGAAGCCAAATAGACCAAATGATAGCCATCCAAATTGCCGTCCACCCGTTCCTGCCTCTATTGTGTTTCCAGAAACTCGAATGATGAAGAAAATGGCTCAAAGGATCCTCGTGAAGGGAATGTCAACCCTAACCATTGATAGCATTGCATCCATAAGCCATAAGAATCCTGACAAGAGAGCAACAAATGATAAGGTGCGAGGGCCCGATCCTAATGTGGTGTTTAATTAACACATAATGATTAATTTGCATAAACAGCGGAAGATTTATTTCAAATGTCTTGTCAAATGGCCCTAAATTTTTTTCGCTTTTAGGTGATACATATATAATGATACTGAAAATACATAATTCCAGTTTCCAATTCAGCACGTTGAGCATAACATAAATATCAAGTATAAATCAACCAGTAGTGGAATACTTAAAATACAGATACTCGGGGCATACCCCGGTAATTTAAAATGTAGTTAAAAAGTACTCTAGCAATTACTGGGACTCAAAACATAAAACATATACCTGAGCTCGCTCTCAAGGAGCTCTAGTATTCATCGATGCTTCATCTCGAGCATCCACAGTATGTTCACTGTACCACCTGTCATGCCCATACAACAAAGACATGACAGCCCCCCACGAAGGGGGTCAGAACCCAGTACGAGAAACAGATAATATCACAGTGTATGACAAATAACATGCATATCACAGTGTATGAAAAATAACATGCGATGCATGCCGTGCATGAATGCAAATGCATATGAAGGGTATCAAATCTCGAATATCCATATCTCCGGAGTCCAAAGGAAGATCATCAATCAAATCATCATCATGCTCGAGCAGGATGTCGACACGCTCGTCGCTCCGATCTATCTCTCAGTCGAGCCATCGGCGGTCCATCATCCCCAGACACGCATCACATATACCAAAGAAAAGATATAGGTACCAAGAAACGAATCGATAGGATCAACATGACATGCTCAATGTCCATGCGTGTCAATGCATCATGCAATATCATAATCTCATGTGATGCATCTCAAATCTCATGTCATCATATATCATGCAGTCAATGTACCATGTAAATCACATACTGCAGATCAACTTATCACATAGTCACATAAGGAGCAAGTAATGACAAGAAAATCATACCCGGGAACATCACATATCTTTGCCAGACATTGTGATAAAACCCGTTTTCTATGTACCTCGGACCAGTAATAATTTTACCGAGTGCTCCACAATAGTCCCGAAATTATTTAACCTGGTCATATATATTACAAAATTATCACTAAGTGCTTAAGTAGACACAATAGCTAATACAAGTTTTTAAGAGTGGTTCCTACTGATTTTTCCTCAATTTCAGACTGACCAATTTCAGTAGAAAATTCATAATAAAATCATATAACTTCCAAATGACCCGATTCCAGTGCTCAAAGTTCAGAAACTCAAAGGACTTCATTTTCTTGTCTAATGATGTCGAGCTAATTCTTCCATTAAAAGTAGTTTAAACACTAAATACGTAGCTTTTGAAATTCTGTTTTCCAGCTCGAGCAGTTTTTGTAAATTTACCATAACGTTTTCATTTTTAATCCAAAATGGATAATTCCAGTGGCAGCAGATCATGGTTTTCACACTTAAAGTATAAAATTCATAATTAATTGAAAATGAGTCCAAATTAAGTCATATTTTTTTTTAAATTCAAGAGAACGAAAACATCTACATATTCATATAAAAATCGACAACAAAATCAAAAATAAACTTTGTGAAAAGTTCGAAATTCTACACTGCATGTGCATTTCTAGCACATGCATTGTTGAATCTGGCATACTTTAGTAAAATGAGAGTATCACACTCATTTCAAGTCCAAATGGTCTCAAATTTTAACCACATGACGACAACTCATATATCTACAACTTTTGTATAGAACTCTAAGTCAGATTCAGTTGTTAAGAAAACCGAAAATGCAAAACTAGTTACTGCATGCAACATCATTTCTGCTGAATCTTATGACAGCATGAGTTTCACTTCTTATTTCAATTTAAAACTCTAAAAATCGACCCATCCAGCATAAAATCGAAGATTAACAATATAAAGGGAAAGATATACCTCCCAAGCTTTTAAAAACACCCAAAACCTTGAAGCTCTTCTCAATTCCTATCCAAAACCAAGCTTGCATGCAAGATTTGAGCAAAAGTTTGTGAAGGAAAGAAGGTGAAGCTTTCGATTTTAATGGAGGGAAAGGAGAGAAGATGGTTGCTTGTTGGAGTGAGGAAGATGATGGTCTAAAAGGCCAAAATTAATGAAAAGGGCGTGGGATACTAGACAAAAACAAGGCATATTTTAATAATATCCTACTCCTCAAAGTCCAAGTGTTCACCATGATGTGTCAATGCTAAATTGGACATGGTTTTGGCCGAAAATTAACATGCCAAAATAGATAATTTGATGTATTTTATCTTGATTATAAATAGGTGTTGTGATCCGGAACACCTCAACTTGAAAACCCAACTTAAAATCATCCGGGTTTGCTTAATCATCGTTAATCCGGATTAATTAGCATCGGTGCCTTACATTTCTTCCCCTTTTATAAAAGATTTCGATGAATTTCGTCATCGAAATCGCAAAACTGAGTATAATTCAATATATTAAATCATATGAGATGTCTCAATCTCATTCATAGATACATATGAATCATCATGTATCAATGACAACTGCTGTGATCGTGTTAACGACATACAACTAAATCAACTTCTCTAGGATTCCGCAAAGTTCAAAATATCGAGGCAACATCATACCTCGCTTAACGAATCATATTGATCATCGCAAAGGTAATATCTTCATATTTACCTGATTCTCAACTCGAAGTCCAACGATATATTTCTCTTTGGCGTAGCAAATCTGCTCACCTTAAGCCAATTTCAATCGTTTTCGCAGAAAATTTATCGTTCATGGCATTTCCTCAACAATCTCAAGTTGTGTCAAAATATTCCTTATCATTTTCATATCATCATATCAGCGATCGACAATTATGGCTATACAAAACCTGAACCGATGACATTCTAAAAGTTGTCCGAAACTTAAATTATAGGAAGATTCTACTAGTGAATAGTAATTTTTGTCAATTCTCACTACATTCGTCACTATTAATCGAGACATAACTTCCAAAGTCTGGATATTTTCTCAGTTTATCCATCAGTATGGGTATGCTAAGCAATACTCATTGCTAACTTAGTACCCATGACATTCTGAAAATAGTTTCGAATTATGATCTTATCCTCGGATCTCAATCAGATACAGTTGTTACAGAATACTCACTGTAACTAAACCACATTATCCACATCTCAAACATGCCATTTTCTCATAGACATATAGACTATTATATGAAATCAATATCTTGTATTGAATAATCAATCAATTCCGATTCAACTTGTTTCACAATCTCTGTTTGATCTACAAAATTTGAGCTATAAAACTCAAAGCTAGAAATTCCCAAATTCATTGTGGCACTTACAATTTCTGTAGTACTCCAAAATTTCTTTCTTTATACCATCCCATCAGAAAATAAGATCTCAAGAATGATACATCTCATTATTCCCAGAATAACACTATGTCACCTATAGTGTGCTTTCAACAATAATACTTTTTTGGAATCGGTAGGATTCGATGCTATTTACTGATTGTTCACTCGCAATCCGCCACTAAATGGCATACTAAAATCTAGTTGGTTGATAAGACATAACCAATTTCATCAATCAATATTTGTATGGTCTGTTTTTCGAGTTTTTCTGATCGTCAAAATCAGAGGTGACTCAACTCCAAAGCATACATTGATGCTATCAGTGCACCTTGCACTTTTCGGTTCAGTGCATCTGCTACTATTTTTATTTTCCTTGATTTATATTGACTATCAAAGTCAAATTCTTTAATAAATCTAGTCATCGCTTCTATCTCAAGTTTAACTCTGATTGAACAATAGATATTTTAAACTCATAAAATCAGAGTATATCATGAGTTGTTCGCCATACAGGTAACGTTGCCACATCCTCAAGGCAAAACTAATGGCTACATGCTCAATTTCATGAACAGGATATCATGATTCTTTCAGCTTCAACTATCTCAAGCATATGCAATCATCTCCTCATGATGCATCAGAACATATCCCAATCTTTAACCACCGTATTTGCACAAATACATATCTCCCTGAACCAGCTAAACAAAATCAACATTGGGGTTGTAGTCCATTTCAGTTTCAGTTATGAAAACTGTTTTCTCATTCATCTGACCAAAATTCATAAAACTTTTCATCTTGAGTACAATGATTGGTCTTGGCCAAATTTGTACTATCTTTACTTTACTGGAATCAACAGGTATCTGGTGAGATGGTATCACACCAAAACAACACTTGATTCAACCAAGATTTACATTTCTATAACTTGGTACACACTTTGAGCTTCACGAAGCGTCTGAAAAATCAATCACAGGTGTTCTATGTGGTTCCTTCCGAATCTCGTATACACTAGTATACCACTGATGAATATGATTACACTTCCGCAATCTCGTATACACTAGTATACCACTGATGAATATGATTACACTTCCGCCCAAAAGTTACGGGATATTTTCTTCATCAAATTCATAACTCTACCGGTATAGTTGTCAGACCACACGACATGTCCAAAAATTCAAAATGTCTATATCTGGTTTGACCAATTGCCTAGAGAACATTTTCGCTTCTGACTCAAGCTGATGGTAACCAGAGTAAAAATCGTTCTTCTTATACATTAAAGTTCCTTACAAATTGATCAGTTACTTTTCGATCTTAGGTAGTGGGTATTTATTCTTGACAATAGTCCGATTCAACTACCTTTATCGATACACATCTTCATCATATCATTTTTCTTCTTCACGAACAATACTGATGTTCCCTCAAGGTGACATACTCAGACATATGTACCAGTATCGAGGATATTCAGCAACTATTCATCTATATCTTTCAACTCTGCTGATGACATTCCTTACAGTGCTTTTGATATCAAATCTATTCCTTGTCATCAACGAATAGTTAAAATCGATTTCCTTCTTTAGTGAAAATTCTATTGTTTCCTTTGGAAAATTGGGCTAGTTTTCTTACCACTATGATATCAGTCAACCTCATCTCTTTTTGATAAGCATCAAATATCCCTCGTTTTCCAAGTATCACAACAACAATATTTTCATAGCTAATACTATCAATATCTTAGCTCGCTATTCGTGGCTATAAATATTTCATTTTGGGGCCACAAAACAGTCGAAAATTTATTATACCCTGAAATCAACTTCCTATATCTCAAAATTTATCAGAGTATCCATACCCTTGATACACTCAAAACCATATATGAGCAACACCATTGAATTCGAATCCACATCACTATCATTAAACTGTCAGCTACAGTTCACTATTACAAGTGTGGATAGTATAATTAGCACTGCTGATTTATTTCCCAAATCATAATAACCAATGGACATTTGAGGCAATGTATGAAAACAATGCTTTTTGTCTCAATAACACTTGTGCAGTGCGATCAAATAAATGACATGTATATGCGATCACTAGTACTGAAGTATCTCTAATCTTATCCTCTATCAAGGTATACTCTATGGTCTGTTGGAAAACCAAAAATAACTATCAGGTATTACCTCTGGTCTGCAGGTAATTAACTGCTGCTGGAACTGAGTGGTCGAAAAGAATAACCACTCTGATAACTACCCTTAGCTCAGGGTATTTGTTGTTATGGATGCATCTGTTCCTAAGCACGTAACGGACATGCTCTGACTGGCACAATCAATAACAGTTCCTTTTATTCTTTCACCAGGATCAGTAAATACTTATATCTACAACGATCTCAACGACCTCGAAAAGATCTGGTATTCTACAATCTCTTAATACCTCTAGAATTACTAGAGTTGAAATAACTGAAATGATACTTATGAAATCGTTCTAGGACTACTTGGATTATTCCAAATGATAGTCACTTCATTAACATTTAATCCAGCCCTAGCTACTCCGCACCACATCAGTGTCTTATTCTTCAGTCGATTTATAATCTCTTCACTAGTGAATAACTATCGATATTAAGCACATACTTCCATTTCTCAAGTCCACAATAATCGATTATCATTTTGGCGTACACAGGTTTTGACGTAAACTCATACGTATAACCTTGGTCTTTCAGACTTAAATTCCTGATGTCAATCGACACAAAGCGTTTTAGTTAGTTCTAGTGTCATCCCACTAATCACAAGAATAAGTCCCAAAGTGATAAATACAATTTCAATAATGGACACATTATCACTAAATTATAGTGCAATTAATAGTTTGTAGTGTCTACAGGTTCGATAGTAGCTCTTAAAGTCTATCACATCTACCTGTCCAAACACCAACTGTCCAACATAATTCATACATCTCAAGTCATAGATGTTATCATCATTCATTCTACATCATCATCCTATCAGCAACTATCAGTGCTAACAGATAAAATTCTCAAATTCACTAGATTATGCAACTCAGCATTCGCATTCTCTAGATTATATGCAACTCAGCATATTAAAATCTTCAGAGATATGACATCTCATTATTCCTGCTTACTAATCCAGTACATGCATAAAATCTCATTATCGAACATGTAAACATAGCAGGCAAGAGCATATAAATCAGATAGTCAGACACATGCACAAACAATTCATTTGTGTCTATACTCAGTGTCCTAACTCTAGTTCGAGCATAACCCAGAACCTGGCTCTGATACCAACTGTGAGGGCCCGATCCTACTGTGGTGTTTAATTAACACATAATGATTAATTTGCATAAACAGCGGAAGATTTATTTCAAATGTCTTGTCAAATGGCCCTAAAAATTTTTCGCTTTTAGGTGATACATATATAGTGATACTGAAAATACGTAATTCCAGTTTCCAATTCAGCACGTTGAGCATAACATAAATATCAAGTATAAATCAACCAGTAGTGGAATACTTAAAATACAGATACTCGGGGCATACCCCGGTAATTTAAAATGTAGTTACAAAGTACTCTAGCAATTACTGGGACTCAAAACATAAAACATATACCTGAGCTCGCTCTCAAGGAGCTCTAGTATTCATCAATGCTTCATCTCGAGCATCCACAGTATGTCCACCTGTACCACCTGTCATGCCCATACAACAAAGACATGACAGCCCCCCGCGAAGGGGGTCAGAACCCAGTACGAGAAACTGATTATATCACAGTGTATGACAAATAACATGCGATGCATCCCGTGCATGAATGCAAATGCATATGAAGGGTATCAAATCTCGAATATCCATATCTCCGGAGTCCAAAGGAAGATCATCAATCAAATCATCATCATGCTCGAGCAGGATGTCGACACGCTCGTCGCTCCGATCTATCTCTCAATCGAGCCATCGGCGGTCCATCATCCTCGTGTCTGGGCGACGTCGGCACGCTCGTCGCTACGGCATCACTCAGCTCACTCTCTCCGCCGAGCCATCGGCGTGCCCATCATCCCCAGACACGCATCACAGATACCAAAGAAAAGATATAGGTACCAAGATACGAATCGATTGGATCAACATGACATGCTCAATGTCCATGCGTGTCAATGCATCATGCAATATCATAATCTCATGTGATGCATCTCAAATCTCATGTCATCATATATCATGCAGTCAATGTACCATGTAAATCACATACTGCAGATCAACTTATTACATAGTCACATAAGGAGCAAGTAATGACAAGTAAATCATACCCGGGAACATCACATGTCTTTGCCAGACAATGTGATAAAACCAGTTTTCTACATACCTCGGACTAGTAATAATTTTACCGAGTGCTCCACAATAGTCCCGAAATTATTTAACCTGTTCATATATGCTACAAAATTATCACTAAGTGCTTAAGTAGACACAATAGCTAATACAAGTTTTTAAGGGTGGTTCCTACTGATTTTTCCTCAATTTCAGACTGACCAATTTCAGTAGAAAATTCATAATAAAATCATATAACTTCCAAATGACCCGATTCCAGTGCTCAAAGTTCAGAAACTCAAAGGACTTCATTTTCTTGTCTAATGATGTCGAGCTAATTCTTCCATTAAAAGTAGTTTAAACACTAAATACGTAGCTTTTGAAATTCTGTTTTCCAGCTCGAGCAGTTTTTGTAAATTTACCATAACGTTTTCATTTTTAATCCAAAATGGATAATTCCAGTGGCAAAAGATAGAAAACTCAAAGTACTAAAATACTTATTTCTGGAGAGTTTTCGAAATTCCTAGCCCAAAATGCTCAGGAACTCGGAAAACACACTGCATGGCATTTTCGCCCACATGCAGAACATGGTTTTCGCACTTAAAGTATAAAATTCATAATTAATTTAAAATGAGTCCAGATTAAGTCATATTTTTTTTTTAAATTCAAGAGAATGAAAGATCTACACATTCATATAAAAACCGACAACAAAATCAAAAATAAACTTTGTGAAAAGTTCGAAATTCTACACTGCATGTGCATTTCCAGCACATGAATGCACATGCAGAGTTGAATCTGGCATACTTTAGTAAAATGAGAGTATCTCACTCATTTCAAGTCCAAATGGTCTCAAATTTTAACCACATGACGACAACTCATATATCTACAACTTTTGTATAGAACTCTAAGTCAGATTCAGTCGTTAAGAAAACCGAAAATGGAAAACTAGTTACTGCATGCAACATCATTTCTGCTGAATCTTATGACAGCATGAGTTTCACTTCTTATTTCAATTTAAAACTCTAAAATCGACCCATCCATCATAAAATCGAAGATTAACAATATAAAGGGAATGATATACCTCCCAAGCTTTTAAAACACCCAAAACCTTGAAGCTCTTCTCAATTCCTATCCAAAACCAAGCTTGCATGCAAGATTTGAGCAAAAGTTGGTGAAGGAAAGAAGGTGAAGCTTTCGATTTTAATGGAGGGAAAGGAGAGAAGATGGTTGCTTGTTGGAGTGAGGAAGATGATGGTCTAAAATCAGATTGATCAAAACCAGCAATCCCAAGGCCTATAATAATGAAAGGGGCGTGGGATACTAGACAAAACAAGGCATATTTTAATAATATCCTACTCCTCAAAGTCCAAGTGTCCACCATGATGTGTCAATGGTAAATTGGACATGGTTTTGGCCGAAAATTAACATGCCAAAATAGATAATTTGATGTATTTTATCTTGATTATAAATAGGTGTTGTAATCCGGAACACCTCAACTTGAAAACCCAACTTAAAATCATCCGGGTTTGCTTAATCATCGTTAATCCGGATTAATTAGCATCGGGGCCTTACATAAGGACTCAACGACTAATGACAATAAAATAGCTAACAATTTTTTAAATATCTTCCAACAACTTATTGACTTATTCTTATGCAATTAAATAATAATGACCCACAATACTAATGCAAATCTCTAACCACCACACGTCGCTGTCGTTGTTTCGATATGCCTTGCATCTTTTGACTTGTTCAATCCACGTGTCTTGGATTTCTAATCGAGACTCTCTTGGATCTTCTAGGCTCATCATTGCCCCCTTCATTAGTTGAACCTTGTCCTCAAAGTTCATGTTGAGAAATTTGTCGTGTAATTCACGTCCATTCTCCCAAGTAGCATCGTCGACCGGAAGCCTCTTCCACTTGACAAGATTTTCTTCAACGAAGTTTGAATTTTTCTTCACCCATCTTGTGTCCAAAATTGCCTCTGGTTCCATAATAATCTCACCATCATCAGCTATAGGTGGTAACTCAGGGCTAGACACAATAGTTTCTCCCACTCGTTTTTTAAGCATTGAGACTTGAAATATGGGATGAGTTCGGGAGCCCTTTGGAAGTTTATGTTTATAGGCTACCTTTCCATTTTTTGCTTCAACTTGATATGGCCCATAAAAGCGACTAGCCAATTTTTGATAAGCTCTTTTAAAAACAGTTTGTTGTCGATATGGATGCAACTTAAGGAAAAGCAGATCGCCCACTTGGTAATCGCATCCCGCCTCTTCGAATCAGCTGCTTGCTTCATTCTGTTAGCTGCTGCATGTAAATTATTTTTGAGTTTGTGAGGGCCCAATCCTAATCATGTGATTAATGATCACACAATGATAATTATAGCGTAAACAACGGAAGATTTGTTTAATATTTCTTAACATGTGGCCATAAAAATTTCGGCATGACCTCATTGCACGAGGAACATACCACCAACCCAAATCAACATCTACTGAAAATATATAAATACCACCAGTTTCATATCCAGCATACACCAATCAACTTGCTAAACAGATATCCACACTGGGTGAAATAAACTAAAATACATAAACTCCTCACACACCACAGGGATAAACCCCTGGTCAACATATACATATAATACTGGGATAAACAAAAGAATAAACCTCTCAAGTGTGGCTTCCACCAGACATGCCCTCTCTGGGTCTTCGTCACCTGTATCACCTGCCATTGTCCACACACAAAGACAACAGCCCCCCCTTGGGGGTGAGCAAAAGCCCAATATGGAACGATCATAGAATATACATCATGTATCTATAAAATGTGATATATGATGCAATGCAATGCAATGCATGCCGTGTCATGTCATGTCGGTATCATATCGTACACCCATCCACTGGGTATATCTGAATCAATAAACGAAAGTCCAACCATATCAGAATAGCTCGATCCTGTCAAGCCTATAGGGTATCCAGACGGATGGACGTCGGCAAAGCGCCACCAACCCCAGGTCCTGACATCACATAATCATATAGGGATATCCAGACGGATGACATCAGCAAGGTGCCACCAATCCCCGTCTCAACAAATCATATCAATCACAGGGGACCACGATTCCCTATGCCTATCGGGCCATGTAATGCCAACATAGTATCGCAGTACCAATCCCCAATGTTCGATATCAGCAATCCAAGAAATATCAGGGTATTCAAGGATATAGCTCAACGTGTATGTCATGCATCGATGTATGTATAAAAACCGATGTGTGTTAACAAAACATTTATTTTCATACATCGATGTGCAATTATGAATGCTATGAATGCCACATAATTTAAATAAAATCACGTAGCCACATAAGTCACATAATTCAACAACAAATCACATATCAAATGATACAGATACATGCCGTATTTTACTCGATCGCAACATACCTCATTTCTTCTTGTTTGTTTCTTTGAAATCTTTCATTCACTTCAATATAACTCTAGTGTAGGAATTTTAATAAAATCTACAAAATTCCAAATAAAATAATTAAAAACTATTCGAATCCCACTTGTTTATTTTCCAAATTTTGTTGTACCTAACATAACATATCAAGTGGATATATCAATAACACCGAGACATCACACATCTTCCATCTCTGGTGCCACATTATATTTACGAAAACAGATAGTGCCACAAGTGTATCAATCGTGATGTGTTGAATAAATGGATGATTGACTGAATTAGTAGTCTCATTGTGAAATGAAAATCACCTATGCACCAGACTAAAGGCAAACGGAAGCTAATTTGAAGGATAGGAGGAAGAAAAGATATTATGCGCTAATCTTCTGTCCAACCACCTAAAGGATTAGAATTCAATTCTTTTCCCAACATCTACAATAACTTTACTTGAAAGGTTCAAATCACATATCTTTCAAATTCTCAAATGCTATCGGAAGGAGAACTACCGTAACAGTGCATACACACCAAATCAGTTACATAAAATCCATCAAATTACAAAACTAAGAGAACTCCTAAGGATACTTTTAAGATTTGGCTCGACTCCTTCACGATAGACTACAATTTACACATTCATTAACCCTAGTATCCAATCCCATTGTTCCTATACTGATTCCTTAAATATATTGCAAGGAAAACAAGGGAACTTACAGATACGACCGCCAGTGACTTCTTGCAGCTACTTACATGACTCATGGAAACCGATATTAACCATAAGCTTTTAACTTGCTCTGGTTTACTGAATATCTCAAATGAAAAGAAAAGATAACCATCGAAACATATACACAAGTTGGAAATAAGTCGGTTTCTCCCATCAGCCTTCTTATTATTTTTTATTTAGTTTTGTCTTTCTCTTCTTCAGTTCCCGGGTGATTAAGTTGGATATGCTTCTTGAGAACATGAATGACCAGCTGTCGATTATCATGGACTTTAGGGGATGACTCATTTGGTCACATCCTTGGAAACAAAAGTAAATAAATATTCCTTTTTCCTTTCCAATTCATTTTTTTAAAAAAATTAAACTAATGTATACTAGATTTAATTACTAGCAAATTTAATGTACACTCATGTATCAACACAATTCATAAACAACTCATGACTTCATTCAAATTTATGAATTCTCAAGTTTAGTCTCAATAATTTGATTGATACTATCGGCTGCTCATATAATTATTAAAAAGTTAAACATAATTTACGATAATACGGTATGAAGACCTTACATTATTGTTGTAATAAAGTATCACGTGAGGCCAAAGTTTGGTCCACTTTATTGACTGAAGAGGCTCCAATTTGGTAGTGTGGTATTTCTGCTGGTAATCTCCCAGATAATGCTTGAAAAGGTGTCATGCCAGTGGATACATGATAAGTTCGAGGCTGCGGAGAAATGAAACATCGAAGATACTGCTCGAGACATCTATTGACCACCTCGGATTGACTGTCTGTTTGAGGATGATACGCAGAACTCATTTTTACCTGAGTACTTGACATTTTAAAGAACTCACGCCAAAAGTTACTGATAAAGATGGGATCTCTGTCACTAATGATGGACCTCGGCATTTCATGAAGCTTAACAATACCTTCTATAAATTTGTTAGCAGTGTAAGGATGAGATAATGTCAAGAAGTGGGCAAATTTGCTCAAGCTATCGACGATAACAACAAATATGGTATTTTTTCCATTGAATGGTGGCAGACCCTCGATGAAATTACTTGGCAAGGAATAGGCAATGGTGAAGAAGTCCTGCTGGTGATAGTGTTTCTATTTTATTTCTTTGACATACATCACAGGAGGATACGTAATCATGAATCACCTTGTGCATAGATAGCCAATAGAATTTTTGTGCTAATCTTTTATATGTCCGTGAAACACCAGAATGCCCTCCAAGTGGGGAATCATGAAACTATCGCAGAAGTTGTGTAACTAAATGCGAGTTTGGAGGAATGACAACACGATAAACATACAAATCCATCACGCTATATGTACGGAGCCCCTGGATTCTCACTTGCTAGTTTACCAATTTTTTCATGTATGGTGCCCCGCAGCTTCAGTCTTGATTGCTTCCCACAATTACACTTGAGGAACAAATAAAGCATTAATGCTAGGGCTGCCTATCTGTTGTGGTCACAATTATATTGATATGAAATGCAAGAACTCTGGAAATTACAAAGGAAAAGCAACAGAAATGGAAACAACTCTCTAATACTCCGAGAAGAGGGAATCTCCTCGGCCCAAGCTTCAAGCTCGCATAAAACACTCTGTAAACAATTTTCTGGTATCCTTTTCTCTCATTCTCTTCCCTTTTTATTCCCTCTCGTAACTAACTTCTCTCTCCCTCATCCACTTCACATGCTGCCTCTCTCTCTCCCCTCAATGGGCCTCTTTCTTTGAATTCCAGTAGTTGGCCCATTTATCCACTTGGCTTGTGCTATATGAACTTAGGTCCGTAACAATACCTCCCTCGTCAAAAACAGTCTTGTCCTCAAGGCTGAGAGTTGTACTCTGGTCACCTCTGAAGGCATCATGTGCCCACCCAACATCAAATACAACTATCACAAATCCAATAGTGAAGAACACATCACCAATATACCAATAATCATAAGGATAACCTTCAATACATGCTTTATACATCTGAAGCAACCTACATTCCTTTATAACCCGGTGAGGAATATTATCCCGGCTTGCTATGTTGGCCCATGATAGCAACGCCAAAGCTCCAACCAATTTCTCAATTACTTTCAGAATATTGAATCATTGAAGCAAAACCATCTCAAAGATCACAAAAGCATTACCAAATTCACCGAATACAGTACCCAAACCCAAAAAGTCAGATAGACGTTCTATAGTCCCCCCCGATACTTATTTTAATAAGTATGATTGTATAGTTAAACTTCCACCATCGCAAAATAAACCCCAGAGCCCTATTCACCAAATATGTTCTAGGAAAAATAAAATTGTTAAAGATATACCATACTTCCAAGGTCGACCTTTTTTGCAAGAAAATCAATTGAACACCAGTAACAACGCCGTCCCTCGTTTTCCCATCGTATCCCCATAGCGGCAACAGCTGGAACATATCATCTGAACCCAAACAAAAAATTCTCACTGGACCCGCCAAATTTTGCCGCTACGCCAAGAGTTTTCCACACATTCAACTGTTCATTGATGTTCGACGTTGTGTCGCAAAACCTTCCGCCTGAACCACGGCGGACGTCTGGCGGCCTGCCGGTCTTCTCCCATCGCGCGCTTATAACACCACATACTCATGTAATTCCCCTAACACTTCTCCAATTTCTTGAATTTAAAGTGAAATGCGACATGAACTGATAAGATTTGCCATTTTCATTTCTTTGGGCTCTAATGTAAGCCCAATTACTTATTCCCCAACGTGCCTTCTCAATTATACATGATTCTGAGACCCGATTTATGCCAGGTGGCTCATGGGTTTTCGATTCACTCCACCATTCATTACTGGGCCACAACAATTCATTGCCCATGAACTGTTCATTAAGCACTGCCCGTGCCTTCGTCATCTCCGGCGTGGTATCATGATGCCCAATCAACATTCGTGTCTGCATCAACGAATTGATAAGTTGGTGCCCAAACTTTCTGTCAATTCCAGAATCAACCCTAGAATATGTGCTCCTTATGTCGCCAAAAGCACTGTACGCCGCCGTGACCGCTGCCGCAGCCTGCCGCCAACATCCGACCGACAATTGGCCTTCGAAATGTACGATCACCCCAACTTGTGTTACCACGGTTCCTTGATGTGCGAGTGATAATTTGTGATGCACAGTGTATACCTCCTTGCTTTATATCACGTCTCAGTTGAAAGGGCTCAGAAAATGTGATTGGGCCATGGGCCCATTCTCTTTCCCAGATATTAATCCTAGGGCTAATAGGAAGGCAGCCCATGTTTTTATTTTTAATCCCAATCATCACCTGGGCTGCCCAACACTCATCCTCCGCGTCGTCACAGCTCAGCGTCCTCGTATCGTTCATCCGTGTACCAGCCCCAAAGTCGAGGCCTATCGATCTCCAACCAATCGCTTCTCTTCCATCAAATCCCAAAGAAATCACTCTCCGGAAATCATACTTTTCCTCATCCAATCCTAATTTAGACCATTCAAAACGGTCTTCTTCCTTTTCTTCATCGAATCTGGGTGTAACCTTTGCTGTCCCTTATTCATCGCTGTATTTCTCCTTTGCAATGTACGCTGGCTGCTTGCTCTCCTTCACGTTCATCTCAGATTCCTCTTCGACTTGGTGATTAGCACTTGAATATATGTCGTCCACCTCCTCATTGATAGTTTCGCCTTCTTTATTTGCTATGTCAACAATTGGAGCCGCTTGGGTGTTATCTTCTTCGCTCATTTTCTCCAACTCCCCCTTGTTAGTCTCATTTTCGGCCTTTTTTTTTCGTGGAGTTCACCTTGAGCATTTGTTATATGGTCTCTAACACTATTGAGAGACTTATCATCATAGGCAGCAGTAAAATCACCATTGAAACACCCAGGAAGCCGTCCCAACCATGTCTCTAGCTCCCCAAATCTCTTCATCATTTATTGTGTGAGTTGTTCTCAAGTGAGATTGGGATACAATACAAGCAAATGGAACCAGACGTCCGCAGCCCCATCCATAGACATGAAGGCGTGTTGTAGGCGATCTTACAAGAGCGTAGCTGATTGAATCCAGCGCCTTGGATCTGCACCAGAGAACTTTGGCATGTCCGGCATCATCCACGGAAGTTTGGAATCAGAACGAGTGATTACCATTATATCGAATCCTTAGAGGTTAGTGGCAGGTCGGACCAATTGTTGTGTTCTTAAGTTTCAAATACCCTCACGCAACAGAACAGAGAATATCACACTAGATTTAGGAAATGAAATTGATATTATATTGATATGAAAATGCAAGAACTCTGGAAATTACAAAGGAAAAGCCACAGAAATGGAAACAACTCTCTAATACTCCGAGAAAAGGGAATCTCCTCGGCCCAAGCTTCAAGCTCGCATAAAACACTCTGTAAACAATTTTCTGGTATCCTTTTCTCTCATCCTCCTCCCTTGTTATTCCCTCCCATAACTAACTTCTCTCTCCCTCATCCACTTCACATGCTGCCTCTCTCTCTCCTCAATGGGCCTCTTTCTTTGAATTCCAGTAGTTGGCCCATTTATCCACTTGGCTTGGGATATATGAACTTAGGTCCGTAACACTATCACTCTTGACAATGCATCTGCAGCAGAATTTTCTCGACCCGGTTTGTAAGTGATCTCATAGTCATACCCAAGCAATTTAGCCATTTTTGTTGTTCCGGTGTTGATATACGTTGTTCCATCAAATATTTAAGGGTACGTTGGTCAATATGAATGTAGAATTTCCTGCCTAACAAGTATGGACGCCAAGTTCGAACAACGTGAACAATGGTGGGCATTTCCTTTGCATATGTGGACCATGCTTGCTTCGTAACACCCAACGCTCAGCTCATGAACACTATTGGTCTCCCTTGTTGAGTTAGCACCGCACCAATACCATGACCTGAAGCATCAGATTCAATAACAAATGGTTCATCAAAGTTAGGCATAGCAAGTGTAGGAGTGTAGGTCCTCGCTTGTTTTAAGGCTATGAAGGCATCGTCCGCTTCTTCCGTCCATCAAAACTGCCCCTTTTCCAAAAGATTGGTGAGTGGTCGAGCGATGATTCCATAATTACGGACGAACTTCCAGTAGTAACCTGTAAGGCCTAGAAATCCACGCAATTCAGACACATTAGTTGGCCTAGGCCAGTTGATCATTACTTCAATTTTGCCTTGGTCCACCTTAACTCCTTGAGATGTGACAATGTGACCCAAATACTCTATTTCGTGCTGACCAAATGCACACTTGCTTATTTTGATTAAAAATTTATGATGCCTTAGTATTTCAAAAGCTGTTCTGACATGTTCAAGATGTGTAGTCAAATTTGGGCTATAAATTAAAATGTCATAAAAAAACTAACATGAATTTTCGCAGGTATGGACGAAATATAGAATTCATGATAGCTTGAAAGGTAGATGGGGCATTACATAACCCGAAAGGCATGACTAAGTATTCATAATGGCCGTTATGTGTTCGAAATGCCGTTTTATGAATATCTGGTGGATGTACCCTTACTTGGTGGTAGCCTTATTTTAGATCAAGTTTGGTAAAGAAAGAAGCCCCATAGAGTTCATCTATCATATCATCAACTGTATGGATTGGAAATCTATCCTTGATTGTTACTGCATTAAGAGCCCTATAATCAGTGCAAAAACGCGAAGTACCATTTTTTTT
Source organism: Haberlea rhodopensis (assembly GCA_907163345.1). Taxonomy (NCBI): domain Eukaryota; kingdom Viridiplantae; phylum Streptophyta; class Magnoliopsida; order Lamiales; family Gesneriaceae; genus Haberlea; species Haberlea rhodopensis. The sequence continues at coordinate 22,636,948 of CAJQUN010000004.1, read as the reverse complement.
AACTAACAGAACATGAGATGAGAATGGACTGGTACTCGATCTTATAAGCCCCAAATTTAACGTCTTGAACTTGTTTTTCAATTTCAGGCATACCTGTAGGGTCTTACATTAGCTGGTTCAACTCCTTCTTTAAGATTGATGTGGTGATCTATTTCCCTTGATGGTAGAAGCTGCTTTGGTTCCTGAAAAATATCTTCAAATTCTTTTAACAATACCTGCCGATCTGGATGAACTTCATGTTCTGCATCTTCCATTGTTGACTGGAGATAAATGGCAAACATGGAATTGCCTTGTCGAAGCTCCTTCGAAATTGATTTAAATGATGTGGACTGAAGTTGTTGGGTATCAATTCCTTGTAACAAGTGAGGCTGATTTTTCCGTTGGAACTCCATAGTCATCCTTTTCCAATTGAAAACCACCGTACCCAATTGTTCTAGCCAATGAACTCCTAGTACCATATCCAGCCCAATTAGTGGTGGTGAATAAAGGGTTAAGGTAGAAGATATACCTTCCAGCAGGACTTGGACGTTCTCAAATTTTTTTTGGCACTTTAAAGGGTCCCTATTAGCCACTTTCACATTAAATGGCTCCGTTGGTACCACCAGCAATTGCAATAGCCCAACCATTTTTTCATTGATGAAGTTGTGAGTTGATCCGCAATCTATGAGGACAATCAATTTATAAGGTCCTACCTTGGCCGTGACTCTCATAGTCCGGGCTGCAGACCATCTAGTGAGGGCATGAAGTAATATTTCAGGTTCATCCTGGGAGTCGGTGAGGCCTTCCTCTAATCCTTCCTCTGCATCCCTTGGGTTAGACTCCCCTTCAAGTAGCCGCAGCAGTGGTCCCGACATTTATGGCCCAGAGTGAACTTTTCATCACAATTGAAACAAAGGCCTTGAGCTCGCCTCTTCTGCATCTCATCCCAAGGGAGCCTCTTCAAGGATTAAGTTGTCTTAACTTTTGTTGATGGTGACTTAGAAATTGACCGACCAAAAGGTCGTGCGACTTTCCGCTGGCGTGCTAGTTGTTCATCCCTCGTTCTTGCAAGGCTAATTGCTTCTTACAAGGATTTTGGTTTGAACATCTGAATGCCATTAGCAATCTCTGCTTTGAGGCCTCCCATGAATGTCCCCACTAAGGCATTTTGTGTCCATCCTTGTACCCGATTCCCAAGCTTTTCGAACTCCTTTTGATAATCACTTAAGGATCTTTCCTGCTTAACTCTTGATAGAGCTTCATCAAAATATTCACATTCAGTAGGGCTGAACCTTACCCATAATTCCTCTTCAAAGATTGCCCATGATATTTCTCTGTTTTCTTCTCTATAGGCTCTACGCATCGACTGCCACCATTGATTGGCCTCTCCTTCAAGGTGGAAAGAAGCTAATGACACTTTTTGTGATTCTGGAGTGTTTTGGTACTCAAAAATTTTTTCCACTCTAGCAAACCATTCGGTGGGTCCTCACCTGAAAATCTGGGAAATTCCAGTTGGCTAATTGGGATGAGAACATTGGTCGCCCTCCTTCGTATGATCCCGAGTTTCTTCTTTTTTGTGGCGGAATCGACCATTGCTGCTGGATGCTTCCTTGTTTGACAATAATGCTTCAGATAACTTGTGAATGGTGTCCTCCATTTGATTTAGCTTGTCGGCAATTCCAAGCTCCATTCGGCTCAAATTGTCCTGGAGTCCTCCAAACCCAACTTCTAAACTTTCTATCCTCTCTCTGTTGGTTGCCATATTAACGTGGCTCTGATACCAATGTTAGGTCCGAGTCAAAGGTGCATTAATTAAAAGAATTCTGTTTAGGGTGAGAATAAAACCTCAAAAATTTTATTTTTACTCAACTCCCTTTTACATTGCAATGGATGGAATTTTAATACAAGAAGACTTCAACAACTTTTCCTAACTCTAGGACTCAACGGCTAATGACAATAAAATAGCTAACAGTTATTTAAATATCTTCCAACAACTTATTGACTTATTCTTATGCAATTAAATAATAATGACCTACCATACTAATGCAAATCTCTAACAACCACCCACGTCTCTGTCCATGCTTGCATGTTTTGACTTGTTCAATCAACGTGTCTTGGATTTCTAATCGAGACTCTCTTGGATCTTCTCTGCTCATTAGCCTCGGCCTTTTTCCCCCGGAAGATAATGAATCAAAGACGGTTTGCCTCCCATACACAATCTCAAAAGGTGTTGATTAGCAGCTGAATGGAAACATGTGTTGTACCAATACTCCCAATGCACCCGTTCGTAGAAAAACATCTTAAGCAAGTTTCTAAGCAACAATTCAATGCTCTTGTTGACCATCACTTTCCGGATGGTAAGCCGAACTCATTTTGAGGTGAGTTCCTTGTAACTAAAAGTACTTAGTCCAAAAATGGCTTATGAAAGTGGGGTCTCGGTCACTTACAATTGATTTGGGCATCCCATGAAGTCGAACCACCTCCTTTGCAAACACTTCTGCCACCCCTTTTTTCCGAGTAAGGATGCTTAAACAAAATAAAATATGCGTACTTTGAAAGCCGGTCCACCACTACCATAATTGCATCATACCCTTTGGATTTGGGAAGCCCCTTAATGAAATCCATGGCAATGTCTTCCCAAATCCACTCCGGAATAGGCATAGGTTGAAATAAACCTACAGGAGAAGTGGCTTGATATTTTTGTCGCTGACATTCATCTTAAGCAGCCACAAAATGGTATATATCCTGCTCATTCCCTTCCAAAACAAGCTGGATGCTAACCTGCGATATGTACGATATGCCCCAGCATGTCCTCCCATGGGTGTTATATGGAACTCCTTCACTAAGTGCTGCACCCATACAGATCCACTCGGTAATACCAGCCTGCCTTTATATAACTGGCCATGCACTAGTGAAAATGGTGAGGGAATGTGCGGCTGTTCACCCTCCATTCCCACCCTAGACAAAGCATCAGCTGCACGATTGGTACGTCCAGCCTTATACAACACCTCAAAATCGTATCCCAACAGTTTGGCTAACCAATTCTGCTGGTCCGGAGTTGTGACTCGCTGCTGGGTTAAATACTTCAGCAATTTTTGTCAGTAAGGACTTTGAAATGTCGTCCCAACATGTATGGTCTCTAATGTTGAATAGCCAACACGAGAGCCATCAATTCCTTTTCATACACCGACTTCGAAAGAGCCATTTCCGCTAAAGCCTTGCTAAAGAATGCTATAGGCTTTCCGTCTCGCATTAACACCGCCCCCAACCCACATCCGGAAGCATTACATTCAATAAGGAACTCCTTGCTAAAGTTTGGAGTACTGAGGACAGGTAGTTGGTAGGTGATTGCCACTCCTCGATGGCTCTGATGCCCATCCAATGCCCTAGGATTAGGATCAATTTTCTGTCGTGGGGCGCATCGAAGGAGCGGAGAACTATAGCTTTACTTCTTGCATTAACACCGCCCCCAACCCACGTCCGGAAGCATCACATTCAATAAGAAACTCCTTGCTAAAGTTTGGAGTACTGAGGACAGGTGTCGTGGTGATTAGCACCTTTAATTCATCAAACGCCTCTTGCTCCTCCTTCCCCCACCTAAATCCCTTTTTTTAACAATTCCGTAAGTGGCTTTGCTATCTTCCTGTAGTTATGTATAAAATGCCTATAATACCCTGTCAACCACAAGAAGCCTCGCACCCCCTTCACATTCTTAGGTATAGGCCACTCTAGGACACTCCTCACTTTGTCTGGGTTTACTCCTACCCCTTTTTGTGAAACCACGTCCCAAGTATTCCACTTGACGCTGCCCGAAATTACGTTTTTTTGTTTGACAAAACAGTTTTGCTGTAATACTTAAAACACACATCTCAAATGTCTTATGTGTTCGGCCTCTGTTCTACTATACACTAGTATATCATCAAAAAATACCAACACAAATTTTCGCAAATAGGGACGAAACATTGGTGCATTTTTTAAACCAAAAGGCATAACTAAGAATTCATAATGACTGAATGAGTTTTAAATGCCGTTTAGCCACATCTTCTTTCTTAACTCTAATTTGGTGATACCCTGCCCTCAAATTAATTTTATAATACACACTCTCCCCACATAACTCATCTAGCAATTCCTCGATTGTCGGAATAGGATATTTATCCAGAATCATGATCTTATTCAAAGCCCTAATAGTCCATACAAAACCTCCAACTCCCATCCTTTAATTTGACTAGAATAACGGGCTTGAATAAGGGCTCATAATGCCAGCCAATAGCATTTCACTAACCAATCTCTCAATTTGACTATCCTTTTTTTGACTAGAATAACCGGGCTTGAATAACGGCTCATAATGCCAGCCAATATCATTTCACTAACCAATCTCTCAATTTGACTATGGGCATATCGGTATGTTCTTACCCTTACGGGACCCTTTCCCTCCTTAATTTCGACCTCATGTTCCTGCCTCCTCTCAGGTGGTAGGCCATGGGGTTCCGTAAAGACACTGCTGAACTTGTCTAACAACCCAATTATTGCCTAATTACACTCTCCTGATGCTACCCACGTCCCCATCTCATCATTTTTTGTTACTGATAAAATCATGTCCCAATATTCAACATCTGTAGTTTTGGCTAAAGAAGTTAATGTTTCTAGGGTTCGATTTAAGGACGGGTCTCCCCATAAAACCACCTCCCTACCCTCCTGAATGAATTTCATGCTCATTTTTACCCAATCCACTTTAACCTCCCCCAAGTTCATAGCCAAGCCACTCCTAAGATGAAACCAACACCACCCAACCAAAACAGGTAGCCATCGACCTCCACATCACAACTACCCAGATTCAATTTCAAACCCTCACACATTCCCCTTGATGACACTATGTCCATCATCCAATCTCACCCCAAATTCCCTGGTCTCAGTGATAGGAAGTTGAAGCTTCACAACAATATGCTCTGACTGAAAGTTGTGGCTTGCTCCACTATCTATCATGATTACTATAGATTCCCCAACCAAACTTCCTATGAATTTCATCATCGTATGAGGTTGAGAAATCCCTCCGACAGAAAACAATGGCAACTCAAGATTTGTCACCTCCCCTTGACGCTCCTCACCTATCACCCCATAACATTGCCAACATCCTCACATATTTCCTGATCGCCCTCGCCCTCATCTTCTGCAAGCACGATGATCCTCAAGGACTTTCCCGGGCATTGATGTTGCGGGTGGTATTGTTGCCCACACCGGAAACATAATCCCTTCTCCTCCCGACGAAGAAATTCCTGATGAGAATACGTCGTGCATCCCCACTTTTCCCTGCTGGTACATGCCCTGGTTTCCTATCTTCAATTTTGTCAAATTGGACTTGTACTCCTCCCCCACCCGATTTCACTTGATTTTGCCCCACGAAATTTTAAGTGGGTGAAATATTTAATTTGTTGGCAGTGACGGGGCCTAATTTAGAAGCCCACTGTCCGCCGAAGCCTCCTGAACCACCTCCCATCGTCTCATTTCCACGTCTGCCCAGATCGCGTTCCAAAGCCCTCGCAAGCTCCATCGCCCTCCTCACTGTTAAAGGGTTGTGAGTTTCCACCCAACACCGTATCTCTTTCCGCAGCCCACTTAAAAAAAACCCAAGGTAAGGTCCTCAGAGAGTTCAGGAATCTGTCCAATCACCATTATAAATTTTTCCACAAATTCCCTTGCTGTCATAGATTTTTGACGTAAGGAACCCAACTGTTGATATGGGTTATTAGCCATGTCACCACTGAACCTTCGCAGGATTTCCATTTTGAGTTGTTCCCAAGAGATGTGCGGGATTCTCAACTTTATCCATCTAAACCACATTGCAACTCCTTCCATGCACACACGTGCCACTGGAACATTGTTTTGGTGTGGAGTAGCATTGATTTCAATGTATTGATCAGCTTTGAAAAGCCAACCCAAAGGGTCTACTCCAGTAAATCCCGGTAAGTCGATTCTGCGTACGGTATGTCGAATTTCATCGAAACCATAATTTCTAACACCCTTTTCTTCCCCCATCTCCTCCTCACCCTCGGCTTCAAAACGGAAGTCCCCCTTCAATGTTTTTTCTTTTCTTTTTTTTTTCCTCGAACCTTCTGTGACTGCTATCCCCCTCATTGTGTTTAGTATTTGTTTTCATGAGTTCAACCAGGGTGGCTACTGAAGAATTGAGATCCTCTATTCTGTGTATTTTCATCGTCATTAGTGTAAGGAACCCTACGACCTAATCACGTCATTAGTGTATTTATCATCGTCATTAGTGTATACAATTTTATAACGTTTGGGAATCCTCAGACATGGTTCATAATAGTTACATGTCCTATATAAAAATTTCGACATAATACATCGTAAACCCGATTCCCAACACAACTCAATACTCATATGTATACACTTTATAATGCACTATTCATTTTATCTATTCATTATGCACTTTTGTTCTTAAATAAATGCTTGCCATACTCAAATGAAAAGAGAATTTATACAATCCATATACACACATTGCGACGCTCACAGACGAGCATTGAATGAATTAATGTCTATCTACTTGTGTAAGACATATTACTCTATACCATTATTGGTACCTCGCTCCCAGGAGCATGCTCATTCCATAACTCAGACTTGTTTCCAGAACCAACATCTTCTTGTTCTCACTGTTTCAACATAAACAGCCCCCAAATAGGGTGAGCATACTCCATTGCAATCTCAATGTCAACGAATATGCAAATAATAATTTACAGACTAAAATGCTGCTAATTAAAGGAATACTACCAAAATCATTATGAGATTTCCCACGTTGTCCCTGTTCTCGCAATATCCACAATCATAAATTCCAAGTCAATTAAATGATCACAACAATAATGTACCGTGCTCATAATCAAAACCGTCAGTTCCATAATTGATAATGATTAAATCATTACAAGATTGATTTTCTATAATCAAATACATCAAAATCATCAATTTCATAATCATATTTCCTTGTGTCACGTTGCTCGCTCAACAGCGGCGGCACTATAACCACTGCATGCTCAACAACGGCGGCACTATAACCATTGCACGCTTAACCGCGGCAGTATCATAACTGTTGCCCATTCTATTGCGGCGTCACAATAATTCATCATTTACCTTGATGTTCTATCACCACTCTAAACAATTCATTTCATACATCAATATTCACAAATCTATCTTGAATTCTCAATTCATTAACTTGCCACATAATATGAATCATAGTTCATAATTAACGATACGCATACCTGCTCGTACGTCATTACGTACCTTAAAGTCGTCAATTTGATTCAGACGTCCTTGAAAATTGAAGGTTCGTACAATATCTAATTCAATATTAATTTTCAACAATATTTCTCACAACCCTACTAAATAAATTTGTTATGCATTCTATCATAATCAGTCCTGATTCATCGTACTCCGTATATTACTCAAACCATCCCATTACATCTTGCATTCATTTGAGTTATCAATTAACTTGATCGAATAATACGTATCTTTCTAAGGTTCAATTCATGCAACCTTATTTCATTGTGTAATATATCCTTAGCACATAGAAATCATCATGAAAATCTACCATAAAACACCACATCTTAACATCCACATCATCACAAAAATTTTCATAAAAAAAAAGACTCGCGATCGATCGCGACTTGCCAAAACTTGATGCCAAAATTTCTGCCCTCCGCGATCGATCGCGGGTACTGTACATCGTCCAAAAATTGCTTTAATGTCGCGCTATCGATCGCGGCTCTCCTCCCTTTCGATCGCGGAACCCTGTTCATACGAAAATCCACCATTTTCAAGCACAATTCGAACCCAACACTCACAACACTTCATTTTCTTCAATATTTCAACAATAACATATATTAAATACCATTAATCTTCATTTTAACAACATATAACAAACCCCCAATTTTTATCAAACATAAAAATTTTCACTATACCCTTTCATCCCAACAAGGCAACTAAAAACCAAGATTAAGGTAGAATTGGCTTACCCAAGTTCACAAGATCACCATATCAAAAATTTATTAGATTCCATGTCTTGATTCTTTACCAAAATGGAAGCAAAGAAAAGGAGAGAATGAAGGGTTTGTAGGAGATTTGTGTGTGTTTGAGGTGAAGTGTGTGAAGAGAAGTTGGGTATATTGTTTTTATTTTGCAATTTGGTCCCCAACTTTAATTCATCTCAACCATTTATGAGTTCATTAATTATGACTCAATTATAATATTCAGTTTATTCTATTTATTTCAAAACTGAGTCCAATACAACATGACCCTCATTCATAATTATTTCTTAATTTTCACATTAACTCAACCTAATTAAGATAATTGAGTTCTAGGTATCACAATTCTCCCTTACTAATAAAATTTTGTCATCGAAATTGGAACAAACACACTTATCAGAAGTGTCAATAATAGTCACATACAACATAAGTGTCAAACTTCTGTTAAAGAAAATCGACATACCGTCGAAATATCTTACCGGACTACACATGGTCCATCTAACTGGAGTCCAAACAGGACGTTCCACATAGGAACCATCCTAATTTCCCTCTTTGTAACATTTACACATAAGCAATCAAGATGTCTAAACAAAGAAATCAATAACGACACTCTACAACTAGAATGTCACTTTATACCAGATCTACATTTTCCCTCCCCTCAATTTATTATTGATTGAAGTATAGCCGTTTTATTACATCAATCCAACTAAGGGGAAACCTACCCCACTACTCTTACAATTTCTCAAGCAAAGGCATTCGGATTTTCGTTCCTTAATTTAACATTACCAACAAACAATATATAACCTGAACAAGTAGATTTAAAATCTAATACATCTGTACACAAGTAACACACTTGGTGTACTGATCAAGCTTCTCAAAACTCACATTTCTACACCTTATATCATATACACGTATATATCTTTATTGACGTCAATCATTTTCAGTTTACTGAAAGCTTCTAATTCCCCATTCCTTTTAACTTTTCGTTTCACAATATATTGTTATATTATTCAGTGTTCCTGCTAAGATCATTTAAATTTTCTCACCACATGTGCATATTCTTCCATTACGTAGTAATAGGCATTGCATCTTACACGATGTCATATTTCAATTATCACATGCCCTCAACAAATCATTAGTTTAACGATTTCATAATGATCTTATATATATAACACATTTTTGTCCAATTTCTATTGCTAAGCCTTTCTTTCTATCAATATCATTACTCATGCAACTGCATTCCACTATTATTTATCATTTGGATTAGTGTCACCACACTACCCATTATTTTACATCTCATCTCGATTTTTACTCGTCCATAAGTATAAATGTCTATCATTTCAGTTATTCTTTCATGCCAGACACTTTCTTAATTAACTCGTTATTATGTATGCAATTCATGCACGTGGTGTATCAATCACACCATCCAACTATCATCACGCAAATTCATATTCCCCCACAGTCCTCTCATCTTCACACCATATAGAAATCAACAACATTATAATTGCCTCATGTAATGGGATTAACCATCATAATCTACAATGTCATTTTCATATATATTTTTGTCCCTCAATTTTTTAACGTTATAAAACTGCAACAATATTAACATTGTATCATAAATTCCATACCTATGTAGATGTAATTATCAACATTATACATCAATATCATAGCATCATAGTATCGTGCTCATCACAATACTCATCAATACTCATATGCTCTGAAGCATCAACCTTCCCATATTTCATTACCCAACTATCATAACAGTACTAGAAATAAACTCGTTAGTACTTCTCATATGCACGTATCATAATCACATACCTTGTCAGTCACGCATTATTGATATTCACAATATCACAGTCATTAATCATGACTATCCCTGCGTCAAAAGGTTCATGTATTCTTATACATGTCATAATACAACATACAATCACATATCTGTATGATGAAATTCTACACAATAATCAATTTTTACATCTGAACGACGGAACTCTTTTCAATTATTTATTCAATAGAGCACTATCTAATGAATGTAGTAAGTATTCATGAGTTCTTAGATCTCCGTCTCATCGCATATCACCATCTAACCGATATTTAAAGCCAAGTAATTACTAGAACATCCATTAGTAATTACTACATATCTTCCGGTTTCTAACACAATCTCAAAAATGATCAATCATTTATTCGTGAATGTTCCTATATCGCATGTATTCTCATAATGACATTGTTATATTGTCTGTCACATTGTGTCTAACTTATCATTAATCACGACATGATTATTTATCATTATTATCATTATATACCAGAGAACATCATAATCTCATACTTATCCATGACATTCATGATAGTTCTACGTCGACCCACGACGTTCACAATGATCACATGTCCACACAGGACATTCATAGAGATTCCACGTCATCTAGTGACATGTTCATTAATCTCATTCCAACATGATTACATTTAACTCAAACATAACATGATTAATAAATACTTAATCTCATAATATACAAACAATCATCCTTTCACAAAATAATCATCATCCAAAATGATTACCATTATCACATCGTATCTCTTTGCTGTAATAATAACAATTGAGCATATCAATACTATGTCTCATTTCAATTCCTTTCGTAATTCTTTCACACGTATAATTGATTCTCATAATCAATATAAATCAACAAAAATAATTCGAATCAACATATATCGATATGTTAAACCAAATGAAATGGTTTACCTCGATACTTCGTCCTTCTGGACCAGTCCAATATCCTCTTGGGCCTAAATCGCATGTACCCAAAGGAACAATAATATAAGTGTGTATAACACAACTTCTATTGTCATCTGCAATCAGCACATCATCAATATACATAGCTAACATAATAGCGGCACATTAATATTCATTGCTAACACAATAGCAATATAACAATACCCATCGCCCAACGGCGTAGCACTCATCGCCCAACGACGGTACACAATCAACACTCCTCGCTTCGTGTAACAGCGGCAATTATTTTGTACATCAGCGGCTCAATAATATCCCTCCCTTCGAATTATCAGCGGCTTCATAGATATCCCTCGCTTTGCCATATCAGCGACCCGCGCTACGATATGACAGCGGTAAATATCCTGATCCATCGCTCGATAAGACATCGGCAAATATTCTGACCCATCGCTGCTCAATATTTCCGTATCATCACCATGAACTCAGTATATTCACACACTAACAATATCAAGTATTCATATATCGCGATAACAGTTCAATATCAGTGCATGTGTATAGTCACTTATACCTGCATTCTCTTAATCACAACGTAATCATACCCGATCATCACGTCATCTGTTACCACATTTCATCAGTACCGTATTGTTCATCTGTGAGGGCCCAATCCTAATCATGTGATTAATGATCACACAATGGTAATTATTGCGTAAACAGCGGAAGATTAGTTTAACATTTATTAACATGTGGTCCTAAAAATTTCGGCATGACTTCATCACACGAGGAACATACCACCAATACCAATAGACATATACTGAAAATATATAGATATATACCATCAGTTCATATCCATCAACAGAAACCAACATACACGTATCAAACTAGTAAACACATATCTATACTGGACTAAAATAAACTAAATATACATAGACTCATCACACTCTAGGGATACACTCATGGTACAAAGACTACTGGGATAAACAAGAGTAAAACCTCAAGTGTGACTCCCAGCGGACGTGCCCTCTCTGGCGTCCTTGTCACATGTACTACCTGCCATTGTCCACACACAAAGACAACAACAGCCCCCCTTGGGGTGATCAAAAGCCCAATATGAAACGATCAAAAAAATACAACATGTATCTATAAAATGTGATATATGATGTAATGCAATGCAATGCATGCCATGTCATGTCGGTATCATATCGTACACCCATCCACTGGGTATATCTGAATCAATAAACGAAAGTCCAACCATATCATAATAGCTCGAGCTTGTCAAGCCTATAGGGTATCCAGACGGATGGACGTTGGCAAAGCGCCACCAACCCCAGGTCCTGACATCACATAATCATATAGGGATATCCAGACGGATGACATCAGCAAGGTGCCACCAATCCCCGTCTCAACAAACCATATCAATCAAAGGGGACCACGATTCCCTATGCCTATCGGGCCATGTAATGCCGACATAGTATCGCAGTACCAATCCCCCATGACCGATATCAGAATCCAAGAAATATCAGGGTATTCAAGGATCATAGCTCAACGTGTATGTCATGCATCGATGTATGTATAAAAATGATGTGTGTTAACAACACATTTATTTTTCATACACCGATATGCCAATCATGCATGCTATGAATGCTACATAATTTAGATAAAATCATGTAGTCACGTAATTCACATAATTCAACAACAAATCATATATCAAATGATACAGATACCTGTCGTATGTTACCCGATCGCAACATACCTTTCTTTCTCGATCTACAAGGGTACTTGAGCTTGTAGGGTCGAAGTAGTCTCTGTATATCAATATAAATTCACAATTCAAGAAACTAATCATTAAAAATTGGTTAACAATTTTAGTCACAACTTAACCAATTTAGGGTAATTAAATTGATGCGATTACATCACAATTTAATTTGCTAAATAATTTTTCACCAATTCAAATTATTATTCAACAATTATAGTCCAAATTAACTGGTAATTATCGAAGCAAAGTTGGAAAAATCGGATATCAAATTTTACCCAAAATCGCACACAGTTCACGCACGGATTTCTTCCGATTCCGGCGACCTCCGGCGGCGGTAGAGGTGGTGGCTGGTGTAGAAGGTTACGTCCAGGTGCAAGGAAGAGATTCGGTGCCTTGGCTTCGTCCAATTCGTGGTTGAATCGAAGAAATCGAACCAAAATTGCAGAAACCCTAGCCTGCGCGATTTCAACGTTCCAGGGTAAAATCAAAGCACTTTTCGAACATCAAAATTCGATTATCTGGTATGTAAAGATGCGCCTCTGAGTAAGGAACACGGTGGCTGGTCGGGCTCGGCGATAGGTGGTCGAACGACGGCCAACAGAACGGATTTATACACGGTGGTCGGTGAATCGCGCGAGAAGTGCGTTTTCGCACCTTTTAGTGTGTGTCCGCGATTCAGTGTGTGTTTTTACACGTTTTGTTATGTGTTTTACGTCCTACACCGATATATATTAATTCCCGACCAATTATGAACATCGGATGTCACCGGTGTACTGGTGCATATATATTACATATACAGTCCACACCTCACTTCGTGTCCTTATTTTAATCACAAAAATTAAATCTTTCGATTTAATACAAATTTTATATTTACTAAATCATTTTAATAAAATTTCGGTGTTAATCTGAATATTCCAAAAATATATTTGGCATTCATCATGTTCTGACTCGACTGTCAATTGACATGTACAAGGTCAATTTTCACCCTCATTAATCATATTATATTCTCATTAATTAATTTCTAACTAAGTAACAAATTAATGTACAAATTGTACTTAATTCTCGTTATCAAATATCAGGATATCATATTTACAAAATATCGAGCTGTTATCAAAGATAATATTCCTCATATTTATTCTCAACCATATGATTGGCATAAGATGAATCACATAATTGTTAATAAGTTAAACATGATTTTCGCTAATACGGTACGAGGGCCTTACATCATCATTCTTGTCATCAGACATCACATCTCATTTCTCATTTTCTGATTTTCCTACAAAAATCAGATTCCTCAGCATCGTATACAAATACAGAACAGGTGCACAATCTCAATACAAATTCATTTATCATTTAATTAGTAACAACATTAAGTCACTATTAATAATTGAATTCTATAAGTATAATATGTCATTCATCACTCATTTAACAATGCAATATTGCTACCCAACAATTAAATCAATGACATACTATTAATTAAGTTACTGGCCTATTACACTTCTTAACAATACCATCCTCGGTGCATATGCTCATTGGCATCACCGATTATCTCTCAATATCATGTTCCTTGTATTTCATACGGTCCTCAACCACGATGGTTAGCCATAACACCAATTTTCAGTACCCCATATAATACTATGCCCGTGAGTGTAAAAATGTGTCATATTGACAGAAAATCGCAATCATGCGCAATTTATGTGCTATTCATTTCTATCAATACATTCCTAGGCTCTTAGACAGCCCAAAGAGCAAACCACTGCTCTGATTTCACTAATGTAAAGACCCCACGACCTAATCACGCCATTAGTGCATATATCATCGTCATTAGTGTATACAATTTTATAACGTTTGGGAATCCTCGGACATGGTTCATAATAGTGGCATGTCCTCTATAAAATTTTTGACATAATCCCTCGTAAACCCGATTCCCAACACAACTCAATACTCATATGTATACACTTTATAATCCACTATTCATTTTCTCTATTCATTATGCACTTTTGTTCTTAAATAAATGCATGCCACACTCAAAGGAGAAGAGAATTTATACACCCATATACACACATTACGACGCTCACAGACGAGCACTGAATGAACTAATGTCTATCTACTTGTGTAAGACATATTAGTCTATACCATTACTGCTCGATCCCAGGAGCATCCTCATTCCATAACTGTGACTTGTTTCCAGAACCAACATCTTTCTGTTTCAACAGAAACAGCCCCCAAATAGGGTGAGCATACTCCATTGCAATCTCAATGTCAACGAATATGCAAATAATAATTTACAGAATAAAATACTTCTAATTAAAGGAATACTACCGAAATCATTATGAGATTTCCCACGTTGTCCCTGTTCTCACAATATCCACAATCATCAATTCCAAGTCAATTAAATCATCACAACAATAATATACTGTGCTCATAATTAAAACCTTCAGTTCCATAATTGATAATGATTAAATCATTACAAGATTGATTTACTATAATCAAATACATCAAAAACATCAATTTCATAATCATACTTCCTTGTGTCACGTTGCTCGTATAACCACTGCATGCTCAGCATCGGCAGTATCATAAATGTTGCTCATTCTATTGCGGCATCACAATAATTCATCATGTACCATGATATTATATCACCATTCTAAACAATTCATTTCAGACATTTCATTAACTTGCCACATAATATGAATCATAGTTCATAATTAACGATATACATATTTGCTCGTACGTCATTACGTACCTTAAAGTTTTCTATTCGATTCATTCGGCCTTGACAATTGAAGGTTCGTACAGTATTTATATTGAATTTCATTTCAGTATTAATTTTGAACAATAATTTACATCTTGTATTCATTTGAGTTATCAATTAACTTCATCGAAGTTTAATTCATGCAACCTTATTTCATTGTGTAATATATCCTTGGCATGTAGAAATCATCATGAAATTCTACCATAAAACACCACATCTTAACTTCATCACAAAATTTTCAAAAAATTAAGACTCGCGTTCGCTCGCTAGCCTTTTCGCGATCGATCGCGAGTTGCCAAAACTTGATGCCAAAAATGGCTTTAATGTCACGCGGTCGATCAAGGCTCTCCTACCGATCAATCGCGGAACCTTGTTCATACAAAAATACACCATTTTCAAGCACCATTCGAACCCAACACTCGCACTTCATTTTCTTCAATATGTCAACAATAACATATATTTAATACCATTAATCTTCATTTATCAACATATAACAAACCCATAAAAATTTTCAGTATCTACCCTTTCATCCCAACAAGGCAATTACAAACCAAGATTAAGGTAGAATTGGCTTACTCATTTTCACAAGATCACCATATGAAAAATTTCTTAGATTCCATGTCTCGATTCTTCACCAAAATGGAAGAAAAGAAAGGGAGAGAAGGAAGGGGTTGTAGGAGATTTCTGTGTGTTTGAGGTGAAGTGTGTGGAGGAGTTGGGTATATTGTTTTTATTTTGCAATTTGGTCCCCCAACTTTAATTCATCTCAACCATTTATCGGTTCAATAATTATGACTCAATCATAATATTCAGTTTTATTCGATTTATTTCAAAACTGAGTCCAATAATTATTCCTTAATTATCACATTTACTTAGCTTAATTAAGATAATTGAGTTCTAGGCATCACATTAGAAATGAAATAACTCAACAAACAAGATCACAAAATACGATCAAATGTTAAAAATATGTTGTATTAATTTCTGGGAAATTGAAAGGAAATACACTGAAAGAAGAAAATATCACTCAGCTCACTATTACTCAAGGAGGAAATCCCCCTTGCCCAAGCAATACTTGCACTCTCTCTAAACAAAATTCGTGTCTGTTGCCTACTCTTCTCTTTCTCTGATTTATTCCTCCGCTACGCAAAACCATCTACTCTTCTCTCTCCTCCACATGCTTTTTGGATCTTCTTTGGTAAACTTGAAACACTCTGGCTTTTCCTTCTTGGGCTTGCACGTTTGGCCCATCATTCCTTTTGTTCGGGTTGGGCCACTCTTCTCCCTCAACACTATCACTCCGTAAATTTTCTGCATCTATCCATTCTACTTATGACACAATGATTTAAATATGCATGAAATTGGCATCATGGCATGTATTATTTGTTGTTTCTTGTTGATCAGTAATTCAATGTCATGTTTTGACTGTGTATGAGAAACACACTCTAAATGTTTTTGTTCCTTATTTCTAACTCCTGCGGAAGAAGTTGAACTGTTTCCTGACTTTGCTTAACCACTTTTGTCGAACGGATCACCAAGTGTGACTTGTGCTATTTATAATATCGAGTCCATGAAAATTGTTGAATTTTGTGTTTATGTATGTAAAGTGACCCTTTCTTCTTTTAAGAAAGATCAAATTTTAGCTGCCATTCTGGTTAAGAATCTCATACCGACATAATCTTTGCATGCAGATGCCTTCAGATGCCAAGGTGCCTTCTGACTGGATCAAAGTAAATAGTACTAAGAAAACAATACGGTATCATCCACCCAAAGTAGTGAATGCATTAGACGAGTTATCTCTAGCGAATGAGGAGCTCTCTGTTGTCTGTCGAGCCACTTGGGATAGTTTTCTAAAAACATTTAGCGGGTGCTATTCTGAGTTTCAGGCTGCTGTTCAAGCACTAGCTGCCTTGGATTGCCTATACTCGCTTGCTGTGCTTTCAAGGACTAAGGTTTTATAGTTGAATGGCTGGTTAATTCCTATATAGCTTATGCTAATGATAGTCTGCTTGATTTGCAGAATTATGTACGCCCTATTTTTGTAGATGATGATGAGCCTGTTCAGATACACATCTGTTCTGGTCGACATCCAGTATGTGGTCTAAAACTAATTATATGATCATTCATATTTTTATATAAGATGTGTGTTAACTCTTTAAGATGAATATTGATGGCTATATTTGCAAACACTGTTTGCATATAAAAAAGCAAAATTTGAAACTTTATCTTTGTTGATTTTAGAACTTGTATGTGTATCTTATCTTCTCCTGTATCCTTTTTATATTTGTAAACCATATAATCCTACTGCTCATGATTTTTATTTTTGCAGACTATGGAGAATATGCTACAGGATAATTTTGTTCCAAATGATACAAATTTGCATGCAGATGGACAGTATTGTCAGATTGTTACTGGACCTAACATGGGTGGAAAGAGTTGTTACATTCGCCAAGTTGCTCTTATAGTTCTTATGGCTCAGGTAAATATTTACTAGTTGTGTATATATTTTTGAACTGTATGCATGTTAGGATTCTTTTTATTGAGTCCTCTGATTATTCTTTGTATTTTGGTTATAGGTTTTCGTTAGTACCCCGTATCTCATATATTTTATGGTTTTCGTTCGCACCCCCTATCTCATATATTTTATTCTCTCTTTAATATACTTGTTAGGCTCCATGCCAAACCCCTCACTCAATTGATGCAGTTATTCTGTAAAAAAGAATTATATCCCAGAGCATGTGTCTGCTATAACCTCTGTTTTTTACGCCTATTGTTCATCCTTCCCTTTCAAAAACTTCTGTACATCCCACATGCCTTCAATGTTGTGGCAGGTCTAAAATCTTGCCCAATAAATTTTCATAACAGATACCATGATATCTTTCAGGATGTATTGTTATTACCTAATTACTCTTTTCCAATCTCATAAAGTTGTTTCGGTGGCTTGTTAAGGTGTAACGGTTGCATTATGGGGTAGTGGGTTTAAAAAAGAAGGTATTGAACATTAAATATCCAAATGAGCTGAAGGCTTACACAAACACAGCCCCGCACACGGATTATTTGATTCTGGAGTTTTGATTCAGCGTTTAATACTCATATTTGAATGATTTATCGACTCTGTAGTGGTGACAACTCATTTGGAGCTCTTCAAAACTTAGCCTTAGTTCCATCTCTTACTTTTTAATTTGCTTTGGAGCTCTTTAAAACTTAACCTTAGTTTTAATTTGTTTTCATCTCTTAATTTGTTCATTCATTTTTACATCTCAGTTATTCAAAAATATCCTTTAGAAACGTCGCTGAGAAATACAGAATTTCCTTGGCGAACTTCATAAAAATGTGTATTAATTTCTAGGTTGGCTCCTTTGTACCGGCATCATCAGCGAAGTTGCACGTGATGGATGGAATTTACACTCGAATGGGAGCTTCTGACAGCATGCAACTCGGAAAAAGTACTTTCTTAGAAGAACTGAGTGAAGCATCTCACATTCTTCGGCATTGCACATCCCGCTCCTTGGTTATAATTGATGAACTCGGTAGAGGCACAAGTACACATGATGGTGTGGCTATTGCTTATGCTACATTGCGCCATCTGTTAGAACATAAAAGATGCATGCTACTTTTTGTCACCCATTATCCTAAAATAGTCGATATAAGAAAAGAATTTCCAGGCTCTGTGGGAGCATATTACGTTTCGTATCTGACTCCGCTGAAAGAGTCTGAGATGGACGTCAATTCCGATCATGTAGTTGATAATACGAATCATGATGTTGTAACTTATCTGTACAAACTTGTGCCAGGAGTTGCTGAAAGAAGTTTTGGGTTTAAGGTTGCTCAGCTTGCACAAGTAAGTTCAAACCGTACATAGAATTTTTTTTGTCGCGGTACAATAAAATGAATTGAGCACCACATTTTTGTCGTGTAGGTTCTTGTATTTTGTGACCCAAGCTTTTGTTTATTTCCCTTTACTCTCACATTTTTATTGCGAGTATTGAAATTAAGTAAAAAAATAATAGTGAAGAGAGGATGCAAGGCAATGCTGTATAGAATTTACATGATTCGATGTGGTGGGAGAGATCTACAGCATAGTGCCAGTGGGCTAAAACTCTTAGTAATCACTTTTAGTTGATATTAGTTCATCTTTTTATGTAGATGAAAATATATATGGAATATGATTGGGAATCTGTATCTGTATTATAATTAAATCACAATAAAATCATATCATAGATATCTTATAATTTTTAGGATATTAAATATGATTTGTAATATAATCTTTGATTTTTATTCCCGAGTGCAAGTTTAATATTCTCTTGATATTTTTATTTTACATTCCTACTCTTGATTGCAGTTACCTTCGTCGTGTATCGAGCGAGCCACTTTAATGGCCGCAAGATTGGAACAAGAAGTATCCAGAAGAGAGAAAAATAAGTCGTCAATGAGTTGTTCAAGCGAGTTGCTGCCCAATGGTAAACCTGAGTATATGGATGATGATTTGCAGACAACAAAAATCATGAACTTAGTAGCAATAGGGAATGCTTGCCGAGATATATTAAAGATTACCCTCTTTAAAGAAAAAGATGCTGCAAAGAAATTCCATCTTCTAAAGTATGCTCAAGGCCTCGCAAAGGATTTGGTAAATCGGCAATTTTCTCTTTATGCTAATTGCTAGTTACATAAATATGGGATAAAACAGATCACCTCATATAAGCTGTTTCTTTATGTTTTTCGGATGTTCTCGCAGACGTCTGCGTTTTTCAAATGTTCTCACAGACGTATGTGCTCTTCCAGGTAAACGTGAGCTAGGAAAAAGAACTGCAAGCAAGCACCTACCATACTGTATATATATTTGTTGTGGAAATGCAATGATATAGTTGAGAAATTTTTATTGTACGTATCCCGTCTCTTTCTTTTGATGCGTTTCTGTGAAATTTCAAATCTTTTGCCTCGGAATTGTGCCTAGTTTATCCTTATATTCTCCATTTCCGGTTCCTTACCTAATCCTTAATGTTTGGATTACAGTTTGACAGCCTGTAGAGGAGCATGCTCATGCCGTGTTAGACATGCCGAAATTTTGTGATCTGATCTCTTGGCTTGCGGTGCGAACAAGAAGATTCTTCTATCTTCGTTTCTCCGCCTTTATCTTCTTTTCTGAGCTTCATTGTCTCTGTTAACTTCTTTTACGATGCAGTTTACTGGTTTCGTTAGCGGTCCTGACAATTGGTTTTGCATCCGTTGTGACTGTATATATGTATCCTTTGAAGTAAAACTTTGTATACAGTTCGTATTGGCGGCCTTGAATCGATCATTCCGAGCAATTTATAGGTGAAATAATGTTTCAAGATTGATGATGTCTATGAGAAATAAGTTGAAAACTTTTGTGAATAAATATGTCGTTCTTGTGATAATGTCATACCGGAATCAGGACCTAGGTGGACCATGGTAACTCCGTGAGTCACTGACACACTTCTTTCCTTGCCTCCCATACTTCAACCTGCTTTCTCTTTTTCTTGTTTTGGACTTATTTCTATGGCCCCCCTACAATAGAGTTGTTACCGAGCCAGATTGGACCTGTTCCGGAATGGTTCCAACAGGTCCCGGTTTCGAATTTCTCGGAACCAGACCAATCCCTTTGGAAACTGGATTGGATCATGTTTCGGAGCCACCAGTTCTGGGTTGGTAACGGTTCCAATTTGAAACCTTTTAAATTAAATAAATTTTTTTTTAAAAAAACTATGGCACGCAATTGATCGCTGCCCTTTGGCCGATCGAGCGTGTATCAGCAAAAGTTTGTTAAAACTCTATGTTGCGGCAATAGGCACGATCGATCGCACGATGTTTTTTATTATTATTTGTATTTTTTAATTTTGGTTTGGTTTTGGATCTTTGGTATTTTTTTAAATTAAAGTATTAAATTCAATATTCACTGAAAATTCTTCTTTTAATGATAAATGTTTAAATCAAACTTAGAACATATTATTACAAATAAGAGTTATAACAACTGAAATTTTAAAAAAATAATATTACTCCTCGTAGTTGATGAGTATTGTTTTAACACTCCTCTTCGCAATGATGATTTTCGTATTCATATACTGCTCCTTATCTTCTATTCTTACATTCGGCTCCAAACCAATCTTTGAGTAATGCAAGAATGCATAATGAATTAGCAGCAAGACTATTTGTAAGGACCCTAGTTCCTTAAAAGCGGATTAAAGGCGTAAATAGAATTAACATGCATATAAAGAATAAAAAGTTCGTGTTGATACCTTGAGCCGTTAAGATTACAGGCCAAAATAAAATTTTCAAAGGGATTAATTACATTCCCAACTAATTGAATGTTAATCCTATAGCTTTACACTACTCCTAGAGTAGAGACTATACAAAAGAATTAGGCCTGCTACATCAAAAGCACTCCTTATAACCTCACCACATCAACCCGCCTTAGCCCGTCCGCCAAAAAGTACCTACAGGAGCAACCCCAAAACCATGAGCATGTATATATATCACATTCACAAAAATATGATTGTATTTCAAATGCATAAACCGTAAATGCGTTTCACTTCATGTATTTAATACATTTAAAAGCTCTCTTGGTTGTCCCTGTACCACAATCATAATCAATGGATTATAATACCAATAATGTATGTCATGACATGCATCCATTCCATGTATCTCGTGTGATGGCCCGAAATTTATTATATGCAATTTGGGCATTAATGATGTTTACATGAAAGGATGTTTATATGTCTATGTATTAACATACATGTTATGATATGCTTTAAGGGTATGGTGCATTTATATTGGGGATTATGAGTATATTCATGTTTTATGATAGGGGTGTGGTATTATGTTATGATGATATGATGTGGGAGGCATTTTTAGTGTTTTAAAGGATGTATTAATTAAATAAAGATGAAAAATATCGAGTTAGGATATTTTAATACATCGTACTAAATACCGGGATACAATTAAACACCACATGACCACCCCAACCCACACCACCCCCCCCCCCCCCCCCCCCCTACTCGGCCACCTCCCTTTCCCCCCCCCACTTGTTTAACCCATACCCCCACCTTGATCAAGCCCATACTTCCAATCAACCTCCATCTCCTTCTCTCCTCCTCCTCTCCTCCATTCTCGTCCCAAAGAGCTGCATCAAGGCAGGAAAAGTCTTGGTTTTAAGGGCATTGAAAACCTTGCAATAAGAGGAGCAAAAAGAGAGGGGTAAGTTGGTACCCTGTTTTTTCTGGGTTTTGTTCAAGTTTGGGTTTGGTGGGATGATTTTTATGCATGCTAAGTATAGGTTTGGGTGAAACCTTGGTATGGGTACTTACATGAAAGTATTATGTAGCTATTAGCATGTTTGCTCGAGCATATTACATGTTTTATGTGATAGATTTCTAGTTATGAAAGTATATGCTCGAAAATCTGGGCAAAGAGATGCATGCTCTGTTTTCTGTAAAGATTGGATGAGATTGATGATGTTACGATGCATGCTAGCTTAGGTCTTGTAGAACCTTTGATTTAAGTACCTACATGGAAGTTTTATGAAGTTCCTAGCATGTTTGTTTGAGCAAGTATGATGTGTTATGTAATACCCCCGAAATGTTATATGATTATGTTCTACGATGATAAATTATGATGTGTTTAAGGGTTGTGGTGTATTTAAATTGGGGGCCACGATTTATGTTATGATGATATGTTGTGGGGAACATGTTGGGTGTTTTAAGGGATGTATTAATAAAATGAAGTTAGAAAATATCGAGTGAGGATATTTTGACACATCGTACTATATACCGGGACACAATTAAACACCACATCCCACGCCACCCACTACCCCAATAACCGGCCACCCTCCCCCACTTGACCAACCCATACCCCATCATTTCTTTCAACCCATCCCTCCTTCCCCAATCATTCTCCTCTCTCTCCCTTTTCTTCTGCATCAAAAACGTCCCCCTAAGCTACAGGAAGGAAGGATTTAAGTTGTGGATTAAGCAAGGAATTCTTGTGGGAAGAAGAGGGGTAAGGTTTTAATACTCTGTTTTCTGGGAAGTTTGGTTAAGTTTGGGTTTGGTTGGGTGATTTTCATGCATGCTAATATAGGTTTGGTCGAAACCTTGGTATGAGTACTTGCATTGAAGTATTTTGTAGCCCCTAGCATGTTTGTTCGAGCATGTTACATGTTTTATGTGTTAGATTTCTTGTTATGAAAAGATGTGCTCGAAAATCTGGGCAAAGAAGAACATACTCTGTTTTCTGTAAAGTTGGTTGAGGGTGAAGATTATGATGATGTTATGATGCATGTTAGCTTAGGTTTTGTTAAACCTTTGATTTAAGAGTTTACATGGATATTTTATGAAGTTCTTCACATGTTTGTTTCAGCATGAAAGATGTGTTATGAAGTAGAAAAGATGGTATGAAAAGAGGTGCTCAAAAATCTGGGGAAAATCCCGATTTTTTCAGAGCTCTCGAATCGATCGAGATTGGGTCCCGATCGATCGAGCGAGACAGAAGGTCTAAGCATGTTTTCAAAATTTTGGTGCCGATCGATCGAAGGATTTCTCGATCGATCGGTGAAGCTCCTCGATCGATCGGTAAAATGTTTCGATCGATCGAGCGAGACAGAATGCTAAGGCACTGTTTGTGCACAGTGTCTCGATCGATCGAGACCTTGGGCCGATCGATCGAGAGAGGCAGAAAGTTGAAAAATATATGATGTTTTATTTTGTTAAGTTTATGATGTGAGATGGTTTTGAGGCATCTAATATGGTATTATGTGGTATTGTAGAACCATCCCAGGTACCGGCACCATCAAGGAGATAAAGTCTGTTGACTCCTCCTCCTTTTGAAAAGGTACGTAAGAGGCGTACGGGCACCGGACGGTAACACACATCTTTATACTACAACTATGCTTTTATTGCATGCGTATTCACGATGAAATGACGATGTTTATACGATGAAGCTCATACGATGTTTATTGCTTATACGATGCTTATATGATGACATTTATACGATGTAATTGTGGTAAGATGCCACGGGGTAAGATGCCTCACATGGTAAGAGGTCATGCGATGTATTGTGGTAAGATGCCACGGGGTAAGATGCCCCACATGGTAAGAGGCCATGCGATGTTATTGTGGTAAGATACCACGGGGTAAGATGCCCCATATGGTAAGAGGCCATACGATGATATTATGGTAAGATGCCACGGGGTAAGATGCCCCATATGGTAAGAGGCCATACGATGATATTGTGGTAAGATGCCACGGGGGGTAAGATGCCCCATATGCATGATTATGAATCAGGGACAACAATAAGAAGTTAATGAGAAATCCAGCATATTTACTTAACAAATATTTCATGCATTTGCTATGATGTTTTTATATGATGCTAAGTAAGATTGTATATGCTCATGATATGTTGTCCCTGTAGGTACACTTTTGGACGAAAGGACTAAGGGTCGGGTTGAGGCAGTGAGCTACGAGGGACACAGGAATGCATAGGATTCAAGTTATGATTAGTAACTACTATAGGAGTAGTGTAATCTAATGACATTCTTTTAGAATGTAACGAATTATTTTTGAAGTTTTGTATTTTGGCCTGTAATCCTGTTAGCTCGTGTAACAACCAAAACCTTAAGATGTTACCTTAATGCATGACTAGTCCTTCTTATGTCTTTTAATCACTGTTAAGGTGGGAAGACCCCACATGTTATGAAGTAGTTTTGATGCCATGAAATGAGGTGCTAAAAAATCTGGAGAAGTCCCGATTTTTCAGAGCGCTCGATCGATCGAGATTCTGGTCCCGATCGATCGAGCGAGGCAGAAGCTTTTAAAGTATGGTTTGAAATTCAGGTGCCGATCGATCGAAGTAATTTCCGATCGATCGGTGAAGTTCCTCGATCGATCGTAAGAAGATTTGGATCGATCGGTCGAGGCAGAAGTTGGGCACTATTTTTTTATGCTTTCTCGATCGATCGAGACATGGGTTCCGATCGATCGAGAGAGGCAGAATCTTGGCAAAAGTTTTTAATTGTTTTATTTTGGCAATGATTCATGATATGGTATCTAATATGGTATGTTGTGGTTATGTAGAACCATCCCAGGTACCAGCACAGTCAAGGAGATAAAGTCTGTTGACTCCTCCTCCTTTTGAAAAGGTACGTAAGAGACGTACGGTCATCGGACGGTAAAACACATCCCTACATTACGACTATGCTTTTATCGCATGAGTATTTATGATGAAATGATGATGTTTATAAGACGTTTATATATTCATACGATGTTTATTATGTGGTAAGATGCCACGGGGTAAGATGCACATATGATAAGAGGCCATACGATGTTTATTATGTGGTAAGATGCCACGGGGTAAGATGCCCATATGGTAAGAGGCCATACGATGTTTATTATGTGGTAAGATGCCACGGGGTAAGATGCCCATATGGTAAGAGGCCATACGATGTTTATTATGTGGTAAGATGCCACAGGGTAAGACGCCCATATGGTAAGAGGCCATACGATGTTTATGGTGTGGTAAGATGCCACAGGGTAAGATGCCCATATACATGAATATGAATCAGGGACAACAAAAAGAAGTTAACGAATAACCAGCATGTTTACTTAACCAAGATTTCATGCATTTACTGTGATGTTTTTATGATGTTAAGTAAAATTGTATATGCTCATGATATGTTGTCCCTGTAGGTACACTTTTGGACTAAAGGGGCTAAGGGTCGGGTTGAAGATGTGAGCTACAAGGATACAAGATGCATAGGATTCTATTTATGTTAGTATCTACTCTAGGAGTAGTATAAATCTAAAACGTTAGCATTCTTGTATAGGAATGTATGTATTAAGTTTACGAAGTTTTTATGTTGGCCTGTAATCCTATTAGCTCACGTAACATCCGGAACCCTAAAACGTTATAATATGCATGCTTAGTTCAATTTTTTTTATCCTAACACTGTTAAGGTGGGAAGACCCCACATTAGTGGTATCAGACCAGTGGTTAGAGAACCCGGGGATGAGTGAAGGGTAGCCTTAGCAATAAGTTGGCTAGGTGCTTATTTTTAACATGTTTTATGCATATGTTGCATAGAAAGTATATGATGTTATACTAACATGTTTTGTTCCCCTAACGATGTATTATATCAACTGCTTTTGGGTATTGTTGTTAACCCTTGTGTTGCAGCATGGCAGCAAATGTTGAAGTAAGTTGTGTGATTAGTGTTAATGCAAGTGTTGGGCGTACGAACCCCTTACCACCGCCAGCAACAGTTACTACCTGGGGAGCTAAGTTGGCTCAGTTTCTGGCATACCGACCCCCGATGTTGAAGGAGCTGAGACCGGGGAACTAGCCGAGGAGTGATTAGAGAGGATGGAACAGATGTTTGTGGCAGCTCCATGTGTGAAGTCAGCATGAATAAGGTTAGCGGAAGTTCAACTGGCCAAGAAGGCATTGATGTGGTGGAAGACCACAGTAGAAGAGCAAGAGGCTCAGGGACAGAAAACTAATTGGAAGCTGTTCAGAACTTGGTTTCTGACCCGCTACTTTTCAGCTGCTGCACGACGGGCTAAGGAAGATAAGTTTACTAACCTTAAGCAAAGATAAGGAACTTCATGAAAGGCTTGAGGCCTGAGCTGTATGACAGGGTCGTCACTTATGGCCCTGCCTGTTTGACGATGCGCTTTCACGGGCTGAGCTAGCTGAACTGGGAGTTGGTGCATATTTTGATGCCGTGCCACCTCCAGTACCCCCTCAGAATTCTACTTCTGACAATTTGAAGCCCAGGGGTGATCAGTTTAAGCCTAGGGGAACACATCAGCGTCGAGATTCAGTGGTAAGAGGTCGAGAATCGTTGGAAAGGAAGTCGTAGGGATGACGCCCCTACAGGAAGAGGACAGCCTCAGGAAGGCAGATTTGGAAGGGTCCAGTGCTCTATTTGTGGGCAATCACATTCGACGAAAGACTGTTTGATTTGTTGTGTATGTGGCAATAAGGGCCACCTTGCTCGAGAATGTCCCAATAGGGAGGGACAACGGAACTCTGCGGGAAGGCCCGCAGACAGAGCAGTATAGCAAAGATCACTGTTATACCAAGGCGGTATGGAGGTTAGCCTATGGGGCCACCTTAGGGTCAGTTTTATGCACTGACCACGGAGCAGACTACAGCGGCTCCGGAGGAGGTAATATCGGTCTCAACACCGCTGGAAGAAGTTGATTTCTGACCAGATTGTCTATGAAGGCCTCATTTATTTTGAGGGCAATGAGCCAAGATCAAACTTGATTGTTCTGGAAATGTCGGACTTCGATTGCATTGTGGGCATCGATGTGCTGAACAAGTATCAGACAGTTGTGGACTGCAGACAGAGGACTGTTCTGTTCAGATCTGATTTGGAATCCAGTGGACATTTTATGGGGGATGGTTCCCGTTCAAAGATCCCGTTGATATCTGCTGTCAAGATGGCACAGTTATTGGAACGAGGCCATACGGGATACCTTATCTATGCTATTGATGTCATGAAAAAGAAATAAAACTTAAGGGTCAAAGATGTTCCCGAGTGGTGGAATTTACTGATTTCTTTCCGGAGGAGATTCCCGGATTTCCCACCGACGAGAGAGGTCGAGTTTGGGATTGAGTTACTACCAGGGACGTCTGCCTTTTCTCGTGCCCCATATAGGATGGCACCAGCGGAGCTAAGGAAGTTAAAGATTCAGTTGCAAGAGCTCCTTGACAAGGGCTAATTACGCTCTAGCGTATCGCCCTGGGGTGCACCAGTTTTATTTGTCAAAAAAAAGGATGGTCCGATGCGTCTATGCATCGATTGCAGACAACTGAACAAAGCCACAGTAAAGGACAAGTATCCGCTTCCAAGGAATTATGATTTGTTTGACCAGCTACAGGGTATGGGGCTCTACAGTAAGATCGATCTGAGGTCGAGGTACCATCAGATTCGAGTAAGAGAAGATGATGTCTAGAAGATAGCTTTCAGGATATTACCGACGTTTCGTCGAGGGTTGCTCAAAGATTGCCAGACCCCTGACACAGCTGACTCAGATAGGAGTGTCGTTCTATTGG
Organism: Haberlea rhodopensis; assembly: GCA_907163345.1. Classification (NCBI taxonomy): domain Eukaryota; kingdom Viridiplantae; phylum Streptophyta; class Magnoliopsida; order Lamiales; family Gesneriaceae; genus Haberlea; species Haberlea rhodopensis. The sequence continues at coordinate 22,608,644 of CAJQUN010000004.1, read as the reverse complement.
TCTGAAGCTTGTGAGGAAAGCTTCCAAGAACTGAAGCGTCGTTTGTCTACGGCACCAGTATTGGTGATTCCTTCTGAGAATAAGAGGTTTGCCTTGTACACGGATGCGTCACTACAGGGTTTGGGCTGTGTGTTGATGCAAGATAAGCATGTGATAGCTTATACATCAAGGCAGTTGAAGCGGCATGGGGTTAGGTATCCAGTCCATGATTTGGAGCTGGCAGCCATTGTATTTTCCTTGAAGATTTGGAGGCATTACTAGTATGGTACGTCGTTTACCATCTATATGGACTATAAGAGCCTGAAGTTTCTATTCACTTAGGCTGAATGGAATATACAGCAAAGAAGATGGATGGATTTACTTAGGGATTATGATTGTGAAATTGAGTACCATCCAGGTAAAGCAAACTTTATAGCAGACGCCTTAAGTCGTAAGGTGAAGAGTACTGCTGAGGATGCCATGAGTCTATCAGCTATGATGATTTCTTATTGCCATCTGGGTCATGATTTTGATGTAGACACGTAGCCTGTGCGAGTGTCGACCTTATTGGCGGAGCCCGATATAATTGAGGCAATCAGGAAGGCCCAGAGGCCGGATGATGAGGTTCAGAGATGGAAGTCATTGGTACTTAGAGGTCAACCATCCAAGTTTAGAATGGCTGAGGATGATTCCTTGAGACTGGGCAACCGTTGGGTAGTCCCAGATACGCCGGAGTTGCGTAAAGGAATATTGGAGCGATCTCCCAGTAGTCGGCTCAGTATCCACCCAGGGGGAAGGAAGATGTACAAGGACCTATGCGGTCAATTCTGGTGGAGACGCATGAAGCATGAGGTGATTGCTTTTGTTAAAATATGTTTGATCTGCCAACAGGTGAAGGCAGAGAGACGGAGGCCTGTTGGCGAGCTGAAGAGCATAGAGGTACCTGAATGGAAGTGGGAGCATATATCTATGGACTTCGTGACCCACTTGCCAAGGACGGCCTCAGGATTTGATGCGATCTGGGTGATCGTAGATAGGCTGACGAAGACGGCTCATTTCATCCCTTACAATATGTCATTCACATACTTGAAGATGGCCCAGATGTATATACGGGATGTGGTAAGATTGTATGGTATTCCAGTCTCGATAGTGTCTGACAGAGACCCGAGATTCACTTCACATTTCTGGGAGGGTCTCCAGACAGATTTGGGCACAGAGGTGAGACTGAGTACGGCCTATCACCCTCGGACAGACGGTCAGATGGAGCGTACCATTCAGACGCTCGAGGACATGTTGAGGGCATGTATTTTGGAGCTTGATACTCCGTGGAAGGATTCACTGGCACTGGTGGAGTTCTCCTATAATAACAGCTATCAGGCGAGCATTCCAATGGCTCCTTTTGAAGCTCTTTACGGACGACGATGTAGGTCATCGCTGTTTTGTGGAGGACTTGGCTAGTAAAGCGGCCGGAGGACCGGATATGATAAGGGTTATGGAAAGAAAGATTAAGTTGATACGCCAAGAAGATGAAAGCGGCCCAGGATAGGCAAGCAGCCTATGCCAATAATCGGCGATGACCGCTGGGATTCCAATTAGGAGACAAGGTCTTCTTGAAAACCTCATCCTTTAGGGGTGTAGTCCGGTTTGGTATGCGGGGGAGGTGACCTCCGAGGTATGTTGGGCCGTATGAAATTTATAGCGTATCGGTACATTGGCTCTACCGCCATCTTTATCTGGCATACATGATGTTTTTCATGTCTCTATGTTACAGATGTATGAGCCCGACCCGTCTCATGTCTTACAGCCTACTGAAGTGCAGTTGGGTTCAGATGTATCCTGTGATACCCCCGAAATGTTATATGATTATGTGCTACGATGATGATTTACGATGTGTTTAAGAGGGTTGTGGTACTTTAATTGGGGGTTATAATTATGATATGATGATATGGTTTAGAGGGCATGTTAGGTGCTTTTAATTGTTGTATTGATGTAGTAAAATTGTAAATATCAAGGGGAGATATTTTTATACATCGTATGAAATACCGGGACACAATTAAACACCACAAAACCACCCTACATGTAACCACCCTACCCCCACTTGCATGCAACCCACGCCCCCCTCCCCTGTTTTCTGGAAAAGGATTGACCAAGTAGGCATGTTGGCACTTAGATATTTTCACTTGGGTCTCTTCCAAAAACTTCCTTCTTCCTCCCTTCATTTCGTCTGAAATATGAACTGCAATTAGGAAGAAAGTGATCGAAAATTCCTTATCTTTTCTTGACAAAAATTGAAGAGCAAAACTGGTGAGGAATCACGCTGGTTCACCAGCTTTTTCGTTTTATACATGTATGTTCTTCATAGCAGTTTTGGCATGCTAGTGTTAGGTTTGTTGAAACCTTGTTATGAACACTTGTAGGTAATGTTTATGATGTCCCTAGCATGTTTTGTTAAGTAGCTTACATGCCTTATGTGTTAGATTTTCGGTTGTAAAAAGGGCTCCTCGAAAATCTGGGCAAGGAAGTGCACTGTTTGTATGTTGAGTAGGGCTTTTGTTATGAAGATTTGAAGCATGCTAACTTAGGTTATGGGTAAACCTTTGACGTGAATACATACATGGAAGTTTGGTGAATATGCCAGCATATTTGTTTAAGCATGAACTAGGGGCTATGTGGTAGTTTCGTTGCTATAAAGATGTATGTTGAAGAATTCTGGGCTGTATAATTATGCCCTGTTTTTCAGAAAAGTTGATCGAGTATTGATAAAAAGGGGTAGTTTTACTGCATGTCGGTTTAAGTTATGAGTGAACCTTTAATTCTAATACATGCATGGAAGTATGATGAAGCTATTGATATGCTTGTTTAGGCATTGTATATATGTTATGAAGTAGTTTGAAGGGTGTGAATTGAGGTGTTCGAGATTTCTGGAAAATCTCGCATGAATGGGAACGACCGATCGATCGGTGATGAACACCGATCGATCGGCAAATGCCGTAGCTAAAAGAAGAAAATGATGAACAGTTAGCGATCGATCGGTAAGAGAGACCGATCGATCGGTAGTCACTGTTCATGTGTTATAAAATTTTATGTTCTTTTTTTTTTGTAAATTTGATTTCGATTCTCGTATCGGTGCCTAATGTTATATTATGTGGTTGTGTAGAGCCATCCCAGGTACCAGCACAATCAAGGAGATAAGTCTGTTGACTCCTCCTCCTTTTGAAAAGGTACGTAAGAGACGTACGGGCATCGGATGGTAAAACACATCTTTACACTACGACTATTCTTTTATTGCATGAGTATTCATGATGAAATGATGATGTTTATAAGATGTTTACGATGTTTATAAGATGTCTACGATGTTGATAAGATGTTTATATATATTCATATGATGTTATTTGTGGTAAGATGCCACGGGCTAAGATACCCCATATGGTAAGAGGCCATACGATGTTAATTGTGGTAAGATGCCCCTTGGTAAGATGCCCCTTATGGTAAGAGGCCATACGATGTTATTGTGGTAAGATGCCACGGGGTAAGATGCCCCACATGGTAAGAGGCCATGCGATGTTTATAATGTGGTAAGATGCCACAGGGTAAGATGCCCATATGCATGATTATGAATCAGGGACAACAATAAGAAGTTAATGAATAACCAGCATATTTACTTAACCAATATTTCATGCATTTACTATGATGTTTTTATGATGTTAAGTAAGATTGTATATGCTTATGATGTGTTGTCCCTGTAGGTACGCTTTTGGGCTAAAGGACTAAGGGTCGGGTTGAGGCCGTGAGCTACGAGGAACACAGGAATGTATAGGATTCAATCACGATTAGTATCTACTCTAGGAGTAGTATAAATCTAAATATTAACATTCTTTTGGGAATGTAATGAATCATTTTTGAAGTCTTTTATTTTGGCCTGTAACCCTGTTAGCTCATGTAACAACCAGAACCTTAAGATGTTATTAATGCATGATTAGTCCTTCTTATGTCTATTAATCACTTGTTAAGGTGGGAAGACCCCACATTAGTGGTATCAGAGCAGTGGTTAGATAACTCGGGAATGAGTGAAGGGTAGCCTTAGCAATAAGTTGGCTAGGTGCTTACTTTTGAACATGTTTTATATGTATGTTGCATATGAAGTTTCTATGTTATGCTAACATGTTTAATTATCTAACGATGTGCTTTATGAACTGCTTTTGGTGTTGTTATTAACCCTTGTGTTGCAGCATGGCAGCAAATATAGAAGTGGGTGACGCCATTAGTGTAAATGCAAGTGCTGGGCGTACGAATCCACAGCCACCACCAGCCTTGGGCGAAGAACCCTCTGAACAACAGTTGCTACCTGGGGAGTTGAGATTGGCTCAATTTATGATGTACCGACCCACGATGTTCGAAGGAACTAAATCAGGGGAAAAAGCTGAGGAATGGTTGGAGAGGATTAAAGAGATATTTGTGGCAGCGCCTTGTGCAAAGACGGCCTGGATCAGATTAGCAGAATTTCAGCTGGCCAGGAAGGCACTGATGTGGTGGAAGACCACAGTGATTAAGCAAGAGGCTCTGGGGCAGGAAGTAAATTGGAAGATGTTCCGAACGCGGTTTCTGACCCGCTACTTCTCAGCCGCTGCAAGACAGGCCAAGGAGGATGAGTTTACCAATTTAAGGCAAGGTACCATGCCTGTATCTGACTATGCTCTACATTACTGTTCCTTACTGCGATATGTGCCACACATTGCTGCAAGCACTCAAGCGAAGATGAGGAACTTCATGAAGGGCTTGAGGCCGGAACTGTATGACAAGGTAATTACCAACGGCCCTGCCTGTTTTGATGATGCACTTTCACTGGCCGAGCTAGACGAACTGGGAGTTGGGGCATATCCTGATGCAGTGCCACCTCCAGCACCCCCTCAGAAATCCACTTCTGACGATTTGAAGCCCAGGGGTGATCAGTTTAAGCCTAGGGGAAACACTTCAGCGTCGAGATTCAGTGGCAAGAGGCCCGAGAATCGATGGAAAGGGAACCGTAGGAATGATGCTCCATCAGGGAGAGGACAGCCTCAGGGAGACAGATCTGGAAGAGTTCAGTGCACTCTTTGTGGACAACCACAATTGGCAAAGGATTGCGTAGGATGCTATGTCTGTGGTGACAAAGGCCACTTTGCTCGGCAGTGTCCCAACAGGGGAAGACAACAGAACTCTACGGGGAGGCCTGCGGACAGAGCGGCACAGCACAGACCACCTTTCGCACCGAGGCAGTATGGAGGTCAGCCCAGGAGGCCACCTTAGGGACAGGTGTATGCTTTGACGAGGGAGCAGGCTACAGCAGCTCCGGAGGAGGTGATAGCGGGTACGTGTATTTTATTTACGCATCCTGCTCTTATATTGATAGACACAGGTGCGTCACACTCTTTTGTGTCGACGAGTTTTGTTGAAAGGCACCACATATGCACTTCTCCGTCGCCCATGCCTCTTATGGTCTCGACCCCCGCGGGAAGAAGTTTGACTACGGATCAGATTGTCTATGATGGCCTCATTTATTTTGAGGATAATGAGTTAAGATCAGATTTGATTGTGCTGGGAATGACAGACTTCGATTGCATTGTGGGCATCGATGTTCTGAACAAGTATCAGGCAGTGGTAGACTGCATGCAGAGGACTGTCCGATTCAGGTCTGATATGGGAGTCCAGTGGACATTCTTTGGGGATGGTTCTCGCCCAAAGATTCCGTTGATATCTGCTGTCAAGATGGCACAGTTATTGGAACAAGGTCATACATGATATCTTATCTATGTTGTTGATATGATGGAAAAGAGGAAGGAGTTAAAGGTTGAGGATGTGCCCGTAGTGGCAGAGTTTGCTGATATCTTTCCGGAGGAAATTCCCGGATTCCCACCGACGAGAGAGGTTGAGTTTGGGATTGAGTTACTTCCGGGGACGTCTGCCATTTCTCGTGCCCCGTACAGGATGGCACCAGCGGAGCTAAGAGAGTTAAAGATTCAATTGCAAGAGCTCCTTGACAAGGGCTACATACGCCCTAGCGTATCGCCATGGGGTGCGCCTGTCTTATTTGTTAAGAAGAAAGATGGATCGATGCGTCTATGCATTGACTACAGACAACTGAACAAAGCTACAGTAAATATCAAGTATCCACTTCCGAGGATCGATGACTTGTTCGATCAGTTGCAGGGTACGAGGCTCTACAGTAAGATCGATCTGAGGTCGGGGTACCATCAGATTCGAGTAAGGGAAGATGATGTTCAGAAGACGACTTTCAGGACTAGATATGGGCACTATGAATTTCTGGTCATGCCTTTTGGGGTGACGAATGCCCCAGCTGTCTTCATGAGTTTGATGAACAGGGTGTTCCAGCCATATTTGGATCAGTTCGTCATAGTCTTCATTGACGATATACTTATTTACTCTCGGACTGAAGAAGAGCATGTAAGGCACTTGAGGACAGTGCTTCAGATCCTTAGGGATCATCAGTTATATGCAAAGCTTAGCAAGTGCGAGTTCTGGTTGGACAGCGTGGTATTCTTAGGCCATGTCATATCTAGCCACGGGATATCTGTGGATCCCAGGAAGATTGAAGCTGTGATAGAGTGGGCTGCACCCACTTCTGTACCGGAGATACGAAGTTTCCTCGGTTTGGCAGGTTATTACCGACGTTTTCGTCGAACGTTTCTCGAAGATTGCCAAACCCCTGACACAGCTGACTCAGAAAGGAGTCCCCTTCTTTTGGTCTGAGGCTTGTGAGGAAAGTTTTCAAGAACTGAAGCGTCGCTTGACTACAGCGCCTGTATTGGTGATTCCGTCTGAGAATAAGAGATTTGCCTTGTATACGGATGCGTCACTGCAGGGTTTGGGCTGTGTGTTGATGCAATATAAGCATGTGGTGGCTTATGCATCGAGGCAGCTGAAGCCACACGAGGCTAGGCATCCAGTGCATGATTTAGAACTGGCGGCCATCATATTTGCCTTGAAGATTTGGAGGCATTACTTGTATGGCACGTCTTTCACTATATATACGGACCATAAGAGCCTGAAGTTCTTATTCACTCAGGCAGAGTTGAATATGTGGCAAAGAAGGTGGATGGATTTGCTCAAAGACTATGATTGTGAAATTGAGTACCATCCAGGTAAAGCAAACTTGATAGTAGACGCCTTAAGTCGGAAGGTGAAGAGTACTACGGAGGATGTCATGTGTTTGTCAGCTTTGATGACATCTTACTGCCGTCTGGGCTATGATTTCGATGTAGACACGTCGCCTGTGCGAGTGTTGACCTTATTGGCGGAGCCAGATATATTTGAGGCAATCAGGAAGGCCCAGAAGTCGGATAGTGAGGTTCAGAGATGGACATCATTGGTACTTTAGGGTCAGCCATCCAAGTTCAGAGTGGCTGAGGATGATTCTTTGAGACTGGGCAACCGATGGGTAGTCCCAGATACACCAGGGTTGCGTAGAGGAATATTGGAGCGAGCTCACAGTAGTCGGTTCAGTATCCACCCAGGGGGAAATAAGATGTACAAAGATCTATGCGATCAATTCTGGTGGAGACGCATGAAGCGTGAGGTGATCACTTTTGTTAAAAGATGTTTGATCTGCCAACAGGTAAAGGCAGAGAGGCAGAGGCCTGGTGGTGAGCTGAAGAGCTTAGAGGTGCCTGAATGGAAGTGGGAGCATATATCTATGGACTTCGTGACCCACTTGCCGAGGACGGCCTCAGGATGTTGCGATCTGGGTGATCGTGGATAGGCTGACGAAGACGGCTCATTTCATCCCTTACAGTATGTCATATACATACTTGAAGATGGCTCAGATGTACATACGGGATGTGGTGAGATTGCATGGTATTCCAGTCTCGATAGTGTCTGACAGAGACCCGATGTTCACTTCACATTTCTGGGAGGGTCTCCAGACAGCTTTGGGCACATAGGTGAGACTGAGCACGGCCTATCACCCTCAGACAGACGGCCAGACGGAGCGTACCATTCAGACGCTCGAGGACATGTTGAGGGCATGTATTTTGGAGTTTGATACTCCGTGGCAGGATTCAGTGTCGCTGGTGGAGTTCTCCTATAATAACAGTTATCAGGCGAGCATGCAAATGGCTCCTTTTGAAGCTCTGTATGGACGACGATGTAGATCACCGCTGTATTGGGAGGACTTGACTAGCAAAGTGGTCGGAGGACGGATATGATCAAGGATATGGAAGACAAGATAAAGTTAATACGCCAAAAGATGAAAGCGGCCCAGGATAAGCAAGCAGCCTATGCCAATAAGCGGCGACGACCGCTGGAATTCCAGTTAGGAGACAGGGTCTTCTTAAAGATCTCGCCCTTCAGGGGTGTGGTTTGTTTTGGGATGCGGGGAAAGTTATCTCCGAGGTATGTTGGGCCATATGAAGTTTTACAGCGTATCGGTACATTGGCATATCGTTTGGCTCTACAGCCATCCTTGTCTGGCATACACGATGTTTTCCATGTCTCTATGTTACGGAAGTATAAGCCAGACCCGTCTCATGTCTTAGAGCCTACTGAAGTACAGTTAGACTCAGATGTGTCCTACGTAGAACGACCAATCAGAATTCTGGATCGAGAGGATCGCAGACTACGAAGCAAAGTTATACCGATGGTCAAAGTTCAGTGGGATCGTCGGGGTGTCGAGGAGGCTACGTGGGAGACGGAACGACATATGGTGCAGCACTATCCGGAACTATTCTCTGGTATGTTTTTATGTTTAGTTCCGTTATGATGATGTATGTGGATTTCGAGGACGAAATCTTATAAGTAGGGGAGTAATGTGATACCCCCGAAATGTTATATGATTATGTGCTACGATGATGATTTACGATGTGTTTAAGAGGGTTGTGGTACTTTAATTGGGGGTTATAATTATGATATGATGATATGGTTTAGAGGGCATGTTAGGTGTTTTTAATTGTTGTATTGATGTAGTAAAATTGTAAAATATCAAGGGGAGATATTTTTATACATCGTATGAAATACCGAGACACAATTAAACACCACAAAACCACCCTACATGTAACCACCCTACCCCCACTTGCATGCAACCCACGCCCCCCTCCCCTGTTTTCTGGAAAAGGATTGACCAAGTAGGCATGCTGGCACTTAGATATTTTCACTTGGGTCTCTTCCAAAAACTTCCTTCTTCCTCCCTTCATTTTGTCTGAAATATGAATTGCAATTAGGAAGAAAGTGATCGGAAATTCCTTGTCTTTTCTTGACAAAAATCGAAGAGCAAAAGTGGTGAGGAATCACACTGGATCACCAGCTTTTTCGTTTTATACATGTATGTTCTTCATAGCAGTTTTGGCATGCTAGTGTTAGGTTTGTTGAAACCTTGTTATGAACACTTGTAGGTAATGTTTATGATGTCCCTAGCATGTTTTGTTAAGTAGCTTACATGCCTTATGTGTTAGATTTTCGATTGTAAAAAGGGCTCCTCGAAAATCTGGGCAAGGAAGTGCCCTGTTTGTATGTTGAGTAGGGCTTTTGTTATGAAGTTTTGAAGCATGCTAACGTAGGTTATGGGTAAACCTTTGACGTGAATACATACATGGAAGTTTGGTGAATATGCTAGCATATTTGTTTAAGCATGAACTAGGGCTATGTGGTAGTTTCGTTGCTATAAAGATGTATGTTCAAGAATTCTGGGCTGTATAATTATGCCCTGTTTTTCAGAAAAGTTGATCGAGTATTGATAAAAAGGGGTAGTTTTAATGCATGTCGGTTTAAGTTATGAGTGAACCTTTAATTTTAATACATGCATGGAAGTATGATGAAGCTATTGACATGCTTGTTTAGGCATTGTATATATGTTATGAAGTAGTTTGAAGGTTGTGAATTGAGGTGTTCGAGATTTCTGGAAAATCTCGCATGAATGGGAACGACCGATCGATCGGTGATGACCACCGATCGATCGGCAAATGCCGTAGCTAAAAGAAGAAAATGATGAACAGTTAGCGATCGATCGGTAAGAGAGACCGATCGATCGGTAGTCACTGTTCATGTGTTATAAAATTTTATGTTCTTTTTTTTCTAAATTTGATTTCGATTCTCGTATCGGTGCCTAATGTTATTGGTGTGCGCTTATCGTGTACGCCCAAATTAACCCCACTCAATCCTCAAGATTGATAACAATAATGTAGTAGCGTGAGTAGGGATCGATCCCACGAGGAGGTGTGAATTCTTGTGTTAATGAAAATCAAAATCAAAAGAATAAAAGATGGGGTTGTGAATGAATTATACTAATTAAAATTAAAACTAAAGATTAAAGTAACGAAAGTTATTCTTGGTATCGGTCGACTCTTCCTTGGAATTATCATCTATTTCATCGATTCACAAAAGACTCAATTTTTCATATGAATATTCATCGTTGGACGTTTAATCCAATAATCAAAGTCCTATCTCACCTTCCGTGTAGTTAAGTAGCCCAAGCGTTCTAGTTTAACCCTTATCAAACAATCAATCAAAATACAAGCGATTAAGATTTAAATTGATGATAGCATATGAACTAGTGAGATCGATGAAGCTAAACAACATAATCCAAGCGTCTATGTTTAATCTAGTCAAGTGTTCTTCCTAAGAATTTAACAAACTCACAAGCGGAATTTAATTAATCTTAGTTGCTTCGTAAATTAGAGGGATCAAACGATTCCTTATTTGATATCTAATTTAGCGTTAGATTTCATGCAAGTTATTAGGTTGTCAATCCAATAAACAAACACAACAATCATATCAATAAAATCAGAAAAACTCTTGATACTCAATAAAATTGATAATTAAAGCGTAAGAATCTCCCCAAGATAAATAAATCCAAGGATTTGTCTTCCTCAACCAAGAATTAAAACTAGCTAGACATAATCTAAGATAAAGCAATAAATAAAAACAAGGGAAAGAAAACTAATCCAATCTCCGCTCGTCGAGGTGTCAATCTCGCCTTCGCTTCGATCTTCGTAGCGTTCTTCAACAAAATTGAGAGAAAAATTATAAAACTATCCTAAACTACTCTACCCTAACTATCTAGATCGTTAAAAGGTCTGAATTTCGAGTATATATGTATTGGGAGGCTGATGGAGTAGGTTAGAATCCATGTGGGAAGGAAAGAAATCAAGTTTTTTAATTTTCCAAAAGTCTTCAGGCGTAATTACGCGTATAATGGCGTAGCTACGCCTAGACATGCCGTAGCGTTGGCGTAATTACGCCTGTGAATGGCGTAATTACGCCTGTCCATCGTTTTTCTGGCGAGTTTTGTATTTTGGCCATAACTTTCACATACGAACTCCGAATTCGACGAGTCAGCTGTCCACGCGAAGATAACTCAAAGTTCTACAACTTTTATATGGACCACATTCCCAAAACTTGGCTGGAATACATAGAAATTTGAGGAGAAAGGAGCAACATGTGTCTTTGATTCCGGTTTTTTCCTCTTTTCTTCAACTTTATTGCTTCTTTCATCATTTTAGCTTGATTTCTTCACCTTTCCCTACATTTACACAAATATACGATTAGGTAGCATATGTATCAATTTATCCATCAAAATATACCAAATCGTAGACAATTAAGTGCAATAGATGTGTCTATTTCTAGTCACATCAAACACCCCCATACTTACTCTTTACTCGACCTCGAGTAAACAAATAAAAACTACAATATTTTTGGTTAGCTCATAGGTTCATAACAAAGCAACTTATCCTCACTTTAATGCCTCAACAATTTTAACATGCACAGTAATGAAAGGCGGTGAAAAGTTAACAGTGGAACAAGTTCAATCCCTATACATTTCATACTCAACAAAATAGTGAACGTGTGTGTGTGGTCATAAACAAGTGTTGTGTACAAATTATAGTTCCAAAATATGTAAATCCACAATAGTTCAAGTCATACACTAACACAAGTATAAGCTCACTTGCACACTCTTCTCCACTATCTTAGCTACTTTGCAAACATAAATCAAGTAGGTCTTTATTAGCTTGTAGCTTGGCCTAGGTATTGGCTTATGAAAGAAAGGGTAAGGATATTCAAACAAGAGAGTATGATGAAATGCACACTAAAAGCTTCTCTTCTTGTATGAATTTTTCAAACCTTGTTCATTTTTTTCAAGGTTTATTTCAACATTTTTCTTCTTTAGTGCCTTGGCTCCCCTTGGAGTCATATTTTTATCTATTTTCTCAAGACATTCCTTTTTCTTTCATGCATTCCATTATTTTGACAATTAAGCTCACAAATATACTTCAATGATTCCCAAGTGCATTTGAATGAAATACATCATACTCCCTTAAAAGGTATGGATTAAAATCACATTTAGGCTCATTAGGGAAGGATGATAAGCTAGTCAAGGAATGTTGAATGGGGGTCTTGAGTATGCTTAGCATACTCCCATTCTTTTACATTAAGGCTCAAAAAGGGTACTAGAGATTGATTTTGTTTACATGGTAGGCTTGAAAGGCTCAAACGCATCAAAGATTGCCTATATCACTTTCATGTTTGCAAGTAGTCTAGACATACGCCTCAAAGAGCATGTAGTTAAGTTCTAGCATGTATTAGAGACTTCTTAAGACTATCACAAAGTTACACAATCTTCACTAAGCTATGCACACTTCACAAGCCATGACAATAATGTGCTCAAAATATTCAACTACTAAGTTAAAGTAAACTTTGCATTAGAGTTCAAAGTGTTCCAAGGTTAACAATTCACCTATGTTCAAAAGCATGCATGATATCAATTAGGTTTCATCATGGGCTAGTGATTCTAAGCATGTGTTCATTACTTATGAGCTCAAAATTTTCAAATTTTTCGATTTTTTTGTATTTTTGAAATAAGAAAAACAATAACACACTACTAATCCCTCCCCCATACTTAAATCTTACATTGTCCCCAATGTAAGACAAAAATAGAAGAAAAGAGAAAAGTCTAACTAGTAAAGCAATAAAAATAAAAGGGAGAAAAGAAACTAACTCCCCTTGGGTTGCCTCCCAAGCAGCGCCTCTGTTTAACGTCGGTGGCCCGACGCCAGTTCTCTCGCTTAAGGCGATGCCTATTCGCCTTGCACCTCTTGGAGGGTTTTTGTCTTTTCACTATGTCGCCTTCCTCCAAAGGAATCAGTTGAGGTCGATCAAGATCTACCTCATAGCATCCTTTAACTTGTTGTCCCCTATGCTCGCCTTTGGGAATCTCATTCTGGTGAGATTCCTTGTTATCCACATCGACCTCTGTTTCTTCTTCAAGTATTGATGGCATCAGTACCATCGTTTCTGGAGTTTCTACCTCTTTGCCACTGTCCAAGGTGTTGTCTTCGAAAAAATAGTCCCAAGGATCCATTTCAACACAGTACTCTATCGCCGACTCCTCTTCCACATCACTTGATTCATCTAAGTATTCAACATAGCTCTCAGTTGGAAACTTACCTTGCGGAGTTGTAGGATATACAAGCTCCTTTTCTTCTATTGGCACATGTATCTCCACTTCTAGCTCGGGTGGCATCAGTACCACCTTCTCCATAGTCTCCTCTTCTTCATCACTCCATGATTCGAATGCAATCATGGTCTCCTTTTGTGCTGCTATCCGATCGGCTGATCTTATTATTTGCTCCATTTGGTTCCCAAATTCTGAGTGCTAGCCCTGAATTCCTGTTGAAATTGCAAAGTACTATCATTAAGTTTTGAAAGAAGATCCTCTAAAGACTCACCAGGGGTATGATATTGAGGTTGTTGCGGCCATGGCGAATATTGTGGTATGTATGGCGGTAGATAGGACTGCATGTAAGGTGGAGGTGGGCTCATCCATTGATTGTCATAGTTGAGATTGGGATGATCACTCCAACTTGAGTTGTATGTTCTTTGTCCACTCCCTACGCCAAGTTGGTGCACAAGATACGCCAATTCGTCTAGTCGCCTATAGTCCTCCATGAAAAGATCCAATTTTTAAGAAATCAACCTGTAAGCACGAACAAACAAGAGTAGCGGTGTGGGGGAAAGAAAGAAATAAAACGAAATAGAGAAAAAAAAACAGAAAATATTAACACAAAAATATACAACGCCTCCCCGGCAACGGCGCCAAAATTTGGTGTGCGCTTATCGTGTACGCCCAAATTAACCCCACTCAATCCTCAAGATTGATAACAATAATGTAGTAGCGTGAGTAGGGATCGATCCCACGAGGAGGTGTGAATTCTTGTGTTAATGAAAATCAAAATCAAAAGAATAAAAGATGGGGTTGTGAATGAATTATACTAATTAAAATTAAAACTAAAGATTAAAGTAACGAAAGTTATTCTTGGTATCGGTCGACTCTTCCTTGGAATTATCATCTATTTCATCGATTCACAAAAGACTCAATTTTTCATATGAATATTCATCGTTGGACGTTTAATCCAATAATCAAAGTCCTATCTCACCTTACGTGTAGTTAAGTAGCCCAAGCGTTCTAGTTTAACCCTTATCAAACAATCAATCAAAATACAAGCGATTAAGATTTAAATTGATGATAGCATATGAACTAGTGAGATCGATGAAGCTAAACAACATAATCCAAGCGTCTATGTTTAATCTAGTCAAGTGTTCTTCCTAAGAATTTAACAAACTCACAAGCGGAATTTAATTAATCTTAGTTGCTTCGTAAATTAGAGGGATCAAACGATTCCGTATTTGATATCTAATTTAGCGTTAGATTTCATGCAAGTTATTAGGTTGTCAATCCAATAAACAAACACAACAATCATATCAATAAAATCAGAAAAACTCTTGATACTCAATAAAATTGATAATTAAAGCGTAATAATCTCCCCAAGATAAATAAATCCAAGGATTTGTCTTCCTCAACCAAGAATTAAAACTAGCTAGACATAATCTAAGATAAAGCAATAAATAAAAACAAGGGAAAGAAAACTAATCCAATCTCCGCTCGTCGAGGTGTCAATCCCGCCTTCGCTTCGATCTTCGTAGCGTTCTTCAACAAAATTGAGAGAAAAATTATAAAACTATCCTAAACTACTCTACCCTAACTATCTAGATCGTTAAAAGGTCTGAATTTCGAGTATATATGTATTGGGAGGCTGATGGAGTAGGTTAGAATCCATGTGGGAAGGAAAGAAATCAAGTTTTTTAATTTTCCAAAAGTCTTCAGGCGTAATTACGCGTATAATGGCGTAGCTACGCCTAGACATGCCGTAGCGTTGGCGTAATTACGCCTGTGAATGGCGTAATTACGCCTGTCCATCGTTTTTCTGGCGAGTTTTGTATTTTGGCCATAACTTTCACATACGAACTCCGAATTCGACGAGTCAGCTGTCCACGCGAAGATAACTCAAAGTTCTACAACTTTTATATGGACCACATTCCCAAAACTTGGCTGGAATACATAGAAATTTGAGGAGAAAGGAGCAACATGTGTCTTTGATTCCGGTTTTTTTCCTCTTTTCTTCAACTTTATTGCTTCTTTCATCATTTTAGCTTGATTTCTTCACCTTTCCCTACATTTACACAAATATACGATTAGGTAGCATATGTATCAATTTATCCATCAAAATATACCAAATCGTAGACAATTAAGTGCAATAGATGTGTCTATTTCTAGTCACATCAGTTATATTATGTGGTCGTGTAGAGCCATCCCAGGTACCAGCACAATCAAGGAGATAAGTCTGTTGACTCCTCCTCCTTTTGAAAAGGTACGTAAGAGACGTACGGGCATCGGACGGTAAAACACATCTTTACACTACGACTATGCTTTTATTGCATGAGTATTCATGATGAAATGATGATGTTTATAAGATGTTTACGATGTTTATAAGACGTCTACGACGTTGATAAGATGTTGATATATATTCATATGATGTTATTTGTGGTAAGATGCCACGGGGTAAGATGCCCCTTATGGTAAGAGGCCATACGATGTTATTGTGGTAAGATGCCACGGGGTAAGATGCCCCACATGGTAAGAGGCCATGCGATGTTTATAATGTTGTAAGATGCCACAGAGTAAGATGCCCATATGCATGATTATGAATCAGGGACAACAATAAGAAGTTAATGAATAACCAGCATATTTACTTAACCAATATTTCATGCATTTACTATGATGTTTTTATGATGTTAAGTAAGATTGTATATGCTTATGATGTGTTGTCCCTGTAGGTACGCTTTTGGGCTAAAGGACTAAGGGTCCGGTTGAGGTCGTGAGCTACGAGGAACACAGGAATGTATAGGATTCAAGTCACGATTAGTATCTACTCTAGGAGTAGTATAAATCTAAATATTAACATTCTTTTGGGAATGTAATGAATCATTTTTGAAGTCTTTTATTTTGGCATGTAACCCTGTTAGCTCATGTAACAACCAGAACCTTAAGATGTTATTAATGCATGATTATTCCTTCTTATGTCTATTAATCACTGTTAAGGTGGGAAGACCCCACATATCCTACGTAGAACGACCAATCAGAATTCTGGATCGAGAGGATCGCAGACTACGAAGCAAGATTATACCGATGGTCAAAGATCAGTGGAATCGTCGGGGTGTCGAGGAGGCTACGTGGGAGACGGAACGGCATATGGTGCAGCATTACCCGGAACTATTATGGTATGTTATTTATGTTTAGTTTCTTTGTGGGTAAGTGCATGCGATTTCGAGGACGGAATCTTATAAGTAGGGGAGTATTGTGATGCCCCGAAATTTATTATATGCAATTTGGGCATTAATGATGTTTACATGAAAGGATGTTTATATGTCTATGTATTAACATACATGTTATGATATGCTTTAAGGGTGTGGTGCATTTATATTGGGGATTATGAGTATGTTCATGTTTTATGATAGGGGTGTGGTATTATGTTATGATGATATGATGTGGGAGGCATGTTGAGTGTTTTAAAGGATGTATTAATTAAATAAAGATGAAAAATATTGAGTTAGGATATTTTAATACATCGTACTAAATACCGGGACACAATTAAACACCACATGACCACCACAACCCACACCACCCCCCCTACTCGGCCACCTCCCTTTTTCCCCCCACTTGTTTAACCCATACCCCCACTTGATCAAGCCCATACTTCCAATCAACCTCCATCTCCTTCTCTCCTCCTCCTCTCCTCCATTCTCGTCCCAAAGAGCTGCATCAAGGCAGGAAAAGACTTGGTTTTAAGGGCATTGAAAACCTTGCAATAAGAGGAGCAAAAAGAGAGGGGTAAGTTGGTACCCTGTTTTTCTGGGTTTTGTTCAAGTTTGGGTTTGGTGGGATGATTTTTATGCATGCTAAGTATAGGTTTGGGTGAAACCTTGGTATGGGTACTTACATGAAAGTATTATGTAGCTATTAGCATGTTTGCTCGAGCATATTACATGTTTTATGTGATAGATTTCTTGTTATGAAAGTATATGCTCGAAAATCTGGGCAAAGAGATGCATGCTCTGTTTTCTGTAAAGATTGGATGAGATCTAAGTTTATGATGATGTTATGATGCATGCTAGCTTAGGTCTTGTAGAACCTTTGATTTAAGTACCTACATGGAAGTTTTATGAAGTTCCTAGCATGTTTGTTTGAGCAAGTATGATGTGTTATGAAGTAGTTTTGATGCCATAAAATGAGGTGCTAAAAAATCTTGAGAAGTCCCAATTTTTCAGAGCGCTCGATCGATCGAGATTCTGGTCCCGATCGATCGAGCGAGGCAGAAGCTTTTAAAGTATTGTTTGAAATTCAGGTGCCGATAGATCGAAGTAATTTCCGATCGATCGGTGAAGCTCCTCGATCGATCGGTAAGAAGATTTCGATCGATCGGTCGAGGCAGAAGTTGGGCACTAATTTTTTATGCTTTCTCGATCGATCGAGACATGGGTTCCGATCGATCGAGAGAGGCAGAATCTTGGCAAAAGTTTTTAATTGTTTTATGTTGGCAATGATTCATGATATGGTATCTAATATGGTATGTTGTGGTTATGTAGAACCATCCCAGGTACCAGCACAGTCAAGGAGATAAAGTCTGTTGACTCCTCCTCCTTTTGAAAAGGTACGTAAGAGACGTACGGGCATCGGACGGTAAAACACATCCCTACATTACTACTATGCTTTTATCGCATGAATATTTATGATGAAATGATGATGTTTATAAGACGTTTATATATTCATACGATGTTTATTATGTGGTAAGATGCCACGGGGTAAGATGCCCATATGGTAAGAGGCCATACGATGTTTATTATGTGGTAAGATGCCACGAGGTAAGATGCCCATATGGTAAGAGGCCATACGATGTTTATTATGTGGTAAGATGCCACGGGGTAAGATGCCCATATGGTAAGAGGCCATACGATGTTTATTATGTGGTAAGATGCCACGGGTAAGATGCCCATATGGTAAGAGGCCATACGATGTTTATTATGTGGTAAGATGCCACAGGGTAAGATGCCCATATGCATGAATATGAATCAGGGACAACAAAAAGAAGTTAACGAATAACTAGCATGTTTACTTAACCAAGATTTCATACATTTACTGTGATGTTTTTATGATGTTTAGTAAAATTGTATATGCTCATGATGTGTTGTCCCTGTAGGTACACTTTTGGACTAAAGGGGCTAAGGGTCGGGTTGAAGATGTGAGCTACAAGGATACAAGATGCATAAGATTCTATTTATGTTAGTATCTACTCTAGGAGTAGTATAAATCTAAAACGTTAGCATTCTTGTATAGGAATGTATGTATTAAGTTTACGAAGTTTTTATGTTGGCCTGTAATCCTATTAGCTCACGTAACAACTAGAACCCTAAAACGTTATAATATGCATGTGTAGTTCAATTTTTCTTATACTAATACTGTTAAGGTGGGAAGACCCCACATCTCGTGTTCAATTTCCAAATCTCATTATATCAGTGGCATAATACCCCTCGCGTTAACATGACAGCGGAAATACCCCTCGCTTAGACAATACCAGCGGCACTAATATCCCTCGCTATAAATATGACAGCGGTCGTGTTCTTCGCTTCATATTAGCGGCAAATATTCTCTCATCGCTACGGTATGACAGCGGCAAGTATTCACATCGCTACGCCACTGGCGGCAAGTATTCTCCATCACTGGAATATTATCTCGACTCACAATCACATGCACCAATGCATCCAATATACACATGCAACCACAATGCATGACTAAACTGTGTATGCAATCCATGATGCATAACTAAAACCATGTATGCAACCACAATGCATAATTGATCCTATGTGTGCAACCATAGTGCATAACCAATTCAATGCGTAATAATACGTTTTACCGTCCGATGCCCGTACGTCTCACTACGTACCTCAGTTCCAAAAGTGGAGATGTCGTGGGACTTTATCTCCTTTGTTGTGTGGCTACCTGGGATGGTTCTACACAATCATACAAACCAATATTAGAAGCCAATTTATGAACCAATACCAAAAATCCCACAAAATATTCAAAATACATCATTCTGGCATCTCGCGATCGATCGCTGTGGAGTCCCGATCGATGGCGAGGTCCAGCAGCCTTGAATGCCAAATTCTAGCGTTAGGCGATCGATCGCCATTTTTGAGGCGATCGATCGCTCGCCTCACCGATCGATCGCCCCATCATGGCGATCGATCGCCAGCCACAGCAATCGCCTACTGCCCGCGTGCGATCGATCGCCATTTTTGGGCGATCGATCGCCGCTGTCTACACATCGAGAATCCACCATTTTTGCCCCAAAATTTCTTCCCATAATCACCAACACTTACACCAACAAACCCAAAACATAAAAACACTAAAAACCTTCAACAAACACCATTAAACAACCAAAAATTTAATATCCAACCAAAAACCATACCAACCAAAAACAAACCCATCTCCAAATCAACCAAAACTATTTCAAACCCAAACCAAACATTATAAAAACAACAAGGAGGTATTCATACCTCTTGGGGACTCCAAAACTCACAATAAATCCCACAAATCAAGTTTTTGCAAGGATTTCTCCTCCACCTTTGTAAGGCCTTGCTACCCTAACATCTTAAGGTTCCGGTTGCTACGGCTTTTGCCGATCGATCGGTGTTCTTTACCGATCGATCGGTCGCTCTGTTTCAGCCCAGATTATCCAGAATTGTCGAGCACCTCATTTCATTCACTTATAACCACCTCATAACACATAAAACGTGCTCGGACAAAAGTGCTAGGGGCTCTAACATACTTCCATGCAAGTGCTCATATTAAAGTTTCATCAAAACTAAGCTAAGCATGCATCACAAAGAGCCCACCAACTCAACACTCAACCAAGAATTCCCTAGAACAGGGCATAAAAACTCAGCCCAGAATTCTCGAACATGCATCTTTATAGCAACGAAACTACCACATAACCCGTAGTCCATGCTCAAACAAATATGCTGGTAATTTCACCAAACTACCATGTATGTATTCACGTCAAAGGTTTACTCAAAACCTAAGCTAGCATGCTTCAAATCTTCATAATAAAACTCATAATCAACATAAAAACAGGGCACTTCCCCTGCCCAGATTTTCGAGGAACACTTTCACAACTCGAAATCTAACACATAAAGCATGTAAGTTGCTTAACAAAACATGCTAGGGGCTTCATAAACATTACTTACAAGAACATACATGCATAAAAACGAAAAAGCTGGTGAACCAGTGTGATTCCTCACCACTTTTGCTCTTCGATTTTTGTCAAGAAAAGATAAGTAAAATCCTATCTCTTTCTTCCTAATAGCAGCACAAATTACCGACGAAAGGAAGGAAAGAAGAAGGAGGTTTTTGGAAGAGTTAAAAGTGAAAATATCGGAGCGCATACTAGCCTACTTGGCCAACAGTTTTCCAGAAAACAGGGGAGGGGGCGTGGGTTGCTGCAAGTGGGGGTAGGGTGGTTGCATGTAGGGTGGTCTTGTGGTGTTTAATTGTGTCCCGGTATTTAGTATGATGTATTAAAATATCCTCACTCGATATTTTATAACTTCATTTAATTAATACATCCTTTAAAACACCCAACATGCCCCCTAAATCATATCATCACATCATAAATATAACCCCCAATTTAAAAGTACCACAAATCCCTTAATGACATCGTAAATCATCATCGTAGCATATAATCATAACATAAAACATTTCGGGGGTGTTACATTACTCCCCTACTTATAAGATTTCGTCCTCGAAATCCACATGCATCATCATATCGAAACTAAACATAAAAACATACCAGAGAATAGTTCCGGATAGTGCTGCACCATATGCCGTTCCGTCTCCCACGTAGCCTCCTCGACACCCCGACGATCCCACTGAACTTTGACCATCGGTATAACTTTGCTTCGTAGTCTGCGATCCTCTCGATCCAGAATTCTGATTGGTCGTTCTACGTAGGACACATCTGAGTCTAACTGAACTTCAGTAGGCTGTAAGACATGAGACGGGTCTGGCTCATACTTCCGTAACATAGAAACGTGAAAAACATCGTGTATGCCAGATAAAGACGGCGGGTAGAGCCAAACGATATGCCAAAGTACCGATACGCTGCAATACTTCCTATGGCCCGACATACCTCGGAGATAACTTTCCCCGCATACCAAAACGAACCACACCCCTGAAGGACGAGATATTTAAGAAGACCCTGTCTCCTAACTGGAATTCCAGCGGTCGTCGCCGCTTATTGGCATAGGCTGTTTGCCTATCCTGGGCCGCTTTCATCTTTTGGCGTATCATCTTAATCTTTTCTTCCATGTCCTTGATCATATCCGGTCCTCCGACCGCTTTGCTAGTCAAGTCCTCCCAATACAGTGGTGACCTATATCGTCGTCCATAAAGAGCTTCAAAAGGAGCCATTTGAATGCTCGCCTGATAACTGTTATTATAGGAGAACTCCACCAGCGGCACTGAATCCTGCCACGGAGTATCAAACTTCAAAATACATGCCCTCAACATGTCCTCGAGCGTCTGAATGGTACGCTCTGTTTGGGCCTGTCTGAGGGTGATAGGTCGTACTCAGTCTCACCTCTGTGCCCAAAGCTGTCTGGAGACCCTCCCAGAAATGTGAAGTGAACCTCGGGTCTCTGTCAGACACTATCGAGACTGGAATACCATGCAACCTTACCACATCCCGTATATACATTTGGGCCATCTTCAAGTATGTAAAAGACATGCTCTAAGGGACGAAGTGAGCCACCTTCGTCAGCCTATCCACGATCACCATATCGCATCAAATAAGACGTCCTTGGCAAGTGGGTCACGAAGTCCATAGATATATGCTCCCACTTCCATTCAGGTACCTCTAAGCTCTTCAGCTCGCCACCAGGCCTCTGCCTCTCTGCCTTTACCTGGATGGTACTCAATTTCACAATCATAATCCTTAAGTAAATCCATCCATCTTCTTTGCTGTGTATTCCATTCAGCCTAAGTGAATAGAAACTTCAGGCTCTTATGGTCCGTATAGATGGTAAACGACGTACCATACTAGTAATGCCTCCAAATCTTCAAGGCAAATACAATGGCTGCCAGCTCCAAATTATGGACTGGATACCTAGCCTCATGCGGCTTCAACTGCCTTGATGTATAAGCTATCACATGCTTATCTTGCATCAACACATAGCCCAAACCCTGTAGTGACGCATCCGTATACAAGGCAAACCTCTTATTCTCAGAAGGAATCACCAATACTGGTGCCGTAGACAAACGACGCTCCAGTTCTTGGAAGCTTTCCTCACAAGCTTCAGACCAATAGAACGACACTCCTATCTGAGTCAGCTGTGTCAGGGGTCTGGCAATCTTTGAGAAACCCTCGACGAAACGTCGGTAATATCCTGAAAGCTGTCTTCTGGTCATCATCTTCTCTTACTCGAATTTGATGGCTACTCGACCTCAGATCGATCTTACTGTAGAGCCTCGTACTCTGCAGCTGGTCAAACAAATCATAATTCCTTGGAAGCGGATACTTGTCCTTTACCGTGGCTTTGTTCAGTTGTCTGTAATCGATGCATAGACGCATCGAACCATCCTTCTTTTTGACAAATAAAACTGGTGCACCCCAGGGCGATACGCTAGAGCGTAATTAGCCCTTGTCAAGGAGCTCTTGCAACTGAATCTTTAACCTCCTTAGCTCCGCTGGTGCCATCCTATATGGGGCACGAGAAAAGGCAGACGTCCCTGGTAGTAACTCAATCCCAAACTCGACCTCTCTCGTCGGTGGGAAATCCGGGAATCTCCTCCGGAAAAGAAATCAGTAAATTCCACCACTACGGGCACATCTTTGACCCTTAAGTTTTCTTTCTTTTTCATGACATCAATAGCATAGATAAGATATCCCGTATGGCCTCGTTCCAATAACTGTGCCATCTTGACAGCAGATATCAACGGAATCCTTGAACGGGAACCACCTCCAAAGAATGTCCACTGGACTCCCATATCAGATCTGAATCGGAGAGTCCTCTGCCTGCAGTTCACCACTGGCTGATACCTGTTCAGAACGTCAATGCCTACAATACAGTCAAAGTCTGACATCCCCGGAATAATCAAGTCTGATCTTAACTCATTATCCTCAAAAAAATGAGGCCATCATAGACAATCTGATCAGTAATCATACTTCTTCCAGCGGTGTTGAGACCGCTATTACCTCCTCCGGAGCCGCTGTAGTCTGCTCCCTGGTCAGTGCATAAAACTGACCCTGAGGTGGCCCCATAGGCTAACCTCAATACCGCCTTGGTATAACAATGATCTTTGCTATACTGCTCTGTCTGCAGGCCTTCCCGCAGAGTTCCGTTGTCCCTCCCTATTGGGACATTCTCGAGCAAGGTGGCCCTTATCGCCACATACACAACAAATCAAACAGTCTTTCATCGAATGTGATTGCCCACAAATAGAGCATTGGACCCTTCCAAATCTGCCTCCCTGAGGCTGTCCTCTTCATGTAGGGGCGTCATTCCTACGACTTCCTTTACAACGATTCTCGGGCCTCTTACCACTGAATTTCGACGCTGATGTGTTCCCTCTTGGTTTAAACTGATCAACCCTGGGTTTCAAATTATCAGAAGTAGCTTTCTGAGGAGGTGCTGGAGGTGGCACGGCATCAGAATATGCACCAACCCCCAGTTTAGCCAGCTCAGCCCGTAAAAGGGCATCATCAAAGCAAGCAGGGCCATAAGTGACGACCCTGTCATACAGTTCAGGCCTCAATCCTTTCACGAGGTTCCTCATCTTTGCTTAAGGTTAGTAAACTTATCTTCCTTAGCCTGTCGTGCAGCAGCTGAAAAGTAGCGGGTCAGAACCAAGTTCTGAGCAGCTTCCAATTAGTTTTCTGTCCCTGATCCTCTTGCTCTACTACTGGGGTCTTCCACCACATCAATGCCTTCTTGGCCGGTTGAAATTCCGCTAACCTTATTCATGCTGACTTCACACATGGAGCTGCCACAAACATCTGTTCCATCCTTTCTAACCACTCCTCGGCTAGTTCCCCTATCTCAGTTCATTCGAACATCGGGGGTCGGTATGCCAGAAACTGAGCCAAACTTATCTCCCCAGGTAGTAACTGTTGCTGGCTGTGGTAAGGGGTTCGTACTCCCAGCACTTGCATTAACGATAATCACACAACTTACTTCAACATTTGCTGCCATGCTGCAACACAAGGGTTAACAACAATACCCAAAAGCAGTTCATATAATACATCGTTAGAGAAACAAAACATGTTAGTGTAACATCATATACTTCCTGTGCAACATATGCATAAAACATGTTAAAAATAAGCACCTAGCCAACTTATTGCTAAGGCTACCCTTCACTCATTCCCGGGTTATCTAACCACTGCTCTGATACCACTAATGTAAGGCCTTGCTACCCTAACAGTGTTATAGTGACATAAGAAGGACTAATCATGCATTAAATAACATCTTAAGGTTCCGGTTGTTACATGAGCTAATAGGATTACATGCCAAAATACAAAACTCCAAAAATTATTCATTACATTCCCAAAAGATTGTTAACATTTAGATTTACACTACTCCTAGAGTAGATACTAATCATGACTTGAATCCTATACATTCCTGTGTTCCTCGTAGCTCACTGCCTCAACCCGACCCTTAGTCCTTTAGTCCAAAAGTGTACCTACAGGGACAACACATCATGAGCATATACAATCTTACTTAACATCATAAAACATCACAGTAAATGCATGAAATCTTGGTTAAGTAAATATGCTGGTTATTCATTAACTTCTTTTTGTTGTCCCTGATTCATATTAATGCATATGGGCATCTTGCCCTGTGGCATCTTACCACATCATAAACATCGTATGGCCTCTTACCATATGGGCGTCTTACCCCGTGGCATCTTACCACATAATAACATCGTATGACCTCTTACCATATGGGCATCTTACCCCATGGCATCTTACCACATAATAACATCGTATGGCCTCTTACCATATGGGCATCTTACCCCGTGGTATCTTACAACATAATAACATCGTATGGCCTCTTACCATATGGGCATCTTACCCCGTGGCATCTTACCACATAATAACATCGTATGAATATATAAACATCTTATAAACATCATCATTTCATCATGAATACTCATGCAATAAAAGCATAGTCGTAGTGTAAAGATGTGTTTTACCGTCCGATGCCCGTACGTCTCTTACGTACCTTTTTAAAAGGAGGAGGAGTCAACAGACTCTATCTCCTTGACTGTGCTGGTACCTGGGATGGTTCTACATAACCACACAACACAATATTAGGCACCTCATAATAATCCAAAAATCAAAACTCAAATAAAAATCACATTTTTAAAAATCAGGCACTACCAATCGATCGGCCCTAATCACCGATCGATCGGTGAACATTTCGAATTAAATAAAAAAGCTACCGCTTTTGCCGATCGATCGGTGTTCTTTACCGATCGATCGGTCGCTCTGTTTCAGCCCAGATTGTCCAGAATTGCCGAGCACCTCATTTCATGCACTTATAACCACCTCATAACACATAAAACGTGCTCGAACAAAAGTGCTAGGGGCTCTTAACATACTTCAATGCAAGTGCTCATATTAAAGTTTCATCAAACTAAGCTAAGCATGCATCACAAAGAGCCCACCAACTCAACACTCAACCAAGAATTCCCCAGAACAGGGCATAAAAACTCAGCCCAGAATTCTCGAACATGCATCTTTATAGCAACGAAACTACCACATAACCCGTAGTTCATGCTCAAACAAATATGCTGGTAATTTCACCAAACTACCATGTATGTATTCACGTCAAAGGTTTACTCAAAACCTAAGCTAGCATGCTTCAAATCTTCATAATAAAACTCATACTCAACATAAAAACAGGGCACTTCCCCTGCCCAGATTTTCGAGGAACACTTTCACAACTCGAAATCTAACACATAAAGCATGTAAGTTGCTTAACAAAACATGCTAGGGGCTTCATAAACATTACTTACAAGAACATACATGCATAAAAACGAAAAAGCTGGTGAACCAGCGTGATTCCTCACCACTTTTGCTCTTCGATTTTTGTCAAGAAAAGATAAGTAAAATCCTATCTCTTTCTTCCTAATAGCAGCTCAAATTACCGACGAAAGGAAGGAAAGAAGAAGGAGGTTTTTGGAAGAGTTAAAAGTGAAAATATCTGAGTGCATACTAGCCTACTTGGCCAACAGTTTTCCAGAAAACAGGGGAGGATGCGTGGGTTGCTACAAGTGGGGGTAGGGTGGTTGCATGTAGGGTGGTCTTGTGGTGTTTAATTGTGTCCCGGGTATTTAGTACGATGTATTAAAATATCCTCACTCGATATTTTATAACTTCATTTAATTAATACATCCTTTTAAAACACCCAACATGCCCCCTAAATCATATCATCACATCATAAATATAACCCCCAATTTAAAAGTACCACAAATCCCTTAAACACATCGTAAATCATCATCGTAGCATATAATCATAACATAAAACATTTCGGGGGTGTTACATTACTCCCCTACTTATAAGATTTCGTCCTCGAAATCCACATGCATCATCATATCGAAACTAAACATAAAAACATACCAGAGAATAGTTCCGGATAGTGCTGCACCATATGCCGTTCCGTCTCCCACGTAGCCTCCTCGACACCCCGACGATCCCACTGAACTTTGACCATCGGTATAACTTTGCTTCGTAGTCTGCGATCCTCTCGATCCAGAATTCTGATTGGTCGTTCTACGTAGGACAATCTGATTTGGTCCGTCTACGTAGGACACATCTGAGTCTAACTGAACTTCAGTAGGCTGTAAGACATGAGACGGGTCTGGCTCATACTTCCGTAACATAGAAAACGTGAAAAACATCGTGTATGCCAGATAAAGACGGCGGTAGAGCCAAACGATATGCCAAAGTACCGATACGCTGCAATACTTCCTATGGCCCGACATACCTCGGAGATAACTTCCCCGCATACCAAAACGAACCACAACCCCTGAAGGGCGAGATATTTAAGAAGACCCTGTCTCCTAACTGGAATTCCAGCGGTCGTCGCCGCTTATTGGCATAGGCTGTTTGCCTATCCTGGGCCGCTTTCATCTTTTGGCGTATCATCTTAATCTTTTCTTCCATGTCCTTGATCATATCCGGTCCTCCGACCGCTTTGCTAGTCAAGTCCTCCCAATACAGTGGTGACCTACATCGTCGTCCATACAGAGCTTCAAAAGGAGCCATTTGAATGCTCGCCTGATAACTGTTATTATAGGAGAACTCCACCAGCGGCACTGAATCCTGCCACGGAGTATCAAACTTCAAAATACATGCCCTCAACATGTCCTCGAGCGTCTGAATGGTACGCTCTGTTTGGGCTTCTGTCTGAGGGTGATAGGTCGTACTCAGTCTCACCTCTGTGCCCAAAGCTGTCTGGAGACCCTCCCAGAAATGTGAAGTGAACCTCGGGTCTCTGTCAGACACTATCGAGACTGTAATACTATGCAACCTTACCACATCCCGTATATACATTTGGGCCATCTTCAAGTATGTAAAAGACATGCTGTAAGGGACGAAGTGAGCCACCTTCGTCAGCCTATCCACGATCACCCAAATCGCATCAAATCCTTAAGACGTCCTTGGCAAGTGGGTCACGAAGTCCATAGATATATGCTCCCACTTCCATTCAGGTACCTCTAAGCTCTTCAGCTCGCCACCAGGCCTCTGCCTCTCTGCCTTTACCTGGATGGTACTCAATTTCACAATCATAATCCTTAAGTAAATCCATCCATCTTCTTTGCTGTGTATTCCATTCAGCCTAAGTGAATAGAAACTTCAGGCTCTTATGGTCCGTATAGATGGTAAACGACGTACCATACTAGTAATGACTCCAAATCTTCAAGGCAAATACAATGGCTGCCAGCTCCAAATTATGGACTGGATACCTAGCCTCATGCGGCTTCAACTGCCTTGATGTATAAGCTATCACATGCTTATCTTGCATCAACACATAGCCCAAACCCTGTAGTGACGCATCCGTATACAAGGCAAACCTCTTATTCTCAGAAGGAATCACCAATACTTGTGCCGTAGACAAACGACGCTCCAGTTCTTGGAAGCTTTCCTCACAAGCTTCAGACCAATAGAACGACACTCCTATCTGAGTCAGCTGTGTCAGGGGTCTGGCAATCTTTGAGAAACCCTCGACGAAACGTCGGTAATATCCTGAAAGCTGTCTTCTGGTCATCATCTTCTCTTACTCGAATTTGATGGTACCTCGACCTCAGATCGATCTTACTGTAGAGCCTCGTACTCTGCAGCTGGTCAAACAAATCATAATTCCTTGGAAGCGGATACTTGTCCTTTACCGTGGCTTTGTTCAGTTGTCTGTAATCGATGCATAGACGCATCGAACCATCCTTCTTTTTGACAAATAAAACTGGTGCACCCCAGGCGATACGCTAGAGCGTAATTAGCCCTTGTCAAGGAGCTCTTGCAACTGAATCTTTAACCTCCTTAGCTCCGCTGGTGCCATCCTATATGGGGCACGAGAAAAGGCAGACGTCCCTGGTAGTAACTCAATCCCAAACTCGACCTCTCTCGTCGGTGGGAAATCCGGGAATATCCTCCGGAAAAGAAATCAGTAAATTCCACCACTACGGGCACATCTTTGACCCTTAAGTTTTCTTTCTTTTTCATGACATCAATAGCATAGATAAGATATCCCGTATGGCCTCGTTCCAATAACTGTGCCATCTTGACAGCAGATATCAACGGAATCCTTGAACGGGAACCACCTCCAAAGAATGTCCACTGGACTCCCATATCAGATCTGAATCGGACAGTCCTCTGCCTGCAGTTCACCACTGGTTGATACCTGTTCAGAACGTCAATGCCTACAACACAGTCAAAGTCTGACATCCCCGGAACAATCAAGTCTGATCTTAACTCATTATCCTCAAAATAAATGAGGCCATCATAGACAATCTGATCAGTAATCATACTTCTTCCAGCGGTGTTGAGACCGCTATTACCTCCTCCGGAGCCGCTGTAGTCTGCTCCCTGGTCAGTGCATAAAACTGACCCTGAGGTGGCCCCATAGGCTAACCTCCATACCGCCTTGGTATAACAATGATCTTTGCTATACTGCTCTGTCTGCAGGCCTTCCCGCAGAGTTCCGTTGTCCCTCCCTATTGGGACATTCTCGAGCAAGGTGGCCCTTATCGCCACATACACAACAAATCAAACAGTCTTTCATCGAATGTGATTGCCCACAAATAGAGCACTGGACCCTTCCAAATCTGCCTCCCTGAGGCTGTCCTCTTCATGTAGGGGCGTCATTCCTACGACTTCCTTTCCAACGATTCTCGGGCCTCTTACCACTGAATTTCGACGCTGATGTGTTCCCTCTTGGTTTAAACTGATCAACCCTGGGTTTCAAATTATCAGAAGTAGCTTTCTGAGGAGGTGCTGGAGGTGGCACGGCATCAGAATATGCACCAACCCCCAGTTCAGCCAGCTCAGCCCGTAAAAGGGCATCATCAAAGCAAGCAGGGCCATAAGTGACGACCCTGTCATACAGTTCAGGCCTCAATCCTTTCACGAGGTTCCTCATCTTTGCTTAAGGTTAGTAAACTTATCTTTCTTAGCCTGTCGTGCAGCAGCTGAAAAGTAGCGGGTCAGAACCAAGTTCTGAGCAGCTTCCAATTAGTTTTCTGTCCCTGATCCTCTTGCTCTACTACTGGGGTCTTCCACCACATCAATGCTTTCTTGGCCAGTTGAAATTCCGCTAACCTTATTCATGCTGACTTCACACATGGAGCTGCCACAAACATCTGTTCCATCCTTTCTAACCACTCCTCGGCTAGTTCCCCTGTCTCAGTTCCTTCGAACATCGGGGGTCGGTATGCCAGAAACTGAGCCAAACTTATCTCCCCAGGTAGTAACTGTTGCTGGCGGTGGTAAGGGGTTCGTACGCCCAGCACTTGCATTAACACTAATCACACAACTTACTTCAACATTTGCTGCCATGCTGCAACACAAGGGTTAACAACAATACCCAAAAGCAGTTCATATAACACATCGTTAGAGAAACAAAACATGTTAGTGTAACATCATATACTTCCTGTGCAACATATGCATAAAACATGTTAAAAATAAGCACCTAGCCAACTTATTGCTAAGGCTACCCTTCACTCATTCTCGGGTTATCTAACCACTGCTCTGATACCACTAATGTAAGGCCTTGCTACCCTAACAGTGTTATAGTGACATAAGAAGGACTAATCATGCATTAAATAACATCTTAAGGTTCCGGTTGTTACATGAGCTAATAGGATTACAGGCCAAAATACAAAACTCCAAAAATTATTCATTACATTCCCAAAAGAATGTTAACATTTAGATTTACACTACTCCTAGAGTAGATACTAATCATGACTTGAATCTTATACATTCCTGTGTTCCTCGTAGCTCACTGCCTCAACCCGACCCTTAGTCCTCTAGTCCAAAAGTGTACCTACAGGGACAACACATCATGAGCATATACAATCTTACTTAACATCATAAAAACATCACAGTAAATGCATGAAATCTTGGTTAAGTAAATATGATGGTTATTCATTAACTTCTTTTTGTTGTCCCTGATTCATATTCATGCATATGGGCATCTTGCCCTGTGGCATCTTACCACATCATAAACATCGTATGGCCTCTTACCATATGGGCGTCTTAACCCGTGGCATCTTACCACATAATAACATCGTATGGCCTCTTACCATATGGGCATCTTACCCCATGGCATCTTACCACATAATAACATCGTATGGCCTCTTACCATATGGGCATCTTACCCCGTGGTATCTCACCACATAATAACATCGTATGGCCTCTTACCATATGGGCATCTTACCCCGTGGCATCTTACCACATAATAACATCGTATGAATATATAAACATCTTATAAACATCATCATTTCATCATGAATACTCATGCAATAAAAACATAGTCGTAGTGTAAAGATGTGTTTTACCGCCCGATGCCCGTACGTCTCTTACGTACCTTTTTAAAAGGAGGAGGAGTCAACAGACTTTATCTCCTTGACTGTGCTGGTACCTGGGATGGTTCTACATAACCACACAACACAATATTAGGCACCTCATAATAATCCAAAAATCAAAACTCAAATAAAAATCACATTTTTAAAAATCAGGCACTACCGATCGATCGGCCCTAATCACCGATCGATCGGTGAACATTTCGAATTAAATAAAAAAGCTACGGCTTTTGCCGATCGATCGGTGTTCTTTACCGATCGATCGGTGGCTCTGTTTCAGCCCAGATTGTCCAGAATTGCCGAGCACCTCATTTCATGCACTTATAACCACCTCATAACACATAAAACGTGCTCGAACAAAAGTGCTAGGGGCTCTAACATACTTCAATGCAAGTGCTCATATTAAAGTTTCATCAAAACTAAGCTAAGCATGCATCACAAAGAGCCCACCAACTCAACACTCAACCAAGAATTCCCCAGAACAGGGCATAAAAACTCAGCCCAGAATTCTCGAACATGCATCTTTATAGCAACGAAACTACCACATAACCCGTAGTTCATGCTCAAACAAATATGCTGGTAATTTCACCAAACTACCATGTATGTATTCACGTCAAAGGTTTACTCAAAACCTAAGCTAGCATGCTTCAAATCTTCATAATAAAACTTATACTCAACATAAAAACAGGGCACTTCCCCTGCCCAGATTTTCGAGGAACACTTTTCACAACTCGAAATCTAACACATAAAGCATGTAAATTGCTTAACAAAACATGCTAGGGGCTTCATAAACATTACTTACAAGTATTCATAACAAGGTTTCATCAAACCTAACACTATCATGCCAAAACTGCTATGAAGAACATACATGCATAAAAACGAAAAAGCTGGTGAACCAGCGTGATTCCTCACCACAATTGCTCTTCGATTTTCGTCAAGAAAAGATAAGTAAAATCCTATCTCTTTCTTCCTAATAGCAGCTCAAATTACCGACGAAAGGAAGGAAAGAAGAATGAGGTTTTTGGAAGAGTTAAAAGTGAAAATATCTGAGTGCAAACTAGCCTACTTGGCCAACAGTTTTCCAGAAAACAGGGGAGGGGGCGTGGGTTGCTGCAAGTGGGGGTAGGGTGGTTGCATGTAGGGTGGTCTTGTGGTGTTTAATTGTGTCCCGGTATTTAGTACGATGTATTAAAATATCCTCACTCGATATTTTATAACTTCATTTA
The DNA here is from genome assembly GCA_907163345.1 of Haberlea rhodopensis. NCBI lineage: Eukaryota > Viridiplantae > Streptophyta > Magnoliopsida > Lamiales > Gesneriaceae > Haberlea > Haberlea rhodopensis. The sequence continues at coordinate 22,575,923 of CAJQUN010000004.1, read as the reverse complement.
ATTAATACATCCTTTAAAACACCCAACATGCCCCCTAAATCATATCATCACATCATAAATATAACCCCCAATTTAAAAGTACCACAACTCCCTAAACACATCGTAAATCATCATCATAGCATATAATCATAACATAAAACATTTCGGGGGTGTACAACCTTGAAGTCAAACTCGAAAATTGTGAGGGTTAGGCTTGGGGAGAGCGAGTTGGGGATTTTGGTAAAGTGAGGGAAGAGTGGGGGTTGTGGGGTTAAAAAAGGTTTAATTAAAATTGTACCCCAACAATTAACATGATGTATAAAACATCCCAACATGATATTTTAAAAGCATTTTACCAAAATGCACCAAAACTCCAATTAAAACTGTAAGGACCCCAAGCCCTTAACCCTTAATTAGTGTATTAACCACTATGTGTGGCACATGCTTTCAATAAAAGCCAATCGGGAAGCTCAGATGATACTTTACCATTGAATGGCAACTACAAAATTTCTTTAATATACAATATTAAGATCATCTCTACCCACAATTAGACTCACATGTTCGCCCTTTACCACCCCTTGGTGCCCTTTTGCATTGTGGGTTTTTATAAAAATTTGGGCAGAGTCTCCCCATAAATTGAGCTATCCCAAAACACAAGCACATCACATAATATAATTCCCGGCCAGGGAATACACAATACTCAACAGAATATAGTACACAAAGTAAATTCCCAGCCAGGGAAGACACCACACATATGACGACATAAATGGGTCTCAACACCCACACAATACACTAACGACTCTCATATCATTAGCAATTCTACCACAATTGCATGCAACATATAATGAAAGAGAGAAAGGCTCATGCCTTTATATACAACCCATATACAAGAATATCCGTGCTCACATGCGAGCATCATAAATGTGTATATAAACCTCGGGTGTATATAAGTACTCTATACGATACCGTGCTCCATCAAGCCCTGGTACCACGATCCTATGAGTACATCCAATCATCAGCTCGAGCTCAGCTCCACAGCCATCGATGCACCTGTTCACCTGCCCCAACAGAGACAGCCCCCAACGGGGTGAGCATACCAATACACAAAATCTAATAATCACAATAATGAAATTCATAATTTACAACACAAGTAAATATTAATGAATTTAAATGATACTCCCTGGATGGCAACATCCTCATCCGGGATTCCGTGTACTGTCCCTGTTCTCACAATCATCAAACTCATCAAATCTCATAAATCAGTAAATCAACACATTGATTTAACTCATAGCATGCCTGATTCTCAAGTATCAATAATTAATGATTCCAAATTCATTATACATGCAAACATAGATATCTCGATATCTAATACTGATTTTCAACTTTGCTACCAATCACAGATAGCTCAAATGCCTAGCATTTATTTTACAAATACTCTATTTCACTTAGACATCTCACATGTCTTTCAATGAATACATGATCCCACGATCATTCTTAGGCATCTCAAATGCCCTACCCTTTATTTTACAAATTCTCATTTATACTTAGACATCTCACATGTCTTACAATAGTCACGTAAACCCAGAACCCCATGTCTCATGTAAGGTTATGCTACTCTAGTATTACGCACACTTGTGGCAGCGATATCAAGACTAGGTCGATCCATAGTCATATCAACACATATATGTATATAGTCACACCCACAACCATCTAATGCAATTACAACACATTATGGATTCACAATTGCTATCACATAAAGTAATGCTCGTACGTCGCACGTACCTTAAATCTCCAAAGTCCGAGCCAAACCTTGAGTTCCATGCTCCGAGGAACGATGTGCTAACACGATAAATTAATTCACAATTAATTACGAACATGCAACCCATGCTCAAGCACACCCATAACCCTCAAAAATATTGTCAACACACGACAATTAACCATTATCAAAAATTGCTCAAGAACACCTTCAATAATTCGAACCCCATCATAACAATTCGAACTCAAATAATCACTATAATTCATCTAAACATGAATTAATCAATTAACAACAAGAATCATCACCCTTGCCAAAAACCCCCAAATTTCGAACTCAAACCTCCCAAAAATTCGAACCCTAACTCAATCAAATAGCATGAAAATCGAATCAATTGGCAACCAATTTCTTTGAACCACAAAGCAAGAAATTTTCGACACAAACTAAGCACCAAAACGCCCCAATAACACCTGAAAGAAAGCCCCAAAATCGTACCCAAAATCGAGCCTCAAAGTCGGACGAATTCCAGATCCGAACCCTACACTTTTCTGGCAAATCCGAGCTCAAATCGCGACCAAACTTCGAATTGTTGGTATGTATAGCTGCGCCTCGGAGAGACGAATCCAACGGCGGGTCGCACGCGCCGAACGGCGGCCGGGCGGGCGGCGGGCGCGGCGTTTGAAGCTGCGTGGGTCAACTGGATCGGGAAAGGCGCGGGTGCGGGGAGAGAGAAAATAAGGTGCTGAATGGTTCCGATAATTAAAATCTCGGGTTCAACTAGTATTTATAGCAAAAATACCCCGAAATACTAATAGCCCCACAAATACATCATGATTCATTAAAAATCATCTGTTTTCAAAAATTCTCTCTCTAACTCAAAAACCCCCTACCGGTGCCCACACCAAGCACCCGAGATTCCGAGTCACACTAAAAACCCAACTCACAGGTTTTCACCGAAATGAGAATACGATCTCAACCTCGGGATCCAACGATCCCAACTGCCCAAATAAATGAGCCCAGAAGGCCCGACACCTCGATTAAACTCCAATTGCCACGTAAAACAACTTTACGGGTTATTAACACTCCGGGATTAACATCCCTAATCTCAGGTCATCACAATATCCCCCACTAAAAGAATTTCGTCCTCGAAATTAGCACCGGTGTATCACGTAACACCCGGGCTACACAACTACAAGAAGTCATAACCTCGATTCCTGACCATATCAGAATCGTCTTAAAAACCTCGAGAATACTTATCTCACATCGAACTCTGAAACAGAGCGACATACCAAAATCAACTTATCACCTAAGAGGCAAAACGTACTTCGATGCGGTTCATCCCAAAAGTCAGTCCCTCATGACTGCAAAACAACCAATACTTACGACCGTAGATCGGACAGTCATCCTTAGTTCTAATACAACTAGTAAGAACGCATCCTGGATGACACCTCAACCGTGAGAACGTTGACCACGTGTCAAACTCTGGAGTGGAATAGACTTCCAAATCCATCATAACGTCAAAGAGCGTCATCACAACTCAACGCTAACAGTCCAAAAGCAGTTAGTCAACTGAAACTGCAAGGATTCGAATCGCTCCCGATTCTATCGTAGATATCATCCAATGACATCTTTATCATGACTCACGATGTCGAACACACATCACTACGAGGAAAACACTAGTATACCACGATGTACACATACTAAACCTGGTCTCCACTTCCAAACCTTTTCCATCGAAGGAGCAGTCGCATCATTGCAACTCAATTTGGGCAACTCACGGCCACAGATTCACACAAAAGACATCTCACAAGATGTCCACCTCCGGATATTCCAAGGATCAATTCCTGATCATAAATAAACCATCGAGACTCCACAGAGTTCAAATTCTGAAAGGACATGCAATAAACCCATTGCATCCTCAACGCTTGTGTCGACAGCGACACCCAATAAATCCGAATTCCTGCCATCCCTTGATAATTCTAGAATTTAACAATCCAAACTTGGGAAGGTTATCGTATAACTCGAAGGGAAACACCAACCAGGAAACACATCAACCTACACAAGATAATCCCTCCTCAAAGGGAGTCAACTAACTTCACGATTATCCCTCATAATCATCGTGCCATGGAGATTCCCAATCTCAAGGTGTTCCATATCTCTCATCAGAGATTTAATCATCCAAACATAGCATAACTCTATGCTTGACAAAAAGGAAATCAAAAACTAGCATCCGTATACTCACCGGTATACCTGCCTAAGCACTGACATCACATGCACACTCAATGTACTTGGCTCGGGTATCTACAACATACCCCTAAGCCCCTAAACACAACTGTCAATACTGAGTCATTCCATTGCAGTGGAGAATGATAATTGACGATCAACGACACGGCGTGATTCCCAAAATCAACACCACACGTACCAGCTTACCGAATCTTTCAAAGATTCCCAAATAGGTATAATACTACCTCCTTCCCCACAAGGGAAGTGTTATCGAACTCGAGTTCCTCTAGCCTCGAACCACCGTTCGGAAAAACTGGATACAATAACACCCATTGTATCCCAAATACACGGATTCTCTCAGATCGAGTCAATAACGACCTGATGACTCTCTTGTTGGTACTCCAACATCATGAGCTGTCCCAGACAAGTCTCACCAAGATTTAACATCAACGTATACACGTTTCAGTGAGGCATGCACAACCTCAACCTCAAATGACGTGGTGACTACTAAAGTCCACCACCATCCACATCGTATCACCTTACGATTTGCCAAACTTGGTTCCAACGAGCAGTATCACGGCCCCAACAAGCACATTATATCATCACTACGATATCTGGCTAGCAAAGTGTTGTCTCCATAGGTTCATATCAAGTCCACCAACAAACCATATGTTCCATCTGGTATCCCATACCGTACAAACCGTTAGAGTAATGGGTCATCGCCCAACCTATCTCTAAAATATCAAGCACAATGGACAACCCGGTGTCCTTGCTCACTTATGATACAATCATAATCCGTTAAAACTTATCCCACACCTTCAGGGTGGGTGTAACCATGTCTACCCTACGTCACAACACAAGCGAGTAGTTTCCTCAATGACTACTCTTACCACCAATCACTTGGCCCTAGCCAAACTAACGAGCATACCCAAGGGTATCATTGCTCGACAAAAGGTCTCGTCAACTAGTGACCCAGACTCTATCATGTGCTCACCATCGGCACTCAAACCATACAACTAAATACATAACATAAATGTATTAGCTATCAAAACGACGCTACACGTCTACATAGAACATCCACTATGTCATTGTCATCCCGTGACGGTACCTGTCAACATATGGCTTTGAAACAATATTGTCGACTCGTGACAGTATATGTCGATACACGACGTCTATGATCTAATCGTCAAACACATGGCATATATATATAGCAACACATAGTATCCACAATAATGCTAACACAAGTAATATGCCATACCTCATCGCTATCAAGATAGCGGAATACCTGTATCCGTCGTCCACCAGCGGTACACAAGTAGCATCCATCGCTCACAGGCGACATAATCCGGCGCTACGCACATAGCGGTATAACCCATCGCTGTGTAATATCCGGTGGCACGAATCATCGTCAATAGAATATCCGGCGGCATGAACCATCGCCAATAGAATAGCGGAATGAGACATCGCTAGCAATATATCTGGCGGCAAGACCCATCGCCAATCAATATAGCGGAATGAACCGTCGCTATCAATATACCTGGCGGCAAGAACCATCGCCAATCAATATAGCGGAATGAACCGTCGCTATCGATACATATGGCGGAATGAACCATCGCCAATCAATATAGCGGAATGAACCGTCGCTATCAATATACCTGGCGGTAAGAACCATCGCCAATCAATATAGCGGAATGAACCATCGCTATCGATACATATGGCGGAATGAACCATCGCCAATCAATATAGCGACATGAACCATCGCTATCAATACATATGGCGGAATGAACCATCGCCAATCAATATAGCGGCATGAACCATCGCTATCAATATAGATACTGTGGTTGTTCCGGTCCTCTTATAGCAGCGGAATTTTAGGACCCCTCGCTTCGACATATAGCGGCATCATATGATATCCCTCGCTTCGACAATGACAGCGGCATGTTACCTCGCTTAGACATGACAGCGGCAAATATCATATTACCATCGCTTCATATGACAGCGGCAAGTACCTCCCTCGCTCGAATATAACAACTACCGGAACTCCCACTAGCTCCATGTACCTGCATCCAGGTTAATACCACAGTTCACAATATAATGATCAATATCACTTTTCAGTTATAACCACAATATTCCACAATAATTACAATATTCCACTTTAATCACTAGAATTGTGCCCGGTCCCAATACAACAGCGGAATTTTAGGACCCCTCGCTTCGACAATGACAGCGGCATGTTACTTCGCTCAGTCATGACAGCGGCAAGTACCTCCCTCGCTCGGAGATAAAGGCTACCGGAACATTCATCAATTCTATCACAATAATCAAGCACAACAGTTGATTCCATTATCACAATATATCACTATCATTTCACATATACCATCACATGTAAGGGTTCACTACCCACGATATACATAATCAAAGGTGTAACACGTTTTACCGTCCGAAGCCCGTACGTCTCACCTTTCCACATAATACATGAAGGGCCAGACATCACCATTAATGCCATCCCATCTCATGCTACACGATTCCTGCTGTAGGGTCTTCCTACCTTAACTTCATATAGTACACATAAATTGGATAGAACATGCATTTATAACCTCTTAAGGGTTCCGGTTGTAGTTTGAGCTAGGGAGATTACAGGCCAAAAATAAAGTTTTCAAAGCTATTTAATTACATTCCCAACAAAGAATGTTAAAGCTATAGATTTACACTACTCCTAGAGTAGAGACTATCAAAAATCCTGTATCCTACGTTCATCATGCTCCCTTTAGCTCACTTCCTCAACCCGACCCTAGGCCCTTGGTCCAAAAGTGTACCTACAGGGATAACACATCATGAGCATTCATAAATTTACTTAACATTATATAAAAGCATACATATGCATAACATCTTAGTTAAGTAAAAGTCGTTGGTCGTCCTCCGACCTCCTTAGTTATCCCTGACTCTTATTCATATATTGGGGCGTCTTACCCCATTGTATGGCATCTTACCATATTATAAACATTGCTTGGCATCTTACCACGTGGGCATCGTACCCAATCATATGGCGTCTTACCATATTATAAACATTGCTTGGCATCTTACCATGTGGGCATCTTACCCAATCATATGGCGTCTTACCATATCATAAACATTGCGTGGCATCTTACCACGAATAACATCGCATGGCCTCTTACCATGTGGGGCATCTTACCCCGTGGCATCTTACCACAAATAATATAGCATGGCCTCTTACCATGTGGGGCGTCTTACCCCGTGGCATCTTACCACAAATAACATCGCATAAGCATCATCATCATAACATCATCATAAGCATCATCATTATAAATATCATCATAGATATCATCATCATAACATCATCTTAAACGTCATCATCGTAAACATCATCTTAAATATCATCATAATATGTAAGGGCATGGTTTACCGTCCGATGCTCGTACGTCTCTTACGTACCTTAATTCCCAAAAGTGGAGAATTTGGAGAGCTTTATCTCCTGGATGTTGTGGGCACCTGGGATGGTTCTACACAACCATACAAATTGATATTAGAAGCTAAACATAGTCCAATATCCAAAAATCCCACAAAAGAATCAAAAATCCACTTTTCTTCAGCTCGCGATCGATCACCACCCAGGCGCGATCGATCGCGAGATCGCACTGGACGAGGGGCCAAAATCTCCTTCTTGGCGATCGATCGCCACTTTTGGCGCGATCGATCGCCAGGCCCGCCGATCGATCGCCCAAAAGTGGCGATCGATCGCCAAATGCTTCTGGCTGGTACTGGACGCTCGCGATCGATCGCCAAGAACGGGCGATCGATCGCCGAGTGCTGTACATCGAATTTTCGCCATTAATGCTCATTTTCAAGCTCCTTCACATACCATCCCAAAACCAAACTTCCATAAAACATCAATAACATCATAACCCACCAAAACCAACATAAAACACTTCAAAAATCATACCCCAACCATACACAACACATACCCAAACAAACCCACATAAAACATCAAAAACTTAACCCATTTCAACACCAAACATCATAAAACTTATAGGAATGGTTCCATACCTCTTGTAGGCTCCAAATCCTAGCAAAGATCACACAAACAAAGTTTTTGTGGGACTTTCCTTCTTCCTTTTTGGTGGATTTCGAAAATGGGGTAGGGTTTGGGGTTGGGAAGTGATTTGGGGATTTTTAAAAGGTGAGAGTAAAGTGGGGGGTTTAAAGTGATGGGTATGGGATTAAAAAGAGGTTGTAATGACTTAATAAAAAGTGTACCCCAAACTTAACATGATGTATAAAATACCCAACTTGGTATTTTAAAAGCACTTTACAACAATGCTCTAAACTTCATTTAAAATCATATCTTCCTCATAATTGATAATTTAACACAATTAATCATGTTAACATCTTAATACCCAACACATAAATCTATCAATACATGATACATCATATAAACATAATTAATGTCCAAGTTACCATTAATTAATTTCGGGGCATCACATTACTCCCCTACTTACAAGATTTCGTCCTCGAAATCGCATGCACTTACCCAAAAGAAACTAAACATAAATCATACCAGAAAATAGTTCGGGGTAATGCTGCAACATATGCCGCTCCGTCTCCCACGTAGCCTCCTCGACACCCCGACGATCCCACTGAACTTTGACCATCGGTATAACTTTACTTCGTAGTCTGCGATCCTCACGATCCAGAATTCTGACCGGTCGTTCAACGTAGGATACATCTGAGTCTAACTGCACTTCAGTAGGCTGTAAAACATGAGACGGATCTGGCTCATACTTTCTCAACATAGAAACATAGAAGACATCATGAATTCCAGATAAGGACGGCGGTAAAGCCAATCGGTAAGCCAAAGTGCCGATACGCTGTAACACCTCATACGGTCCAACATACCTCGGGGATAACTTCCCCCGCATACCAAATCGAACAACACCCCTGAAGGGTGAGATTTTCAAGAAGACCTTGTCTCCTACTTGAAATTCTAGCGGTCGTCGCCGCTTATTGGCATAGGCTGCTTGCCTATCTTGGGCCGCTTTCATCTTTAAGCGTATCATCTTAATCTTTTCCTCCATGTCCTTAATCATATCCGGTCCTCCGACCGCTTTACTCGTCAAGTCCTCCCAATACAGCGGTGACCTACATCGTCGTCCGTAAAGAGCTTCAAAAGGGGCCATTTGAATGCTCGCCTGATAGCTGTTATTGTAGGAGAACTCTACCAGAGGTATAGACTCTTGCCACGGAGTATCAAACTCCAAAACACATGCCCTCAATATATCTTCGAGCGTTTGTATAGTACGCTCCGTTTGGCCATCAGTCTGAGGGTGATAAGCTGTACTTAGTCTCACCTCGGTGCCCAAAGCTGTCTGGAGACCCTCCCAGAAATGAGAAGTAAACCTTGGGTCTCTGTCAGACACGATCGAGACTGGAATCCCATGCAATCTCACTACATCCCGTATATATAATTGGGCCATCTTTAGATACGTGAAAGTCATACTGTAAGGGATGAAATGAGCTACCTTCGTCAGCCTATCTACGATCACCCAGATCGCATCAAATCCAGAGGCCGACCTTGGCGAGTGGGTCACGAAGTCCATAGATATATGCTCCCACTTCCACTTAGGCACCTCCAAGCTCTTCAGCTCGCCACTAGGCCTCTGCCTTTCTGCCTTTACTTGTTGGCAGATCAAACATCTCTTAACGAAGCTGATCACATCACGCTTCATGCGTCTCCACCAGAATTGACCACTTAGGTCCTTATACATCTTTCTTCCACCGGGGTGGATACTGAACCGGCTACTATGAGCCCGTTCTAAAATTCCTTTACGCAATCCTGGCGCATCTGGGACCACCCATCGGTTGCCCAATCTTAAAGAGTCATCTTCAGCCACACTAAACTTTGTTGGCTGGCCTCGAAGTGCTATTGATGACCATCTCTGCACTTCATCATCCGACCTCTGGGCTTTCCTGATTGCCTCAAATACGTCTGGTTCGGCTAATAAGGTCGACACTCGCACCGGCGATGTGTCTACATCGAAATCATAGCCCAGATGGCAATAAGAAATCATCAAAGCTGATATACACATAACATCCTCAGCGGTGCTCTTCACCTTCCGACTTAAGGCGTCTGCTATCAAATTTGCCTTACCAGGATGGTACTCAATTTCACAGTCATAATCCTTGAGTAAATCCATCCACCTCCTTTGCCTCATATTCAACTCTGCCTGAGTGAACAAGAACTTCAGGCTCTTATGGTCCGTAAAAATGGTAAACGTAGTACCATAAAGGTAATGACGCCAAATCTTCAAGGCGAAAATGATAGCTGCCAGTTCCAGATCATGGACTGGGTACCTGGTCTCATGAGGCTTCAACTGTCTCGAAGCATAGGCTACCACTTGTCTGTCTTGCATCAATACGCAGCCCAAGCCCTGCAGTGACGCATCCGTGTACAAGGCAAACCTCTTATCCTCAGACGGAATCACCAATACTGGCGCTGTCGTCAAACGACGCTTCAATTCTTGGAAGCTTTCTTCACAAGCTTCGGACCAAAAGAATGGGACTCCTTTCTGAGTCAGCTGTGTCAATGGCTTAGCGATCTTGGAAAACCCCTCGACAAAACGTCGGTAATAACCTGCTAAGCCCAGAAAACTCCGTATTTCGGGTACAGAAGTGGGTGCTGCCCACTCCATCACAGCTTCAATCTTCCTCGGATCCACAGATATCCCTTGGCTAGATATGACATGGCCTAGGAACACCACGCTGTCTAACCAGAATTCGCACTTGCTAAGCTTAGCATACAACTGATGATCCCTAAGGATCTGAAGTACTGTCCTCAAGTGCCGTACATGATCTTCTTCGGTCCTAGAGTAGATGAGTATGTCGTCAATGAAAACTATGACGAATTGGTCCAAATATGGCTGGAACACCTTGTTCATCAAACTCATGAAAACAGCCGGGGCATTTGTCACCCCAAAAGGCATGACTAGGAATTCATAATGCCCATACCTAGTCCTGAAGGCTGTCTTCTGGACATCCTCTCCTCTTACTCGAATCTGATGGTACCCCGACCTCAGATCGATCTTACTGTAGAGCCTCGTACCCTGCAACTGATCAAACAAATCATCGATCCTCGGGAGTGGGTACTTATTCTTCACCGTAGCTTTGTTCAGTTGTCTGTAATCGATGCACAAACGCATCGAACCATCTTTCTTCTTCACAAATAAAACTGGTGCTCCCCAGGGCGATACGCTAGGGCGTATATAGCCCTTATCAAGGAGTTCCTGCAACTGAATCTTTAATTCCCTTAGCTCCGTTGGTGCCATCCTATAAGGGGCACGAGAAATGGCCGACGTCCCTGGTAACAACTCAATCCCAAACTCGACCTCTCTCGTCGGTGGGAATCCGGGAATCTCCTCCGGAAAGACATCAGGGAACTCCGCCACTACGGGCACATCCTCAACTTTCACTTCTCCTTTCTTTTCCGTAACATCGACGGCATAAATGAGATATCCTGAATGACCTCGTTCCAACAACTGCGCCATCTTGACAGCAGATATCAATGGAATCTTAGAGCGAGAACCATCCCCATAGAACGTCCATGGGACTCCCATATCGGATTTAAACCGTACAGTTCTCTGCCTACAGTTCACAACTGCCTGATACCTGTTCAGAACATCAATGCCCAGAATGCAATCAAAATCTGACATTCCCAGAACAATCAAGTCTGACCTTAGTTCCTTATCCTCAAAATAAATGAGGCCATTGTAGACGATCCGATCAGTAATCATACTTCTTCCAGCGGGGGTCGAGACTATAAGAGGCGTGGGCGACGGAGAAGTGCATAAGTGGTACCTTTCCACAAAACTTGTCGACACAAAAGAGTGTGACGCACCTGTGTCGATCAATATAAAAGCAGGGTGCGTAAATAAAAGACACGTACCCGCTATAACCTCCTCCGGAGCCGCTGAAGCCTGCTCCCTTGTCAGTGCATAGACCTGTCCTTGAGGTGGCCCCATGGGCTGACCTCCATGCTGTCTCGGTACAAAGGGTGGTCTGTGTTGTGCTGTCCTATCTGCAGGCCTCCCCGCAGAACCCTGTTGGCTCCCCCTGTTGGGACACTGTCTAGCAAAGTGGCCCTTGTCGCCACAAACATAGCACCCTATACAGTCTTTTGCCAAATGTGGTTGCCCACAAAGAGTGCATTGGATCCTCCCGGATCTGTCTCCCTGAGACTGCCCCCTTCCAGATGGGGCATCACCTCTTCGGTTTCCTTTCCACCTATTGTCGGACTTCTTACCACTAAACCTTGACGCTGAGGAGTTCCCCCTTGACTTGAACTGATCATTCCTCGGCTTCAAATTATCCGGAGTGGATTTCTGAGAGGGTGCCGACGGTGGTACAACATCAGGGTATGCACCCACTCCTAGTTCGGCTAGCTCAGCCCTTGAGAGTGCATCATCAAAACAAGTAGGGCCATAAGTGATCACCCTATCGTATAGCTCCGGCCTCAATCCTTTCATGAAATTCCTCATCTTTGCTTGTGTGCTCGTAGCAATGTGAGGCACATATCTGAGCAAGGAGCAGAACTGAAGAGCATAATCTGATACTGACATATTACCTTGCTTGAGGTGAGTGAATTCATCTTCCTTAGCCTGTCGTGCTGCAGCCGAGAAATAACGGTTCAGGAAGCGAGTTCGAAACATTTTCCAGTTCACTTCATGACCTTGAGCCTCTTGCTCTACCACAGTGGTCTTCCACCACATTAGCGCCTTCTTGGCCAACTGGAACTCTGCTAACCGTATCCACGCTGTCTTCGCACATGGGGCTGCCACAAAGATCTGCTCTATTCTTTCCAACCATTCCTCAGCTCGTTCCCCAGTTTCAGTTCCTTCAAAGGTTGGGGGTCGGTAAGCAAGAAACTGAGTTAGGCTTAGTTCCCCTGGCAACAACTGTTGTTCGGCCGGTTCATCATCAAAAGCTGGCGGGGGTAGGGGATCCGTACGCCCCGCACTAGCATTGACGCTCACTGCGTCACCTACCTCCACATTTGCTGCCATGCTGCAACACAAGGATTAACAACAAGATCCAAAAGCAGTTCGTATAATACTTCGTTAGATAAACAAAACATGTTAGCATAACATCATATACTTCATATGCAACTTATGCACAAAACATGTTCGAAAGTAAGCACCTAGCTAACTTATTGCTAAGGCTACCCTTCACTCATCCCGGGTTATCTAACCACTGCTCTGATACCACTAATGTAGGGTCTTCCTACCTTAACTTCATATAGTACACATAAATTGGATAGAACATGCATTTATAACCTCTTAAGGGTTCCGGTTGTAGTTTGAGCTAGGGAGATTACAGGCCAAAAATAAAGTTTTCAAAGCTATTTAATTACATTCCCAACAAAGAATGTTAAAGCTATAGATTTACACTACTCCTAGAGTAGAGACTATCAAAAATCCTGTATCCTACGTTCATCATGCTCCCTTTAGCTCACTTCCTCAACCCGACCCTAGGCCCTTGGTCCAAAAGTGTACCTACAGGGATAACACATCATGAGCATTCATAAATTTACTTAACATTATATAAAAGCATACATATGCATAACATCTTAGTTAAGTAAAAGTCGTTGGTCGTCCTCCGACCTCCTTAGTTATCCCTGACTCTTATTCATATATTGGGGCGTCTTACCCCATTGTATGGCATCTTACCATATTATAAACATTGCTTGGCATCTTACCACGTGGGCATCGTACCCAATCATATGGCGTCTTACCATATTATAAACATTGCTTGGCATCTTACCATGTGGGCATCTTACCCAATCATATGGCGTCTTACCATATCATAAACATTGCGTGGCATCTTACCACGAATAACATCGCATGGCCTCTTACCATGTGGGGCATCTTACCCCGTGGCATCTTACCACAAATAATATAGCATGGCCTCTTACCATGTGGGGCGTCTTACCCCGTGGCATCTTACCACAAATAACATCGCATAAGCATCATCATCATAACATCATCATAAGCATCATCATTATAAATATCATCATAGATATCATCATCATAACATCATCTTAAACGTCATCATCGTAAACATCATCTTAAATATCATCATAATATGTAAGGGCATGGTTTACCGTCCGATGCTCGTACGTCTCTTACGTACCTTAATTCCCAAAAGTGGAGAATTTGGAGAGCTTTATCTCCTGGATGTTGTGGGCACCTGGGATGGTTCTACACAACCATACAAATTGATATTAGAAGCTAAACATAGTCCAATATCCAAAAATCCCACAAAAAAATCAAAAATCCACTTTTCTTCAGCTCGCGATCGATCGCCACCCAGGCGCGATCGATCGCGAGATCGCACTGGACGAGGGGCCAAAATCTCCTTCTTGGCGATCGATCGCCACTTTTGGCGGGATCGATCGCCAGGCCCACCGATCGATCGCCCAAAAGTGGCGATCGATCGCCAAATGCTTCTGGCTGGTACTGGACGCTCGCGATCGATCGCCAAGAACGGGCGATCGATCGCCGAGTGCTGTACATCGAATTTTCGCCATTAATGCTCATTTTCAAGCTCCTTCACATACCATCCCAAAACCAAACTTCCATAAAACATCAATAACATCATAACCCACCAAAACCAACATAAAACACTTCAAAAATCATACCCCAACCATACACAACACATACCCAAACAAACCCACATAAAACATCAAAAACTTAACCCATTTCAACACCAAACATCATAAAACTTATAGGAATGGTTCCATACCTCTTGTAGGCTCCAAATCCTAGCAAAGATCACACAAACAAAGTTTTTGTGGGACTTTCCTTCTTCCTTTTTGGTGGATTTCGAAAATGGGGTAGGGTTTGGGGTTGGGAAGTGATTTGGGGATTTTTAAAAGGTGAGAGTAAAGTGGGGGGTTTAAAGTGATGGGTATGGGATTAAAAAGAGGTTGTAATGACTTAATAAAAAGTGTACCCCAAACTTAACATGATGTATAAAATACCCAACTTGGTATTTTAAAAGCACTTTACAACAATGCTCTAAACTTCATTTAAAATCATATCTTCCTCATAATTGATAATTTAACACAATTAATCATGTTAACATCTTAATACCCAACACATAAATCTATCAATACATGATACATCATATAAACATAATTAATGTCCAAGTTACCATTAATTAATTTCGGGGCATCACACCTGCAATCACAATGATTAGCAACACCACTTTTCATATCATAAAAGCACATAACAACTAGTTGTGTCATACAACATTAATGCCATCATGCATAAATATGTGCTATCAATAACTTCATAGGCCCTTAACAGCCCCAAAGAGCTAACCACTGCTCTGATACCACTAATGTAAGGACCCCAAGCCCTTAACCCTTAATTAGTGTATTAACCACTATGTGTGGCACATGCTTTCAATAAAAGCCAATCGGGAAGCTCAGATGATACTTTACCATTGAATGGCAACTACAAAATTTCTTTAATATACAACATTAAGATCATCTCTACCCACAATTAGACTCACATGTTCGCCCTTTACCACCCCTTGGTGCCCTTTTGCATTGTGGGTTTTTATAAAAATTTGGGCAGAGTCTCCCCATAAATTGAGCTATCCCAAAACACAAGCACATCACATAATATAATTCCCGGCCAGGGAATACACAATACTCAACAGAATATAGTACACAAAGTAAATTCCCAGCCAGGGAAGACACCACACATATGACGACATAAATGGGTCTCAACACCCACACAATACACTAACGACTCTCATATCATTAGCAATTCTACCACAATTGCATGCAACATATAATGAAAGAGAGAAAGGCTCATGCCTTTATATACAACCCATATACAAGAATATCCGTGCTCACATGCGAGCATCATAAATGTGTATATAAACCTCGGGTGTATATAAGTACTCTATACGATACCGTGCTCCATCAAGCCCTGGTACCACGATCCTATGAGTACATCCAATCATCAGCTCGAGCTCAGCTCCACAGCCATCGATGCACCTGTTCACCTGCCCCAACAGAGACAGCCCCCAACGGGGTGAGCATACCAATACACAAAATCTCATAATCACAATAATGAAATTCATAATTTACAACACAAGTAAATATTAATGAATTTAAATGATACTCCCTGGATGGCAACATCCTCATCCGGGATTCCGTGTACTGTCCCTGTTCTCACAATCATCAAACTCATCAAATCTCATAAATCAGTAAATCAACACATTGATTTAACTCATAGCATGCCTGATTCTCAAGTATCAATAATTAATGATTCCAAATTCATTATACATGCAAACATAGATATCTCGATATCTAATACTGATTTTCAACTTTGCTACCAATCACAGATAGCTCAAATGCCTAGCATTTATTTTACAAATACTCTATTTCACTTAGACATCTCACATGTCTTTCAATGAATACATGATCCCACGATCATTCTTAGGCATCTCAAATGCCCTACCCTTTATTTTACAAATTCTCATTTATACTTAGACATCTCACATGTCTTACAATAGTCACGTAAACCCAGAACCCCATGTCTCATGTAAGGTTATGCTACTCTAGTATTACGCACACTTGTGGCAGCGATATCAAGACTAGGTCGATCCATAGTCATATCAACACATATATGTATATAGTCACACCCACAACCATCTAATGCAATTACAACACATTATGCATTTCACAATTGCTATCACATAAAGTAATGCTCGTACGTCGCACGTACCTTAAATCTCCAAAGTCCGAGCCAAACCTTGCTCGAGTTCCATGCTCCGAGGAACGATGTGCTAACACGATAAATTAATTCACAATTAATTACGAACATGCAACCCATGCTCAAGCACACCTATAACCCTCAAAAATATTGTCAACACACGACAATTAACCATTATCAAAAATTGCTCAAGAACACCTTCAATAATTCGAACCCCATCATAACAATTCGAACTCAAATAATCACTATAATTCATCTAAACATGAATTAATCAATTAACAACAAGAATCATCACCCTTGCCAAAAACCCCCAAATTTCGAACTCAAACCTCCCAAAAATTCGAACCCTAACTCAATCAAATGGCATGAAAATCGAATCAATTGGCAACCAATTTCTTTGAACCACAAAGCAAGAAATTTTCCACACAAACTAAGCACCAAAACGCCCCAATAACACCTGAAAGAAAGCCCCAAAATCGTACCCAAAATCGAGCCTCAAAGTCGGACGAATTCCAGATCCGAACCCTACGCTTTTCTGGCAAATCCGAGCTCAAATCGCGACCAAACTTCGAATTGTTGGTATGTATAGCTGCGCCTCGGAGAGACGAATCCAACGGCGGGTCGCACGCGCCGAACGGCGGCCGGACGGCGACGGGCGCGGCGTTTGAAGCTGCGTGGGTCAACTGGATCGGGAAAGGCGCGGGTGCGGGGAGAGAGAAAATAAGGTGCTGAATGGTTCCGATAATTAAAATCTCGGGTTCAACTAGTATTTATAGCAAAAATACCCCGAAATACTAATAGCCCCACAAATACATCATGATTCATTAAAAATCATCTGTTTTCAAAAATTCTCTCTCTAACTCAAAAACCCCCTACCGGTGCCCACACCAAGCACCCGAGATTCCGAGTCACACTAAAAACCCAACTCACAGGTTTTCACCAAAATGAGAATACGATCTCAACCTCGGGATCCAACGATCCCAACTGCCCAAATAAATGAGCCCAGAAGGCCCGACACCTCGATTAAACTCCAATTGCCACGTAAAACAACTTTACGGGTTATTAACACTCCGGGATTAACATCCCTAATCTCAGGTCATCACAAAAACCATGCTTCACCAAATAATCATTAACCATCATATTTAACCCATGAAAACACCCAATTACCCATATGCATAATCATGCACCCTGAAACGCTCTACTGGATCACGCCTACCATGTGACTAAGCATTTCACCAAGATAATTAATTCCAACACATATATTAATTATCGCCATAATTAACCACATAAACATAATTAATGCTCAAATTGTAATTAATTATTTCGGGGATATCACAATACTCCCCTACTTATATGATTTCGCCCTCGAAATCGCATGCACTTACCCAAAACGAAACCAAACATATATCACATACCAGAAAATAGCCCCGGGTAGTGCTGCACCATATGCCGCTCCGTCTCCCACGTGGCTTCCTCGACACTCCTGCGATCCCACTGAACCTTGACCATCGTTATCACTTTGTTCCGAAGTCTGCGACCAGCCCTATCCAGAATCCTGACTGGCCGTTCTTCGTAGGATACATCAGAATCTAACTGTACCTCAGAAGGCTGCAATACATGCGATGGATCCGGCTCATATTTCCGCAGCATAGATACATGAAACACGTCGTG
This sequence comes from Haberlea rhodopensis, assembly GCA_907163345.1. Taxonomy (NCBI): domain Eukaryota; kingdom Viridiplantae; phylum Streptophyta; class Magnoliopsida; order Lamiales; family Gesneriaceae; genus Haberlea; species Haberlea rhodopensis. The sequence continues at coordinate 22,557,497 of CAJQUN010000004.1, read as the reverse complement.
AATACCAAACAACGACGGTGGCAGTGCCAACGGTAAGCCAAGGTACCGATGCGCTGTAAAATCTCATACGGTCCCACATACCTCGGAGACAATTTCCCACGCATACCAAACCGAACCACACCTCTGAAAGGTGAGATCTTCAAAAAGACTCTGTCTCCCAACTGAAATTCAACGGTCTCCGACGTTTATTTGCATAGGCTGCCTACCTGTCCTGGGCTGCCTTCATTTTCTGACGGATAACCTTTACCTTATCCTCCATCTCCCGAATCAGTACGGGTCCTGCCACTGCTTTACTGGTCAAATCATCCCAGTACAAAGGCGACCTACAACGCCGACCATACATAGCCTCAAACGGAGCCATCTGAATACTCGCCTGATAGCTGTTGTTGTATGAGAACTCTACCAAGGCCAACGAATCTTTCCAAGAGGCATCAAACTCCAATACACAAGCCCGTAGCATGTCCTCAAGCGTCTGTATATTACGCTCAGTCTGACCGTCCGTCTGGGGATGATATGCGGTGCTCAACCTCACCTCAGTACCCAAAGCTGACTGAAGTCCTCCCCAGAAATGAGATGTGAATCGAGGATCTCTGTCAGATACAATAGACACTGGAATTCCATGTAGCCTCACTATATCCCGAACATACAACTGAGCCATCCTCAAGTACGTGTACGTCATACTGTAGGGAATGAAGTGAGCTACCTTCGTCAGCCTATCAATGATCACCCAAATGGCGTCACAACCCGAAGTAGTCCTCGGCAAGTGGGTCACAAAGTCCATAGATATGTGCTCCCACTTCCACTCCGGTATCTCTAAGCTTCTTAGCTTGCCACCAGGTCTCTGCCTCTCTGCCTTAACCTGCTGACAGATCAAACACCTCTTGACAAAAGCGATCACATCACGCTTCATCCGTTTCCACCAGAACTGATCACATAAGTCTTTATACATTTTCCTCCCTCCTGGGTGAATACTGAATCGGCTACTATGAGCCCGTTCCAAGATCCCTCTACGCAACTCCGGCGTACATGGAACTACCAATCGGTTACCAAGTCTCAAAGAACCATCCTCAGCCACTCTAAACTTTGATGGCTGTCCCTGAAGTGCCAATGATGACAATCTCTGAACCTCATTACCGTTTTCTGGGCTTTTCTGATATTCTCATAAATGTCCGGCTCTGCCAATAAAGTCGATACCCGTACCGGCGATGCATCCACATCGAAATCATAGCCCAGATGGCAACAAGAAGTCATCATAGCCGATAAGTACATGGCATCCTCCGCAGTACTCTTCACCTTCCGACTCAAGGCGTCTGCCGTCAAGTTTGCTTTTCCCGGATGGTACTCAATCTCACAGTCATAGTCCTTGAGCAAATCCATCCATCTCCTCTTACGCATATTCAACTCCGCCTGAGTGAACAAGAATTTCAGGCTTTTATGATCCGTGTATATGGTAAAAGATGTACCATACAAGTAATGCCTCCAAATCTTCAGGGCAAAGATAATAGCCGCTAATTCCAAATCATGGACTGGGTACCTAGCCTCATGCGGTTTCAACTGCCTCGATGCATAAGCTACCACATGCTTATCTTGCATCAATACACATCCGAAACCCTGAAGCGATGCGTCAGTGTATAGAACAAACCTCTTGTTCTCCGTGGGAATCACCAACACAGGCGCCGTGGTCAATCGATGCTTCAACTCTTGGAAGCTCTCCTCGCAAGCCTCTGACCAAAAAAAGGGTACTCCCTTTTGAGTCAACTGAGTCAGTGGTTTAGCAATCTTAGAAAACCCCTCGACGAAGCGTCGGTAATAGCCAGCCAAACCAAGAAAACTCCGTATCTCGGGCACAGAAGTGGGTGCAGCCCACTCCATCACAGCCTCAATCTTCCTAGGATCCACTGATATCCCACTGCTAGATTTGACATGACCCAGAAACACTACACAGCTCAACCAAAACTCACACTTGTTGAGCTTGGCATATAACTGATGATCTCTGAGGACCTGGAGCACTGTCCTCAAGTGTTTCACGTGCTCTTCCTCACTCCGGGAGTAGATGAGTATGTCGTCAATAAACACAATGACGAACTGATCCAGATAGGGTTGGAACACCCAGTTCATCAAGCTCATAAGATAGCCTGGGAGTTCGTCACACAGAACGGCATCACTAAGAACTCGTAGTGCCCATACCGAGTCCGAAATGCTGTCTTCTGCACATCCTCCTCCCTGACCCGTATCTGGTGGTACCCAAATCTCAAATCAATTTTGCTATACAGCTTTGTGCCTTGCAACTGATCAAATAAATCATCAATCCTTGGGAGAGGATACTTGTTCTTTACCGTGGCCTTGTTCAATTGCCGGTAATCGATGCACAAACGCATCGAACCATCCTTCTTCTTCACAAAAAGAACCGGTGAGCCCCAAGGTGATACGCTAGGCGTATATATCCTTTATCAAGGACATCCTGTAGTTGTTCTTTCAACTCCCTTAACTCTGCCGGTGCCATCCTGTAAGGGGCACGAGAAATAGCGGATGTCCCCGGTAACAACTCAATCCCAAACTCGACTTCCCTAGCCGGTGGAAATCATGGAATCTCCTCCGGGAACACATCAGCAAATTCCGCTACTACTGGTACATCCTCAACCCTCAACTCTTTACTCTTTCCCTTCGTGTCCACGGTATAGATAAGGTAGCCCGTGTGTCCATGTTCCAATAGTTGGGACATCTTAATCGCCGAGATCAATGGAATCTTTGCACGAGAACCGTTGCCATAGAAAATCCACTGAACTCCCAAATGAGATCTAAACCTAACTGTCCTCTGACGACAATCTACCACTGCCTGATATCTGTTCAGAATGTCGATGCCCACAATGCAGTCGAAGTCTGACATACCCAATACAATAAAATCTGCCTTTATCTCATTGCCCTCAAAATAAATGAGGCAGTCCATCTGAAACTGATCAGCAACAACTTTCTTTCCGATGGGTGTCGAGACCAATAGAGACGTGGGTAACGGAGACGTGCACATATGATGTCTCGCCACAAAGTCCGCAGACACATAGGAGTGCGAAGCACCTGTGTCTATCAAAATAAAGGCGGAATATGTAAATAGAAGGCACGTACCAGCTATCACCTCCTCTGGAGCTGCATCAGCCTGCTCCCTGGTCAGTGCATACACATGTCCCTGTCCTGGTCCCATCATCTGACCTCCCATCTGTCGAGACGCCACTGGCGGCCTCTGCTGCACTGTACCACTAGAAAACCTCCCTCTGCCTCCTCTGAGATCCACCTGACCATCACCATTCTGGAAGAACCGAGATATGTGGCCCATCTTGCCACATTTGTAACAAGCCGTACAGTCGCGCATGTGATGTGGTCCTCCACAAAAGTGACATTTCAATACTCCGGTCCTATTCACTTGAGTCTGCCCTCTATTGCTAGGCGCACTGCCCCTACGGTTATCCATTCGCCTCCCACCAAACCGAGAAGAAGAAGAAGCCCCACGAGGTTTAAATGATTCTCCTTGTGGTCTCAGATTAGTAGACATTGACCTCGGTGGTGGGACTGGTGGGGGTGCAACGTCCGGGTAAGCACTGACTCCTATCTCTGCCAGTTCCGCTCTAGTGAGAGCATCATCAAAAGAAGTGGGGTTGTTGGAGATAACCCGATCAAATAGTTCTGGTCTTAGTCCTTTCAAGAAATGCCTCATCTTGGCATGTCCATTCGTGGCGATGTGAGGAACGTACCTCAATAGTGATGAGTAGTGCATGGCATAGTCCGAGACTGTCATCCCCCCTTGTTTCAGGTTCGTGAATTCATCCTCCTTTGTTTGTCTAGCCGCAGCAGAGAAATACCGGTTTAGAAACCAGGTTCTGAATAAGGTCCAATCAATCACCTTACCTTGGGCCCTTAACTCCATCACAGTCGTCTTCCACCACATGGAAGATTTCTTCGCTAGCTGGAACTCTGCTAGTCTCAACCATGTCGTCCTAGCACACGGCGCAGACACAAATATCTGTTCCAATCTCTCTAGCCACTCTTCGGCCTATTCCCCTATCTCTGTCCCCTCAAACATGGGCGGGTGGAAGGTCAGAAACTGAGTCAGACTAAGCTCCCCTGGCAATAACAACTGAGCAACCGGCTCCATGCCCACTGCAGGTGGAGGTAAATGATTTGTCTGACCAATGCTAACAGTCACGCTTCCAATATCACCCACTTCTTCATTGAGGTTCCCCAAATTCATAGCCGCCATGCTGTAACACAAGGGTTAACAACAATTCCAAACAATATATATGCCATACCGTTAGATATATGAATGACAATAAGCATGTAAGGACCCTAATCCTTAAGTGCGGAATCAAGGCATAATAGAGCTATCATAATAATCAGAGTGTAAAAGAACGTGTTGAGTTCATGAGCTTAAGCATTACATGCCAAAAATAAGGACTACCAAATGGATTAATTACATTCCAATCAATGAATGCGTACAACTATAGTTTTATACTACTCCTAGAGTAGATACTATCCAAAATAATCCTGTCCTTCAAGTCCGAAAAGAATCCTCAACAAGCTCACCATCTCAACCCGTCTAGCCCTTCTATCATGCCAAACGTGTACCTACAAGGACAACCCCCAAACATGAGCAATAATAATCATTCATATTCAACACAATATGAAGATAAAGCGTAAATGCATAATCATAATAAAACACTTCCTGTTTTCCCCATGCATTTCAAACGCTTCCCGTTTGGTTGTCCCTGTACCATAACTCATGAGTATAATCAATAGATTATTTTTAATGGTCTAAACATGTCATGACATATACCATCTCATCAATACCAAATACTGATCACCAATCCCTAGTCTGTCCATCACAATGTATTTTAATGCCCCTCGCTTATTTACATATAGGCGGTATAGAATAACCTCACTTCAATGGACATGCGGGACTCCCACCCCTCGCCTCTCATTGAGCGGCAAATACCCTTTCCTCGCCCTATATGATAACCACGCTCAAATGTGACATGCGGCGCTCCCACCCCTCGCTTCACATTTAGCGGAACCAAAACAAATAGCGGCAAGCATTAAAATCATCAAGGGATGACCCGACTCATGGGATGTGCACCAATAATCATATGCATCTATAATGCATAACATGTATTTGCATCCACAATGCAATACCACATATATACCCGCATCCACAATGCATAATCGATGAGTATATAAGATACATGTACCGTTGGGTGCCCGTACGTCCACTACGTACCTTTCCAAAAGTGGAATTGGTCTGGCTTCAGTTCCTCGGTTGCGTTGCTACCTGGGATGGTTCTACACAATCACACAACCCCATATTAGAAGCCAAATAATAGCCAAATACCAAAAATTTGACAAAAGAAACCATTTTCCAAAATTCCACAGGCGGCGATCGATCGCTTCCCTCAGGCGATCGGTCGCCTCAAAATTTTCATCGCGGCGATCGGTCGCCTCAAACATGGCGATCGATCGCCTATCCTTTGATTTGGCTACTGCCTCTCGGCGATCGGTCGCCTCATTTTAGGCGATCGATCGCCTAACCCGCAAAAATGCTACTGTCCCTTGGCGATCGGTCGCCTCTTTACAGGCGATCGATCGCCTCGCACAGACATGCGATTTTCACCATTTTTGCTCCCAAAAAACCTTCCAATCCATACCAACACTTAAGCCAAACAACATCAAATGCAACATAAACCACCAAAATATACTTCAAAACAAGTATAAATCCAACATATAACCAAACCCACAACAACCCAACACAACCCATTTCAAAACCCTTCAAAATCAACCCAAACTTAAACAAAACACAACAAAATTAACCATGAGGTATCCATACCTCTTGGGGACCTCAAATCACCCAATATACTCCACAAATCCAGATTTTTGAAAGGTTTCCCTTCACCCCAAAGCTTGAACTCGAAAATGGAGAGAAAGGGGAAGGGTTTGGGTGTTGTTTGGTAAAGGTAAAGTGAGAGTGGATGGGGTGGGGTTGGGGAATAAAAGTGTTGAGTTTAATTAAAATGCAATCCACAACCCATGGTGTATAAAACACCCCAACATGATATTTTCCAAAGCATTAAACCAAATGCACCACAATATCAATTAAACACATGATTTCTAATTAATTGCTAACCAAGGCAAATAAATCATGCTTCCAACCATAATTCCCAACATACCCAACATGCACCCTGAAATGCTATCCCGGGTCACTCTAACACATGACTAAGCATTTCCACAACACATAATTAATCACCATCATAATTAATCATATAAACACAATTAATGCACCAAGTTGCAATTAATCATTTCGGGGATATCACAATACTCCCCTACTTATAAGATTTCGTCCTCGAAATCACATGCACTTACCCCAAAAGAAACTAAACCTAAACACATACCAGATAATAGTTCCGGGTAGTGCTGCACCATATGCCGCTCCGTCTCCCACGTAGCCTCCTCGACACCCCTGCGATCCCACTGAACCTTGATCATAGGTATCACTTTGTTCCGAAGTCTACGGTCTGCTCGATCCAGAATTCTGACAGGCCGTTCCACATAAGATACATCGGACTCTAACTGAACTTCGGAAGGCTGTAAAACATGCAACGGATCCGGCTCATACTTCCGCAGCATAGACACATGAAACACATCATGTATACCAGATAAAGAAGGCGGCAAAGCCAGTCGGTAAGCTAAGGTGCCAATGCGCTGCAAAATCTCGTACGGTCCAACATACCTCGGAGACAGTTTCCCGTGCATCCCAAATCGCACAACGCCTCTGAAAGGCGAGATCTTCAAAAAGACCTTATCTCCCAACTGAAATTCCAACGGTCTCCGCCGTTTATTTGCATAAGCTGCCTGTCTGTCCTGGGCCGCTTTCATTTTCTGCCTTATCGTCTTTATCTTCTCTTCCATCTCTCGAATCAACTCCGGTCCTCCGACCGATTTGCGGTCCACATCATCCCAACACAAGGGTGATCTACACCGTCTGCCATAAAGAGCTTCAAACGGAGCCATCTGAATACTCGCCTGGTAGCTATTGTTATAAGAAAACTCTACCAAAGGCACTGAATCCTGCCAAGAGGCATCGAACTCCAAAACACAAGCTCTCAACATGTCCTCGAGCGTCTGAATAGTGCGCTCGGTCTGGCCATCCGTCTGAGGATGATAGGCAGTGCTCAATCTGACTTCAGTTCCCAAGGCTGACTGAAGGCCTTCCCAGAATTGAGATATGAATCGCGGATCTCGATCTGACACGATGGAAACGGGGATCCCATGCAATCTCACCACATCTCTAATATACAACTGCGCCATCCTCAAAAAGGTTAAAGTCATGCTATAGGGGATAAAATGAGCTACCTTAGTCAATCGATCCACAATCACCCAAATAGCATCGAAGCCTGAAGCACTCCTCGGCAAATGAGTCACGAAGTCCATGGAAATGTGTTCCCACTTCCACTTCGGTATCTCCAAGCTTCTCAACTCGCCGCCAGGTCTCTGTCTCTCTGCCTTAACCTGCTGGCAGATCAAACACCTCTTCACAAAAGCGACGACATCTGATTTCATCCTTTTCCACCAAAACTGACCACGCAGATCTATATACATCTTCTTCCCGCCTGGGTGGATGCTAAGTCTGCTACTATGAGCTCGCTCCAAGATCCCTCTACGCAACCCAGCGGTTCCCCAATCTCAAAGATCCGTCATCGGCCACTCTGAATTTCGTTGGCTGACCAAGATGTACTAAAGATAACCACCTCTGAACCTCATAGTCTGACCTTTGAGCTCTCCTGAAGTTCTCATAGATATCTGGCTCAGCTAACAAAGTCGATACATACACAGGTGATGCATCAATGTCAAAATCATAGCCCAGATGGCAATAGGAGGTCATCATAGCCGACAAATGGATGACGTCCTCAGCAGAACTCCTCACTTTCCGGCTCAAAGCGTCTGCTGTCAAATTGGCTTTCCCCGGATGGTACTCTATCTCGCAATCATAGTCCTTGAGTAGGTCCATCCATCTCCTCTGCCTCATGTTCAGCTCTGCCTGAGTGAATAAAAACTTGAGGCTTTTGTGATCCGTGTATATGGTAAACGACGTACCATACAAATAATGCCTCCAATTCTTCAGGGCGAAGATGATAGCCGCCAATTCCAAGTCATGAACTGGATATCTGGTCTCATGCGCCTTTAACTGCCTCGATGCATAAGCTACCACATGCTTATCTTGCATCAGAACACACCCAAGGCCCTGAAGTGATGCGTCAGTATACAAAACAAATCTGGAGTTCTCCGTAGGGATCACTAACACTGGCGCCGTCGTCAACCGGTGCTTCAACTCCTGGAAGCTCTCCTCACAAGCTTCTGACCAAACGAAAGGCACTCCTTTCTGGGTCAACTGTGTCAACGGCTTAGCAATTTTTGAAAAGCCCTCGACGAAACGTCGATAATATCCGGCCAAACCCAGAAAACTCCGTATCTCCGGCACAGAAGTGGGGGCAGCCCACTCCATCACAGCCTCAATCTTCTTGGGATCTACAGATATCCCACTGCTCGATATGACATGCCCCAGAAACACTACACTGCTCAGCCAAAATTCACACTTACTGAGCTTAGCATACAACTGATGCTCTCTGAGAATCTGAAGCACTGTCCTCAAGTGTTTCACATGCTCTTCCTCACTCCGGGAGTAGATGAGAATGTCGTCAATAAACACAATGATGAACTGATCAAGATACGACTAAAACACCCTGTTCATCATACTCATAAAGACTGCTGGAGCATTCGTCACACCGAACGGCATCACTAGGAACTCATAATGTCCATATCGGGTCTGGAATGCTGTCTTCTGCACATCTTCCTCTCTGACCCGAATCTGATGATACCCGGATCTCAAATCAATCTTGCTATACACCCTGGTACCTTGCAACTGATCAAACAAGTCATCTATCCTTGGGAGAGGATACTTGTTCTTCACTGTAGCCTTATTCAGTTGCCGGTAAACGATACACAACCGCATCGAACTGTCCTTCTTCTTCACAAAGAGAACTGGTGCGCCCCATGGCGATACGCTCGGGCGTATATATCCCTTGTCAAGGAGATCCTGCAACTGTTCTTTCAACTCTCTCAACTCAGCCGGTGCCATCCTATAAGGTGCACGAGAGATAGCGGATGTCCCTGGCAACAGCTCGATCCCAAACTCAACTTCCCTAGCCGGTGGGAATCCTGGGATCTCTTCTGGGAATACATCAGCAAATTCTGCTACTACTGGTACATCCTCAATTCTCAATTCTTTACTCTTCCCAGACGTGTCCACGGCATAGATGAGATAGCCCGTGTGTCCACGTTCCAACAACTGAGTCATCTTGATCGCTGAAATCAACGGAATCTTCGCACGAGAACCGTTGCCATAGAAGGTCCACTGACTGCCCAACTCAGGTCTGAACTTCACTGTCCTCTGCCGGCAATCTACCACTGCCTGATATCTGTTCAGAACATCAATACCCAAGATGCAGTCGAAGTCTGACATGCCCAACACAATCAAGTCTGATCTCAATTCGTTGCCCTCAAAATAAATGAGGCAGTCTGCCATAAAATGATCAGCAACGACATTTCTTCCAGTGGGTGTCGAGACCAAAAGAGGCGTGGGTAAAGAAGACGTGCGCATATGGTGTCTTTCCACAAAACCCACCGATACGAAAGAATGGGAGGCACCTGTATCGATCAAAATAAAGGCAGGGTACGTAAATAAATGACACGTACCGGCGATCACTTCCTCTGGGGCTGCCTGGGCCTGCTCTCTGGTCAGTGCATACACCTGTCCCTGGGGCGGTCCTACTGTCTGACCTCCCGATGGTCGAGGCCCAAACTGCTGCCTCTGCTGCACTGTCCTATCATCAAACCTCGGCCTGTTGCCCTGAAACTCTGACTGTCCTCCCCGGGTGGGGCAATACCGAGCGATGTGGCCCATCTTGCCACAGATATAACAGGCAGGACACTTGCTTGAAGAATGTGGCCCTCCACAATTGTCGCACCTAGGCTCTCCCGGCCTATTTCCTTACGCGGATCCTCGGTTGGCGGACCAATTGCCCTTCTTGCCCTCCTGCTTCTGTCCAAAGAATTTCTTTCCACCAAATCGCGAAGATGAAGAGGCACCACGGGGTTTAAATGGCTCTCCTCGGGGCCTCAAGTTATCATTGGTCTGCCTCTGTTGCGGTACTGGTGGTGGCATAGCACTAGGATAAGCTCCCACCCCAAGCTCGGCAAGCTCCGCCCTTGTGAGAGCATCATCAAAAGAAGTTGGGTTATTGGTGATAACCCGGTCATAGAGCTCCGGTCGCAACCCCTTCATAAAGTTCCTCATCTTTGCGTGCCCATTGGTGGCAATGTGGGGAACATACCTCAGTAACGAAGAGTATCTCGTGGCATAGTCTGACACTGTCATGTTCCCCTGTTTCAAACTTGTAAATTCATCCTCCTTTGTCTGTCTCGCCGCTGCGGAGAAGTACCGGTTCAGGAACCTAGTCCTGAAGAGTGTCCAATCAATCAAAGCACCTAGTGCTCTTAGCTCCATCACCGTGCTCCTCCACCACATTAGAGGTTTCGTAGCTAACTGAAACTCCGCCATCCTCAGCCAAGCTGTAAAAGCACAAGGAGCCGATACAAAGATATGTTCAAGTCTTTCCAGCCACTCTTCAGCCTCTTCTCCGGACTCTGTCCCCTCAAACCGGGGCGGATGGTAAGACAAAAATTGCGTCAAACATATCTCACCCGGTAGTAATAACTGAGCTACGGGTTCCATGCCTACGGCCGGTGGAGGTAGAGGGTTTGCCTGTCCAATACTTGCGTTCACACTACCAACATCTCCAACCTCCTCATTAGCAGCCATGCTGTAACACAAATGTTAACAACAATTCCAAAGCAATATATATGTTATGCCGTTAGATAACAGGAATGAGAATAAGCACGTTAGTATAACAGGATATACATTAATATGCACCACATGCATAAACATGCTTCAAATGTAAGCACCTAGCCAATCATGCTAAGGCTACCCTTCACTCGTTCCCGGGTTCTCTAACCACTGCTCTGATACCACTAATGTAAGGACCCTAATCCTTAAGTGCGGAATCAAGACATAATAGAGCTATCATAATAATTAGAGTGTAAAAGAACGTGTTGAGTTCATGAGCTTAAGCATTACATGCCAAAAATAAGGACTACCAAATGGATTAATTACATTCCAATCAATGAATGCGTACAACTATAGTTTTATACTACTCCTAGAGTAGATACTATCCAAAATAATCCTGTCCTTCAAGTCCCAAAAGCATCCTCAACAAGCTCACCATCTCAACCCGTCTAGCCCTTCTATCATGCCAAACGTGTACCTACAAGGACAACCCCCAAACATGAGCAATAATAATCATTCATATTGTGATGACCAGGGATTATAGGTGTTAATCCCGTAGTGTTAATAATCCCTAAAGTGGTTTTACGTGGCGATTTGGAGTTTAATCGTGGTGTTGGGCCTTCTGGGCTCGTTTATTTGGGTAGTTGGGATCGTTGGATCCCGAGGTTGAGATTGTATTCTCATTTGGGTGAAAAACCTATGAGTTGGGTTTTTTAGTGTGTCTCGGGATCTCGGGTGCTGTGTGAGCACCGGTAGGGGGTTTTGGAGTTAGAGAGAGAATTTTTGAAAACAGATGATTTTTAATGAATCATGATGTATTTGTGGGGCTATTAATTTTTTGGGGTATTTTTGCTATAAATACCAATTGAACCCAAAATTTTACATTTAATTTCATTTCAGCCCCTTACTTTTCTCTCTCCCGCTCGCGCCCCTTTTCCCGTCTGCACAGCCGCCGCGCGCAAAAGCGGTGCACCGCCGCCGTCCGGCCGCCGTTCGGCGCGTGCGACCTATCACCGGCTTCGTCTCGTCAAGGCGCAGCTATCCCCTCCGTCAATTCGAAGTTTCGTCGCGTTTTGAAGTCGGATTTGGCAGGAAGGCGTCGATCCCCAATTTCTAGGGTTCATCGGATTTCGACCGATTTACTTCCGATTTTCGATTGGGTAACCTCCCTTACCTCTTTTTCGTCCCTCTCATGTTATTCCCTGCTATTTTGTGTTGGTTTGGTTCGAATTTATTTCGAATTTCGTAGGGTTTAGGTTCGAAAATTTGGGGGTTTTTGGCAGGGGTGTTGTTTCTTGCAATTGATCGATTATTGCATGTTTTTTATGTATATTGGTGTTTAATTGGGTTCGAAATTGTGAGATTAGGGTTCGATTTTTGTAGGGTATTCTTGAACAAATTTCGATATTGTCTCATTCGTTCCCCTCCCTGCATGTACCCTGCCCCGGGTCTTTTAAAAGGTTAATTGCCGTGTGTTGACAATATTTTGAGGGTTATGGGTGTGCTTGAACATGGGTTACATGTTCGTAAATAATTATGAATTATTTATCGTGTTAGCACATCATTCCTCGGGGCATGGAACTCGAGCAAGGTTTGGCTCGGACTTCGGAGATTTAAGGTACGTGCGACGTACGAGCATTACTATATATGTGAAATGCATAAGGTATTTTTGATTGCATTGATGTGCGTATGGTTATACATATATGTTGATATAGCCAAGGAACGACCAAATCTTGATATCGTCGCTTGTAGCGTGCGTGACACTAGAGTAGGATAACTCTTACAAGATATAAGGGGTACTGGGTTTATATGTATCTATTATAAGACATTTGAGGTGTCTAGGGTTGTAGAATCATGTATCTATTATTAAGACATTTGAGATGTCTAGGTTCGTAGAATCATGTATTCATTATGAGACATTTGAGATGTCTAGGTTCGTAGAATCATGTATTCATTATAAGACATTTGAGATGTCTAGGTATAATGAAGATTTGGTAAAACAAATGCTAGGCATTTGAGCTATCTGTGATTGATAGCGAGGTTGTGAAATCAGTATTAGATATTGAGATATCTATAATTGCATGTTTAATGAATTTACAATCACTATCTGTTTATATTCGAGGATTAGGCATGCGATGAGTTAATCAATGTGTTGATTTACTGATTTTGAGATTTGATGAGTTTGATGATTGTGAGAACAGGGACAGTACACGGAATCCCGGATGAGGTTGCCATCCAGGGAGTATCATTTAAATTCATTAGTATTTACCTTTGTTGTAAATTATGAATTTCATTATTGTGATTATGGGATTTTGTGTATTGGTATGCTCACCCCGTTGGGGGCTGTCTCTGTTGGGGCAGGTGAACAGGTACATCGATGGCTTTGGAGATGAGCTCGAGCTGTTGATTGGATGTACTCCCAGGAACGTGGTACCAGGGCTTGATGGAGCACGGTATCGTATAGAGTACTTATATACACCTGAGGATTATATACATATTCATGATGCTCGCATGTGAGAACGATTATACTTGTATATGGATTGTATATAAAGGCATGAGCCTTTCTCTCTTTCATTTGAGGTTGCATGTGTAAGGACCCTAATCCTTAAGTGCGGAATAAAGGCATAATAGAGCTAAATAAATGATCAGAGTAGAGTAAACAAGTTGAGTCTATGAGCTTAAGCGTTTACATGCCAAAATAAAGGACTACAAAAAGGATTAATTACATTCCAACAAATGAATGTGTCCACTATAGTTTTACGCTACTCCTAGAGTAGGCACTATACAAAAGAATCCTGTCCTTTCATCTACCAAAGATGCTCGTGAAGCTCACTGTCTCAACCCGTTCAAGCCCATCTATCATACCAAAAAGGTACCTACAAGGACAACCCCCAAACATGAGCAATAATAATCATTCATATTCAACACAATATGAAGATAAAGCGTAAAATGCATAATCAATATAAAACACTTCCTGTTTTCCATGCATTTCAAACGCTTCCCGTTTGGTTGTCCCTGTACCATAACTCATGAGTATAATCAACAGATTATTTTTAATGGCCAAAACATGTCATGACATCATATACCATCTCAACTGTACCACATATTGGTCACCATTCCCTAGTCTGTCCATCACAGTGTATTTTAATGCCCCTCGCTTATATTCATATGGGCGGCATAGGATAACCTCGCTACAATGGACATGCGGCGCTCCCACCCCTCGCTTCACAGAGAGCGGCAAATACCCTTTCCTCGCCCCATATGACAACCACGCTCAAATGTGACATGCGGCGCTCCCACCCCTCGCTTCACATTTAGCGGAACCAATACAAAAAGCGGCAAGCATTAAAATCATCAAAGGATGACCACGACTCATGGGATGTGCATCCAATAATCATAATATGCATCTAACATCAATATGCATAAATTACCATGTATATGCATCCACAATGCAATACCTCATATGGCATAAATCAACATGTATATGCATCCACAATGCAATACCACATATATACTCGCATCCACAATGCATAAACAATGAGCATATAAAATACATTACGTCCACTACGTACCTTTCCAAAAGTGGAATTGGTCCGGCTTCAATTCCTCGGTTGTGTTGCTACCTGGGATGGTTCTACACAATCACACAACCCCATATTAGAAGCCAAATAATAGCCAAATACCAAAAATTTGACAAAATAAACCATTTTCCAAAATTCCACAGGCGGCGATCGATCGCTTCACCCAGGCGATCGATCGCCTCAAAATTATCACTGTGGCGATCGGTCGCCCCAAACATGGCGATCGATCGCCATCACTTTGAAAATCCTACTGCCTCTTGGCGATCGGTCGCCCCATTTTAGGCGATCGATCGCCTAACACGCAAAAATGTTACTGCCCCTCGGCGATCGGTCGCCTCTTTTCAGGCGATCGATCGCCTCGCGCAGACATACGATTTTTCACCATTTTTGTTCCCAAAAATTTCTTCCAACCCATCCCAAAACTCAAACCAACCAACCTACAACATAAATACCAACATAAACCACCAAAATACACTTCAAAACAAGTATAAATCTAGCCCTTAACCAAAACCACAACAACCCACACAAACCCATTTCAAAATCATTAAAAACCAAACCAAACTCAAACAAAACCTTACAAAATTAAAGCATGAGGTACCCATACCTCTTGGGGATCTCAAATCACCCAAAATGCTCCACAAATCAAGCTTTTTGAAAGGTTTCTCTTCCACCCAAGGCTTGAGCTCGAAAATTTGGAGAAGGGAAGGGTTTGGTGGATTTGATTTGGTAAAGTAAGAGTGAGGGATGTAAAGTGGGGTTTTGGGGTATTAAAATGAGAGGTAATTTAAAATGATACCAAAACAATTCCATGGTGTATAAAACACCCCAACATGATATTTTTCAAAGCATTTACTCAAAATGCACCATAATATCAATTAACACATGATTTCCAATTAATTGCTAACCAATGCAAATAAATCATGCTTCCAATAATATTTACCCAACATGCCCCACATGCACCCTAAAAATGCAACCCCGGGTCATCCTAACCACATGACCATGCATTTCCACATAAGGTAAATAAATACCAACACATAATCAATTACCACATAATTAATCATGTAAACATAATTTAAAGCTAAATAGCAATTAACCATTTCGGGGATGTCACAATACTCCCCTACTTATAAGATTTCGCCCTCGAAATCACATGCACCTACCCCAACAGAAACTAAACATAAACTCATACCAGAGAATAGTTCTGGGTAGTGCTGCACCATATGCTGCTCCGTCTCCCACGTAGCCTCCTCGACACCCCTGCGATCCCACTGAACTTTGATCATCGGTATCACTTTATTCCGAAGTCTACGGTCTGCTCTGTCCAGAATTCTAACAGGCCGTTCCACATAAGATATATCTGACTCTAACTGAACTTCGGAAGGCTGTAACACGTGAGACGGATCCGGCTCATACTTTCGCAGCATCGATACATGAAACACATCATGTATACCAGATAAAGAAGGCGGCAAAGCCAGTCGGTAAGCCAATGTGCCAATGCGCTGCAAAATCTCGTACGGTCCCACAAACCTCGGAGACAGTTTCCCGCGCATCCCAAACCGCACAACGCCTCTGAAAGGCGAGATCTTCAAAAAGACCTTATCTCCCAACTGAAACTCTAACGGTCTCCGCCGTTTATTTGCATAAGCAGCCTGTCTGTCCTGAGCCGCTTTCATTTTCTGCCTTACAATCTTTATCTTCTCTTCCATTTCCCGGATCAACTCAGGCCCTCCGACTGGTCTACTGTCCAAATCATCCCAACATAAGGGTGATCTACATCGTCTGCCATAAAGAGCTTCAAACGGAGCCATCTGAATACTCGCCTGGTAGCTATTGTTATACGAAAACTCTACCAATGGCACTGAATCCTGCCAAGAGACATCGAACTCCAGAACGCAAGCTCTCAACATGTCCTCGAGCGTCTGAATCGTGCGCTCGGTCTGGCCATCCGTCTGAGGATGATAAGCAGTACTCAATCTGACCTCAGTTCCCAAAGCTGACTGAAGGCCTTCCCAGAAATGAGATGTGAATCGCGGATCTCGATCTGACACAATAGAAACAGGGATCCCATGCAATCTCACCACATCTCTAATATACAACTTCGCCATCCTCAAAAATGTGAAAGTCATGCTGTAGGGGATAAAGTGGGCTACCTTGGTCAATCTGTCCACAATCACCCAAATAGCATCGAAGCCTGAAGCACTCCTCGGCAAATGAGTCACGAAGTCCATGGAAATGTGCTCCCACTTCCACTTCGGTATCTCCAAGCTCCTCAATTCGCCGCCAGGTCTCTGCCTCTCTGCCTTAACCTGTTGGCAGATCAGACACCTCTTCACAAAAGTGACGACATCAGACTTCATTCGCTTCCACCAAAACTGACCACGCAAATCTCTGTACATCTTCTTCCCGCCTGGGTGGATGCTAAGTCTGCTACTGTGAGCTCGTTCCAAGATCCCCTTACGCAACTCCGGCGTACTCGGAACTACCCAGCGGTTACCCAATCTCAAAGATCCGTCGTCGGCCACTCTGAACTTCGTCGGTTGACCAAGATGCACTATAGACAACCATCTCTGAACCTCAGCATCTGATCTCTGAGCTCTCCTGATATTCTCATAAATATCTGGCTCAGCTAATAAGGTAGAGACATACACTGGTGATGCATCTATATCAAAATCATAGCCGAGATGGCAATAGGAGGTCATCATAGCCGACAAATGGATGACGTCCTCGGCAGAACTCCTCACTTTCCGGCTCAAAGCGTCTGCTGTCAAATTGGCTTTCCCCGGATGGTACTCTATCTCGCAATCATAGTCCTTGAGTAGGTCCATCCATCTCCTCTGCCTCATGTTCAGCTCCGCCTGAGTGAATAAAAACTTGAGGCTCTTGTGATCCGTGTATATGGTGAAAGAAGTGCCATATAAGTAATGTCTCCAGATCTTCAGGGCGAAGATGATAGCCGCCAATTCCAAGTCATGAACTGGATATCTGGTCTCATGCGGCTTCAACTGCCTCGATGCATAAGCTACCACATGCTTATCTTGCATCAGAACACATCCAAGGCCCTGCAGTGATGCATCCGTATACAGAACAAATCTGGAGTTCTCCGTCGGGATCACTAACACTGGCGCCGTCGTCAACCGGTGCTTCAATTCCTGGAAGCTCTCCTCACAAGCTTCTGACCAAAAGAAAGGCACTCCCTTCTGAGTCAACTGAGTCAGCGGCTTGGCAATCTTCGAAAAGCCAGCGACAAAGCGCCGATAATACCCGGCCAAACCAAGAAAACTCCGGATCTCAGGCACAGAAGTGGGGGCAGCCCACTCCATCACAGCCTCAATCTTCTTCGGGTCCACTGATATCCCGCTGCTCGAAATGACATGCCCCAGAAACACTACTCTGCTCAGCCAAAACTCGCACTTACTGAGCTTAGCATACAACTGATGCTCTCTGAGAATCTGAAGCACTGTCCTCAAGTGTTTCACATGATCTTCCTCACTCCGGGAGTAGATAAGAATGTCGTCAATAAACACGATGACGAACTGATCAAGATATGGCTGAAACACTCTGTTCATCAGACTCATAAAGACGGCCGGGGCGTTCGTCACACCGAACGGCATCACCAAGAACTCATAATGCCCGTATCGAGTCCGGAACGCTGTCTTCTGCACATCTTCCTCTCTGACCCGAATCTGATGATACCCGGATCTCAAATCAATCTTGCTATACACCCTGGTACCTTGCAACTGATCAAACAAGTCGTCTATCCTTGGAAGAGGATACTTGTTCTTCACTGTAGCCTTATTCAGCTGCCGGTAATCGATGCACAGCCGCATCAAACCGTCCTTCTTCTTCACAAAGAGGACTGGTGCGCCCCATGGCGACACGCTCGGGCATATATACCCCTTGTCCAAGAGATCCTGCAACTGTTCTTTCAACTCTCTCAACTCAGCCGGTGCCATCCTATAAGGTGCACGAGAGATAGCGGATGTCCCTGGTAACAGCTCGATCCCAAATTCAACTTCCCTGGCCGGTGGAAATCCTGGGATCTCTTCTGGAAATATATCAGCAAATTCTGCCACAACTGGTACATCCTCAACTCTCAGTTCCTTACTCTTTCCAGACGTGTCCACGGCATAAATAAGATAGCCCGTGTGCCCACGTTCCAACAGCTGAGACATCTTGATCGCTGAAATCAACGGAATCTTCGCACGAGAACCGTTGCCAAAGAAAGTCCACTGACTGCCCAACTCAGGTCTGAACTTCACTGTTCTCTGCCGGCAATCTACCACTGCCTGATATCTGTTCAGAACATCAATACCCAAGATGCAGTCGAAGTCTGACATACCCAGCACAATCAAGTCTGATCTCAACTCGTTGCCCTCAAAATAAATGAGGCTATCTGCCAAGAACTGATCAGCAACGACGTTTCTTCCAGTGGGTGTCGAGACAAGGAGAGGCGTGGGTAAAGAAGACGTGCGCATATGGTGTCTTTCCACAAATCCCACAGACACAAAGGAATGGGAGGCACCTGTATCTATCAAAACAAAAGCAGGGTACGTAAATAAATGACACGTACCGGCAATCACCTCCTCTGGAGCTGCCTGAGCCTGCTCCCTGGTCAGTGCATATACTTGTCCCTGGGGTGGTCCCACTGTCTGACCTCCCGATGGACGAGGCCCAAACTGCTGCCTCTGCTGCACTGTCCTGTCCTCAAACCTTGGCCTGTTGCCCTGATACTCTGACTGGCCTCCCCTGGTGGGACAATACCGAGCAATGTGGCCCATCTTGCCACAGACATAACATGCAGGACACTTGTTTGAAGAATGTGGTCCTCCACAGTTGTTGCACCTCGGCTCTCCCGGCCTATCCCCTTGTGAAGATCCTCGATTGGCCGACCAATTTCCTTTCTTGCCATCCTGTTTCTGGCCAAAGTATTTCTTTCCACCATACCGCGAAGATGAAGAGGCACCACGGGGCTTAAATGGCTCACCCCGAGGCCTCAAACTGTCACTAGTCTGCCTCTGTTGCGGTACCGGTGGTGGCATGGCATAAGCTCCCACTCCTAGCTCAGCAAGCTCCGCTCTTGTGAGAGCATCATCAAAAGAAGTTGGGTTATTGATGATAACCCGGTCATAGAGCTCCGGTCGCAGTCCCTTCATGAAATTTCTCATCTTGGCACGTCCATCAGAGGCAATATGGGGGACGTACCTAAGTAGTGATGAGTACTGTGTGGCATAGTCTGCCACTGTCATGTTCCCCTGCCTCAAACTTGCAAATTCATCCTCTTTTGTCTGCCTTGCTGCCGCGGAGAAGTATCGGTTCAAGAACCTGGTCCTGAAGAGCGTCCAGTCAATCACAGCACCCAGTGCTCTCATCTCCATCACTGTGCTCCTCCACCACATCAATGGTTTCTTAGCCAACTGGAACTCTGCCAGCCTCAGCCAAGCAGTAATAGCACACGGAGCCGATACAAAGATCTGTTCAAGTCTTTCTAACCACTCTTCAGCTTCTTCTCCGGACTCTGTCCCCTCAAACCGGGGCGGATGGTAAGACAGAAACTGCGTCAAGCTAATCTCACCCGGTAGCAATAACTGAACTACTGGATCCATTCCTACAGCCGGTGGAGGTAGAGGATTAGCCTGTCCAATACTCGCATTCACACTCCCAACATCTCCGACTTCCTCATTAGCAGCCATGCTGTAACACAAATGTTAACAACAATCCAAAGCAATATATATATCATGTCGTTAGATAACAGGAGTGATATAAGCATGTTAGTATAACCAAATATACACCAATATGCACCACATGCATAAACATGCTTCAAATGTAAGCACCTAGCCAAACATGCTAAGGCTACCCTTCACTCGTTCCCGGGTTCTCTAACCACTGCTCTGATACCACTAATGTAAGGACCCTAATCCTTAAGTGCGGAATAAAGGCATAATAGAGCTAAATAAATGATCAGAGTAGAGTAAACAAGTTGAGTCTATGAGCTTAAGCGTTTACATGCCAAAATAAAGGACTACAAAAAGGATTAATTACATTCCAACAAATGAATGTGTCCACTATAGTTTTACGCTACTCCTAGAGTAGGCACTATACAAAAGAATCCTGTCCTTTCATCTACCAAAGATGCTCGTGAAGCTCACTGTCTCAACCCGTTCAAGCCCATCTATCATGCCAAAAAGGTACCTACAAGGACAACCCCCAAACATGAGCAATAATAATCATTCATATTCAACACAATATGAAGATAAAGCGTAAATGCATAATCAATATAAAACACTTCCTGTTTTCCATGCATTTCAAACGCTTCCCGTTTGGTTGTCCCTGTACCATAACTCATGAGTATAATCAACAGATTATTTTTAATGGCCAAAACATGTCATGACATCATATACCATCTCAACTGTACCACATATTGGTCACCATGCCCTAGTCTGTCCATCACAGTGTATTTTAATGCCCCTCGCTTATA
Organism: Haberlea rhodopensis; assembly: GCA_907163345.1. Classification (NCBI taxonomy): domain Eukaryota; kingdom Viridiplantae; phylum Streptophyta; class Magnoliopsida; order Lamiales; family Gesneriaceae; genus Haberlea; species Haberlea rhodopensis. The sequence goes on along the minus strand of CAJQUN010000004.1, from coordinate 22,536,502 downwards.
TCCATATGGGCGGCATAGGATAACCTCGCTACAATGGACATGCGGCGCTCCCACCCCTCGCTTCACAGAGAGCGGCAAATACCCTTTCCTCGCCCCATATGACAACCACGCTCAAATGTGACATGCGGCGCTCCCACCCCTCGCTTCACATTTAGCGGAACCAATACAAAAAGCGGCAAGCATTAAAATCATCAAAGGATGACCACGACTCATGGGATGTGCATCCAATAATCATAATATGCATCTAACATCAATATGCATAAATTACCATGTATATGCATCCACAATGCAATACCTCATATGGCATAAATCAACATGTATATGCATCCACAATGCAATACCACATATATACTCGCATCCACAATGCATAAACAATGAGCATATAAAATACATGTTACCGTTGGGTGCCCGTACGTCCACTACGTACCTTTCCAAAAGTGGAATTGGTCCGGCTTCAATTCCTCGGTTGTGTTGCTACCTGGGATGGTTCTACACAATCACACAACCCCATATTAGAAGCCAAATAATAGCCAAATACCAAAAATTTGACAAAATAAACCATTTTCCAAAATTCCACAGGCGGCGATCGATCGCTTCACCCAGGCGATCGATCGCCTCAAAATTATCACTGTGGCGATCGGTCGCCCCAAACATGGCGATCGATCGCCATCACTTTGAAAATCCTACTGCCTCTTGGCGATCGGTCGCCCCATTTTAGGCGATCGATCGCCTAACACGCAAAAATGTTACTGCCCCTCGGCGATCGGTCGCCTCTTTTCAGGCGATCGATAGCCACGCGCAGACATACGATTTTTCACCATTTTTGTTCCCAAAAATTTCTTCCAACCCATCCCAAAACTCAAACCAACCAACCTACAACATAAATACCAACATAAACCACCAAAATACACTTCAAAACAAGTATAAATCTAGCCCTTAACCAAAACCACAACAACCCACACAAACCCATTTCAAAATCATTAAAAACCAAACCAAACTCAAACAAAACCTTACAAAATTAAAGCATGAGGTACCCATACCTCTTGGGGATCTCAAATAACCCAAAATGCTCCACAAATCAAGCTTTTTGAAAGGTTTCTCTTCCACCCAAGGCTTGAGCTCGAAAATTTGGAGAAGGGAAGGGTTTGGTGGATTTGATTTGGTAAAGTAAGAGTGAGGGATGTAAAGTGGGGTTTTGGGGTATTAAAATGAGAGGTAATTTAAAATGATACCAAAACAATTCCATGGTGTATAAAACACCCCAACATGATATTTTTCAAAGCATTTACTCAAAATGCACCATAATATCAATTAACACATGATTTCCAATTAATTGCTAACCAATGCAAATAAATCATGCTTCCAATAATATTTACCCAACATGCCCCACATGCACCCTAAAAATGCAACCCCGGGTCATCCTAACCACATGACCATGCATTTCCACATAAGGTAAATAAATACCAACACATAATCAATTACCACATAATTAATCATGTAAACATAATTTAAAGCTAAATAGCAATTAACCATTTCGGGGATGTCACAGCATGCAATTAGAGGTAGAATTGCTAAATGATATGAGAGTCATTGGTGTATTATGTGGGTGTTGAAACCCACTTTTGTCGTCATATGTGTGGTGTCTTCCCTGGCTGGGAATTTACTTGTATTACTGCTTTCTGATGAGTATTATGTGTTCCCTGGACGGGAATTATGTTATGTGTTGTGCTTTTTTTTTTGGGATAGCTCTATTTATGGGGAGACTCTGCCCAAATTTTTATAAAAGTTCACAATGTGAAAAGTGGCACCAAGGGGTTGGTAAAGGGCAAACATATGAGTCTTTTATTGTTAGGATGATGATCTTATAACATTGAGTATTAAAGGAAAATTTTGTAATTGACATTCAATGGTAAAGTATCATCTGAGCTTTCCGATTGACTTTTTATTGAAAGCATGTGCCACACATAGTGGTTGCTCATTGGGGCTGTTAAGGGCCTAGGAAGTTATTGATAGCACATATTTATGCATGATGGCATTAATGTTGTATGACATAACAAATTGTTTATGAGCTATTATGATATGAAAAGTGGTATTGCTAACCATTGTGGTTGCAGGAATCGTGTGGAACACGATAGGATGGCATTAATAGGGATGTCTGTGTTGGGATATGCCCTAAGACAAGTCATTAGATGATTGTTTAAGACATACAATGTTTATGGATTTATGAATGGCAATTCATTATTATATATTATTCTTTTAACTGTGCATTATGAATTAATATATATGTTAATGTCCTTAGAATAATATTGTATTATTCTTAAAGATGTTCCTAGTCAAGTATTATCATGAAAGGGATAATGATAATACGTAGAGACTAGTATATGTTGATCGATGAATTGTTCATTGATATGAGATATCAAATCAACATATGGGTACATGTTAGAGAACGATGTACTGAACAGACCCACCATGAGAATGCAACATGGATAGTTATATGATCGTCATATGCAATTCTCATAGTGATAATAATGTATGTAATCCTTACGACTTGTGATCATCAGAGATCCCAACATAAGGAGTTATGTATCTTGATATCGTCAAACGTTACCCGTAACAGGATATACTATAAAGGCGACTATTGGATACACTACGAATTATGTAGAGGGATGTTGACTGATCGAGATAGGATTTGTCCCTCCTATATAACAGGAGATGTGTTAGGCCCTTGATCAAGTGAGAACTAAAATGCATGCCATGCTCGAATGAGTCGATATGAGATATCGAGCTTATTCGTTTATTCTAGTTCTACTTGGGGATCAAGAAATAAAGATTGGATATACGAGTATGACTATTCCATGACTCGTGTTCAATCTAAACACAAAGGACAAAGGGATTAAGTTACATGATTAATATTATCACAAGTTCTAAAGGTTATGTCGAGTCATTGACATTCTCGTAATTTGGGTAGCATCGATGTGTTGCTAGATACCGCTCGATGCTTGCGACATAAAATGAGATTTTATGTCACTGCCAACATTACGAGATCCTATCGGGTCGCACAAAAGATTAAATCGAGAAGGGAAATTAAATTCATGAGATGAATTAAATAATTAAGAGGAGTCTTAATTAATAATCATAAGGATTAATTAAATCATGGGCTTAAGCCCATGAAGCTTTAAGAAAGCCTTTAATTAATTATATTTAATATGATTGCATGGGTTTTAATTGTAAGACAATTGATATAACACTACACAATATCATAACCTACATGAGAAGCTCACGGCCGCCGACTTCAAGGAGAAGCTCTCGGTTTTTCTTGATAACCGAGGAGTGATCTTGATGGTTTGGTGGTTGTTTCGATTGTGAATCGAGTTAGCTTCGTGTATAGGATTAATAACTTGTCTAGCAACGTGTTATTAATCCATCCCTTCACCCGATTTGATCGTGTGGATACTGTTGAGGCAAAACCAATCGAGTTTTGCTTAGTGACTCGAAAAGGCGTAGGACGTGGTGCAGCTCCGTGGATTCGGCTTCAAACACGCTACAAGGGTAAGACACTTGTAATTCTCTAATCCGATATGAATCCCTATGTATAGATCACTGGTTTGTAATCCCAAAATTTTATTCCGCTGCGTTGTATGCTCATGGGGTTACTTACAGTGGTATCAGAGCCGTGTACAAGGCTCATATCGGATTTATGTGGTTAAATAGTTTAATCATGTTAGAATTAATATTGCATGCTATTTAAAACTGTATTTTCATATATGATATGGAAAAATCGATTTTGTGAAGATCATCGTATGATAATATATATGATATAATTGACGGATCGAAATATATGATAATTCGTGATCAAAAACCGGAACATGGCTCGTGTAGGCTCACGGCCGAGGCCACCAAGGTGCTAGGGTTTCGAACCCTAGTCACCATGGCTCGGCCGTCGCTACAAAGTGGCTAGGGTTTTGAACCCTAGTCAAATTGGCCTCTCGGCCGCCGCCTAAGAGCTAGGGTTCGGACCCTGGCTCGAGCATGGGTCAAGCCGTCGCACTATCTAGGGTTTTGAACTCTTTTGGCTCGATAAAGTATTGAGAAGGTGCAAGTTGGCTCGATAGAATCAAGATGGTGCAAGGCGGCTAGGGTTTTGAACCCTAGCAGCGCCGCACCCAAGCCGCCGCATGGACCATGGCTCGGCCATGGGCTAGGGTTTCGAACCCTAGGCCCACTATTGGTCCAGCCGTGGGTTTTGGTTCGAACCATGGTGGTTCGTGTTTTAGTCGCTTTAGTTCGTGGCATGTGATGTCCCGAGCGTACGATAATTTTTCAAAAATTATTTTACAGTTTTAATTAGAATTAAATTTAAATTGTTTAGAATTTAATTAATTAAATGTTAATGCATGCTTTATGTGTTGTTTGAGCATGGTGCGTGGTTATAGCCCTTTGACCTATTAGATAGGATTTGTGAATGATTGTAATTTATTATACGACCTGCGTGTCGTGCCTTTCTCTATTTCATTCTAAATGTTATCCCTCCCCTATGTTCCCCTCGAATGTGAATCGAGGAATTCTATATCTTGTAAAATAGTGTAGTTTATTTTATTGATGGTGATCAATGAAGATGGAGCATCGTGCCGGGATGAGGAGGCCATTCACAAATTGGAGCCAAAGGAAGGTGCTTATAAAGTTACCTTAGGTTGACTCATAGGAGTTTCTCATTGGCTTGAGAAACTCATTAGTAGGGGCTATAACCATGTCACGTTTTAATTATGTATGTTGATGCATGATTTATCTTATGTTTTAGTTTGATAATAGTATTACACATATATGTAGATATGTATACAACTATATGTAGTGGACATATTTTAAATTATCAAATTAATCATGAGATCAATAAATCCCTCTAAAATATTAAGTTTTAGATGCCTTCCAAATAAAAGTACTCGTCAATAACTTCGATTGTACATGTGTGGGTTTGCCAAAGCAAAGCACCGTGGCAATCTTAGTAAGGCGCGAAAGGATAAAAGTGATATCCGTCATACTTTAATTGGGTACGACTTAACTAGGTTATCTCAATAGGATTGGGAACCTAGAGGCATGGGTTGGATTATAATTCATTTGATGAATTGAACAAAGTGTTGTTCGTCCAACTATCCAAGAATTATATGTGATGTAATTGACAAAGTGTTGTCTACCTAAATAACCGAGTCTTGGGCGATTAGCCAAAGCTAACTCAAGATTAAGTGAAATATGGATCTTGGCCCACTAAAAGTTTCGAGGGTTGATATTTTTCAAATAAAATAGTGGGAGTATCATTTAATATAAGACCATGTTAAATGATTTAAATCATAAACTTATTTTGCATATTTATATTGTAGATATCCATGGCAACTACAAACGTTACTAGCACTTTATCACTGCGATCGGTCCTTGAGAAGGACAAACTAAATGGGACGAATTTCCTAGACTGGCATAGGAACTTGAGGATAGTCCTCAAACAAGAAAAGAAACAGTATGTTCTAGAGGAACCCTTGCTCACTGAGGAACCTCCCCTAACAGCTACAAGAGCTGAAAAAGATGCTTACAAGAAGCATCAGAGTGACGCACTTGATGTTGGGTGCCTCATGCTTGCCACTATGAACTCTGAGCTTCAGAAGCAACATGAGGAAATGGAGGCGTTCGATATGATCGAACACTTAAAGCAGTTGTACCAACAGCAAGCTAGACAAGAGAGGTATGACGTCTCTAAAGCGTTGTTCCAGTGCAGGATGGTAGAGGGAAGCTTAGTTGGAACTCATGTGCTCAAGATGATTGGGTACATTGAGAATCTGGATAAGCTAGGTTTTCCATTGGACCAAGAGTTGGCCACCGATGTAATCTTGCAATCGTTGCCGGAGAGCTTCAGTCAATTTGTAGTAAATTACAATATGACTGATATGGAAAAGACTCTGCCCCAGTTGCTTGGTATGTTGAGAACATATGAAGCAAATACTAAGAAGACTAAGGCCACAAATGTCCTTATTGTGAATAAGGGCAAAGGAAGGGCCAAAGCCAAAGGCAACAAGAAAGCAAAGAAGGTCTTTGCTAAATCTAAGCCGAAGTCTTCTGCACTGAAGCCAAAGGGAGGGATAGCAAAGGAAGGGAACTGTTTCCATTGCGGTGAGACCGGCCATTGGAAAAGGAACTGCAAAGTATATCTGGAGGATCTAAAGAAAGGAAGTGTGACTTCCACTTCAGGTATTTTTGTTATAGAAGTCAATTTATCTACTTCTTCATCATGGGTATTAGATACTGGATGTGGATCTCACATTTGTGTAAATGTGCAGGATCTCAAAAGGAGTAGGACATTGGCAAAAGGTGAAGTTGATCTCCGAGTTGGAAATGGAGCAAGAGTTGCTGCATTAGCTATAGGAGATTATCATTTAGCTTTACCTTCTGGTTTATCGTTGATTTTAAAAGACTGTTATTTTGTGCCTTCAATTACTAAAAACATTATATCTATTTCTTGTTTAGACAAGTATGGTTTTTTCATTTATAATAAAGGACAATTGTTGTTCTATTTATTTAAATGATATGTTTTATGCTGATGCACAAATGGTGAATGGTCTTTATGTATTAAATCTTGATATGCCTATCTATAACATAAATACTAAAAGGATTAAAAATAATGATTGTAATCCGACTTATCTCTGGCACTGTCGCTTGGGTCACATAAACGAGAACCGCATATCTAAACTTCATAAGGATGGAGTATTAGATTCATTTGATTTTGAATCATATGAAACATGCGAATCTTGTTTAATGGGCAAGATGACTAAAGCCCCTTTCAAGGGACACGTTGAAAGGGCAAATGTTTTATTGGGACTAATACATAGTGATGTATGTGGACCAATAAGTACACCAGCTAGAGGTGGTTTTCAATACTTCGTTACATTTACTGATGACCTCAGTAGATATGGGTATGTGTACCTAATGAAACATAAGCATGAAACCTTTGAAAAGTTCAAAGATTTCAAGAATGAAGTACAAAACCAACTTGGCAAAAGTATCAAAATCCTTTGATCAGATCGAGGAGGAGAATACTTAAGCCAAGAGTTTCATGACTATCTAAAGGAGTGTGGGATAGTCCCACAACTCACTCCTCCGTATACTCCACAATGGAATGGTGTATCCGAGAGGAGAAATCGAACCTTGTTAGACATGGTTAGATCAATGATGAGTCATGCAGATCTTCCGATATCATTTTGGGGACACGCTCTAGAAACAGCGATTTTCTTACTGAACCGTGTTCCATCTAAATCAGTGGAAAAGACACCATATGAGATATGGACTGGGAAGCGTCCTAGTATGTCTTTTATGAAGATTTGGGGTTGTGAGGCTTTCGTTAGACGTCACGCCACTAACAAACTTGGACCCAAATCTGATAAGTGTTTATTTGTGGGGTATCCTAAGGAAACGAAAGGATACTATTTCTATTATCCCACCGAGAACAAAATAGTTGTTGCTCGGACTGGTGTATTTCTTGAAAGAGAATTTATTTCTAGAAAAACCAGTGGGAGAAAAATAGAACTTAGTGAAGTTCAACCACAAGAAAACACTGAACCTGAAATTGAGATGGAAACAGAGCAGGCACCACAAACTGTTGTGGAAGAAGCACCTGCTCAAGAGACACAAGCCCAGCGTAGGTCTGTAAGAGAACACCGGGAGCCACAGAGATATGGATTTCTTGTGACTCAACAAGGTGACTTACTACTTATTGATGAGGATGAGCCGTCATCTTATCAACAAGCTATTATGGGCAATGATTCTGAGAAATGGCAAGAGGCCATGAAATCTGAGATGGAATCCATGTATGCAAACCAAGTATGGACTTTGGTTGATCCACCTGAAGGGGTACGACCCATAGGGTGCAAATGGATTTTCAAGAAAAAGACCGATATGGATGGTAATGTACAAACCTATAAAGGTCGGCTGGTTGCAAAAGGATTCAAACAAATTCATGGTATTGACTATGATGAAACCTTTTCACCAGTGGCCATGGTTAAATCCATAAGGATCTTACTTGCAATAGCTGCATTTCATGATTATGAAATCTGGCAGATGGATGTCAAAACAGCTTTCCTTAATGGAAATCTGCTCGAGGATGTGTACATGACACAGCCCGAGGGTTTTGTCGATCCAAAGGATGCTGGAAAGATATGCAAGCTACAACGATCCATTTATGGATTGAAGCAAGCTTCTCGGAGTTGGAATCTTCGTTTTGATGATGCAATCAAAGAGTTTGGTTTTATCAAAAATGAAGATGAACCTTGTGTCTACAAGAAGGTCAGTGGGAGCATAATCATTTTCCTAGTGTTGTATGTAGATGACATACTTCTTATTGGAAATGATATCCCTGCCTTACAATCTGTAAAGATTTGGCTAGGGAACTGCTTTTCAATGAAAGACTTAGGAGAAGCTACCTACGTATTAGGAATCAAGATCTATAGAGATAGATCGAGAAGGCTTCTTGGTCTAAGTCAAAGTACATACATAGACAAGGTGCTTAAAAGGTTTAGCATGCAAGAATCCAAGAAAGGATTCGTGCCTATGACACATGGTATTTATCTCTCGAAGGAACAGTGTCCTTCAACACCAGATGAGAGACAACGCATGAGTAAGATTCCATACGCATCAGCTATTGGATCTATCATGTATGCCATGATATGTACTCGTCCCGATGTATCGTATGCTTTGAGCATGACGAGCAGATATCAAGTTGATCCAGGTGAAGGTCACTGGATTGCTGTCAAGAACATCCTGAAGTACTTGAGAAGGACTAAGGATACATTCTTGATTTATGGAGGTGAGGAAGAGCTCAATGTAATGGGTTACACTGATGCAAGCTTCCAAACCGACAACGATGATTTTCGATCGCAATCTGGATATGTGTATTGCCTGAATGGAGGTGCTGTGAGCTGGAAGAGTTCAAAGCAAGAAACAGTAGCCGATTCTACAACGGAAGCTGAGTATATTGCTGCCTCGGATGCAGCAAAGGAAGCTGTTTGGATGAGGAAGTTCATTTCTGAACTTGGAGTGGTGCCTAGCATTAAAGATCCGATAGAACTCTATTGTGACAACAATGGAGCGATCGCATTGGCTAAGGAACCAAGATCTCACCAAAGATCCAAGCACATACTTAGGCGTTTCCATTTCATTCGAGAAATCGTTGAAAGGGGAGATGTTAAAATATGCAAAGTACCAACAGATGATAATGTATCTGACCCATTGACGAAGCCGCTGTCACAGCAGAAGCATGATCGTCATACTAGATCTCTAGGCATTAGGTATATGTCTGAGTGGTCTTAGTGCAAGTGGGAGATTTGTTGGGATATGCCCTAAGACAAGTCATTAGATGATTGTTTAAGACATACAATGTTTATGGATTTATGAATGGCAATTCATTATTATATATTATTCTTTTAACTGTGCATTATGAATTAATATATATGTTAATGTCCTTAGAATAATATTGTATTATTCTTAAAGATGTTCCTAGTCAAGTATTATCATGAAAGGGATAATGATAATACGTAGAGACTAGTATATGTTGATCGATGAATTGTTCATTGATATGAGATATCAAATCAACATATGGGTACATGTTAGAGAACGATGTACTGAACAGACCCACCATGAGAATGCAACATGGATAGTTATATGATCGTCATATGCAATTCTCATAGTGATAATAATGTATGTAATCCTTACGACTTGTGATCATCAGAGATCCCAACATAAGGAGTTATGTATCTTGATATCGTCAAACGTTACCCGTAACAGGATATACTATAAAGGCGACTATTGGATACACTACGAATTATGTAGAGGGATGTTGACTGATCGAGATAGGATTTGTCCCTCCTATATAACAGGAGATGTGTTAGGCCCTTGATCAAGTGAGAACTAAAATGCATGGCCATGCTCGAATGAGTCGATATGAGATATCGAGCTTATTCGTTTATTCTAGTTCTACTTGGGGATCAAGAAATAAAGATTGGATATACGAGTATGACTATTCCATGACTCGTGTTCAATCTAAACACAAAGGACAAAGGGATTAAGTTACATGATTAATATTATCACAAGTTCTAAAGGTTATGTCGAGTCATTGACATTCTCGTAATTTGGGTAGCATCGATGTGTTGCTAGATACCGCTCGATGCTTGCGACATAAAATGAGATTTTATGTCACTGCCAACATTACGAGATCCTATCGGGTCGCACAAAAGATTAAATCGAGAAGGGAAATTAAATTCATGAGATGAATTAAATAATTAAGAGGAGTCTTAATTAATAATCATAAGGATTAATTAAATCATGGGCTTAAGCCCATGAAGCTTTAAGAAAGCCTTTAATTAATTATATTTAATATGATTGCATGGGTTTTAATTGTAAGACAATTGATATAACACTACACAATATCATAACCTACATGAGAAGCTCACGGCCGCCGACTTCAAGGAGAAGCTCTCGGTTTTTCTTGATAACCGAGGAGTGATCTTGATGGTTTGGTGGTTGTTTCGATTGTGAATCGAGTTAGCTTCGTGTATAGGATTAATAACTTGTCTAGCAACGTGTTATTAATCCATCCCTTCACCCGATTTGATCGTGTGGATACTGTTGAGGCAAAACCAATCGAGTTTTGCTTAGTGACTCGAAAAGGCGTAGGACGTGGTGCAGCTCCGTGGATTCGGCTTCAAACACGCTACAAGGGTAAGACACTTGTAATTCTCTAATCCGATATGAATCCCTATGTATAGATCACTGGTTTGTAATCCCAAAATTTTATTCCGCTGCGTTGTATGCTCATGGGGTTACTTACAGTCTGGCACTCCGTGTGTTATGTGCCAAGGAAGCTGGTTTTAAGAAAATCAGGTAAAGGGATATTTCCGAGGTAACATGTACTTTATGTTGTCTTGTTGACACATGATGAATGCAATGTGGTGCATTAAGGTTATGATATATGTTATTGTGCATTGTTTTTGCATATGCATGTTGTGAATTATAAGAGGTGTATTTCACGAGTCAAGGTTATCTTAGTAAGGATTTTAATTGCTTACGCTAAGGTCCATTGGAAGCGAGGAAGAATTCCGCTTACATGGAGTAGCAAGAAGCATTAAAATGTACTAATGATAAGGGCTCAGGATTGAAATAAGGATTTAAGGAGGAAGGATGTCATGACATTTATTTGTGAAACCATACATTCTTATAATGTGTTTTTATTATGTATTGAATGTTGATGCATAGCGTATATGGCTATTGCTGTTAACCCTGATGGTTGCAGGTTACAGGAAATATGGAGTACAAAAAGGAATGATGATTATACATATGTACGGGCATCCCAAGGGCAACATGTATTATGTGTTTAGTCATTTAACACAAGGTAAATCAAGGTATGCATAAGATAGTGCATTATGATATGATACATGTTGATACGCATCGTTTTGCATATGTATATTGTGAAATATAAAGTGAGGATTTCAATGCTTACACTAAGGTCCATATGAGCGAGGAAGAATTCCGCTTATATGGAGTAGTAAGAAGCATTGAAATGCAGTATTGATATTTCACGAGTCCAGGTTATCCTAGTGAGGATTTCAATGCTTACGCTAAGGTCCATATGAAGCGAGGAAAAATTCCGCTTATGTGGAGTAGTAAGAAGCATTGAAATGCACTACTGATAAGTGACTCAATTCCATAAGAAGCAAGAATTCTGCTGACATGGATTCCATAGGAAGCGAGGAAAAATTCCGCTTACTTGGATTTCCATAAGGAGCAAGAGTTCTGCTTACGTGGATTCCATAGGAAGCGAGGAAAAATTCCGCTTACGTGGAAAAGGAAGGAGGAACCATAATTTCATGTGTCGATTTATATTCATTTCTCTATGAGGACACGGTTTATAGGCGATGGTTCATTCCGCCAGGTGTATTTATAGCGATGGTTCATTCCGCTATATTGATTGGCGATGGTTCATTCCGCCAGGTGTATTTATAGCGATGGTTCATTCCGCTATATTGATTGGCGATGGTTCATTCCGCCAGGTGTATTTATAGCGATTGTTCATTCCGCTATATTGATAGGCGATGGTTCATTCTGCCAGGTGTATTCATAGCGATGGTTCATTCCGCTATATTGATTGGCGATGGTTCATTCCGCCAGGTGTATTGATAGCGATGCCTCTTTCCGCTACTATGTGTACGATGATTCATGTTCAGGTGTATATCGAGGTTTCATGCCACTTATTATATGACGAGGTGTCATGCCGTCGATTCTATAGCGAGGGATTGTGTCGCTATGTACTCAGCACAGGATTTTGCCGCCTTCGAGCGAGGGGTGCTGATTACGCACTATTATTGAGCGACGGAGACAGGTATGCCGCTATATTGCTAGCGATGAGGTATGAGATATTGCTATTTTATTAGCTTTATTGTAGCTGGCATGCATTGATATACATGTTTTATTATGCCTATTTTACTAGCATGATAGTGGATGACATACGCTGATGTACATGTATCGTCACTAGTTGACAATGTCTTAGATGCCATGAGTTGGCATGTGTCGTCACAGGATGACGATGACGATGGTGTAGGAGATGTCTTATTAGACATGCATCATCGTTACGATGATCGATGCGTTGAGTATACGTATTCAGTGGTATGCCTTGGGTGCCAGTACCGAGCACAAGGTGGTGTGTGCGGCACCGATTGACGTGACCCTTATACCGAGCGGGTTGCTCGAGGAATGGTTGGATGCGCTGTAAATGTAATTGTACCGCAGCTTACGTTTGGGGTGATCATATTACGAGTGGTGATACCCTTGAGGTATGCTCGTTGGAATGGCTTTTGGCCATGTGATTTGACGACAGGAGTAATCATGGAGGAAAGTACTCGCTTTCTGTCGATGTGACATGTGGTAGACATGGTCACACCACCCTTGAGGGTGTAGGATGGGTCCTAAGGGAGTAGGATCAGGTTATGTTAAGTACATAGGGACATTGGAGTGTCCAGGGTGCATCGGCATTAGAGGAATGTTGGATAAAGACCCACTACTCTATTGAGTTTTCTTCCCACAGTATGATATACCATGTAGAAACGTCCGTCTTATTGGTAGGTTTGAGGTGAACCTAGAGAGGCAGCGACCAGTTTGTCTGCCGTGTGTGTGCAGCACCATGAGGGGCTTGCTAGAGCCGTTATACTGCTCGTTGGAACCAAGTTGGCAAATCGTAAGGTGATACGATGTGGATTCTGGTGGACTCTAGTAGTCACCATGTCATTTGAGGTTGAGGCTGAGGTTGTGCATGCCTCACTGAAACGTGTATACGTTTATGTTTAATCTTGGGGAGACTTGTCTGGGACAGCTCAGGATGTTGGAGTACCAACAAGAGAGTCATCAGGTCGTTATTGACTCAATCTAAGGGACCCCGTGTATTAGGGATACAATGGGTGTTATTGTATCCAGTTTTTCCGAACGGTGGTTCGAGACTAGTGGATCTCGAGTTCGATGACACTTCCCTTGTGAGGAAGGAGGTAGTATTATACCTATTTGGGAATCTTTGAAAGATTCGGTGAGTTGGTGCTTGTGGTGTTGATTTTGAGAATCACGCCGTGTTGTTGATCGTCGATTTTCATTCTCCTTTGGATGGGAATGACTCAGGATTGACGGTTGTGTTTGGGGCTTAGGGGTATGTTGCAGATACCCGAGCCAAGTGCATTGAGTATGCATGCGATGTCAATACTTAGGCAGGTATACCGGTGAGTATACGGATGCCAGTTATTGATTTCCTTTCTGTCAAGCATAGAGTTATGCTATTTTAGGATGGTTAAATCTCTGATGAGAGATATGGAACACATTGAGATTGGGAATCTCCATGGCACGATGATTATGAGGGATAATCTTGAAGTTAGTTGACTTCCCTTGAGGAGGGATTATCTTGTGAGGGTTAAGGTATTTCATTATTGGTGTTTCCCTCCGAGTTATGCGATAGCCTTCCCAAGTTTGGATTGTTAAATCCTAGGATTATCAAGGGATGGCAGGAATTCGGATTGGTTGGGTGTCGCTGTCGACACAAGCGTTGAGGATGCAATAGGTTTATTGCATGTCCTTTCAAATTTTGAAACTCTGTGGAGTCTTGATTTTTTATTACGACCAGGATGTGGTTCTTGGGATATCCGGAGTTGGACATCTTGTGAGATGTCTTTTGTGTGGATCGGTGGCCGTGAGTTGCCCGATCCGAGTTGCAGAGGGTGCAACTGCTCCTTGGATGGAGGTGGTCTGTATAGCGGGAAACCAGGTTTGGTATGTGTACACCGTGGTGTACTAGTGTTTCCCTCGTAACGATGTATGTTAGACATCGTGAGTCTTGGTAAAGATGTCATTGGATGATATCTACGATAGAATCAGGAGCGATTCGAATCCTTACAGTTTCAGTTGACTAACTGCTTTTGGGTTATTAGCGTTGAGCTGTGCTGACGCTCTTTGACGTTATGATGGATTTGGAAATCTAGTCCACTCCAGAGTTTGACACGAGGTCAACGTTCTCACGGTTGAGGTGTCATTCAGGTTGCGTTCTTACTAGTTGTATTAAAACTAAGGATGACTGTCCGATCTACAGTCGTAAGTACAGGTTATTTTGCAGTCATGAGGGACTGACTTTTGGGATGAATCGCACCGAGGTACGTTTTGCCTCTTGGGTGATAGGTTGGTTTTGGTAAGTCGCTCTGTTTCAGAGTTTGATGTGAGGTAAGTATCCTCGCGTTTATTAATACGATTCTGATATGGTCAAGAATCGGGGTTATGGCTTCGTGTTGTTGTGTAGCCTGGGTGTTACGTGATACACCAGTGCTAATTTCGAGGACGAAATTCTTTTAGTGGGGGATATTGTGATGACCAGGGTTTATAGGTGTTAATCCCGTAGTGTTAATAATCCCTAAAGTGGTTTTACGTGGCGATTTGGAGTTTAATCGAGGTGTTGGGCCTTCTGGGCTCGTTTATTTGGGTAGTTGGGATCGTTGGATCCCGAGGTTGAGATTGTATTCTCATTTGGGTGAAAAACCTATGAGTTGGGTTTTTTAGTGTGTCTCGGGATCTCGGGTGCTGTGTGAGCACCGGTAGGGGGTTTTGGAGTTAGAGAGAGAATTTTTGAAAACAGATGATTTTTAATGATTCATGATGTATTTGTGGGGCTATTACTTTTTCGGGGTATTTTTGCTATAAATACCAATTGAACCCAAAATTTTACATTTAATTTCATTTCAGCCCCTTACTTTTCTCTCTCCCCGCTCGCGCCCCTTTTCCCGTCTGCACAGCCGCCGCGCAAAAGCGGTGCGCCCGCCGCCGTCCAGCCGTTCGGCGCGTGCGACCTATCACCGGCTTCGTCTCGTCGAGGCGCCGCTATCCCCTCCGTCAATTCGAAGTTTCGTCGCGTTTTGAAGTCGGATTTGGCAGGAAGGCGTCGATCCCCAATTTCTAGGGTTCATCGGATTTCGACCGATTTACTTCCGATTTTCGATTGGGTAACCTCCCTTACCTCTTTTTCGTCCTCTCATGTTATTCCCTGCTATTTTGTGTTGGTTTGGTTCGAATTTATTTCGAATTTCGTAGGGTTTAGGTTCGAAAATTTGGGGGTTTTTGGCAGGGGTGTTGTTTCTTGTAATTGATCGATTATTGCATGTTTTTTATGTATATTGGTGTTTAATTCGGTTCGAAATTGTGAGATTAGGGTTCGATTTTTGTAGGGTATTCTTGAACAAATTTCGATATTGTCTCATTCGTTCCCCTCCCTGCATGTACCCTGCCCCGGGTCATTTAAAAGGTTAATTGCCGTGTGTTGACAATATTTTGAGGGTTATGCGTGTGCTTGAACATGAGTTACATGTTCGTAAATAATTATGAATTATTTATCGTGTTAGCACATCATTCCTCGGGGCATGGAACTCGAGCAAGGTTTGGCTTGGACTTCGGAGATTTAAGGTACGTGCGACGTACGAGCATTACTATATATGTGAAATGCATAAGGTATTTTTGATTGCATTGAATATTGTGCGTATGGTTATACATATATGTTGATATAGCCAAGGAACGACCAAATCTTGATATCGCCGCTTGTAGCGTGCGTGACACTAGAGTAGGATAACTCTTACAAGATATAAGGGGTACTGGGTTTATATGTATCTATTATAAGACATTTGAGGTGTCTAGGGTTGTAGAATCATGTATCTATTATTAAGACATTTGAGATGTCTAGGTTCGTAGAATCATGTATTCATTATGAGACATTTGAGATGTCTAGGTTCGTAGAATCATGTATTCATTATAAGACATTTGAGATGTCTAGGTATAATGAAGGATTGGTAAAACAAATGCTAGGCATTTGAGCTATCTGTGATTGATAGCGAGGTTATGAAATCAGTATTAGATATTGAGATATCTATAATTGCATGTTTAATGAATTTACAATCACTATCTGTTGATATTCGAGGATTAGGCATGCGATGAGTTAATCAATGTGTTGATTTACTGATTTTGAGATTTGATGAGTTTGATGATTGTGAGAACAGGGACAGTACACGGAATCCCGGATGAGGTTGCCATCCAGGGAGTATCATTTAAATTCATTAGTATTTACCTTTGTTGTAAATTATGAATTTCATTATTGTGATTATGGGATTTTGTGTATTGGTATGCTCACCCCGTTGGGGGTTGTCTCTGTTGGGGCAGGTGAACAGGTACATCGATGGCTTTGGAGATGAGCTCGAGTTGTTGATTGGATGTACTCCCAGGAACGTGGTACCAGGGCTTGATGGAGCACGGTATCGTATAGAGTACTTATATACACCTGAGGATATATACATATTCATGATGCTCGCATGTGAGCACGATTATACTTGTATATGGATTGTATATAAAGGCATGAGCCTTTCTCTCTTTCATTTGAGGTTGCATGCAATTAGAGGTAGAATTGCTAAATGATATGAGAGTCATTGGTGTATTATGTGGGTGTTGAAACCCACTTTTGTCGTCATATGTGTGGTGTCTTCCCTAGCTGGGAATTTACTTGTATTCCTGCTTTCTGATGAGTATTATGTGTTCCCTGGCCGGGAATTATGTTATGTGTTGTGCTTTTTTTTTTGGGATAGCTTTATTTATGGGGAGACTCTGCCCAAATTTTTATAAAAGTTCACAATGTGAAAAGTGGCACCAAGGGTTGGTAAAGGGCAAACATATGAGTCTTTTATTGTTAGGATGATGATCTTATAACATTGAGTATTAAAAGAAAATTTTGTAATTGACATTCAATGGTAAAGTATCATCTGAGCTTCCCGATTGACTTTTTATTGAAAGCATGTGCCACACATAGTGGTTAATACACTAATCAGGGGTTAAGGGCTGAGGGGGTCCTTACACATATTCAACACAATATGAAGATAAAGCGTAAATGCATAATCATAATAAAACACTTCCTGTTTTCCCCATGCATTTCAAACGCTTCCCGTTTGGTTGTCCCTGTACCATAACTCATGAGTATAATCAATAGATTATTTTTAATGGTCTAAACATGTCATGACATATACCATCTCATCAATACAAAATACTGATCACCAATCCCTAGTCTGTCCATCACAATGTATTTTAATGCCCCTCGCTTATTTACATATAGGCGGCATAGAATAACCTCGCTTCAATGGACATGTGGGACTCCCGCCCCTTGCCTCTCATTGAGCGGCAAATACCCTTTCCTCGCCCTATATGATAACCACGCTCAAATGTGACATGCGGCGCTCCCACTTCTCGCTTCACATTTAGCGGAATCAAAACAAATAGCGGCAAGCATTAAAATCATCAAGGGATGACCACGACTCATGGGATGTGCACCAATAATCATATGCATCTATAAACATCATGCATAACATGTATTTGCATCCACAATGCAATACCACATATATACCCGCATCCACAATGCATAATCGATGAGTATATAAGATACATGTACCGTTGGGTGCCCGTACGTCCACTACGTACCTTTCCAAAAGTGGAATTGGTCTGGCTTCAGTTCCTCGGTTGAGTTGCTACCTGGGATGGTTCTACACAATCACACAACCCCATATTAGAAGCCAAATAATAGCCAAATACCAAAAATTTGACAAAAGAAACCATTTTCCAAAATTCCACAGGCGGCGATCGATCGCTTCCCTCAGGCGATCGGTCGCCTCAAAATTTTCATCGCGGCGATCGGTCGCCTCAAACATGGCGATCGATCGCCTATCCTTTGATTTGGCTACTGCCTCTCGGCGATCGGTCGCCTCATTTTAGGCGATCGATCGCCTAACCCTCAAAAATGCTACTGTCCCTTGGCGATCGGTCGCCTCTTTTCAGGCGATCGATCGCCTCGCACAGACATGCGATTTTCACCATTTTTGCTCCCAAAAAACCTTTCAATCCATACCAACACTTAACCCAACAAACCAACAACATCAAATGCAACATAAACCACCAAAATATACTTCAAAACAAGTATAAATCCAACATATAACCAAACCCACAACAACCCAACACAAACCCATTTCAAAACCCTTCAAAATCAACCCAAACTTAAACAAAACACAACAAAATTAACCATGAGGTATCCATACCTCTTGGGGACCTCAAATCACCCAATATACTCCACAAATCCAGATTTTTGAAAGGTTTCCCTTCACCCCAAAGCTTGAACTCGAAAATGGAGAGAAAGGGGAAGGGTTTGGGTGTTGTTTGGTAAAGGTAAAGTGAGAGTGGATGGGGTGGGGTTGGGGAATAAAAGTGTTGAGTTTAATTAAAATGCAATCCACAACCCATGGTGTATAAAACACCCCAAGATGATATTTTCCAAAGCATTAAACCAAATACACCAAAATATCAATTAAACACATGATTTCTAATTAATTGCTAACCAAGGCAAATAAATCATGCTTCCAACCATAATTCCCAACATACCCAACATGCACCCTGAAGTGCTATCCCGGGTCACTCTAACACATGACTAAGCATTTCCACATAATAATTCCAACACATAATTAATTACCATCATAATTAATCATATAAACACAATTAATGCACCAAGTTGCAATTAATCATTTCGGGGATATCACAAAGCATGTTAGTATAATAATTGTATACATAAATATGCTCCATATGCATAAACATGCCCCAATGCAAACACCTAGCCAACCATGCTAAGGCTACCCTTCACTCGTTCCCGGGTTCTCTAACCACTGCTCTGATACCACTAATGTAAGGACCCTAGTTCCTTAAATGCGGATTAAAGGCGTAAATAGAATTAACATGCATATAAAGAATATAAAGTTCGTGTTGATGCCTTGAGCCGTTAAGATTACAGGCCAAAATAAAATTTCCAAAAGGGATTAATTACATTCCCAACCAATTGAATGTTAATCCTATAGCTTTACACTACTCCTAGAGTAGAGACTATACAAAAGAATTAGGCCTGCTACATCAAAAGCACTCCTTATAAGCTCACCACAACCCGCCTTAGCCCGTCCGCCCAAAAGTACCTACAGGAACAACCCAAAAACCATGAGCATGTATATATATCACATTCACAATAATATGATTGTAGTTCAAATGCATAAACCGTAAATGCGATTCACTTCCTGTATTTAATACATTTAAAAGCTCCCTTGGTTGTCCCTGTACCACAATCATAATCAATGGATTATAATACCAATAATGTATGTCATGACATGCATCCATTCCATGTATCTCGTGTTCAATTTACAAGTCTCATTATATCAGTGGCATAATACCCCTCGCGTTAACATGACAGCGGAAATACCCCTCGCTTAGACAATACCAGCGGCACTAATATCCCTCGTTATAAATATGACAGCGGTCGTGTTCTTCGCTTCATATTAGCGGCAAATATTCATCTCATCGCTACGGTATGACAGCGGCAAGTATTCACATCGCTACGCCACTGGCGGAAAGTATTCTTCATCACTGGAATATAATCTCGACTCACAATCACATGCACCAATGCATCCAATATACACATGCAACCACAATGCATGACTAAACTGTGTATGCAATCCATGATGCACAACTAAAACCATGTATGCAACCACAATGCATAATTGATCCTATGTTTGCAACCATAGTGCATAACAAATTCAATGCGTAATAATACGTTTTACCGTCCGATGCACGTACGTCTCACTACGTACCTTAGTTCCAAAAGTGGAGATGTCGTGGGACTTTATCTCCTTTGTTGTGTGGCTACATGAGATGGTTCTACACAATCATACAAACCAATATTAGAAGCCAATTTATGAACCAATACCAAAAATCCCACAAAATATTCAAAATACATCATTCTGGCATCTCACGATCGATCGCTGTGGAGTCCCGATCGATCGCGAGGTCCAGCAGCCTTGAATGCCAAATTCTGGCGTTAGGCGATCGATCGCCATTTTTGAGGCGATCGATCGCTCGCCTCACCAATCGATTGCCCCATCATGGCGATCGATCGCCAGCCACAGCAATCGCCTACTGCCCGCGTGCGATCGATCGCCATTTTTGGGCGATCGATCGCCGCTGTCTGCACATCGAGAATCCACCATTTTTGCCCCAAAATTTCTTCCCATAATCACCAACACTTACACCAACAAACCCAAAACATAAAAACACTAAAAACCTTCAACAAACACCATTAAACAACCAAAAACCATACCAACCAAAAACAAACCCATCTCCAAATCAACCAAAACTATTCCAAACCCAAACCAAACATTATAAAAACAACAAGGAGGTATCCATACCTCTTGGGGACTCCAAAACTCACAATAAATCCCACAAATCAAGTTTTTGCAAGGATTTCTCCTCCACCTTGAAGTCAAACTCGAAAATGGTTAGGGTTAGGGTTGGGGAGAGTGAGTTGGGGATTTTGGTAAAGTGAGGGAAGAGTGGGGGTAGTGGGGTTAAAAAAGGTTTAATTAAAATTGTACCCCAACAATTAACATGATGTATAAAACATCCCAACATGATATTTTAAAAGCATTTTACCAAAATGCACCAAAACTCCAATTAAAACCATGCTTCACCAAATAATCATTAACCATCATATTTAACCCATGAAAACACCCAATTACCCATATGCATAATCATGCACCCTGAAACGCTCTACCGGGCCACGCCTACCATGTGACTAAGCATTTCACCAAGATAATTAATTCCAACACATATATTAATTATCGCCATAATTAACCACATAAACATAATTAATGCTCAATTTACAATTAATTATTTCGGGGATATCACACTGTTGCTACAGTCTCCCATTATTCGGCCACATTTTGAGAAGGTTGATTCAGATGCAAAGCTTGATGCTTGTATCTGTAAGACCCGTACTATCTTAATCCAGTTTCCAACGATAACATAAAACCATTATCGTGATAATGTAAACATATTTAGAATGTATATGTTAGAGTTATGTCGATTCATTTTCCATAAGTAGTTGTATTCATACATTACATGCCTCAATCATATACAAAACAAAATAGACATGCCTTCTGCATTCTCTATCGACTACTCTAGCCTCGTCTATGCAGCAAAATGGACCCACGATCCTGGCTTCTCTTGCCCAAAAATAATTTCCTATATAAACAACCCACAAACTATAAACACAGCCGAGATACATAATATATATGAACAAAACATACGAAACAAGTATTTATAAATACAGTAATTATAAATACTTCCCGTCTTTCAATCATATCTCGTGTTCTTTGGGTCATTCCTGTACAATACTCAAATCATAATATAATTTCTTCAAATTATATTAAATGCATATGTCATGACATGAACTCATTCTCATCTCAACCTTCTACTTATAACAATCACATGCCGGTGAATACCCTGTTCTCATCACATTTCCTTGGCTGCGTATAATATTACTTCGTATATGAGTAGCACATATACCATTGCTATTATGCTCCATATGATCCCATCATATGAGTAGTCAATGTATACTGCTTTTCGACTCTATATACAAGTATCCAATATTATATTACTGCACGCCTCTTATCAATACATCATCACGCCTCAATGCGTTGGTATTCACCAAACCCACTGCATACATATACACACATATGTATGAATAAAAGAACAGTGTTCGTACGTCCCACGTACCGGGTAAGATCCAAAAGAGGTAAAGCAACCACCCATATGAAATCTTCACCCTGTTCGATGTCCAGTAGTATGTGACGGCTCTACACACAGATAAGCTATTAGAATCATGTTATAGTTTCCTTACCATCAACATTCACCTATTAAATTTTAAAGAAACATGTACCATCTCCTGTATGTAACCACACAAGAACTTGAAAAGAACAATAAATGAAAACCCCATATTTTACACTCACCGATCGATCGGTATTAATCACCGATCGATCGTTAAACGCTCGTCGATCGATCGTCTAACACACTCGATCGATCGACTGAGGCAGCAACTTTATTTTCTTTCGCCCGATCGATCGGCGTAAGGGACCGATCGATCGGTGAACCCTGTATATGCAAATTTCGTTCCTTTTCACCATTTTTGCATAGTCTTCCTTCCTTACTCACACATGGCTCATGATATATGACTTTTCTCATATCCACAACAAGACCACATCCTAAGTTAACTCTATCCTTCATACTACAAAAGATTTCATCAATTCTACCCACAATTTACCACAATTCATCAAACTAAGAACACATACTAGACCAATCCATAGATATGAAAGAAGAAACATAAATAAGATAAAATTAAGATGCAATTACCTTACTCTCACCCTTTCCTTCCCCTTTCAATCAGACCTTGAGCATGAATTGGTCAACAAGTGCAGATTTAATAGATGAGAGAAGAAGAGTTTGAGTATGTTCTTATTTTAATCGATTAAGGCATCCATTCTCCATCCTAATCTGATAAGGGTCATCTAAAATTGCTACTTAGTCCTTCAATTTTCAGATAAAGATTCTATAATTGCTCATGAGTCCTTCAAGTTTCTCTTCTCACCAATTTCACCTTCCCTGTATTGCAATTTAATCCTTTCAATATTCCACTTTGTACATGAGTCCTTAAAGTCTAAACCAAATCAATTTGTTAGTTCATTATTAATTAAACATGAGACATATGGAATATTACAATTCTCCTCAACATAAAAGATTTCGACCCGAAATCGAAGATAAAAGCAAAGAAATACTAAGACCAATACACATACCGTCAAACAACTAAGGATAGAGTTGTTTCATATGCAGTTCCATCTCCCATGTTGCCTCTTCGACACCCCGCTTTTCCCACTGAATTTTCACCATAGGAATGGTTTTACTACGAAGCTTACGCTCAGCGCGATCTAGAATGCAAACTGGATGTTCCACATACGACATATTCGATTCTAACTGCACTTCTGAAGGTTGTACAACATGTAACGGACCAGGTTCATACTTACGTAACATCGATACATGAAATACGTCATGTATACCAGACAAGGCGGGTGGCAACGCTAATCGATAGGCCAATGTAACAATTCGCTGTAAAATTTCATATGGACCAATATATCGTGGTGATAATTTTCCTTTTACGCCAAAACGAACTGTAAGGAATCCAACATGCATAACGTAGCGGAACTGTAAGGACCCACGTGCCCTTAACCCGTTATTAGTGTATTAGTCCATGCCATTAGTGCATACAATCATATTATCATGGGAAGGAAACCACATGCAAGCATAGCATCATATACCATCTGTAAAATTTCTTGCATTAGAACCCCATAATGTTCAACTTCCCAAACCAAAACCACTTTCATAGTATATCATGCACCCTTGTAATACACTAACTACATTCTCAATTCATCTAGCAATTCCCAAATCAATTGCATGCCACAAATAAATGAAAAGAGAAAGGCCCTTGCCTTTTTATACAACCCATATACACATATGCACTGCTCACATGCGAGCATCAAATGAATGTATACGTGCGTAATGTATAAAACACCCTGCTCCATATTAGCTTTGGTACATCGATCCTGGAAGTACCTCCGATCCATAACTCGATCTCAGCTCTGGAGCTTCCCTTGTACCTGTTCCACCTGCCCCAACAGAGACAGCCCCCACACGGGGTGAGCATACCAATACCCCAAATCCAATAATCACAATATAATGCAATTGATAATTTATGAATGTAAATTGCCATGAAATATAAAAGATACTTCTTGGATGGTATCATCCTCATCCGGAATCCCCTGTATTGTCCCTGTTCTCAAAATAACCAAACCATTAAATTCTCAAAAGCCAGTTGATCATCTCATTGATCAACTAAAACCATTCTTACTATACCAGTTCCACAATCAAATATGGTTAAAATCATCAAATAGAGTACCACAGATATCACATATATCTAGCCAATGATTCCATAGTTCCATTTCATAGCTCGCTCTACAATAGCGGCATTTTAACCCCACGCACGCTCAACAACAGCGGCGCCATAATCGATAGTCGCTCAACGGCGACAACATCCCAATTATTGCTAGCTCAAAAGCGGCCTCATGTTGATTGCAATTTGGGCATTAATTATGTTTATATGATTATTTATGTGATAATTGATTTATGTGCTGGAATTATTATCATGTTGAAATGCTTAGTCACATGGTAGGCGTGACCCGGGGATGCATTTCGGGATGTATATCGTGCATGTTGGGAAAGTTGGGTATTAACATGGTTTATTCTTGTTGGTTGTTAATTATTTGGAAAGCATGAATTGTGATATCCCCGAAATGATTAATTGTAATTTGGTGCATTAATTATGTTTATATGATTAATTATGTGGTAATTAATTATGTGTTGGAATTATTATGTTGAAATGCTTAGTCATGTGTTAAAGTGACCCGGGATAGCATTTCAGGGTGCATGTTGGGTATGTTGGGAATTATGGTTGGAAGCATGATTTATTTGCCTTGGTTAGCAATTAATTAGAAATCATGTGTTTAATTGATATTTTGGTGCATTTGGTTTAATGCTTTGGAAAATATCATGTTGGGGTGTTTTATACACCATGTGATATTTTGGTAGGCACTTTAATAAACTCACCTTTTATTATCCCCAACCCCACCTTACCATCCATCACTTTTTAACTTTACCAAAATCAACTTCCAACAAACCCTTTCCCTTCCATTTTCGAGCTTGAGCTTTTGGGAGAAGAGAAACCTTTCAAAAATCTTGATTTGTGGAGATTGTTGGGTGATTTGAGGTCCCCAAGAGGTATGGATACCTCATGGTTAATTTTGTAAGGTTTTGTTTGAGTTTGGTATGATTTTGAATGGTTTTAAAATGGGTTTTTGTTGGGTTGTTGTTGGTTTGGTTATATGTTGGATTTATACTTGTTTTGAAGTATATTTTGTTGGTTTAAGTTGTTATCTATGTTGTTGATTGATTGTATAAGTGTTGGAATGGGTTGGAATGGTTTTGAGGTACAAAAATGGAGGTTTTTCGGGCAGCAGGGGTTGGCTATCGATCGCCCATTCCAGGCGATCGATCGCGCGCCAGGCAGTGGGCTTTTCAAGCATTTGGCGATCGATCGCCACTCTTGGGCGATCGATCGGCGGGACTGGCGATCGATCGCGCCAGGGGTGGCGATCGATCGCGAAGGGTGAAAAATGTTGGTCTCGGACAGTGAGGTTTGGCGATCGATCGCCGTGATGGGCGATCGATCGCGAAGGCCAAAATATGGTATTTTTGGATTTTTTTTGTAGGATTTTTGGTATCGGACTATTATTGGGTTCTAATATTGATTTGTGTGAATGTGTAGAACCATCCCAGGTGGCAACACAGCCAAGGCATTGAAGTCCTACCATATCCTACATTTTGGAAAGGTACGTAGTGGACGTACGGGCACCCCAACGGTACATGTATCTTATATACTTATTGTTATGCATTGTGGATGCAAGTATATATGTGGTATTGCATTGTGGATGCAAATACATGTTATGCATGATGTTTATAGATGCATATGATTATTGGTACATATCCCATGAGTCGTGGTCATCCCTTGATGATTTTAATGCTTGCCGCTATTTGGTTTGGTTCCGCTAAATGTGAAGCGAGGGGTGGGAGCGCCGCATGTCACATTTGAGCGTGGTTATCATATAGGGCGAGGAAAGGGTATTTGCCGCTCAATGAGAGGCGAGGGGTGGGAGTCCCGCAGTCCATTGAAGCGAGGTTATCCTATGCCGCCTATATGTAAATAAGCGAGGGGCATTAAAATACATTGTGATGGACAGACTAGGGATTGGTGATCAGTATTTGGTATTGATGAGCTGGTATATGTCATGACATGTTTAGACCATTGAAAATAATCTATTGATTATACTCATGAGTTATGGTACAGGGACAACCAAACGGGAAGCGTTTGAAATGCATGGGGAAAACAGGAAGTGTTTTATTATGATTATGCATTTACGCTTTATCTTCATATTGTGTTGAATATGAATGATTATTATTGCTCATGTTTGGGGGTTGTCCTTGTAGGTACCTTTTTGGCATGATAGAAGGGCTTGAACGGGTTGAGGTGGTGAGCCTTGTGAAGAACTCTTTTGAGACAGAAAGGACAGGATTATTTTGGATAGTACCTACTCTAGGAGTAGTATAAAACTATAATTGAACACATTCATTGATTGGAATGTAATTAATCCTTTTGGTAGTCCTTATTTTTGGCATGTAATGCTTAAGCTCATAGACTCAACACGTTCTTTTACACTCTGATTATTATGATAGCTCTATTATGCCTTGATTTCGCACTTAAGGATTAGGGTCCTTACATTAGTGGTATCAGAGCAGTGGTTAGAGAACCCGGGAACGAGTGAAGGGTAGCCTTAGCATGTTTGGCTAGGTGCTTACATTTGAAGCATGTTTATGCATGTGGTGCATATTAATGTATATCCTGTTATACTAACGTGCTTATTCTCATTCCTGTTATCTAACGGCATAACATATATATTGCTTTGGAATTGTTGTTAACATTTGTGTTACAGCATGGCTGCTAATGAGGAGGTTGGAGATGTTGGTAGTGTGAATGCAAGTATTGGATAGGCAAACCCCCTA
Organism: Haberlea rhodopensis; assembly: GCA_907163345.1. Taxonomy (NCBI): domain Eukaryota; kingdom Viridiplantae; phylum Streptophyta; class Magnoliopsida; order Lamiales; family Gesneriaceae; genus Haberlea; species Haberlea rhodopensis. Next base: position 22,509,340 of record CAJQUN010000004.1, on the reverse strand, counting down.
CCTCCACCGGCTGTAGGCATGGAACCAGTAGTTCAGTTATTGCTACGAGGTGAGATCAGTCTGACACAATTTCTGTCTTACCATCCGCCCCGGTTTGAGGGGACAGAATCCAGAGAAGAGGCTGAAGAGTGGCTGGAAAGACTTGAACAGATCTTTGTATCAGCTCCTTGTGCTATTACAGCTTGGCTGAGGCTGGCGGAGTTTCAGTTAGCAAAGAAACCTCTCATGTGGTGGAGGAGCACGGTGATGGAGCTAAGAGCACTGGGTGTTGTGATTGATTGGACACTCTTCAGGACTAGGTTTCTGAACCGGTACTTCTCCGCAGCGGCGAGACATACAAAGGAGGACGAGTTTACAAGTCTGAAACAGGGGAACATGACAGTGGCCGACTATGCCACACGATACTGAGGTACGTTCCCCACATTGCCACCAGTGGGCACGCTAAGATGAGGAACTTTATGAAAGGGTTGCGACCGGAGCTCTATGACCGGGTTATCACCAATAACCCAACTTCTTTTGATGATGCTCTCACAAGGGCGGAGCTTGCCGAGCTTGGGGTGGGAGCTTATTCCAGTGCTATGCCACCACCAGTACCGCAACAGAGACAGACTAGTGACAGCTTGAGGCCTCGGGGTGAGCCATTTAAACCCCGTGGTGCCTCTTCATCTTCACGGTATGGTGGAAAGAAGTACTTTGGTCAGAAACAGGATGGCAAGAAGGGCAATTGGTCCGCCAACCGAGGATCCACGCAAGGGGATAGACCGGGAGAGCCGAGGTGCAACAATTGTGGAGGGCCACATTCTTCAAACAAGTGTCCTGCCTGTTATATCTGTGGCAAAATGGGCCACATCGCTCGGTATTGCCCCACACGGGGAGGACAGTCAGAGTATCAGGGCAGCAGGCCGAGGTTTGAGGATAGGACAGTGCAGCAGAGGCAGCAGTTTGGGCCTCGACCATCGGGAGGTCAGACAGCAGGACCACCCCAGGGGCAGGTGTATGCACTGACCAGGGAGCAGGCCCAGGCAGCCCCAGAGGAGGTGATCGCCGGTACGTGTCATTTATTTACGTACCCTGCTTTTATTTTGATCGATACAGGTGCCTCCCACTCTTTTGTATCTGTTGGTTTTGTGGAAAGACACCATATGCGCGTGTCTTCTTTACCCACGCCTCTTTTGGTCTCGACACCCACTGGAACAAATGTCGTTGCTGATCAGTTTATAGCAGACTGCCTCATTTATTTTGAGGGCAACGAGTTGAGATCAGACTTGATTGTGTTGGGCATGTCAGACTTCGACTGCATCTTGGGTATTGATGTTCTGAACAGATATCAGGCAGTGGTAGATTGCCGGCAGAGGACAGTGAAGTTCAGACCTGAGTTGGGCAGTCAGTGGACCTTCTATGGCAACGGTTCTCGTGCGAAGATTCCGTTGATTTCAGCGATCAAGATGACTCAGTTGTTGGAACGTGGACACACGGGTTATCTCATTTATGCCGTGGACACGTCTGGGAAGAGTAAAGAACTAAGAGTTGAGGATGTGCCAGTGGTAGCAGAGTTTACTGATGTATTCCCAGAAGAGATCCCAGGATTCCCACCGGCTAGGGAAGTTGAGTTTGGGATCGAGCTGTTGCCAGGGACATCCGCTATCTCTCGTGCACCTTATAGGATGGCACCGGCTGAGTTGAGAGAGTTGAAAGAACAGTTGCAAGATCTCCTTGACAAGGGATATATACGCCCGAGCGTGTCGCCGTGGGGCGCACCAGTTCTCTTTGTGAAGAAGAAGGACGGCTCGATGCGGTTGTGCATCGATTACCGGCAACTGAATAAGGCTATAGTGAAGAACAAGTATCCTCTTCCAAGGATCGACGATCTGTTTGATCAGTTGCAAGGTACCAGGGTGTATAGCAAGATTGATTTGAGATCCGGGTATCATCAGATTCGGGTCAGAGAGGAAGATGTGCAGAAGACAGCATTCCGGACCCGATATGGACATTATGAGTTCCTAGTGATGTCGTTCGGCGTGACGAATGCTCCAGCAGTCTTTATGAGTCTGATGAACAGAGTGTTTCAGCCGTATCTTGATCAGTTCGTCATTGTGTTTATTGACGACATTCTCATCTACTCCCGGAGCGAGGAAGAACATGTGAGACACTTGAGGACAGTGCTTCAGATTCTCAGAGAGTATCAGTTGTATGCTAAGCTCAGTAAGTGTGAATTTTGGCTGAGCAGTGTGGTGTTTCTAGGGGCATGTCATATCGAGCAGCGGGATATCAGTGGATCCCAAGAAGATTGAGGCTGTGATGGAGTGGGCTGCCCCCACTTCTGTGCCGGAGATTCGGAGCTTCCTTGGTTTGGCCGGTTATTATCGACGCTTCGTCGAGGGCTTTTCGAAGATTGCCAAGCCGCTGACTCAGTTGACCCAGAAGGGTGTACCTTTCTTTTGGTCAGAAGCTTGTGAGGAGAGCTTCCAGGAGTTAAAGCACCGGTTGACGACGACTCCAGTGTTAGTGATCCCTACGGAGAACTCCAGATTTGTTTTGTATACTGACGCATCGCTTCAGGGCCTTGGGTGTGTTCTGATGCAAGATAAGCATGTGGTAGCTTATGCATCGAGGCAATTGAAGCCGCATGAGACCAGATATCCAGTTCATGACTTGGAATTGGCGGCTATCATCTTCGCCCTGAAGATTTGGAGGCATTATTTGTATGGTACGTCGTTACCATATACACGGATCACAAGAGCCTCAAGTTTTTATTCACTCAGGCAGAGCTGAACATGAGGCAGAGGAGATGGATGGACCTACTGAAGGACTATGATTGCGAGATAGAGTACCATCCCGGGAAAGCCAATTTGACAGCAGACGCTTTGAGCCGGAAAGTGAGGAGTTCTGCTGAGGACGTCATCCATTTGTCGGCTATGATGACCTCCTATTGCCATCTGGGCTATGATTTTGACATAGATGCATCGCCTGTGTATGTATCGACTTTGCTAGCTGAGCCAGATATCTATGAGAACATCAGGAGAGCTCAGAGGTCAGACGATGAGGTTCAGAGGTGGTTATCTTTAGTACATCTTGGTCAGCCAACGAAGTTCAGAGTGGCCGATGACGGGTCTTTGAGATTGGGTGACCGCTGGGTGGTTCCGAGTACGCCGGAGTTGCGTAGAGGGATCTTGGAGCGAGCTCATAGTAGCAGACTTAGCATCCACCCAGGCGGGAAGAAGATGTACAGAGATCTGCGTGGTCAGTTTTGGTGGAAAAGGATGAAATCTGATGCCGTCGCTTTTGTGAAGAGGTGTTTGATCTGCCAGCAGGTTAAGGCAGAGAGACAGAGACCTGGCGGCGAGTTGAGAAGCTTGGAGATACCGAAGTGGAAGTGGGAGCACATTTCCATGGACTTCGTGACTCATTTGCCGAGGAGTGCTTCAGGCTTCGATGCTATTTGGGTGATTGTGGACAGATTGACTGAGGTAGCCCACTTTATCCCCTATAGCATGACTTTCACCTTTTTGAGGATGGCGCAGTTGTATATTAGAGATGTGGTGAGATTGCATGGGATCCCCGTTTCCATAGTGTCGGATAGAGATCCGCGATTCACATCTCATTTCTAGGTAGGTCTTCAGTCAGCCTTGGGAACTGAAGTCAGATTGAGCACTTCTTATCATCCTCAGACGGATGGCCAGACCGAGCGTACCATTCAGACGCTCGAGGACATGTTGAGGGCTTGTGTTTTGGAGTTCGATGCTTCTTGGCAAGATTCAGTGCCTTTGGTAGAGTTTTCTTATAACAATAGCTACCAGGCGAGTATTCAGATGGCTCCGTTTGAAGCTCTTTATGGCAGACGGTGTAGATCACCCTTGTGTTGGGATGATTTGGACCGCAAATCGGTCGGAGGACCGGAGTTGATTCGGGAAATGGAAGAAAAGATAAAGACGATAAGGCAGAAAATGAAAGCGGCCCAGGACAGACAGACAGCTTATGCAAATAAACGGCGGAGACCGTTGGAATTTCAGTTGGGAGATAAGGTCTTTTTGAAAATCTCGCCTTTTAGAGGCGTTGTGCGATTTGGGATGCGCGGGAAACTGTCTCCGAGGTATGTTGGATCGTACGAGATTTTGCAGCAGCATTGGCACCTTAGCTTACCGTACTGGCCTTGCCGCCTTCTTTATCTGGTATACATGATGTGTTTCATGTATCTATGCTGCGGAAGTATGAGCCGGATCCGTCGCATGTTTTACAGCCTTCCGAAGTTCAGTTAGAGTCCGATGTGTCTTATGTGGAACGGCCTGTCAGAATTCTGGATCGAGCAGACCGTAGACTTCGGAACAAAGTGATACCTATGATCAAGGTTCAGTGGGATCGCAGGGGTGTCGAGGAGGCTACGTGGGAGACGGAGCGGCATATGGTGCAGCACTACTCGGAACTATTCTCTGGTATGTGTTTGTGTTTAGTTTCCTTTTGGGGTAAGTGCATGTGATTTCGAGGACGAAATCTTATAAGTAGGGGAGTATTGTGATATCTCCGAAATGATTAATTGCAATTTGGTGCATTAATTATGTTTATATGATTAATTATGTGGTAATTAATTATGTGTTGGAATTATTATGTTGAAATGCTTAGTCATGTGTTAAAGTGACCCGGGATAGCATTTCAGGGTGCATGTTGGGTATGTTGGGAATTATGGTTGGAAGCATGATTTATTTGCCTTGGTTAGCAATTAATTAGAAATCATGTGTTTAATTGATATTTTGGTGCATTTGGTTTAATGCTTTGGAAAATATCATGTTGGGGTGTTTTATACACCATGGGATATTTTGGTAGGCACTTTAATAAACTCACCTTTTATTATCCCCAACCCCACCTTACCATCCATCACTTTTTAACTTTACCAAAATCAACTTCCAACAAACCCTTTCCCTTCCATTTTCGAGCTTGAGCTTTTGGGAGAAGAGAAACCTTTCAAAAATCTTGATTTGTGGAGATTGTTGGGTGATTTGAGGTCCCCAAGAGGTATGGATACCTCATGGTTAATTTTGTAAGGTTTTGTTTGAGTTTGGTATGATTTTGAATGGTTTTAAAATGGGTTTTTGTTGGGTTGTTGTGGGTTTGGTTATATGTTGGATTTATACTTGTTTTGAAGTATATTTTGGTGGTTTAAGTTGTTATCTATGTTGTTGATTGATTGTATAAGTGTTGGAATGGGTTGGAATGGTTTTGAGGTACAAAAATGGAGGTTTTTCGGGCAGCAGGGGTTGGCGATCGATCGCCCATTCCAGGCGATCGATCGCGCCCAGGCAGTGGGCTTTTCAAGCATTTGGCGATCGATCGCCACTCTTGGGCGATCGATCGGCGGGACTGGCGATCGATCGCGCCAGGGGTGGCGATCGATCGCCGAAGGGTTAAAAATGTTGGTCTCGGACAGTGAGGTTTGGCGATCGATCGCCGTGATGGGCGATCGATCGCGAAGGCCAAAATATGGTATTTTTGGATTTTTTTTGTAGGATTTTTGGTATCGGACTATTATTGGGTTCTAATATTGATTTGTGTGAATGTGTAGAACCATCCCAGGTGGCAACACAGCCAAGGCATTGAAGTCCTACCATATCCTACATTTTGGAAAGGTACGTAGTGGACGTACGGGCACCCCAACGGTACATGTATCTTATATACTTATTGTTATGCATTGTGGATGCAAGTATATATGTGGTATTGCATTGTGGATGCAAATACATGTTATGCATGATGTTTATAGATGCATATGATTATTGGTGCATATCCCATGAGTCGTGGTCATCCCTTGATGATTTTAATGCTTGCCGCTATTTGGTTTGGTTCCGCTAAATGTGAAGCGAGGGGTGGGAGCGCCGCATGTCACATTTGAGCTTGGTTATCATATAGGGTGAGGAAAGGGTATTTGCCGCTCAATGAGAGGCGAAGGGTGGGAGTCCCGCAGTCCATTGAAGCGAGGTTATCATATGCCGCCTATATGTAAATAAGCGAGGGGCATTAAAATACATTGTGATGGACAGACTAGGGATTGGTGATCAGTATTTGGTATTGATGAGCTGGTATATGTCATGACATGTTTAGACCATTGAAAATAATCTATTGATTATACTCATGAGTTATGGTACAGGGACAACCAAACGGGAAGCGTTTGAAATGCATGGGGAAAACAGGAAGTGTTTTATTATGATTATGCATTTACGCTTTATCTTCATATTGTGTTGAATATGAAAGATTATTATTGCTCATGTTTGGGGGTTGTCCTTGTAGGTACCTTTTTGGCATGATAGAAGGGCTTGAACGGGTTGAGGTGGTGAGCCTTGTGAAGAACTCTTTTGAGACAGAAAGGACAGGATTATTTTGGATAGTACCTACTCTAGGAGTAGTATAAAACTATAATTGAACACATTCATTGATTGGAATGTAATTAATCCTTTTGGTAGTCCTTATTTTTGGCATGTAATGCTTAAGCTCATAGACTCAACACGTTCTTTTACACTCTGATTATTATGATAGCTCTATTATGCCTTGATTTCGCACTTAAGGATTAGGGTCCTTACATGAATTTATTGGGAGTTTGTTGCATTTTCGTAAAATGCTTTTAAAATACCATGTCGGGGTATTTTATACATCATGTTAATTGTTGGGGTACAATTTTACTTAACCTATATAAGCCATTACCCCCACTATACCCACCTCACTTTATTCTTCACTCTTTAAATCCTCAACTCACTCTCCCCAACCCTAACCCTCACCATTTTCGAGTTTGACTTCAAAGTGGAGGAGAAATCCTTGCAAAAACTTGATTTGTGGGTTTTGTCGTGAGATTTGGAGTCCTCAAGAGGTATAGAACCCTCCTTGAAGTTTTAATGGTGTTTGGTTTCGATTTGGATTGCTATTTGAGTTTTATATGGTTTGTTTTTGGGTGTGTGTTATTTTGGTTGGGGGTTAGATTTATGGGTGTATGAGGGTGTTTATTGAAGTTTTTAGTTGTTTTGTATTGTTGATGTGTTGGTATTTGAGTTTGTTTGATTTGGGGAAGAAGGAAGGTGAATAGTGCCCGAAAATCGCAAGTGCATGTCTCGGCGATCGATCGGAACATTCTCCCGATCGATCGCGAGCATTAGGGGAGGCGGCAGTAGCCTTCCGCGATCGATCGCGAGTTTGTCGCGATCCATCGGCGAGGTCGCGATCGATCGGCATAAACTCGACGATCAATCGCGGATTGAATTTTTTTGTTGGCCGAGACAGTGTGATCTCGCGATCGATCGGGACTATATGGCGATCGATCGCGAGACACCAAAATGTGTGTTTTTGGTTATTTTTGTGGAATTTTTGGTATTTGACTATTTTTGGGTTCTAATATTGGTTTGTGTGAATGTGTAGAACCATCCCAGGTGGCGACGCAACCAAGGAAGTAAAGTCATACCAAATCCCACTTTTGGAAAGGTACGTAGAAGACGTACGGGCACCCAACGGTACATGTATCTATTATACTCATTGATTATGCATTGTAGATGCGAGTATATATGGAATTGTGCATTGTGGATGCAAATACATGTTGAGTTATGCATGATGATTGTATATGCATATGATGATTATTGGTGCACATCCCATGAGTCATGGTTATCACCTTGATGATTTTAATGCTTGCCGCTATTTATTTTGTGCCGCTAAATGTGAAGCGAGTGGTGGGAGTGCCGCATGTCACATTGAAGCGTGGTTATCATATGAGGCGAGGAAAGAATATTTGCCGCTAAAACGTGAAGCGAGGGGAGGGAGTACCGCATGTCCATTGAAGCGAGGTTATTCTATGACGCTTATATGTGAAGCGAGGGGCATTAAAATACATTGTGATGAACGGACTAGGGATTGGTAATTGTTGAATATGGAATGGTGTTATGTCATGACCTGTGTGAACCATTAAATAATCTATTGATTATACTCATGAGTCATGGTACAGGGACAACCAAAAGGGGAGCGTTTAAAATGCATGGGAAAAAAAGGAAGTGTTTTATTACGGTTTATGCATTTACGCCTTATATTCATATTGTGTTGAATATGAATTATTATATGCTCATGATTTGGAGGTTGTCCTTGTAGGTACATTTTGGCATGAGAAAGGGGCTAAGACGGGTTGAGGCGGTGAGCTCGTGGAGAACGTTTTTGATAGGAAGGACAGGATTATTTTTGTATAGTATCTACTCTAGGAGTAGTGTAAAGCTATAGGGAACAACATTCATTTGTTTAAGAATGTAATTTAATCCATTGGATAGTCCTTAACTTGGCATTTAATTCTTAAGGCTCAAAGTCTCAACACGAACTATCAAACTCTGATAATGCATGTTAACTCTATTTATCCCTTTAATCCGCACTTAAGGTACTAGGGTCCTTACACTTTTCCCATCACTTTGTATAATCCCCAAATCACTCTTCCAAACCCTATCCCCACACCATTTTCGATTTTGGCTTAAAGGAGGAGGGAAAATCTTTGCAAAAGCTTGGTTTGTGAGATTCTTGGGGAGATTTAGAGTCCATAAGAGGTATGGATCCCTCCTTGATATTTTTATGGTGTTTGGTTTGGATTTGAAATGGTATTTTGTGTTGAAATGGGTTTGGATCTTGGGTTTGAAAATGGTTCATTTTTGGGTATGTGTTGTTTTTGGTTGGGTGTTGGATTTATGGTTGTATTAAGGTGTATATTGAAGGTTTTTAGTGTTTTTGTATTATTGATGTAATGGTGTGTGAGTTGGGTTGGTTTGGAGAAGATGAAGTGGGAAAATGGCCAAAAGGTCGTGTACAGACTTCGGTGATCGATCAGGACATTTTTCCCGATCGATCGCGAGCCACAAGGAGGCTCCAGTAAGCTCGCGCGATCGATCGTGAGTTTGGCGCGATCGATCGGCGAAGCCGCGATCGATCGCGGATGAGATTTTTTTGGGCATTGCGGCTGCTGGACCTCGCGATCGATCGAGGCATTATACCGATCGATCGCGAGATGCCAAAATTGTATAGTTTGGTTATTTTTGTAGGATTTTTGGTATTGGACTATTATTGTGTTCTAATATTGGTTTGTGTGAATGTGCAACACAACCAAGGAAGTGAAGTCCTACCACATCCTGCTTTTGGAAAGGTACGTAGAGAGACGTACGGGCACCCAACGGTACATGTATCTTATATACTCATTTGAATATGCATTGTGGATGCAAGTATATATGGAATTGTGCATTGTGGATGCAAATACATGTTGAATTATGCATTATGATTGCATATGTATATGATGATTGTTTGGTGCACATCCCATGAGTCATGGTTATATAGCTGTGCCGCTGTCACTTGAAGCGATGATATGATACTTGCCGATGTCATATTGTAGCGAGGAAAGAATATTTGCTGCCAAATGTTGAAGCGAGGGTATTGCCACATGTCGCATTTGAGCGAGGTTATTCGATGCCGCTAATATGTCGAAGCGAGGGGTATTGGTGCCGCTGTCATGACAAGCGAGGTGCATTAAAATACACTATTATAACTGGCTAGTGATTGGTGATAATGAAATGGTGTTATGTCATGACATTTGTAGAACCATTAAATAATCTATTGATTATACTTATGAGTTATGGTACATGGACAACCAAAAAAGGGAGCGTTTAAAATGCATGGAAAAACAGGAAATGTTTTATTACGGTTTATGCATTTACGCCTTATATTCATAATGTGTTGAATATGGATTATTATATGCTCATGTTTTGGGGGTTGTCCTTGTAGGTACATTTTGGCATGAAAAAGGGGCTAAGGACGGCTTGAGGCGGTGAGCTTGTGAAGAGCGCTTTTGATAAGGAAGGACATGATTATTTTTGTATAGAGTCTACTCTAGGAGTAGTGTAAAGCTATAGTGATTAACATTCATTTGTTAGAGAATGTAATTAATCCATTTTGAAAGTCCTTAACTTGGTATGTAATGCTTAAGGCTCAAGGTCTCAACACGAACTTTTATACTCTGTTAATGCATGTTAGTTCTAATTATGCCTTTAATCCGCACTTAAGGAACTAGGGTCCTTACATTAGTGGTATCAGAGCAGTGGTTAGAGAAACCGGGATTGAGTGAAGGGTAGCCTTAGCAAATGGTTGGCTATGCGTTTATATTGGGCATGTTTATGCATGTGGTGCATATTGATGTATATATTGTTATACTAACATGCTTATTGTTACTTATGTTATCTAACGGTATAGGATATGTATTGTTTTGGAATTGTTGTTAACCTTGTGTTATAGCATGACGGCCATAAACTTGGGGAACCTCAATGAAGAGGTAGGTGATGTAGGAAGTGTGAATGCAAGCATTGCTCAGACAAATAATCCTTTACCTCCACCGGCTGTGGGCGTGGAACCGGTTGCTCAGTTGTTACTACCCGGGAGCTAAGTCTGACTCAATTCCTAACTTTCCACCCGCCCCGATTTGAGGGGACAGAGACAGGGGAAGAAGCTGAAGAATGGCTAGATAGACTAGAGCAGATATTTGTGTTCGCTCCTTGTGCTAGGACAGCATGGCTGAGGTTGACGGAGTTCCAACTAGCAAAGAAGTCTTCCATGTGGTGGAAGACGACGGTGATGGAATTGAGGGCTCAGGGTATGTTGATTGATTGGACTCTCTTCAGGACCCGGTTTCTGAACCGGTATTTTTCTGCTGCTGCGAGACAGATGAAAGAGGACGAGTTCACAAATCTGAAGCAAGGGAGCATGACTGTATCAGACTATGCCATGCACTATTCTTCACTGTTGAGGTATGTCCCTCATATCGCCACAAACGGGCATGCAAAGATGAGGCACTTCTTGAAGGGGTTGCGACCGGAACTATTTGACCGGGTTATCACCAACAACCCCACTTCTTTCGATGATGCTCTTACTAGAGCAGAACTGGCAGAGATTGGAGTTGGGGCCTATCCTGATGCTGTACCCCCACATGTGCCACCGCAGAGGCAAGTTACCGATAGCTTGAGGCCACGAGGGGAGTTATTTAAGCCTCGTGGAGCTTCTTCATCCTCTCGGTTCAGTGGTAAGAAATCTTTTAACCGGAAACAGGAGAGTAGGAAGAGCAATGTATTGGCCAACCGGGGACCCATGCAAGTGAATAGAGCGGGGGAAACAAGATGTGACCATTGTGGAGGGCCACACTCATCGAGCAAGTGCCCAGTGGCAAGATGGGCCATATTTCTCGGTATTGCCCCAGTCGGGGAGGACAGTCAGATTTCCAGGTGAATAGGCCGAGATTTGATGATAGGACAGTGCATCAGAGGCAGCAGATTATGCCTCGACCATCGGGAGGTCAGACAGTGGGACCGTCCCAGGGACAAGTATATGCACTGACTAGAGAGCAGGCCCAGGCAGCCCCAGAGGAGGTGATCGCTGGTACGTGCAATTTATTTACGCACCCTGCTTTTATATATCAAGATCTCCGGGGTCCAAAGGAAAGATCATCAAAGAAATAGAATAGCATGATGGGTCTGGTTTGCTGGGGTTATCTATACATCCCGGTCAGCAGAATCATCATGCTCGAGCAGGGCATCGACACGCTCGTCGATACGACATCTCTCTCAGTCGAGCCATCGGCGGTCCATCATCCCTCGTGTCTCGGCGACGTCGGCACACTAGTCGCTACGGCATCACTCAGCTCACTCTCTTCGCCGAGCCATCGGCTTGCGTAGGGCTCGTCCCGCCAGATAGGGGTGACCACCGCAGCTCGCCCGCGCGAAGCGAGCATCGCAGCTCGCCCACGCGAGGGCGAGCTACGCGCTCGCCCTGCCAGACATGGGCGAGCACCGCAGCTCGCCCGGACGAGGGGCGAGTTGCGCGCTCGCCCAGACAGACAGGGGCGAGCAGTGCAGCTCGCCAGCGCGAAGCGAGCATCGCAGCTCACCCGCGCGAGGGGCGAGCAGCGGAGCTCGCCCCGCCAGACAGGGGCGAGCGCCGAAGCTCACCCGCACGAGGGGCGAGCTGCGCGCTCGCCCCGCGAGACCTGGGCGAGCCTCGCAGCTCGCACACACAAGGCGCGAGCTGCGATGCTCTCCCATGCGAGGAAGAGTTCGGAGCCATCCCTCGCAGATGCCTCATGCTTGCGAAGTATGGGATCGGAGCTCGCTCGTGTTGGGCGAGCTAAGCTTTGTAGCACGGCCTCGCAAATTAGATTCGAAGTATAACCCATATCTCCAAGTACAAATCGGATCGTAAAAGCTGCAAGCATATCATACTAGGAAAGTGACATTACCTGGTCCCCGGCACAAATCGGATCGTAGAAGCTGCAAGCATATCATACAAGGAAAGTGACATTCTCTGGTCCCCGGCACAAATCGGATCGCAAAAACTGCAAGCATATCGTACGGGGAGAGTGACACCTACTCGTCCTCAGCTCTAGGACCCTGGTCCCCACCCTTAGCTTCAGAAGATGTCCCCTAGGCCCTGACACACGGTTAAAGGTTGTCTCATCTCCGTTTCCTATAAATATCAGGTTCGTTGACGGGAATAAGGTATTCACTCTACTCATAACTTAAACTTAAAGTTCATTTTCGTTACTCCTCCCTTCGGAATCCGATTTCTGACTTGAGCATCGGAGGGGACCCGCCGGGACATCCTTCCGGCACCCTTCTCACACTTGTTCGTGATTTCAGGCATCACCAGCACTCGGAGCAATTATTGGAGTTGCTCCCAACACCCTTTGTCCACCGGAAAGAAGACGTATCATTTTTAGTAAGCATCATTTGGCGCCGTCTGTGGGAAACTTGAGCAAAGACGTTGATATGGCAGGAAGAAGAGGAAGTAGAAGAACAAATACGGCGGAGTCTCGCCCGGAAGGAAGGACTGAACAGCCGCCTCCGGTGGTGAACGTGGGAAACATGACGATGGAACAACTAGCCCAGTTCATTACCACCACAATAGCCGAGGTTGTGAAGAAAAACCAACACCCACCTCCGGACGGAGGACCATTGCCGAACCATGAGGACAACGCTGAAGTCCAACAAAGTCACGCGGAGGAAGTCAATTGTAATACCCCCGAAATGTTATATGATTATGTGCTATGATGATGATTTATGTTAAGTTTAAGGGTTGTGGTGTAATTAATTTGGGGGAATATAATTACGATATGATGATATGATTTAGGGGGCATGGTAGGTGTTTTAAAGGATGTATTAATTTAAATGAGGTTATAAAATATCGAGTGAGGATATTTTAATACATCGTACTATATACCGGGACACAATTAAACACCACATGACCACCCAACCCACACCACCCACCCTGCCACTCGGCCACCCCCCCCCACTTGGCAGCCCATACCCCATCACATCCCTCACCCATGCTTCACTCATTTGCTTCCAAGACACTTCTTCCTCTCCCCTTCCTCTCCCCAAAATCGTCCAGGAAAAGCTGCAGAAGGTGGAGATTGGCTTGTGGATTGTGGTGAGAAATCCTTGCCAAAAAGGGAGCAAAAAGAGTGAGGTAATCCATGACCCTGTTTTTCTGGGAACTTGGTTAAGATAGGGTTTGGTTGTGTGGTTTTCAGCATGCTAGTGTAAGGGTTGGTCGAAACCTTGAATTTACGTGCTTACATGGAAGTATTATGAAGCTCCTAGCATGTTTGTTCGAGTATATTACTTACGTTATGTGTTAGTTTTCTTGTTATGAAAGTAAGTGCTCGAAATTCTGGGCAAGGAAGAACATGCCCTGTTTCTGTATAATTTGGTTGAGGTTGAAGATTATGATGAGGTTATGTTGCATGCTAGTTTAGGTTTTGTTGAACCTTGAATTTAAATGCTTATATAAAAGTTTTATGATGCTCCTAGCATGTTTGATTGAGCAAGTATGTTATGTTATGAAGTAGAAATGAAGGTGTGAAAAGAGGTGCTCAAAAATCTGGGGAAGTCCCGATTTTTCAGAGCTCTCGATCGATCAAGATTTGGTCCCGATCGATCGAGCGAGACAGAATGCTTAAAGCATGTTTTGGAATTTCAGGTGCCGATCGATCGAAGGATTTCTCTATCGATCGGTGAAGTTCCTCTGTCGATCGGTAAAATGTTTCGATCGATCGATCGAGGCAGAATGGTTGAGCACTGTTGTGCACAGTCTCTCGATCGATCGAGACCTCGGGGCCGATCGATCGAGAGAGACAGAAAGTTGAAAAATAAAATGATGTTTTATTTTGTTAAGTTTATGATGTGAGATGGTATTGAGGCATCAAATATGGTATTGTGTGGTCTTGTAGAACCATCCCAGGTACCGGCACCATCAAGGAGATAAAGTCTGTTGACTCCTCCTCTTTTGAAAAGGTACGTAAGAGGCGTACGGGCATCGGACGGTAACACACATCTTTATACTACCACTATGCTTTTACTGCATGAGTATTCACGATGAAATGATGATGTTTATACGATGTTTATATGATGATGTTTATATGATGATGTTTATACGATGTTTATATGATGATGTTTACACGATGTTATTGTGGTAAGATGCCACGGGGTAAGATGCCCCACATGGTAAGAGGCCATGCGATGTTATTGTGGTAAGATGCCACGGGGTAAGATGCCCCACATGGTAAGAGGCCATGCGATGTTATTGTGGTAAGATGCCACGGGGTAAGATGCCCCACATGGTAAGAGGCCATGCGATGTTTTTGTGGTAAGATGCCACGGGGGTAAGATGCCCCATACATGATTATAAATCAGGGACAACAATAAGAAGCTAATGAATAATCTTGCATATTTACTTAACCAATGTTTCATTCATTTACTATGATGTTTTTACGATGTTGAGTAAGATTGTATATGCTCATGATGTGTTGTCCCTGTAGGTACGCTTTTGGACCAAAGGACTAAGGGTCGGGTTGATGCAGTGAGCTACGAGGGACACGGGAATGTATAGGATTCAAGTTATGATTAGTATCTACTCTAGGAGTAGTGTAAATCTAAATGCCATTCTTTTGGAATGTAAAGAATTATTTTTGAAGTTTTGTATTTTGGCCTGTAATCCTGTTAGCTCGTGTAACAACCGAAACCTTAAGATGTTATTTAATGCATGATTAGTCCTTCCTATGTCTATTAATCACTGTTAAGGTGGGAAGACCCCACATCAATCCCACCCAAGGTGGCGGGGACCCGGAGATGCACCAGAGAATGGAAGATATGTGGAATGAAATCCAAGGTTTGAGACAACATGTCGGGGAAAAGGCCTACACCCACAAGAAACAAAGTCCCTTCTCCCAAGCCATTTTGGAGGAGGAACTACCATCTAACTTCCGACAGCCTAACATGGGAGAATACGATGGGAACACCGACCCCGAGGACCATTTGGGAAGATTTGATAATGCGGCCTTGTTGCATCGATACTCCGACGTAGTCAAATGTCGGGTATTTCTGAATACATTAGTAAGGTCGGCTCAACAATGGTTCAACATGTTGAAGCCTAACTCAATAATGTCCTTCCACGAGTTCAGCTCAGCTTTCTTGCATCAATTTGCAAGTAGCAAAAAATATCAAAAGACTTCACTCAGTTTGTTTGTCATGAAACAACAAGATCAAGAATCCTTGCGGGTGTTTACCCAACGCTTCAACGGTGCTGCCCTAGAGGTTCCTTCAGCCACGCTTGATGTCCTTCTCAATGCTTTCACGCAAGGGCTCAAGGGCGGTGAATTCTTCAAGTCCTTGGTAAAGAAATCACCGCAAAATTATGATGAGCTCCTATCTAGGGTGGAGAAGTATGTGAACTTGGAAGATGCGCAGAGGCGGAAGAGATTAGAGCAAAGGCCGCTGAGAATAGCAGGGAAAAGCTAGACAAGGGTGGAAGAAAGAGAAACATGGCGGAGAGGATGGATGATCGAAACTTATTCAGAGGGCGTCTTCCACATATTACCCTTGTCATGAGCCTAGACAGAGCTGACCGCGATATTTTTAAACAAAAGATTTCGGAGTGTAACGCGATTCTATACCGCAAGTGCACGGTTGTCAAGTTTTAGTATAGTTAAATGAAAGTACGGGTTGTCGAATCCACAGGGACTAACGTATAAGTACCAAATAAAATTATTAAAATTATATTTAGCCTACGATTAACAAGAGGGTAGATTAACTACTGCAAATTTATAACTAAAGGACCTAAATAAAATAATAATAAATAAAATGAATGGTTTCCGGATATGCAAAGGAATTTCGCTCGAGCAATTTATCTAGCTCTTCGCTCAACTGTGTTATTTTCAAAGATTCGTTTGAATAGGCAAATACCAAACAATTGATTCTTAAGGTGAAAGGTTTTCGTTATTATTCAATACACTCTCTCGAGCTGTATATAAACTAATATCAAATTAGAACAAGTAACTCTCGTTCACTTATTTACTAATCCGATATTGCATAAATCTTCAAAACCTCGTGACTCTAAATCTCTCAATTCAAAGTGCTCACGTATGTGATTTTATCTCTCGATCTCAATCTTAAACATTGTAATACCCCCGAAATGTTATGTGATTATGTGTTATCATATATGATTATGTTATGGTTAAGGGTGGTGGTGCATTTTATATTAGGGGTTATAATTATGTTATGATGATATGACGTGGGAGGCATGTTGAGTGTTTTAAAGGATGTATTAATTAAATAAAGATGAAAAATATCGAGTTAGGATATTTTTAATGCATCGTGCTAAATACCGGGGCACAATTAAACACCACATGACCACCCCAACCACACCACCCCACCCCCCACCCCCCTCCATATCTCGGCCACCCTCCCCCAAGTGCAACCTTTCCCCACTTGTCCAACCCATGCCTCCACACCCCTCTTCCATGATTGTTTTGTCAATCAATTCTCCTGCATCTTCTCCCTCCTTTCTCTCCCAAAATTGTCGCTGAATGTGATGCTGCTAGGAGAGGAAAAGGGCTGGGTTTTAAAGGGCTTTAAAAACCTTGCAAAAAGAGGAGCAAAAGGAGAGGGGTAAGACATACTCTGTTTTTCGGAGCTTTTGGGTGGGTTTGGTTTTGGGGAGATGATTTTTATGCATGCTAGTATAGGTTTGAACGAAACCTTGGTATGAATATTTACATGGAAGTATTATGAAGTTCCTAGCATGTTTGTTCGAGCATGTTACATATGCTATGTGTTGGTTTTCTTGTTATGAATATAAGTGCTCGAAAATCTGGGCAGAACTGGCATGCCCTGTTTTCCTGAATTTGTGGATGAGGTTGAATATGTTTGTGATATCCCCGAAATAATTAATTGCAATTTGGGCATTAATTATGTTTATGTGATATTATGGCGATAATTAGATTATGTGTTAGGACTAATTATCTTGGTAAAATGCTTGTCACATGGTAGGCGTGACCCGGTAGAGCATTTCAGGGTGCATGTTATACATGTTGGGTGTTTGGGTGTTATAATGGTTTAAATGTGTTGGTTTGTAATTTTGGTAAAGTATGATTTTAATGGTGATTTTGATGCATTGTAGTAAAATGCTTTTAAAAATATCATGTTGGGGTGTTTTATACATCATGCTTATATTATGATACACATTTAACCCCAAAGATGGTAAGGACCACTTGCATATCACTTTATATCCCGTCACCCCCCCTCTCTATCAGCTTTTGTCCCCAAAACCCCATCCTTTCACCTAAGAACTCCCATTTTCGTTTCTGAAACAAGAGGAGAGGAGAAGCTTTGAAAAGGAGTCTTTTTGTGAGTTTTTGCTGAAAACTTAAAGCTCAAGTGGTAAGCTTTCATTATGGTAAAGTTTTGTTGAGTTTTGGTTGGGTTTGTAGCTTATTTTTGGGGTTATAAGGGTGGATCTTGGTCCAACATGTTGTTTATGTTTGGGGGATGTATTTTAAGGTTGTTTTGTGGTTTAATGTTGTGTTGAGTGGTTGATCTTGGTGGTGTATGAGTTTAGGTGTTGTAGGAAGCTCATACTTGGAATTTCTCGCAAGAACAGGGCTTCTCGATCGATCGAAATCTGGGTCCGATCGATCGAGCGGGACAGAGCCTGGCCAAGGCTTGTATCGAGCTCACCGATCGATCGGGAAAATATTCCGATCGATCGATGTGTGAAATTTCGATCGATCGAGAGAATGTCTCGATCGATCGGCAGAGGCAGAACCAAAATATTTTCGTTGAACATTAGCGATCGATCGAGGCTGGGGACCGATCGATCGCAAGGCTAAAAATGTGGGTTTTGGGAATTTGTTCTAAATGATGATGTTTTTGGTAATGGTTCATTTATTGGCTTCTAATATGGATTCATGTGATTGTGTAGAACCATCCCAGGTAGCCACACATCAAAGGAGATAAAGTCCCACGACATCTCCACTTTTGGAACTAAGGTACGTAGTGAGACGTACGACCATCGGACGGTAAAACGTATTTATTACGCTTTGAATTGGTTATGCATTACGGTTGCAGACATGGAATTGATTATGCATTGTGGTTGCATATGGGGTCTTGTTTATTCATCATGGATTGCATACATGGTTTGGTCATGCATTTTGGTTGCATGTGTATATTGGATGCATTGTTGCATATGATTATGAGTTGGGATTTATATATTCCAGTGATGGAGAATACTTGCCGTTGTCATACCGTAGCGATGAGAGAATATTTGCCGCTAATATGAAGCGAATAACACGATCGCTGTCATATTTATAGCAAGGGATATTAGTGCCGCTGGTATTGTCTAAGCGAGGGGTATTTCCGCTGTCATGTTAACGCGAGGGGTATTATGCCGCTGATATAATAAGACTGGAAATTGGCCATTGGCATACACGGAATGGATACATGTCATGACATGCATATTGACATTATAATCCTTTGATTATTATTGTGATACAGGGACAACCAAGGGAGCTTTTAAATGTGTTAAATACAGGAAATGAATTACGGTTTATGCATTGAATTATGATCATATTATTGTGGATATGATTTATATACATGCTCATGGTTTTGGGGTTGTTCCTATAGGTACTTTTGGGCGGAAGGGGCTAAGGCGGGTTGATGCGATGAGCTAGTGAGGAGTGCTCTTGGTAGCAGGCTTATTCTTTTGCATAGTATCTACTCTAGGAGTAGTGTAAAGCTATAGGATTAGCATCCATTGGTTGGGAATGTAACTAATCCCTTTTGAAACTTTATTTTGGCACTGTAATTTAATAGCTCAGGGCATCAATACAACCTTTATATTCTGTTTATGCATGGAAATTTTTATTTACGCCTTAATCCGCACTTAAGGAACTTGGGTCCTTATATTAGTGGTATCAGAGCAGTGGTTAGAGAACCCGGGAGTGAGTGAAGGGTAGCCTTAGCATGGTTAGCTAAGTGTTTACATTTGAGCATGTTTATGCATGTGGCGCATATTGGTTTATAAACTGTTATACTAACATGCTTATTATCGTTTATGTTATCTAACGGCATAACATGTATATTGTTTGGAATTGTTGTTAACCCTTGTTTTACAGCATGGCGGCTATGAATGTGGAGAATCTCAACGAAGAGGTGGGTGACATTGGCAGTGTTAATGCTAGTGTCGGTCAGGCAAATCCTTTACCTCCACCTGCTGTGGGCGTGGAGCCGGTAGCTCAGTTACTTTTACTAGGGGAGCTTAGTCTGAGTCAGTTCCTAACTTTCCACCCGCCCATGTTTGAGGGGACAGAGACGGGAGAAGAAGCTGAGGAATGGCTTGAGAGACTAGAGCAGATTTTTGTATCCGCTCCTTGTGCTAGAACAGCATGGCTGAGGTTGGCGGAGTTTCAACTGGCTAAGAAGTCTTCTATGTGGTGGAAGACGACGGTGATGGAGCTGAGAGCTCAAGGTATGGTGATTGACTGGACTTTATTTCGGACTCGGTTTCTAAACCGATACTTCTCTGCTGCGGCTAGGCAAACTAAGGAGGATGAATTCACGAGCTTGAAACAGGGGAGCATGTCAGTTTCGGACTATGCCATGCAGTACTCATCCTTGTTGAGGTATGTTCCCCATATTGCAACAAATGGGCATGCCAAGATGAGGCACTTTCTAAAGGGACTACGACCGGAACTTTTTGATCGGGTTATCTCCAACAACCCCACTTCTTTTGATGATGCTCTCACTAAAGCGGAGCTAGCAGAGATCGGAGTCAGTGCTTACCCGGACGTTGCACCCCCACAAGTCCCACCACCGAGGCCAGTGTCTAATAATCTGAGGCCACGAGGAGAATCATTTAAACCTCGTGGGGCTTCTTCCTCATCTTCTCGGTTTGGTGGGAGACAAATGGATAACCGGAGGGGTGGTGCGCCTAGCAACAGAGGGCAGACTCAAGCGAGTAGGAGTGGAGTGGTGAAGTGTCACTTTTGTGGAGGACCACATCACATGCGAGACTGTACGACTTGTTATAAATGTGGCAAGATGGGCCACATATCTCGGTTCTGTCAGAATGGTGATGGTCAGGTGGATCTTAGAGGAGGCAGAGGGAGGTTTTCTACCGGGACAATACAACAGAGGCCACCGATTGTGCCTCGACAGATGGGAGGACAGACGATGGGGCCACCTCAGGGACAGGTCTATGCGTTGACCAGGGAGCAGGCCGATGCGGCTCCAGAGGAGGTGATAGCGGGTACGTGCCTTCTATTTACATATTCCGCCTTTATTTTGATAGACACAGGTGCTTCGCACTCTTTTGTGTCTGCGGACTTTGTGGAAAGACATCATATGCACACGTCTCCGTTACCCACGTCTCTATTGGTCTCGACACCCACCGGCAAGAAAGTTGTTGCAGATCAGTTTCTGATGGACTGCCTCATTTATTTTGAGGGCAATGAGATAAAGGCAGATTTGATTGTTTTGAGTATGTCAGACTTTGACTGCATTGTGGGTATTGATATTCTGAACAGATATCAGGCAGTGGTTGATTGTCGGCAGAGGACAGTACGGTTCAGATCTCATTTGGGAGTTCAGTGGATTTTCTATGGCAACGGTTCTCGTGCGAAGATTCCGTTGATTTCGGCAATTAAAATGTCCCAATTATTGGAACGTGGACACACGGGTTATATCATCTATGCCGTGGACACGTTGGGTGAGGGTAAAGAGTTAAAAGTTGAGGATGTGCCTGTGGTAGCAGAATTTGCTGATATGTTCCCGGAGGAGATTCCAGGATTCCCACCGGCTAGGGAAGTCGAGTTTGGGATTATGTTATTACCGGGGACATCTGCTATCTCTCGTGCGCCTTACCGGATGGCACCGGCGGAGCTGAGGGAATTGAAGGAGCAGTTACAGGAACTCCTTGATAAAGGATATATACGCCCTAGCGTATCACCTTGGGGCGCACCGGTTCTTTTTGTGAAGAAGAAGGATGGTTCGATGCGTTTGTGCATCGACTACAGGCAATTGAATAAGGCCATGGTAAAGAACAAGTATCCTCTCCCGAGGATTGATGATTTATTTGACCAGTTGCAAGGTACGAAGTTGTATAACAAGATTGATTTGAGATCCGGGTACCACCAGATACGGGTCATGGAGGAGGATGTACAAAAGACAGCATTTAGGACTCGGTATGGGCACTACGAGTTCTTGGTAATGCCGTTCGGTGTGACGAACGCCCCGGCTATCTTTATGAGCTTGATGAATCGGGTGTTCCAACCCTATTTGGACCAGTTCGTCATTGTATTTATTGACGACATTCTCATCTACTCCCGGAGCGGGGAAGAGCATATGAAACACTTGAGGACGGTGCTCCAGATCCTCAGAGACCATCAATTGAATGCCAAGCTCAGCAAGTGTGAATTTTGGTTGAACAGTGTAGTGTTTCTGGGGCATGTCATAACTAGCAATGGGATTTCAGTGGACCCCAGGAAGATTGAGGCAGTGATGGAGTGGGCTGCACCCACTTCTGTGCTCGAGATACGAAGTTTTCTTGGTCTGGCTAGTTATTACCGACGCTTTGTCGAGGGATTTTCTAAGATTGCCAAGCCACTGACGCAGTTGACCCAGAAGGGAGTACCATTCTTTTGGTCAGAAGCTTGTGAGGAGAGCTTCCAGGAGTTGAAACAGCGATTGACGACGGCACCGGTATTGGTGATTCCTACGGAGAACTCCAGGTTCGTTTTGTATACTGATGCATCACTTCAGGGCCTTGGATGTGTATTGATGCAAGATAAGCATGTGGTGGCTTATGCATCGAGACAGTTGAAGCCGCATGAGACTAGATACCCAGTCCATGATTTGGAGTTGGCGGCTATTATCTTTGCCCTGAAGATTTGGAGGCATTATCTGTATGGTACGTCCTTTACCATATATACGGATCATAAGAGCCTGAAATTCTTGTTTACTCAGGCGGAGTTTAATATGCGTCAGAGGAGATGGATGGATTTGCTCAAGGACTATGACTATGAGATTGAGTACCATCCGGGGAAGGCGAACTTGACAGCAGACGCCTTGAGTCGGAAGGTGAAGAGTACTGCTGAGGAGGTCATGCATTTGTCGGCTATGATGACTTCATATTGCCATCTGGGCTATGACTTCGACGTAGATACATCGCCTGTGCATGTATCAACCTTATTGGCTGAGCCATATATCTATGAGCTTATCAGGAGAGCTCAGAGGACAGATGATGAGATTCAGAGATGGTCATCATTGGCACTTCAGGGGCAGCCATCAAAGTTTAGAGTGGCTGAGGATGGTTCTTTGAGACTTGGTACCGATGGGTAGTTCTATGTACGCCGGAGTTGCGTAAAGGGATCTTGGAACGGGCTCACAGTAGCCGATTCAGTATCCACCCAGGAGGGAGGAAGATGTATAAGGACTTATGTGATCAGTTCTGGTGGAAGCGGATGAAACGAGATGTGATCTCTTTTGTCAAGAGGTGTTTGATCTGCCAGCAGGTTAATGCAGAGAGGCAGAGACCCGGTGGCGAACTAAGGAGCTTAGAGATACCGGAGTGGAAGTGGGAACATATATCTATGGACTTTGTGACCCACTTGCCGAGGACTACTTCTGGTTGTGATGCCATTTGGGTGATCATTGACAGGCTGACAAAGGTAGCTCACTTCATCCCCTACTGTATGACGTACACATACTTGAGGATGGCTCAATTGTATGTCCGGTACATAGTGAGACTACATGGGATTCCAGTATCTATTGTGTCGGACAGAGACCCGCGGTTTACATCTCATTTCTGGGGAGGTCTTCAGTCAGCATTGGGTACTGAGGTGAGATTGAGTACGGCATATCATCCCCAGACGGACGGTCAAACTGAGCGTACTATACAGACGCTCGAGGACATGCTACGAGCTTGTGTGTTGGAGTTTGATGCCTCATGGCAGGATTTTTTAGCCTTGGTAGAGTTTTCTTACAACAACAGCTATCAGGCGAGTATTCAGATGGCTCCGTTTGAGGCTTTGTATGGTAAGCGTTGTAGGTCGCCGTTATACTGAGATGACTTGACCAGTAAAGCAGTAGGAGGACCCGAACTGATTCGGGAGATGGAGGATAAGGTAAAGATTATCCGTCAGAAAATGAAGGCATCCAGGACAGGCAGGCAGCCTATGCGAACAAACGGCGGAGACCGTTGGAGTTTCAATTAGGAGACAGGGTCTTTTTGAAGATTTCACCTTTCAGGGGTGTGGTTCGGTTTGGTATGCGTGGTAAATTGTCCCCGAGGTATGTGGGACCGTATGAGATTTTAAAACGCATTGGTACCTTGGCTTACCGTTTGGCACTGCCACCGTCGTTGTCTGGAATTCACGACGTGTTTCATGTATCTATGCTGCGGAAGTATGAGCCGGATCCGTCGCATGTATTGCAGCCTTCTGAGGTTCAGTTGGATTCTGATGTATCATACGAGGAACGGCCGGTCAGGATTCTAGATAGGGCTGATCGCAGGCTTCGGAACAAAGTGATACCTTTGGTAAAGGTACAGTGGGATCGCAGGGGTGTCGAGGAGGCCACGTGGGAACAGAGCAGCATATGGTGCAGCACTACCCGGAACTATTCTCTGGTATGTGATTTCTGTTTAGTTTCGATTTGGGTAAGTGCATACGATTTCGAGGGCGAAATCTTATAAGTAGGGGAGTATTGTGATATCCCCGAAATAATTAATTGCAATTTGGGCATTAATTATGTTTATGTGATATTATGGCGATAATTAGATTAGTGTTAGGACTAATTATCTTGGTAAAATGCTTGTCACATGGTAGGCGTGACCCGGTAGAGCATTTCAGGGTGCATGTTATACATGTTGGGTGTTTGGGTGTTATAATGGTTTAAATGTGTTGGTTTGTAATTTTGGTAAAGCATGATTTTAATGGTGATTTTGATTCATTGTAGTAAAATGCTTTTAAAAATATCATGTTGGGGTGTTTTATACATCATGCTTATATTATGATACACATTTGTAAGGACCCTAATCCTTAAGTACGGATCAAAGGCATAATTAGAGCTAATATAAATGATCAGAGTAAATTAATCGTGATGAGGCTATGAGCCTAAAAGTTACATGCCAAAATGAGGACTATCAATGGATTAATTACATTCCCCATCAAAAGAATGTTATCAATTATAGTTTTACACTACTCCTAGAGTAGACACTATACAAAATAATCCTGTCCTTCATCTACCAAAAGTGCTCTTCAAGCTCACGGTCTCAACCCGTCTTAGCCCCCTTCATATCATGCCAAAAGTACCTACAAGGACAACCCCCAAACATGAGCAATGATAACATTCATATACAACACAATATGAATATAAAGCGTAAATGCATAATCATAGTAAAACACTTCCTGTTTTTCCCATGCATTTCAAACGCTTCCCGTTTGGTTGTCCCTGTACCATAACTCATGAGTATAATCAATAGATTATTTTTAATGGTCTACACATGACACAATACCATCTCATCAATATCAAATACCGGTCACCATTCCCTAGTCTGTCCATCACAATGTATTTTAATGCCCCTCGCTTATTTACATATAGGCGGCATAGAATAACCTCGCTTCAATGAACAAGCGGTACTCCCACCCCTCGCCTCACATTGAGCGGCAAATATCCTTTCCTCGCCCTATATGATAACCACGCTCAAATGTGACATGCGGCGCTCCCACCCCTCGCTTCACATTTAGCGGAACCAAAACAAATAGCGGCAAGCATTAAAATCATCAAGGGATGACCACGACTCATGGGATGTGCACCAATAATCATATGCATCTACAATCATCATGCATAATTCAACATGTATTTGCATCCACAATGCATAATCACATATATACTCGCATCCACAATGCATAAACAATGAGTATATTAGATACATGTACCGTTGGGTGCCCGTACGTCCTCTACGTACCTTTCCAAAAAGTAGGATGTGGTAGGACTTCAATTCCTTGGCTGTGTCGCCACCTGGGATGGTTCTACATATTCACACAAATCAATATTAGAACCCAATAATCGTCCAATACCAAAAATCCCACAAAAATATCCAAAAACATCAATTTTGGTGTCTCGCGATCGATCGCCATACAACCCCGATCGATCGCTGAGTTTGCGCCGATCGATCGCGACCTCGCCGATCGATCGCGCCAAACTCGCGATCGATCGCTGAAGGCTACTGCCTTCAGCCCTGCAACTCGCGATCGATCGCTGGTGGCGCCGATCGATCGCCGAGCTCTGCATATCCGATTTTCGGGCACTATTCACCATCTCCTTCCCCAACTCAAACAAACTCATATATTCAAACACCAACCATACCAAATCACTACAAATCTTCAATAAACATCATCATACAACCATAAATCTAACACTCACCCAAAAATAACACCAACTCACACAAACCCATTTCAAAACCCTTCAAACCATTTCAAACTCAATTAAAATACTTCAAAACCAACAATGAGGTATCCATACCTCTTGGGGATCTCAAATGTCCCAACAAACTCCACCAATCAAGATTTTTGGAAGGGTTTCTCTCCACCCTTAAGCACAAAAACGAAAATGGACAAAGGAAGGGTTTGGGAGGTGTTATTTGGGAAAGTTAAAAAGTGAGAGTGAATGTATGGTGGGGGTTTGGGGTAATAAGGTGGGTTAATTAATTAAAAGCATCCCACAAACCCATGGTGTATAAAACACCCCAACTTGATATTTACAAGGCATTTCACCAAAATGCACCAAAATATCAATTAAACTCATGATTTCAAATTAATTGCTACCCATGGCAAATAAATCATGCTAATAACCATATCCCCAAACATGCACAACATGTACCCTGAAATGCCCTCCCGGGTCACTCTATCATGTGACTAAGCATTTCCATAAGATTAATAAATCCAACACATAATTAATTACCACCATAATTAATCATATAAACACAATTAATGCCCAATTGCGATTAATCATTTCGGGGATATCACAACATTTAACCCCAAAGATGGTAAGGACCACTTGCATACCACTTTATATCCCATCACCCCCCTCTCTATCAGCTTTTGTCCCCAAAACCCCATCCTTTCACCTAAGAACTCCCATTTTCGTTTCTGAAACAAGAGGAGAGGAGAAAGCTTTGAAAAGGAGTCTTTTTGTGAGTTTTTGCTGAAACTTTAAAGCTCAAGTGGTAAGCTTTCATTATGGTAAAGTTTGTTGAGTTTTGGTTGGGTTTGTGGCTTATTTTTGGGGTTATAAGGGTGGATCTTGGTCCAACATGTTGTTTATGTTTGGGGGATGTATTTTAAGGTTGTTTTGTGGTTTAATGTTGTGTTGAGTGGTTGATCTTGGTGGTGTATGAGTTTAGGTGTTGTAGGAAGCTCATACTTGGAATTTCTCGCAAGAACAGGGCTTCTCGATCGATCGAAATCTGGGTCCGATCGATCGAGCGGGACAGAGCCTGGCCAAGGCTTGTATCGAGCTCACCGATCGATCGGGAAAATATTCCGATCGATCGATGTGTGAAATTTCGATCGATCGAGAGAATGTCTCGATCGATCGGCAGAGGCAGAACCAAAATATTTTTGTTGAACATTAGCGATCGATCGAGGCTGGGGACCGATCGATCGCAAGGCTAAAAATGTGGGTTTTGGGATTTTGTTCTAAATGATGATGTTTTTGGTAATGGTTCATTTATTGGCTTCTAATATGGATTCATGTGATTGTGTAGAACCATCCCAGGTAGCCACACATCAAAGGAGATAAAGTCCCACGACATCTCCACTTTTGGAACTAAGGTACGTAGTGAGACGTACAGGCATCGGACGGTAAAACGTATTTATTACGCTTTGAATTGGTTATGCATTACGGTTGCACACATGGAATTGATTATGCATTGTGGTTGCATATGGGGTCTTGTTTACGCATCATGGATTGCATACATGGTTTGGTCATGCATTTTGGTTGCATGTGTATATTGGATGCATTGTTGCATATGATTATGAGTCGGGATTTATATTCCAGTGATGGAGAATACTTGCCGCTGTCATACCATAGCGATGAGAGAATATTTGCCGCTAATATGAAGCGAAGAACACGACCGCTGTCATATTTATAGCGAGGGATATTAGTGCCGCTGGTATTGTCTAAGCGAGGGGTATTTCCGCTGTCATGTTAACGCGAGGGGTATTATGCCACTGATATAATAAGACTGGAAATTGGCCATTGGCATACACGGAATGGATACATGTCATGACATGCATATTGGCATTATAATCCTTTGATTATTATTGTGATACAGGGACAACCAAGGGAGCTTTTAAATGTGTTAAATACAGGAACTGAATTGTATTTACGGTTTATGCATTGAATTATGATCATATTATTGTGGATATGATTTATATACATGCTCATGGTTTTGGGGTTGTTCCTGTAGGTACTTTTGGGCGGAAGGGGCTAAGGCGGGTTGATGCGATGAGCTAGTGAGGAGTGCTCTTGGTAGCAGGCTTATTCTTTTGCATAGTATCTACTCTAGGAGTAGTGTAAAGCTATAGGATTAGCATCCATTGGTTGGGAATGTAACTAATCCCTTTTGAAACTTTATTTTGGCACTGTAATTTAATAGCTCAGGGCATCAATACAACCTTTATACTCTGTTTATGCATGGAAATTTTTATTTACGCCTTAATCCGCACTTAAGGAACTAGGGTCCTTACAATGTTGATGATGTTATGATGCATGTTAGCTTAGGTTTTGTTAAACCTTTGATTTGAACACATGCATGGTAGTTTTATGAAGCTTATAACATTTTTGTTCAAGCATGTTTTACGCTTTATGAAGTAGAAATGATGGTAGGAAATGAGGTGCTCGAAAATCTGGGGAAGCCCCGATTTTTTAGAGTGCTCGATCGATCGAAATTTTAGTACCGATCGATCGAGCGAGGCAGATTGTTTAATGTATGTTTTAAAATTCAGGGGCCGATCGATCGAAAGGAATTTTCGATCGATCGGTGAAACTCTTCGATCGATCGATAATTCCTTCCGATCGATCGATCGAGGCAGAGTGTTTGGGCACTGTTTATGCATATTTTCTCGATCGATCGAGACCTTGGGGCCGATCGATCGAGAGAGGCAGAATGTTGAAAAATATGATGATGATTTATTTTGTTAAGTTTATGGTATGAGATTGTATTGAGGCATCTAATATGGTATTATGTGTTTTTGTAGAACCATCCCAGGTACCAGCGCAATCAAGGAGATAGAGTTATCTACTTCTCCTCCTTTTAAAAAGGTACGTAAGAGACGTACGGGCATCGGACGGTAAAATACACATCTACACTATGACTATGCATTTATCGCATGAGTATTTACGATGAAATGGTGATGTTTATATGATGTTTATGTAATGATACGATGCTTATGATGTGGTAAGATGCCACAGTGTAAGATGCCCATATGGTAAGAGGTCATACGATGTTTATGATGTGGTAAGATGCCACAGGGTAAGATGCCCATATGGTAAGAGGCCATACGATGTTTATGATGTGGTAAGATGCCATAGGGTAAGATGCCCATATGGTAAGATGCCATACGATGTTTATGATATGGTAAGATGTCATACGATAGGGTAAGATGCCCATATGCATGAATGTGAATCAGGGACAATAAAAAGAAGTTAATGAATAACCAGCAAGTTTACTTAGCTAATATTTCATGCATTTACTGATATGCCTTTTAATAAGATGTTAAGTAAAGATGAATATGCTGATGATGTGTTGTCCCTGTAGGTACACTTTTGGACTGAAGGGGCTAAGGGTCGGGTTGAAGCAGTGAGCCACAAGGGTACAAGATGAATAGGATTCTGTTTATGTTTAGTATCTACTCTAGGAGTAGTATAAATCTAAAACGTTAGCATTCTTGTTTAGGAATGTATCTATTAAGTTATGAAGTTTTTATTTTGGCCTGTAATCCTATTAGCTCACGTAACAACCGGAACCCTAAAACGTTATAAAATGCATGTTTAGTCCTTTTTATGTTATTAATCACTGTCATGGTAGGAAGACCCTACATTAGTGGTATCAGAGCAATGGTTAGATAACCCGGGAATGAGTGAAGGGTAGCCTTAGCAATAAGTTAGCTAGGTGCTTACTTTTGAACATGTTTTATATGTATGTTGCATATGAAGTAGAAGATGTTATACTAACATGTTTAATTATCTAACTATGTACTTTATGAACTGCTTTTGGTACTGTTGTTAACCCTTGTGTTGCAGCATGGCAGCAAATGTGGAAGTAGGTGATGCTATTAGCGTCAATGCAAGTGCTGGACGTACGAATCCCCTACCACCGCCAGCCTTAGGCGAGGAACCCTCTGAGCAGCAGTTATTACCTGGGGAGTTGAGCTTGGCTCAGTTTTTGGCATACCGACCCCCGATGTTCGAGGGAACTGAAACAGGGGAATTGGCTGAAGAGTGGCTAGAAAGGATGGAGCAGATTTTTGTGGCAGCTCCGTGTGCGAAGTCCGCATGGATCAGGTTAGCAGAATTTCAGCTGGCCAAGAAGGCGCTGATGTGGTGGAAGACCACAGTGATAGAAGAGGCTCAGGGTCAGGAAATTAATTGGAAGCTGTTCAGAACTCGGTTTCTGACCCGCTACTTTTCAGCTGCCGCACGACAGGCTAAGGAAGATGAGTTTACCAACCTCAAGCAAGGTAACATGCCTGTGTCAGATTATGCTCTTCAATACTGTTCCTTGCTCATATATGTACCTCACATTGCTGCAAGCACTCAAGCGAAGATGAGGAACTTCATGAAGGGCTTGAAGCCTGAACTGTATGACAGGGTGATCACTTATGCCCCTGCCTGTTTTGATGATGCACTTTCAGGGGCCGAGCTAGCCGAACTGGGAGTTGGCGCATATCCTGATGCAGTGCCACCTCCAGCACCCCCTCAGAAATCTACTTCTGACAATTTGAAGCCCAGGGGTGATCAGTTTAAGCCAAGGGGGAACACATCGGCTTCAAGATTCAGTGGTAAGAGGCCTGAGAATCGTTGGAAAGGAAACCGAAGGAACGATGCCCCATCTGAAGAGGGCAGTCTCAGGGAGACAGACTCAGGAAGGTCCAGTGCACTCTATGTGGGCAACCACATTTGGCGAAAGACTGTGTAGGATGTTATGTTTGTGGCGACAGAGGCCACTTTGCTCGACAGTGTCCCAACAGGGGAAGACAACAGAATTCTGCGGGGAGGCCTACGGACAGAGCAGCACAGCACAGACCACCTTTTGCACCAAGGCAGTATGGAGGTCAGCCCATGGGGCCACCTCAGGGGCAGGTTTATGCTTTGACGAGGGAGCAGGCTACAACGGCTCCGGAGGAGGTTATAGTGGGTACGTGCCTTTTATTTACGCACCCTGCTTTTATATTGATAGACACAGGTGCGTCACACTCTTTTGTGTCGACGAGTTTTGTGGAAAGGCACCACATATGCACTTCTCCGTCGCCCATGCCTCTTATGGTCTCGACACCCGCTGGAAGAAGTATGATTACTGATCGGATTGTCTATGATGGCCTCATTTATTTTGAGGATAATGAGTTAAAGTCAGATTTGATTGTTCTGGGGATGTCAGACTTTGACTGTATTGTAGGCATTGATGTTCTGAACAGGTATCAGGCAGTCGTGAACTGCAGGCAGAGGACTTTCCGGTTCAGATCTGATTTGGGAGTCCAGTGGACATTCTATGGAGATGGTTCTCGTTCAAATATTCCATTGATATCTACTGTCAAGATGGAACAGTTATTGGAATGAGGCCATATGGGATATCTGATCTATGCTGTTGATGTTACTGGAAAGAAGGAAGACTTGAAAGTCGAGGATGTGCCCGTAGTGGCGGAGTTTCCTGATGTCTTTCCGGAAGAGATTCCCGGATTCCCACCGACGAGAGAAGTCGAGTTTGGGATTGAGTTACTACCAGGGACGTCTGCCATTTCTCGTGCCCCATATAGAATGGCACCAGCAGAGCTAAGGGAGTTAAAGACTCAGTTGCAAGAGCTCCTTGATAAGGGCTACATACACCCTAGCGTATCGCCCTGGGGTGCGCCTGTTTTATTTGTCAAGAAGAAGGATGGATCGATGCGTCTATGCATTGACTATAGGCAACTGAATAAGGCCACAGTAAAGAACAAGTATCCACTTCCGAGGATCGATGACTTATTTGATCAGTTGCAGGGTACGAGGCTCTACAGTAAGATCGATCTGAGATTGGGGTATCATCAGATTCGAGTAGGGAGGATGATGTTCAGAAGACGGCTTTCAGGACGAGATATGGGCACTATGAATTCCTGGTCATGCCTTTTGGGGTGACAAATACCCCAGCTGTCTTCATGAGTTTGATGAACAGGGTATTCCAGCCATATTTGGATTGGTTCGTCATAGTTTTCATTGACGATATACTCATCTACTCCCGGACTGAGGAAGAGCACGTGGAGCACTTGAGGACAGTACTCCTGATCCTCAGGGATCATCAGTTATATGCAAAGCTTAGCAAGTGCGAGTTCTGGTTGAACAGTGTAGTGTTCTTGGGCCATGTTATATCTAGCAGGGGGATATATGTGGATCCCAGGAAGATTGAAACTGTGATGGAGTGGGCTGCACCCACTTCTGTACCTGAGATACGGAGCTTTCTTGGTTTGGCAGGATATTACCGACGTTTCGTCGAGGGTTTTTCAAAGATTGCCAAACCCCTGACACAGCTGACTCAGAAAGGAGTCCCGTTCTATTGGTCCGAAGCTTGTGAGGAAAGCTTCCAAGAATTGAAGCGTCGATTGACTACGGCACCTGTATTGGTGATTCCTTCTGAGAATAAGAGGTTTGCCTTGTACATGGATGCGTCACTGCAGGGTTTGGGATGTGTGCTGATGCAAGATAAGCACGTGGTGGCATATGCTTCGAGGCAGTTGAAGCCTCATGAGACCAGGTACCCAGTGCATGATTTGGAACTGGCGGCCATCATTTTTGCTTTGAAGATTTGGAGGTATTACTTGTATGGTACGTCTTTCACTATATATACGGACCATAAGAGCCTGAAGTTCTTATTCACTCAGGCAGAGTTGAATATGCGGCAAAGAAGGTGGATGGATTTACTCAAGGACTATGACTGTGAGATTGAGTACCATCCTGGTAAAGCGAACTTGATAGCAGACGCCTTAAGTCGGAAGGTGAAGAGTACTGCTGAGGATGCTATGTGTTTGTCAGCTTTGATGACTTCTTATTGCCATCTGGGCTATGATTTCGATGTGGACACGTCGCCAGTGCGAGTGTCGACCTTATTGGCTGAGCCAGACATATTTGAGGCGATCAGGAAGGCTCAGAGGTCGGATGATGAGGTTTAGAGGTGGACATCATTGGTACTTCAGGGTCAGCCATCCAAGTTCAGAGTGGCTGAGGATGATTCTTTGAGACTGGGCAACCAATGGGTAGTCCCAGATACACCAGAGTTGCGTAGAGGAATATTGGAGCGAGCTCACAGTAGTCGGTTCAGTATCCATCCGGGATGAAGGAAGATGTACAAGGACCTATGCAGTCAGTTCTGGTGGAGACGCATGAAGCGCGATGTTTTAACTTTTGTTAAAAGATGTTTGATCTGCCAGCAGGTAAAAGCAGAGAGACATAGGCCTGGTGGCGAGCTGAAGAGCTTAGAGGTACCCGAATGGAAGTGGGAGCATATCTCTATGGACTTTGTGACCCACTTGCCAAGGACGGCCTCAGGGTAAGATGCCCATATGGTAAGAGGACATACGATGTTTATGATGTGGTAAGATGCCACAGGGTAAGATGCCCATATGGTAAGAGGTCGTACGATGTTTATGATGTGGTAAGATGCCACAGGGTAAGATGCCCATATGGTAAGATGTCATACGATGTTTATGATATGGTAAGATGCTATACGATAGGGTAAGATGCCCATATGCATGAATGTGAATTAGGGACAATAAAAAGAAGTTAATGAATAACCATCAAGTTTACTTAGCTAAGATTTCATGCATTTACTGATATGCCTTTTAATAAGATGTTTAGTAAAGATGAATATGCTCATGATGTGTTGTCCCTGTAGGTACGCTTTTGGACTGAAGGGGCTAAGGGTCGGGTTGAAGCAGTGAGCCACAAGGATACAAGATGAATAGGATTCTGTTTATGTTTAGTATCTACTCTAGGAGTAGTATAAATCTAAAACGTTAGCATTCTTGTTTAGGAATGTATCTATTAAGTTATGAAGTTTTTATTTTGGCCTGTAATCCTATTAGCTCACGTAACAACCGGAACCCTAAAACGTTATAAAATGCATGTTTAGTCCTTTTTATGTTATTAATCACTGTCATGGTAGGAAGACCCTACAAACATACATCATGAATTAATGTAGCGTATTAAAACGTTATCTCTCGATCT
The DNA here is from genome assembly GCA_907163345.1 of Haberlea rhodopensis. Lineage (NCBI taxonomy): Eukaryota > Viridiplantae > Streptophyta > Magnoliopsida > Lamiales > Gesneriaceae > Haberlea > Haberlea rhodopensis. The sequence goes on along the minus strand of CAJQUN010000004.1, from coordinate 22,475,501 downwards.
CGGTTTTAACTCACAAATTTCAATCAAAGCTAGCTAGGCTTTGAATCTTAATAAGCATTTAATTCATGAACAATAAGTAATCAATCCACTCAAACACAATCGAATCAATAAATGAAACAAAATTTTACTCAAACTAGATAAAATAAACTCTATTCAATTCAAAACAAATCAATAAGACATTTAATTGTTTCTCAACCTCAAAAACATCCATTTAAAATGAAAATCAAATAAATCCGAGTTTAGAAATACGATAAATGCTGGAACGAATCCGTGCGTTGCACCGTAATCTCTTCTCTTGCTCCTTCCTTGCACTCCGGAAAAGGCTCGCTCAAGCTTGGATGAAGAACGGAGGAAGATGGCTTCTCCTCCTTCTTCTAGGCGGCGGCTTCTAGGGTTTTTAGGTGATGAAAATCGGTTCTCAACCCTCTCTGATATGTTATGGAATGATATGGAAGAGATCCCTCATTTAAAACACCGAGAATCACGTTAAATTTGGAAAATAAGATTTTCAGAAAATCGCGTATCGATCGATCGAAAAGATTTTTCGATCGATCGGTGCACTGTTCACTTCAGCCTTTAAAACTTTCTGCCTCGATCGATCGAGATTTTGTTCCGATCGATCGACACTTCGATAAATCTGCTGCTGAACTCTCTGCCCGGGTCGATCGATCGAGATATAATCTCGATCGATCGAAATTCTGAAAAATCATATTTCTTCATTTTTTCTATTTTTCGCCTCGATTTCACCCGTTTTCTTCATTTTAGCTCATTTCTTCCATTTCCAACCTCTTTTCCTGAAACAAGCAAATAAATACCAAAAATCGTAATTTCATCCAGGAAAAAGTACGAAAAACGAAAAGAAATTACAGCTAAAAACACTTAAAATCTAAGCCTATCAACTCCCCCAAACTTGGACTTGATCGCCCTCGAGCAAGCAATAAGCTCAAAAAGTAGAGTCAAACTTAATACTTTGAATGAATCATCTTTACAACTCAACGTAAAAGCTCAGCAATCCTACTTACACGTCAATAAGAGTCATTGAAAGTTCAACAGGAAGCGTTTTCTCCTAAGCTAAACATTACATCGCAACATCGAAACGTGCGTGTGTGCTATTGTCAAACATGAGTTATATACATATCTTTTAAGATCAAACTGTGCCATAAAAACTCAAAGTCAAGATTACTTTAAAATACTCTACAAATCTACTATCTAGCACTTCTCCACTAATGTAATTATTCCCTAGACTTGGATCAGAAGGTCTTTAAAAGCTTATAGCGTTAGGCCTTTTGGTGTCGGCTCCAAAGAAAATGTAGGATGAATGCAAAGAAGAGAGTATAAAAGAATCAGTTCAAACTTGTTCGCACAATATTGAGCTTCTCTTCAACTTTTTCTAGCCTTGGCCACTTTGGGTCTTATTTGAATGTTTTCATTTTTTTTTTCAAGGCTTTTCTCTACATCTTTTCTTATTGCTCATTCTTTTGTTCATTTTTGTTTTTCACAATGAACTCCTCTACATATAACAATTCAGTGCAATGAATGAGATTCATTATACTCTCTGGGGGACGGATAAATTTTTTCCTTTAGGCTCAATCCAAGGTAGGTATAATGAGTTAGCCAAAAAATGTCGAATGGGGGTCTAATTATATGCAATGCATATACCATTCTTTTTTCAATAAGGCTCAAGAGGGGACACTAAGGAATGATGTACACAAGGTAAGCTTGAAAGGCACAAACAGTCCAAAGATCGCCTAAATCATCTCCAAGTCAAGTTCCTAATTATAAAATTTCGCCTCAAAGTGCTTTCAAATAAATTGTAGATTTTTCTAAGATGCTCAAGACTAATCATAGTTAACACAAGTGTTCACTTTATTCAATATATACTTCACTCAATCATGACTCAAAACGTGCTCAAACTATTCCTCAATTTTGACATCAGCTCAACAAAGGATATATACAAACAAGTTAAAAAATTTCATGACTCCTATCTAGATGGGGATTAATTTCATCATGTATTACCGTTGCAAATCCGACTCATCATTTCTCAAGTATTGACTCATTTTCTAAAAAAACTTTTGTTGGTAGTGCTCAAGGACGAATTAGTCTCATAAAAGTGCAGTCATGCAAGAAAAGAACCTAGACAAGTAGCAGAGATGCAAAAACTACAAATATAAACAAAACCCCCCCAAACTTAATATGTGCATTGCCCTCAATGTACAAGACAAATAAGCCTAAAGGCAAAACACATACCATGACGACGATCGTCACTGATCGTCGTCCTCATCATGCTCCGGAGGGTGAACTAGGTAGTACGGCACAGCACACACGGATTCATGCTAAAAACAAAAGAAACAAAATAACAAAATCAATTAAACTAAACTAAAGAAAAAGAAAAAGAAACAAAGGGAATGAGAGTTCTTGATTTATAGTCCCAAGCTGGACTGTCATCTCCTCTCTCTCAGTTGTCAAGATAAACAATAGAGGTAACTGTTTGGGCTTCATTGCTCATGTGATAATGCTTTAAGCGCTGCCCATCACTGTAAATGTTCCCCTGCTGGGATCGGTAACTTCAATTGCTCCAGAGGGGTAGATGTTTGAAATGGTGAATGTCCCAGACCAACGAGAATGTAGTTTGCCTGGAAAGAGTCGCAGTCTGGAGTTGAACAAGAGTACGGCATCTCCTACCTTGAAGTCCCTCTTTTGTATATGAGAATCATGCCACTTCTTGGTTTTCTCATTGTAAATTTTGGCATTCTCATATGCCTGATTCCTAAATTCTTCCATCTCATTCAATTTTAAAAGACGCTTTTCACCTGCAACATGACAGTCAAAGTTTAACCATTTAATAGCCCAATATGCTTTATGCTCAAGTTCAACAGGGAGGTAACATGCCTTACCAAATACCAACTTATAGGGTGATGTGCCAATAGGTGTCTTAAAAACAGTTCTATAAGCCCATAGTGCATCATCTAAGCGTAAGGACCAATCCTTTCGGCTTAGAGTCACTGTCTTTTCTAAAATCCTATTCAACTCTCGATTCGAAACTTCTACTTGCCCACTGGTTTGTGGATGATAAGGCGAAGACACTTTGTGGGTGACACCATATTTACTCAAAAGCTTTTCAAATTGTTTGTTACGAAAATGAGTGCCACCATCACTAATAATTGCTCGAGGGGTGCCAAAACGAGTAAAAAATTTTCTTTTCAAAAATTGCACAACCACTCGAGCATCATTAGTGCGCAAAGCTTCCGCCTCTACCCACTTTGACACATAATCAACTGCGACAAGTATGTATTTATTTAAGCAAGAGCTTGGGAAAGATCCCATGAAATCTATTCCCCACACATCAAAAATTTCACATTCAAGAATATTGGTCAATGGTAATTCATTCCTCCTAGAAATATTACCGACCCTCTGACATCTATCACATGAAGAGACATACCTGAATGTATCCCTATACAGCGTTGGCCAATAAAACCCAGAAGCAAGTACCTTAGCAGCTGTTTTGGTAGCTCCAAAATGCCCACCTGTATCTCCATCATGGAATTGCTTCAAGATATCTTGCATCTCCTCCTCGGGAATACATCGCCTTATGATGTTGTCTGCACAAACTTTGAACAAATATGGCTCCTCCCACATAAGATGTTTAACCTCAGAAAAGAATTTTTTCTTTTGATAAAAAGTCAGATTTTGTGGGAGGATACCACTAACAATATAGTTTGCAAAATGTGCATACCAAGGTACCATATCAACACTAAACAATTGCTCATCAGGGAAATTTTCATTAATTTCATCTACCTCATTGTCACTTGCATCATTACTGTTCTCAATTCGCGATAAATGATCTGCAACCACATTTTCAACACCTTTCTTATCTCTTATCTCCAAGTCAAATTCTTGCAATAATAAAATCCACCTAATCAAGCGTGGTTTGGCATCTTTCTTTGCAAGTAAGTATTTAAGTGAAGCGTGGTCGGTGTACACAATAACTTTAGCAAGACATAGGTAGGAGTGAAACTTATCAAAAGCAAATACTATGGCTAGAAGCTCTTTTTCAGTGGTGGCATAGTTAATTTGTGCTTCATTCAAAGTGCGACTAGCATAGTAAATCGTATGAAATACCTTGTTCCTCTTTTGACCTAAGACTGCTCCTACCGCGGTGTCGCTGGCGTCACACATCAGTTCAAAAGGTAACTCCCAATCAGGGGCGACCAACACAGGTGCGGTCACCAATTTCTCCTTGAGAGTATTGAACGCCTGCATACAATCAGAATCAAATTCATAAGATGCATCTTTAGTTAACAAGTGAGATAAATGTTTAGAAATTTTTGAGAAATGCTTAATGAAACGTCGATAAAATCCCGCATGTCCTAAGAATCTTCGGATTCCCTTTACTGTTGTCGGTGGTGGCAATTGTTGTATCACTTGAATCTTTGCCCGATCCACTTCAATACCCTTCTCAGATATCTTGTGTCCCAAGACTATTCCTTCTTGGACCATGAAGTGACACTTCTCCCAATTCAGTACAAGATTTGTCTCTTCACACCTTGACAACACTAAAGTCAAGTTAGACAAACATATATCAAAAGAAGAACCAAACACAGAAAAATCATCCATGAATACTTCTAGGAATTTCTCTATCATATCATGGAATATGGCCACCATACATCTTTGAAAGGTAGCAGGTGCATTACATAATCCAAATGGCATTCGTCGGAATGCAAATGTGCCATAAGGACAAGTGAAGGTGGTCTTCTCTTGATCCTCAGGTGTAATTGCAATTTGGTTATATCCCGAATATCCATCTAGAAAGCAATAAAAAGCATACCCTGCTAACCTCTCTACCATTTGATCAATGAAGGGAAGGGGAAAGTTGTAGGGCCTTCCTACCTTAACATCGTATTAATAACATATTAGGGACTAAACATGCATTTATGATCTCTTAGGGCTCCGGTTATTACGCGAGTTATTAGAATTACAGGCCAAAATAAAACTTCAAGCAAATTAATTACATTCTCAAATGAATGGCGCTATAGAATCATACTACTCCTGGAGTAGAGACTATACCAAATCCTGAATCCTAATTCGTAAAGCATCTCGAAGCTCACTTCTTCAACCCTGCCCATAGCCTTTCAAATCCAAATGTGTACCTACAGGAACAACCCATCGTGAGCATATTCATCATTACTCAATATCACAGGGTAATGGCATATAAATAAATGCATGAAGTAAATGGGTAACGTATACTTCCTGGTTAATCGTAATAACCCTCTTTGGTTGTCCCTGTTTCATGGTCATGCATATAATCGTTAGTTCTCGACATAAATGATTAAAATCATACTTCACATATATGCTCATAACAAACTATGTTAATTAGAAATGGGATTGTCCGGGTTCCATTATGACAGCGGTATAATTGGCACCCTCGCTCGACATAACACATCATATGATACCCATCGCTACTCCTTGATAGCGGATGTATCTCTTTGTTCAGCGGATGATACCCCTCGCTACGCCTTGATAGCGGATGTACCCCCTCGCTTAGCGGATGATACCCATCGCTACACCTTGCTAGCGGATGTACCCCATCGCTCAGCGGATGATACCCATCGCTACACCTTGATAGCGGATGTACCCCATCGCTCATTTATGTGAGCGGCAAGACCTTCCTCGCTTGCCCATAATAACCACCGGACATTCAACCATTCTTAAGAACATAGTTTCATATTCATCATCATAAACATCATAGCATCTTATAAACATCATCATCTTGTAAACATCATTATCAGGTAAGCATTATCATCTTATAGACATCATCGCCTCATCATAATCGTTATAGTAACGTCATATCATCATCATTTATCCTAACATCATCGTGAGCATCTCTTTATCTTAATTCATCATAAACATCATCATCTTTTATCATAACATCATCGTAAGTGTCATCGTAACTTATCATAAGCATCATCATCATTTATCATAACATCATCGTAAGCATCATCATAACTTATCATAAGCATCATCATCATTTATCATAACATCATCGTAAGCATCATCGTAACTTATCATAAGCATCATCATCATTTATCATAACATCATCGTAAGCATCATCGTAACTTATCATAAGCATCATCATCATTTATCATAACATCATCGTAAGCATCATCGTAACTTATCATAAGCATCATCGTCATTTATCATAACATCATCGTAAGCATCATCGTAACTTATCATAAGCATCATCGTCATTTATCATAACATCATCGTAAGCGTCTCTTCATCTTAATTCACTATGAAAAACATCTTCATTTATCAAGCATCTTATCATCTTTATTCATCATAAAATCATCTTTACTTATCAAGTATCTTATCATCTTTATTCATCATACACATCATCATAGCATCGTAAATTCTTATACAATTATAGTATGATCATAATATAGGAGTATGGTTTACCGTCCGATGCCCGTACGTCTCTTACGTACCTTAATTCCAAAAATGGAGAAGTTGTAGAACTTTATCTCCTTGAAGTTGTGGGTACCTGGGATGGTTCTACATAACCATACAAATCGATATTAGAAGCTAAATATAGTCCAATATCCAAAAATCCCACAAAAATAACAAAAACACATAATTGTGTGACTCGCGATCGATCGCTGAGATGCCCCGATCGATCGCGAGATCGCACTGCCCGTTGCTGACTTTTTGTGCCTTCGGCGATCGATCGCCACTTTTGGCGCGATCGATCGCCAACCTCGCCGATCGATCGCCCAAAAGTGGCGATCGATCGCCAAATGGCTCTGGAGCCTACTGCTGGCTCGCGATCGATCGCCAAAAACGGGCGATCGATCGCCAATCTCTGTACATCGAAAATTCGCCATTTTTGAGCATTTTTCAGGTTCCACTTCAACCCCTTTAAATCCAAACTTTTCTACAACATTAACATCATCATAACACACTAAAACCCACATAAAACACCTCAAAAATCATACCCCAACAACATACAACACATACTCAAAACAAACCCACATAATCACTTCAAAATCATCCCCATTTCAAAACTAAACATAATAAAAACTTTAGGAAGGGTTCCATACCTCTTGAAGGTTCCAAATCTTGACAAAAATCACACAAACACAAGTTTTGTGGAGTTTTCCTTCTCCTTCCTTGGGGGATTTCGAAAACGTGGTAAAGGGGTAGGGTTTGAGAGTAATTGGGGATTTAAGAGTGAAAAGGGTAAAGTGAGTTGGGTAAGGTGGGGAAAGGGTTAATTAAGTTATACCCAAAAATTAACATGATTTATAAAATACCCCAACATGGTATTTTAAAAGCATTTTACAAAATGCAACAACTTCCACTAAAATCACATCTTCCTCGTCATTAACAACCTAGACGATTAAATCGTGTTAACACTTCATTTTCTATCATGCAAAACATGCACCCTGAAATGTAACCCCCGGGTCACGCTCATCACGCGACTATGCATTTCATCATGATAATTAATTTAAACACATAAATCAATTATCCACATAATTAAACATATGAACATAATTAATGCCCTAATTGCAGTTAATTATTTCGGGGACATCACAAAAGTGGTCTTTACGAGTAGAATCATTTAACCTCCTATAATCAATGCACACTCTCCATCCCGTGACTATTCTTGTAGGTATTAACTCATTGTTCTCATTAGGGACAACAGTAATACCCCCTTTCTTTGGTACACATTGAATAGGACTTACCCATGAGCTATCAGAGATAGGATAGATAATACCTGCGTCCATTAGCTTGATAATCTCAGCTTTTACTACCTCTTGCATTTTTGGATTAAGACGACGTTGTGGTTGGACCACGGCCTTGAATGTGTCCTCCATAAGAATTTTATGCATGCAGACCGATGGGCTAATTCGTTTAATATCTGATATCTTCCATCCAAATGCTTTCTTGTGCTCTTGAAGGACTTTCACAAGCTTTTCCTCATTATCACCTATCAAAGATGAAGAAATAATAATTGGTAAAGATTTTTCAGCATCTAAGAAAATATACTTGAGATGTGATGGAAGAGGTTTGAGCTCGAGAGTAGGTGACTCTTCAATTGATGGCTTTTGAGGTTTAATATCCCTTTTTCCCAACTCTCCAAGATTCTCAGTGGCTCGTTTCATGTAAGGACTGGTGTTGTTCATATAAGCTATACTCTTGATGTCTTCCTCGCAATGTTGCTTATCAGCTTCCACTAAGCATGCTTCCATGTTATCCTTGAATGTATCTTGCAACACCTCACCTGTCAGAACATCAATAATATCTACATTGAAACACATGTGTTCGTCGTGTGGGTGTTGAAGTTCTTTAAAAACATTAAAAGTAACTTGATCCTCCCCTACTCGGAGGATCAACTTCCCTTGTTGAACATCGATGATTGCTTTTCCCGTTGCTAAGAATGGTCGACCCAAAATCAGTGGTGTCTCTAAATCTGCTTCCATATCTAGTACCAGAAAATCAATGGGGGAGATGAATTTATCCACTTTAACTAAGATGTCTTCAATGATACCCTTGGGGTATGTGATGGATCGATCTGCTAATTGTAGTGAAACCTTTGTAGGTTTCGGCTCACCTAGCCCCAACTTCCTGAAAATAGAGAATGGCATCAAATTTATACTATCACCCAAATCACATAATGACTTTGTAAAAGATACTGATCCTATGGTGCAAGGTATAGTAAAACTCCCTGGGTCTTTTAACTTTGGAGGCATTTTATTTTGCACAATTGCTGAGCACTCCTCTGTCAAGCTTACCGTTTCATATTCACCCAACTTTCGCTTATTTGACAAAATTTCCTTCAAAAACTTAGCATAACTAGGCATCTGAAGTAAAGGATCAGCGAATGGAATATTAATATGTAGTTTCTTAAATACTTCAAGAAACTTACCAAATTCTGCGTCCATCTTAGCCTTTTTTAATGTTGTGGGAAATGGGGGAGGAATTACTATCCTATCAGTGTGTGTGATCGGTGTAGTGTTAGAATTCTTACCTTTCTCCGTCGCCTTTTCCTTAGTCTTATCCTTGCCTTCAGATGTCTCTCCATGACTCTCTTCTGCTTCAGCTTGCGGTCTTAGCTCTTTTCCACTCCTTAACTCAATGGCCTTTGCTTGCTCGTTTTGGCTCTTCACTGTCCCAATTGGTATCATGCCTTGCGTTCGTCCGGATATTAATGATGCGAGTTGCCCCACTTGCACTTCCAAGTTCTTTATGGATGCATCCTGAGTCGTCATCCTGGTTTCAGTTGACGCTATGAACTTGTCTATTAGCTCTTCCATACTCGGCTTATTCGACCCTCCCGGTTGTAGCTGTGGCTTTAACACATTTTCTTTGTTGGTCCACCTCAAATTGTTGTGATTCTTCCACCCCGGGTTATATGAGTTCGAGTACAGATTGTTGGGATGCCTGTTACCTACAAAATTCACCACTTCATTAGTTTGCAAGAATGGGTTACCTGCCTGGCACTCAATGCTCGGAAGACTGCCTCCACATAAATCACAGAAAATAGCTTGAGCTTGCATTGCTGCTGCACCCATGCTATCTATCTTTCGGTTCATAGCTTCCAATTGAGCCGAAATAGCAGTAATCTAATCCACTTGATGGAATCCAATTGGTTTCTGTGGCGTGTTCCTTTCCGATTGCCACTGATAGCTATTGGACGCCATTTCCTCCAATAAGTCATACGCTTCTTCCGGTGTCTTCCGCATTATCGATCCCCCAGATGCTGCATCTATCATAGATTGGTTAGCAGAAAACAAACCATTGTAAAAAGTCTGTACCTGCAGCCAGATGGGTAGACCGTGATGTGGGCATCTCCTCAATAAATCTTTAAAACGATCCCACGCCTCGTACAAAATCTCGGGATCAAATTGCCCGAACGTAGTGATATCGTTCCGCATCTTTGCCGTCTTAGAGGGAGGAAAGTACTTCGATAAGAAAGCTTTTGTCATCCCTTCCCATGTTGTAATCGATCATGCAGGTAATGAATTCAACCAGGATTTAGCTTTGTCTCTCAATGAAAAAGGGAAGAGCCTTAACCTGATGGCGTCGTCGGAGACGCCATTATGTTTAAACGTGTCACAGATCTCCAAAAAGTTGGAGATGTGAGTGTTTGGGTCGTCCGTGGCAGCTCCCCCAAACATTACAGAGTGCTGTATCATTTGGATAATCGCAGCTTGATCTCGAAATTATTTGCCTGGATTGTCGGCCTAGTAATACTGGATAAAGATCCATGAAACGCTGGCTGTGCAAAGTCCATCATCGATCTCGGGTTCTGTGCATCATTATTGTCGGCCATTGCTCGAGGTTCTTGTAGTCTTCTAAGTAGCGTCCTCTCTATTTCAGGATCAAATGGCTCGAGAATGGGCTTCTCTCTTCTGAGCATACACTAGAGAAATGGTTCCTGTATTGGATCAGACAAAAGGAGACAACAACAAAAATACAAAAAAATCAAAACAAAAATCAACTAACGAAAATGAAAAACAAAAACAAAAACGAAATAATACAAATTGGCGAAATTACAATTAACTAATCTCGTATGATATTATACAGATTAGTCCCCGGCAACGGCGCCAAAAACTTGACCGCGATATTTTTAAACAAAAGATTTCAGAGTGTAACGCGATTCTATACCGCAAGTGCACGGTTGTCAAGTTTTTGGTGCCGTTGCCGGGGACTAACTTTAGTAATATCATACTAGGTTCTTTGACTGTAATTTAACCAATTTTTGTTTATTTCATTCGAAAAAGAAAAAAAAATTATATATATTTATTTTGTTTTTGTTTTGTTTGTCTTGTGAGGTACTTGAAGATGCTACATCAACAAGCCTTCACAAGCTTTGTCCAACAACGTTCCGAGCCGTTCTACGCTGTTTGGGAGAGATTCAATGAATTGGCCAACACATTCTGGTATCACAATTTTTCAAACTATACTCTCATGCAATATTTTTTCAATGGGCTGGATGCACAGACACGAGAATGGGTATTGAGCGGAGCACTGATGACTGGGAGTCCCTTGGTTGATAGAGATGAGGACAGTGTGGTGCACCTGTTCAATGATATGGCGGACTTCAATCATCACTGGCATTGTGATCCTTCACTACAAGGTTGGAGTCACCAATACCCACCGGAGCCTCACTACCCTATTGATACGCCACAACCATTTGAACATCGCGAAGAGAGGAGAGATAGTTCTGCAAACGTCACAACTCAATTAGAGGATACCTTAGCAAGATTTATGGCATCAACTGAGAACAGTTTGGAGTGCCAAACCAACTCTATGCGTCACTTGGAGCAGCAAATGGCGGTCCTCATGGAAACAATTTCAACTAGCTGCCAAGAGGAAGAGATGAGAGCTACAAATCAAGAGGCGACGAATCGAGTTTGGTTATATGATGATGATCACTCAACCAACCAAGTTTGGGGGAGTGATCCTCCTAGTGTGGAAGATTCAAAGGAACTTGAGCCTCTTCAAGAGATTGAGCCTACTTCAGAGATGTCATCCGAGGAGTTCTCATATGAAGATGAGTCGAATGTGATGTTGGAGAAGGAAGAGGCTTCCAAGATTCCGATTTGAGTCCATCGATGGAGACATGTTCTATGTCATATGTGGATCCGTATTTTCCATCGATGCCAACTTCACCGCACTACATCCTCCAAGATTTGAAGCCAAGTCGAGAATCATTCTCCCATGCCTACCAATTCAAGAATGTTGTTGGAGCGACGAGCTTACACTGCTACAATCTTGCCAATCTTGAGGGCATATTGAATGAAGACCCATTACTGGTATCATACGATACTTACTATGGGCGGCAGCCACTCTTTGATGGTTGCTTCTGATGGTCAAGCTGAAGACCAAAAATCAGCGCTTCTTGGGAGGCAACCCAAGCGTATCCTTTTGTTATTTAGTTTTGTTTTAGATTCAAGGGAATATGAGCATTTTCAAGTGGTTGAGCCTACTGTGGAAGAGTTATCTGATGAATTCCCGTGTCAAGATGAGCCTAGCGTGACGTTGGAAGATGAGCATATTTTTGGAAATAGTGAGGAGCACTCATCGATGGTGATGTCCTATATGCCATATGTGGATCCGTTCTTCCCATTGATGCCAACTTCACCATATTACGTCCTCCACGAGATGAAGCCAAGCTTAGAATCTTTCTCCCATGCTTATCAATTTTCGAAAGACGTTGTTGGAGCGACGAGCGTTAATTGTCAATATCTTGCCAAGCTTGAGGGCATACACAACCAAGACCCACATGTAGTGTCATATGATACTTACTATGGGCGGAAGCCGTTATTTGATGGTGCTTCGCATAGTCGGGCCGAGGACTATAAACTAAGCGCTATTCGGGAGTCAACCCGAATCATGTATCCTTATTTTATTTTTATTTTAATAAAAAAAAAAAAAAAATGTGAAGCCGTAGGACAGGCGTAACTACGCCTCCTTCAAGGCGTAATTACGCCTGTCAATTTTCAGCAAATTTAAAATGCCGTAGCGTAGGCGTAACTACGCCTGTTTTCGGCGTAGTTACGCCTACCATTTTTTTAAATTTTTGAAATGCCGTAGGCGAGGCGTAATTACGCCTCTCCAGCGGCGTAATTACGCCTCGCGTTTTTTTTTGCCCCTTCCCTCAATTTTTCAATTTCGATTTTTTTCTCCTCAATCTCTCTTAATTACGCTATCCCACCTCTAAAGTCCATGTTTTATCGATTAATTGCAGGTTTTTGGAGTCTATTGGTGCAAGGAAGCAAGTTTAGGGGGGTTGCATCAAAGTGGTCTAGCTTAGCCAACCAAATCGAAAATTCTTCATCTAAGGGTTGGGTCTATACTGATGTGGAGGTCCCTATCATCATCTTCTCACCATACCCATGAGCATGAGATGGGCGACGATTACTGACGATCGTCGTCGCAGGTAGGTGTGTTGTCCCTTATTTTATACGTTGTATGGTACATTGAGGACAATGCACGATTTTAAGTTTGGGGGGGTGTTTAAACATTGAAGATGTTTTGTTTCCTGGATTCCTATGTGTGTTTTGTGTTGTGTTTTTTTTTGTTTTTTTAGTCGTTGATTTTTTTTCTTTTTGTGTCATAAGTCGTGATTTGAATTAATTGTGAAGGCCGATGATGAAGAATCGAGCTTATTTGTGAAAATTTTAAAATTTTCATTCACTTTGCTCTTGAGTTTCTCACATTCATGCACTAGAGACCACAACCATTTGATTTATCAAAGTTGATTTGAATGAACACAAATATGATATAGGCGATTCTTGATAATATTTTGGGCCTTTATTCATTGATATAATTTTCCATAGTAGCCCCTTTGAGCTTAAATGTAAAAGAATGAGGATTGAATTGTTGCAATATATTTTATAATCTCATTCAAATTTCTTTCTTATATCACCTTGGTTTTGAGATACCATTTGAGCACATTGGTCATACCATATAAGTTATTTGTGAATTGAGAGTAGTCTAGAACTTGCTTTAGTACCCTTTGAGGCGAAATACGGATGCAATGTGGCTTAGGAATGATTTAGGCAATTTTTGATTCGTTTGAGCCTTTGAATCCACCGAAATACATCATTTTTTATCCCTAGCTACCCTTTTGAGCTTATTGAAAATCGAATGGCATGTGCTTATGCACATAATAACCCCCATTCGGCATCATTTCAAAATCCCACATCGACCACCTTGTTGAAAGCTTATACACTATTTTCTACCCTCAAGTGAGTAAGACCCGTATTGCACTTTAAAATTTCAAATATCCCCCATGTTCCTCATTGAAAAAATAGAAAGGGGATAATAATGAAAAAAAAAGGGCATGGATGCATAGAAAAATGTTGAAGAGGTGAAGAAAATAAGTGATTGAAAAAAAAAAAAAATAATAATGAGGTGAATGATGAGGCGGATGAGAAAAGAGGGTGAATTGAAAAGAAAAAAAAAATGATGAATCATCAATAGAAGGAATCGAAATTGAGATGAGAGTGCGCAACATGGTTATATATGACTTACTCTCTTGCTTTGAATATCCGATCTTTTTATTGAAGCCATGAGCCAAAGCCTAACGTTACAAGCCTATTAAGACCTATTGACCGAGCCACATTCGTCTAATATACTAGTGGAGAATGTTACGAATTGTAAGCCTATGGACTCTCGAGAAACACTTGTAATGCATATGGTTTTGACATTCACACACGCACATCTCATTACTTTGATTTGATGCATTGTTCACTGTTTGTCAAAGTTATACTCCTTTTTATGAACAATGCAATTGAACCAATACACCTTGCAAAGTCCTATTGATTTGTGTGAGTAAAGATTGCTTTAATGGTTAAATGGAAGTGGTGACACACACACTTGAGAACTCTTGAGTAGACTGATATGCATACTTGACTTAAAAATTTTTTAGACAATTGATCTTCGAGGCCAATTTGCAATTATAACATTTCATGACTTGCGTTAGTAGTGTGTTTTCTTTTTCTCTTTTATTTCTTAGTCTTTTTCCATTTCTATTTTGCTCGGGACTAGCAAAAGTTTAAGTTTAGGGGGTTTGATAAGTGTATTTTATACACTTATATTTCTTCTTATTTTGCATGATTTAGTGTTGGTATTCGAGCAGAATTACGTCTTTTGGGTTTGTTCTGTGTTGTTTTGCAGGAATCCAAGGAATTAAGCATTTTATTACTAAAAGATGATGATAAATACATAAATGTGACAAGAATTCAAATTTGGACTCAACGGTGAAATAATCATGCACCGGGACATGTCAATTGGTAAAGAAGTATTATATTATATTATAATATTATAATATATAAAGGTCAAAGGATAGACTATAAAAGGAGAATATATTGGGAGGATTTTTTGATTTGCAATTCACGTGAGTTAACGTGAATAAAGTGGAAGTATATTTTATGAAAAGTGGGAAGATATAATCTATATTTTTGGAGAGGATGTGGAACAATCAGAAGGAAGGGATGTGAGGAAACTTGGAAATAAGATATTTACGAGCAGTAGATATTGACGTAAATAGGGGACTTCAACGAAAGAAAGGGACAGACTTGACATATTGAGAGGGGTGAAGAGATTTATTCAGGGAATAACAAGAGAGAGGGGAATCATTGGAGAGAAAAGAAGATATTTACGCAGGAAAATAAGAGAGGAACTGGACGCAAGCGGGAGATTTGAACGTAAATAGAGGACGTAAATTATAAAGAGGAACAGAAAGGAATTGACGTAAGGATTTTTCTGGACAAAAAAACAAGAGCAGCGTGAGAAGGCAGTACACGACCGAGAGCTAAAGAGAAGGGGAGGAGATCATTCGAGGCGGCGCGCTTACACCGACGGGTAGAGATTTTGACGACGGAGAAGACGACGGCGACTACCGGGGACGGAGGGCCATCATCCAATTCGTTTGATTATCTCTTCCTTTATGTTTATGATGATTAAGAACATGTCTATGTGTTTATTTAATGTATTCATGAACTAATTTATTATTCTAGGGTTAGACGGATCTTGACTTGAAATTATGTCAATGGTTTTTCATATGGTTTATTTATGTTTTCCTGTTCTTAATGCTTTTAATCTACTGGCCATGGATTGAATGATTCCATATTCGTGATCTATCACTCGGGAGAGGGGGTTGTGAATAGGAAAGAAGGAATTCGTATCGTGGTAGTTATATTGTTCGGAAGGCCTATAACTCCATAGAAGTCGTCACAAGAATTACTGCGCTTTTACAATTGTTTGATAATTAATCTTAGATAGGGATATCAAGATTAATGTTAGATAATTACTTCTGCTTAACACCCGGGAGGGGGAGTAGAAACAAATAAGAATTCTCGGCTAGTAAACTAGGAAAACACGACATAGTTGATAGTTGAGTGAAGTCGAACCTCTAGAATCCGTTCTCATTGATTTTCTCCACTTAAATTCTTCATCTTGCTAAATTATTATTTTATTTTAGTAGATTAGTTTAATAATTATGCTATCGGTTATCTAAATAAAGTTGAGACTATTCTAATTACAGTACTTGGTGTAACTTAATTTTCAATCCCTGTGGGTTCGACATCCGTATTTTAAAATTCTATACTAAAACTTGACACCGTACACTTGCGGTACGTTTCACACGCATCAAGTTTTTGGCGCCGTTGCCGGGGATTGATATAATTTTGTTTACTGATACTGTTACCAAGTAGTCTTGATTTTAATTTAGAATTTTTTTTTTTTTTTTTGATGTTTTCCTTGTGAGGTACTTGGAGATGTTTCATCAGCAAGTTTCCACAAGCTTTGCCCAACAACCGTATGAACCATTCTATGCAGCTTGGGACAGATTCAACCACGACTTTTCAAACTACGCTCCTCTTCAATCTTTCTACAGTGGATTGGATGCAGACACACAAGAATGGGTATTTAATGGAGCTTTGGCAGCTGGTAGTTCCATATATTGTAGAGATGATGACAGGGTGCACCTGTTTAATCATATGGCGAATTTCGACTATCAGTGGCACTTTGATCCTTCAATGCTGGGTTGGAGTCACCAATATCCACCAGGGCATCATTACCCTCATCACACCAACCATTCGATCATCAAGCAGAGGATGAGTATAGTTCTGATCAAGTCTCTAAGTTGGAGGATAGTTTGCGCAAATTCTGGCCATCATTTGAACCAAAGATCGAAAATGCCACCAGAAGTAGCCTTGAGCAGCTGATAGAAACATTTGTTCAAAGTTCGACATTGAGGCTTGACAAGAATGAGTCGAGGCTTGATACGATTGAGGGTCACATGAACAACATGGGTGCTACAATGAAGTCTCTTGAGGTGCAAATTGGGCAGCTTGCTAATGCCATGAACAACCAGCAAAGAGGATCATTTCCTAGCAACACCGAAGTGAACCCAATCAACCAAGTTTGGGAGAGTGATCCTACTCATGCGGAAGATTCAAGGGAATATGAGCATTTTCAAGTGGTTGAGCCTGCTGTGGAAGAGTTATCTGATGAATTCCCGTGTCAAGATGAGCCTAGCGTGACGTTGGAAGATGAGCATATTTTTGGAAATAGTGAGGAGCACTCATCGATGGTGATGTCCTATATGCCATATGTGGATCCGTTCTTCCCATTGATGCCAACTTCACCATATTACGTCCTCCACGAGATGAAGCCAAGCTTAGAATCTTTCTCCCATGCTTATCAATTTTCGAAAGACGTTGTTGGAGCGACGAGCGTTAATTGTCAATATCTTGCCAAGCTTGAGGGCATACACAACCAAGACCCACATGTAGTGTCATATGATACTTACTATGGGCGGAAGCCGTTATTTGATGGTTGCTTCGCATAGTCGGGCCGAGGACTATAAACTAAGCGCTATTCGGGAGGCAACCCGAATCATGTATCCTTATTTTATTTTTATTTTTATTTTAATAAAAAAAAAAAAATTTGAGATGCCGTAGGACAGGCGTAACTACGCCTCCTTCAAGGCGTAATTACGCCTGTCAATTTTCAGCAAATTTAAAATGCCGTAGCGTAGGCGTAACTACGCCTGTTTTCGGCGTAGTTACGCCTACCATTTTTTTAAATTTTTGAAATGCCGTAGGCGAGGCGTAATTACGCCTCTCCAGCGGCGTAATACTCCTCGCGTTTTTTTTTTGCCCCTTCCCTCAATTTTTCAATTTCGATTTTTTTCTCCTCAATCTCTCTTAATTACGCTATCCCACCTCTAAAGTCCATGTTTTATCGATTAATTGCAGGTTTTTGGAGTCTATTGGTGCAAGGAAGCAAGTTTAGGGGGGTTGCATCAAAGTGGTCTAGCTTAGCCAACCAAATCGAAAATTCTTCATCTAAGGGTTGGGTCTATACTGATGTGGAGGTCCCTATCATCATCTTCTCACCATACCCATGAGCATGAGATGGGCGACGATTACTGACAATCGTCGTCGCAGGTAGGTGTGTTGTCCCTTATTTTATACGTTGTATGGTACATTGAGGACAATGCACGATTTTAAGTTTGGGGGGGTGTTTAAACATTGAAGATGTTTTGTTTCCTGGATTCCTATGTGTGTTTTGTGTTGTGTTTTTTTTTGTTTTTTTAGTCGTTGATTTTTTTTCTTTTTGTGTCATAAGTCGTGATTTGAATTAATTGTGAAGGTCGATGATGAAGAATCGAGCTTATTTGTGAAAATTTTAAAATTTTCATTCACTTTGCTCTTGAGTTTCTCACATTCATGCACTAGAGACCACAACCATTTGATTTATCAAAGTTGATTTGAATGAACACAAATATGATATAGGCGATTCTTGATAATATTTTGGGCCTTTATTCATTGATATAATTTTCCATAGTAGCCCCTTTGAGCTTAAATGTAAAAGAATGAGGATTGAATTGTTGCAATATATTTTATAATCTCATTCAAATTTCTTTCTTATAACACCTTGGTTTTGAGATACCATTTGAGCACATTGGTCATACCATATAAGTTATTTGTGAATTGAGAGTAGTCTAGAACTTGCTTTAGTACCCTTTGAGGCGAAATACGGATGCTATGTGGCTTAGGAATGATTTAGGCAATTTTTGATTCGTTTGAGCCTTTGAATCCACCGAAATACATCATTTTTTATCCCTAGCTACCCTTTTGAGCTTATTGAAAATCGAATGGCATGTGCTTATGCACATAATAACCCCCATTCGGCATCATTTCAAAATCCCACATCGACCACCTTGTTGAAAGCTTATACACTATTTTCTACCCTCAAGTGAGTAAGACCCGTATTGCACTTTAAAATTTCAAATATCCCCCATGTTCCTCATTGAAAAAATAGAAAGGGGATAATAATGAAAAAAAAGGGCATGGATGCATAGAAAAATGTTGAAGAGGTGAAGAAAATAAGTGATTGAAAAAAAAAAAAATAATAATAATGAGGTGAATGATGAGGCGGATGAGAAAAGAGGGTGAATTGAAAAGAAAAAAAAAATGATGAATCATCAATAGAAGGAATCGAAATTGAGATGAGAGTGCGCAACATGGTTATATATGACTTACTCTCTTGCTTTGAATATCCGATCTTTTTATTGAAGCCATGAGCCAAAGCCTAACGTTACAAGCCTATTAAGACCTATTGACCGAGCCACATTCGTCTAATATACTAGTGGAGAATGTTACGAATTGTAAGCCTATGGACTCTCGAGAAACACTTGTAATGCATATGGTTTTGACATTCACACACGCACATCTCATTACTTTGATTTGATGCATTGTTCACTGTTTGTCAAAGTTGTACTCCTTTTTATGAACAATGCAATTGAACCAATACACCTTGCAAAGTCCTATTGATTTGTGTGAGTAAAGATTGCTTTAATGGTTAAATGGAAGTGGTGACACACACACTTGAGAACTCTTGAGTAGACTGATATGCATACTTGACTTAAAATTTTTAGACAATTGATCTTCGAGGCCAATTTGCAATTATAACATTTCATGACTTGCGTTAGTAGTGTGTTTTCTTTTTCTCTTTTATTTCTTAGTCTTTTTCCATTTCTATTTTGCTCGGGACTAGCAAAAGTTTAAGTTTAGGGGGTTTGATAAGTGTATTTTATACACTTATATTTCTTCTTATTTTGCATGATTTAGTGTTGGTATTCGAGCAGAATTACGTCATTTGGGTTTGTTCTGTGTTGTTTTGCAGGAATCCAAGGAATTAAGCATTTTATTACTAAAAGATGATGATAAATACATAAATGTGACAAGAATTCAAATTGGGACTCAACGGTGAAATAATCATGCACCGGGACATGTCAATTGGTAAAGAAGTATTATATTATATTATAATATTATAATATATAAAGGTCAAAGGATAGACTATAAAAGGAGAATATATTGGGAGGATTTTTTGATTTGCAATTCACGTGAGTTAACGTGAATAAAGTGGAAGTATATTTTATGAAAAGTGGGAAGATATAATCTATATTTTTGGAGAGGATGTGGAACAATCAGAAGGAAGGGATGTGAGGAAACTTGGAAATAAGATATTTACGAGCAGTAGATATTGACGTAAATAGGGGACTTCAACGAAAGAAAGGGACAGACTTGACATATTGAGAGGGGTGAAGAGATTTATTCAGGGAATAACAAGAGAGAGGGGAATCATTGGAGAGAAAAGAAGATATTTACGCAGGAAAATAAGAGAGGAACTGGACGCAAGCGGGAGATTTGAACGTAAATAGAGGACGTAAATTATAAAGAGGAACAGAAAGGAATTGACGTAAGGATTTTTCTGGACAAAAAAACAAGAGCAGCGTGAGAAGGCAGTACACGACCGAGAGCTAAAGAGAAGGGGAGGAGATCATTCGAGGCGGCGCGCTACCCGACGGGTAGAGATTTTGACGACGGAGAAGACGACGGCGACTACCGGGGACGGAGGGCCATCATCCAATTCGTTTGATTATCTCTTCCTTTATGTTTATGATGATTAAGAACATGTCTATGTGTTTATTTAATGTATTCATGAACTAATTTATTATTCTAGGGTTAGACGGATCTTGACTTGAAATTATGTCAATGGTTTTTCATATGGTTTATTTATGTTTTCCTGTTCTTAATGCTTTTAATCTACTGGCCATGGATTGAATGATTCCATATTCGTGATCTATCACTCGGGAGAGGGGGTTGTGAATAGGAAAGAAGGAATTCGTATCGTGGTAGTTATATTGTTCGGAAGGCCTATAACTCCATAGAAGTCGTCACAAGAATTACTGCGCTTTTACAATTGTTTGATAATTAATCTTAGATAGGGATATCAAGATTAATGTTAGATAATTACTTCTGCTTAACACCCGGGAGGGGGAGTAGAAACAAATAAGAATTCTCGGCTAGTAAACTAGGAAAACACGACATAGTTGATAGTTGAGTGAAGTCGAACCTCTAGAATCCGTTCTCATTGATTTTCTCCACTTAAATTCTTCATCTTGCTAAATTATTATTTTATTTTAGTAGATTAGTTTAATAATTATGCTATCGGTTATCTAAATAAAGTTGAGACTATTCTAATTACAGTACTTGGTGTAACTTAATTTTCAATCCCTGTGGGTTCGACATCCGTATTTTAAAATTCTATACTAAAACTTGACACCGTACACTTGCGGTACGTTTCACATGCATCAGTTTTTCATAGCAGTTTTGGCATGCTAGTGTTAGGTTCGATGAAACCTTGTTATGAGTACTTGCAAGTAATGTTTATGAAGCCCCTAGCATGTTTTGTTAAGTAACTTACATGCTTTATGTATTAGATTTTCGTTTGTGAAAAGAGCTCCTCGAAAATCTGGGAAAGGGAAATGCCCTGTTTTAAGTTGAGTAGGGGTTTTATTATGAAGATTTGAAGCATGCTAGCTTAGGTTTTGAGTAAACCTTTGACGTGAATACATACATGGTAGTTTGGTGAAATTACCAGCATATTTATTTGAGCATGAACTACGGGTTATGTGGTAGTTTCGTTGCTATAAAGATGCATGTTCGAAAATTCTGGGCTGAGTATTTATGCCCTGTTTTTCAGAAAGTTTGGTTGAGTACTGAGGTAAATGGACGATTTTGAGGCATGAGGGTTTGCGTTTGGGGTGTAATATATGAATACACTCAGGGTAGTGTATTGTAGCCCTTAGCATATTTGTTCAAACATGTGGTGTATCTTATATGCTAGATCGAAGGGTGTAAAAATGGGTGTTCGAGAATTCTGGAATTTGTGTTCTTGAACAGGACATCTCGATCGATCGGAATTCCATCTCGATCGATCGAGCGAGGAAGAACCTTGGTATTGATTGAAGGTGTCTTCTCGATCAATCGAAAAGATGGGCCTATCGATCGAGAGACCCAGAATGTTAAAAAATATAAATTGTTATATTTTGTTTAATTTTTGATATTGGATTGTAATGAGACCTCTAATATTGTGTTGTACACTGGTGTAGAGCCTTCCCAGACAGCTACACAGCGCAGGGGATAGAGTCCTGCAACACACCACATTTTGGAAAGGTACGTAAGCGATGTACGGGCATCCCAACGGTAACATGTACTTTATGTTTGTCTATTTGACACATGATGAATGCAATGTGATGCATTAAGAGTATGATACATGTTATTATGCATCGTTGTTGCATATTATGCATTGTTGTTGCATATTGTGATGTGGAATAAAGAGGTGTATTCCACGAGTCAAGAGAGATCACAGTGTAGGTTTTAATGCTTATGCTTGTTATGTAGTAATGAAGCGGGGAGGATGGTATCGCTCATTATGAGATTATGTAGTAATGAAGCGGGGAGGATGGTACCGCTCATTATGAGATTATGTAGTAATGAAGCGGGGAGGATGGTACCGCTCATTATGAGATTTTGTAGTAATGAAGCGGGGAAGATGTACCGCTCATTATGAGATGTTGAAGCAAGAAGCATTAAAATAACTGTTGATATATGACTCAAAAGCTGTGTAAAGAAAGAGGTGATATGTCATGACATTATTAAAGGATCCATAATTTCATATAATGTGTTTATTATGAGTTATGGTACAGGGACAACCAATGGGCGTTGTAAATGCTTGGAAATACAGGAAGTGCTTTGTATTTATGATTATGCATTTACGTCTTACATTCATATTATGTTGAATATGAATTATGATATGCTCATGTGTTGGGGGTTGTCTTTGTAGGTGCTTTTGATGATGAGAACCAGGGTCGGGGTTGATATGCTGAGCTGTAAGGAGTGCTACAGGATTAGCATGTTAGAGAATTTTTTTGTATAGCTTCTATAAGAAGTAGAGTAAGACTATAATGTAGTACCTTTTGTAGGAATATGTGAAATTCCTTTTGAAACTTTTGGTACTGTAATCTCTTAAGCTCAGGTTAATCAACATGACTTATTACTCTGATATATATACACATGAATGATTAGTTCTCTTAATTGCACCTTAGTATATTTGTGATGTCCTGGATTATTAGTCTTAATCCCGGAGGGTTATTAATCCTTAATGGATTTATATTGTGGCAATTAGGTTGTAAATCGGGCATTTAGGATCGTTGGATCCAAAGGTCGAGATTGTATTCTCAATTTGGTGAAAAACCTATGATTTAGGTTTTTGGTGAGAGTCGGGATCCGGGATGCATTCGTTGCATGTTGGGAATTTTGGTTATTGGTATGATTTGATCGGAGTGGGTTTTAATTATTTAATTAAAGCATGACTAATGTGAGTCTTAATGCATAATTGGATGAGGGGTTTTGAAATGTCATGTTGGACATAATTTCATACCATACAATTATTGGATGCATGTTATAAAAATGTTAAAAGAAACATTCCTCCTCCTTTACATCCCATCCACCCCATTCTATCACCTTTATCTTGACCTTTCCATCACCTCATCCAAACCCACCATTTTCCTCAACATGAAAGGAAGGAGAAAGCTTTGGAAAAGAGCCATTTTCATGATTTCTTGCTAGAATCTTGAAGCTCAAAGGGTAAGCTACCAACCTAGCAAAGTTTTGTTGTATATTGGTTGGTTTTGGTGTTGTATCTTGGGGTTCAAGGGGTAGATCTTGTTCTAACATTGTTGTATGTGTTGGGGGTTAGGTTTGTAGTGTTTAGATGGTTTTTGGTTGGTTTTATGTTGTAAATCGAAGTGGGTTTGAGTTATAGGTGATTTGGTGTTGAAAGGAGCTCATTCTTGGAGGTTTCTCGCGTATACATGGATGCTCGATCGATCCGAAAATATTTTCGATCGATCGAGCATGGCAGAATGTTTTTAGTGGCTTTGGAACAGTGGACCGATCGATCGGTATTTTGACCGATCGATCGGAGGGTGGTTTTCGATCGATCGAAATGAAATTTCGATCGATCGAGATGGCCAGTTTGTTGGTGCCTCTTTTTTTGTTTCTTGGCTCTTTTTGGGTGTCTTACATGCTTCGCCCCGGGTTATTTTAAAAGGTTAATTGTCATGGATTGATAATAATTTTGGGGTATTATACATGCTTAGCCGGGAACTTTTATAATTTGGTAATCGTCATGGATAGACGATATGTTTGGGAGTTTTGAACGTGCTTGGGCACGTGGTTGCATGCTTATGCTTGATTGTGGGTTGTTTATGCGTTTTAGCACATCTTTCTTGAGGAATGGAACTAAAGCAAGGTTTGGCTCGGACTACGGAAACTCAAGGTACGTATGGCGTACGAGCATAGCCTATTATAATGTTGCAACTGTAAAATGCATGGCATGTGGCATTTGGTTAAATGGATATGGAAATGTATGGCATGTGGTATTTTGTTAAATGGATATGGAAATATGTGGCATGTGGTAATTGCATCGAATAGGTATTGAAATGCATGGTGCATGATACTTGCTATAAATGGATAATGATATGCATGGTAAATGGTATTTATGTCAAATGGATTATACATTGGGAACCATATGGTGCCGCTATTGAGTGAGCAATGAATTGGGATGCTGTCGCTGTTGAGCGACCATCAGTTATGACGCCGCTATTGTTGAGCGTGCGCGGGGTTTAGAATGCCGCTATTGTGGAGCGAGCAATGAAATAGGTACATGGAACCATTCATTTGATATATGTGACATCTACGGTCTTTTATATAATAATTGTACCATATTGGTTATGGAACTGGCATAATAAAACGGTATTAGTTAATCCATGTGCCGATTAACTGGCTTTGGGAATCTGATGAGTTTGGTTATTTTGAGAACAGGGACAATAGCTGGGATTCCGGATGAGGGTGATACCATCCAGGGAGTATCATTTAAATTATGGCATTTACATTCTGTAAATTATGAATTGCAATGTTATGTTTATTGGATTGGTGGTATTGGTATGCTCACCCCGTGTGGGGGCTGTCTCTGTTGGGGCAGGTGATACAGGTGTAGCAGCGACATTGGAGTTGAGCTCGAGCTGTTGACTAGAGGTACTTCCACGGTCGAGGTACCAGAGCAGATTGGATAGGCGCTTAGATCCAGAGTTGAGATCGAGTTGCGCTTGGGAGGTGTTTCCAGGATTGAATGCACCAATAACGGTATCCGAGAGAGTGTTTTATACATGAGATACACGCGTGTTTATTGGGTGCTCTTATTTGTGTGATGACCAGAGATTAGGGATGTTAATCCCGGAGTGTTAATAACCCCTAAAGTTGTTTTACGTGGCGATTTGGAGTTAATCGAAGTGTTGGGCCTTCTGGGCTCGTCTATTTGAGTAGTTGGGATCGTTTGATCCCGGGGTTGAGATCGTATTCTCATTTCGGTGAAAACCTGTGAGTTGGGTTTTTAGTGTGACTCAGAATCTCGGGTGCTTGGTGTGGGCACCGGTAGGGGGTTTTTGAGTTAGAGAGAGAGTTTTTGAAAACAGATGATTTTTAATGAATCATGATGTATTTGTGGGGCTATTAGTATTTCGGGGTATTTTTGCTATAAATACCAGTTGAACCCGAGATTTTAATTATCGGAACCATTTCAGCACCTTATTTCTCTCTCTCCTCCCGCGCGCACTCCCGATCCCCTTTTGACCCCCGCGCACAAAAGGCCTCCGCCCGCCGCCGTCCGGCCGCCGTTCGGCGCGTGCCACCCGCCGTTGGATTCGTCTCTTCCAGGCGCTCCTATCCATACCATCAATTTGAATTTTGGTCGCGATTTGAGCTCGGATTTGCCAGAAAAGCGTATGGTTCGAAACTGGAGTTCATCCGATTTTGGGGCTCGATTTTTGGTACGTTTTTGGGGATTTTCTTCCGATGTTTTAGGGGCGTTTTTGTGCTGCTTTTGGGTCGAATATTTCATACTTTCATGGTTCGAAAATTTGTTGCTTATGGATTCGAATTTGAACGCTGATTTTGTGAGTTAGGGTTCGAAAATTTGGGTTTTTGGCATGAGGATGATGATTCTTGTTGTTATTCGATTAATTCATGTTTAAATGAATTATGATGCTTAATTGGGATCGAATTGAGATGTTATGGTTCGAATTTTGCCCTAATTTGGTGAGGGTTTGATTTCGATTTTGGGGGTTTTGGCTATGGGTTGATGATTCATGTTAGAGATCGTTACATGTTTTAGATGATTTATGATGGTTGGTTGGGTTCGAATCGTGATGCTAGGGTTCGAATTATTGAAGGTGTTCTTGGGCAATTTTTCGATATGTCGCATTCGTTTTTCCTCCCTGCATGTACCCTGCCCCGGGTCTTTTAAATGATTTATTGTCGTGTGTTGACAATATTTTGAGGGTTATGGATGTGCTTGAGCATGGGTTACATGTTCGTAAATAATTATGAATTATTTATCGTGTTAGCACATCGTTCCTCGGGGCATGGAACTCGAGCAAGGTTTGGCTCGGACTTCGAGGATTTAAGGTACGTTTAGCGTACGAGCATAGTTTAAATGATGTTTTTACAAGTATGATGCATGATTTAAAATACATGAAATGTTTTACTATGATGGTACCGGGACTTGGTTACGTTATGTTGATTCACATGGTGAAATGCTTAGTGCCGCTATGAAGCGAGCAAATGATGGGGTGTGGTTGCTACGGAGCAAACACCGATAGTATGATGCTACTTTGAAGTAAGAAATGAAAATGTGGTATTTGATTAGATATCTAGGATATCTGTATTTTATTCCCTATTGGTAATGAATAGGAACAGAGACGTAGTTAATCAGAGAAGTGATTAACTAGTATCGGAAGTTAAGGAAATCTCAATATGATATCTAGAATTATGATAATTGCTAGATAAAGAAGGATGTTATGAAATGTTGTTAAACTGAAACTGGCTAGGGTTAACCAATATGATGATTAACTGCATATTCAGGATTTGATGATTTATCTGTTTTGAGAACAGGGTTATTACAGGGGTACGCTATGATGAGGATGATACCATCCAGGAAGTATCACATATGTTCCACAATATTTACATTTTCGTAAATTATGTATTATGTCATTATGATTATGAAATTGTGGAATTGGTATGCTCACCCCGTTGGGGGCTGTCTCTGTTGGGGCAGGTGAACAGGTACATCGATGGCTTTGGAGATGAGCTCGAGCTGTTGATTGGATGTACTCCCAGGATCGTGGTACCAGGGCTTGATGGAGTACGGTATCGTATAGAGTACTTATATACCCATGAGGGTTATATACATATTCATGATGCTCGCATGTGAGCAAGATTATACTTGTATATGGGTTGTATATAAAGGCATGAGCCTTTCTCTCTTTCATTCTATGTTGCATGCAATTAGAGGTAGAATTGCTAAATGATATGAGAGTCATTGGTGTATTGTGGGTGTTGAAACCCACTTTTGTTGTCATATGTGTGGTGTCTTCCCTGGCTGGGAATTTACTTGATATTGCTGTATTCTGATGAGTGTTATGTCTTCCCTGGCCGGGAATTATGTTATGCGTTGTGCTTTTATTTCGGGATAGCTCTATTTATGGGGAGACTCTGCCCAAATTTTTATAAAAGTCCACAATGTAAAAAGTGGTGTAATGGGCGAACTCTATGAGTCTATTGTTGTTAGGATGATGAGCTTATAACACTGTATATTAAAGAAAATTTTGTAATTGCCTTTCAATGGTAAAGTATCATCTGAGTTTCCTGAATAATTTTATTGAAAGCATGTGCCACACATAATGATTAATACACTAATCAAGGGTTAAGTATATGGGGTCCTTACAATTTGAGTACATTTTACGTGTATATGGGATGTATAAATGGGCTACGTCTCTTCTCTTTCGTTTATGGTTCGCATGCAATTAAATATGGAATTGCTAAATGAAATGAGAGCATGTTAGTGTATTTATGAGGGTGCATGTTATACAAATAATCTTTGTTGGGGAATTCGAATATTATGCGGATTGAATGCAAGAAATTTTCTTGATAGTATATGGTGTTGCACTTGCATATGGTTTTCCCCATGATAGTATGATTATATGCACTAATGGTATGGCTTAATACACTAATAATGGGTTAAGGGCACGGGGGTCCTTACATTAGTGGTATCAGAGCAGTGTTCAGCTCTTTGGGGCTGTTGAGGGCCTAGGAAAATGATAATGGGAATGAGAAGCACATACTTATGCATGATGGTAGTTAGTGTTGCGTGGCACAACTATATTGCTTACGTGCGTTTATGATATGTGTTCAGAAATGGAATATGTTGTTGCTAACCATGGTGGTTGCAGGGTCTTACGAGACATGGACTATGCATTACGGTTGCATAGATATACATCGGAGTGATGATTTTCATGCTTTGCCGCTAATTGTTGGAGCGAGATGCAATAAAATACACTCATGGCGATGTTTATTGGAATACGGATTATGCATTACGGTTGCATGCACGTCGAAGCGATGATGCCGCTCTCGTGTTGAAGCGATGGTAAATGCCGCTGTCACGTCAAAGCGATGATGCCGCTGTCGTGCCGAAACAATTATTAGAATACGGGTTATGCATTACGGTTGCATGCATGGCGTAGCGATGTGAATACTTGCCGCTGTCATATTATAGCGAGGAAGAATATTTGCCGCAAATATGTCGAAGCGAAGGATAATGCCGCTGTCATATTACTATCGCGAGGGATATTATGCCGCTAATATGTCGAAGCGAGGGGTATTTCCGCTGTCATGCCGGAACGATGGTAAATGTCGCTGTCGTGTCGAAGTGATGGTAAATGCCGCTGTCACGTCGAAGCGATGGTACCACCGTCATGTCGAAGCGAAGATGCCGCTGTCGTGTCGAAGCGATGATACATGCCGTTGTCACGTCGAAGCGATGATGCCGCTGTCATGACGTAGCGATGCGATCGGGAATGAAGTACTACATGGGTGTGAGTACCTCTTGAGTCCGCGATTATTCCACCGGGTATTCTATTGTGATGGTTCCGCCGGGTATTCTATTGGCGATGGTTTCGTCGGGTATTCTATTGGTGATGGTTCATGCCGCCGGGTATTCTATTGGCGATGGCTTATGCCGCCATGTAACATATAGCGATGGTACATTCCGCTACATCTATGGCGATGGTTCATACCGCCGGACATCTATAGCGATGTTTCATGCCGCTGACTTTATGGTGAGGGATCATACCGCTGACTCTACAGCGATGGGTTATACCGCTATGTGCGTAGCACTGGATTATGCCGCCTCCGAGCGATGGGTGCTGCTTGTGTACCGCTGGTGAATGATGGATACAGGTATTCCGCTATCTTGATAGCGATGAGGTATGGCATATTACTTTTGTTATCATTATTGTGAATATTATGTGTTGTTTTATACCGTCAGGTGTTTGACGATGAGATTATGAGTGTCGTGTATCGACGTGTACCGTCATGTGTTTAACGATATTATTTGGGATGTCTATGTGGACGCGTGGCGTCGTTTTGGTGAATAATACATTCGTGTTTATGTATTTGGTTGTATGGTTTGAGTGCCGATGGTGAGCACATGGTAGAGTCTGGGTCACTAGTTGACGAAACCTTTTTGCCGAGCAGGTTTGCTCGAGGGAGCATTGGATGCAGTGTACCGGTGTGTATACCGCATCATGTTGTGGAGGTAAATATTTGTCGAGCAATGATACCCTTGGGTATGCTCGTTGGATTGGCTAGGGCCAAGTGATTGGTGGTAAGAGTAGTCATTGAGGAAACTACTCGCTTGTTGTTGTAATGTGTGGTAGGCATGGTCACAACCACCCTGAGAGTGTGGGATAAGTCCTAATGGATTATGATTGCTTTGTAGTTGAGCAAGGACAACGGGATGTCCGATATGCTTTGGTGTTTTAGAGATGCGTTGGGTGATGACCCACAACTCTAATGGTTTGTACGGTATGGTATACCGGGATGAGACGTGTGTCACGTTGATAGGTTGGTATAAGCCTATGGGACCAGAGAATCGCTAGCCAGGTATTTGTTGCAGTGCCTTAGCGTGCTTGTGATAGCCGTTATACTACTCGTTGGATTCGAGTTCAGTGAATCGTATGATGATACGATGATGGTTTATAGTAGACTCTTGTAGTCTCTGTGTAGCTTGATGTTGAAGTAGAGAATACCCCATGGGGACGTTTTTACGTCTTATGTTTCGAGGGACTTGTACTGGGACAACTCAATGTTGTTGGTAGTACCAACATGAGTGTCAACAAGTCGTTGTTAGCTCTGGTTGAGCATTCTTGCAAATGGAATGCAACGGGAGTCACAATGGGCTGTGAGATATAGTTAGTGGGGTGACACTACTATATTAATTTTTATCTCTTGGAGAGATTTGGGTTGCACTGTCATGGAGACAGCTGGTATTGGTTGAGGGTTGATTGTGAATCAACCGGGGTAAGCCCTACTAGTGTTGGACTATGTGATGGCTTCGTACTTCCGGTGAGACGTTCGAAGATACGTCTCTGGGGAAATGCTCGGTTTTGAGGAGTACTATGATATTAGTACAGAGCATTTTTAAGATGAGTATACATGGTGTATACGGGTTTCAGATTGGTAATAGTTGCAGGGATGCGCTATTCTGAATCAGTCATCTTTTGTTGGTTCCGGGATATGTTTTGATATAAATATATCCAGGTTTTCCGAACGGTAGTTCGAAGTTGGAGGGTCATGAGTTCATGACACTTTCCTTGTGAGGAAGGCGGTATTGTTATACCTACCGGTTGAATCTTTTGGAAGATTCGTTGTTTTGATTCGTGTGGTGTTGATGTTGAAATCACACCCTTTGATTTTGGTTTATCAACCATTATTCTCCGTGTAGTGAGAATAATCGAGGTTTGGCAGTGGTTTGGAATTTTGGGTATGTTTGGAGATACCCGAGTCTATTGCATTAAGTATGCATTTTGTGTTGGTGCGTGGACATGTATGCCGTGTGTGTATACGAATGCCAACTTTATTTTGTTCCTTGTTGAACGTCGAGTTTGTATGCTCGGTTTGGTGAATCTCCGGTGGGAGATCGTGGCAATTTGAGATTGGTAATCTCGATGGCACGATGTATTCTGAGGAATAATCGTGAGGTCCGTTTGACTTCCCTTGTGAGGACTTGTCGTGTTTAGGACCATGGTAGTTCTTGTTGGATAATTGATAGCCTTCCTGTTTTTAGGATTGTTAAATCCCAGGATGAACGAGGGATGGCCAGGATTCGGATTTGTTTAGTGTCGTGGATTGACACATATGGCAGGAATGCAATTGTTTGTTTTGCATGACCTCTGTGGAACTTGAGACTTTGTGGAGTCTTAATGGTGTGTCAGGACCAAGATATGATTTCTTGGAACACCTTGTTTTAGATTTCTGTGGTGATGTGTTTTGTGTGGATCAGTGACCGTGGGTAACCCGGTCCGGATTGCAATTGGTGCAACTACTCCTTTGGAGGAGATGGACTGGGAAGCAGAAACTGGATTTTTCTGTGAGTATACTGTTTATACTAGTGGTTCCCATCATGACGATGCGTGTCAAGCATCGTGGGCAAGCGATGAATATCACGGAGTGATATCTATGTCAGAACCAAGGGAGATTTGGTTCATTTGTAGTCGTGGTGGACTGACTTCTGGGACGATTCACATCAAGGTATGTTGTTATTTTTGGGTTTGTATGGATTTTGGCGTTTGCTCTATTTTAGGGCTTGGTGCGAGATTGGTGTTCTCGCAGTTGTTAATTCGATTCTAATGAGGTCCAGAATCGGGGTCGTGGTTTTATTTTGGTTGGTGTAGCCTTGGTGTTACGTGGAGTACACCGGTGCAAATTTCGAGGACGGAATTTTATTAGTGGGGGATAATTGTGATGTCCTGGGATTATTAGTCTTAATCCCGGAGGGTTATTAATCCTTAATGGATTTATATTGTGGCAATTCGGTTGTAAATCGGGCATTTAGGATCGTTGGATCAAAAGGTCGAGATTGTATTCTCAATTTGGTGAAAAACCTATGATTTAGGTTTTTGGTGAGAGTCGGGATCCGGGATGCATTCGTTGCATGTTGGGAATTTTGGTTATTGGTATGATTTGATCGGAGTGGGTTTTAATTATTTAATTAAAACATGACTAATGTGAGTCTTAATGCATAATTGGATGAGGGGTTTTGAAATGTCATGTTGGACATAATTTTCATACCATACAATTATTGGATGCATGTTATAAAAATGTTAAAAGAAACATTCCCCCTCCTTTACATCCCATCCACCCCATTCTATCACCTTTATCTTGACCTTGCCATCACCTCATCCAAACCCACCATTTTCGTTCCTCAACATGAAAGGAAGGAGAAAGCTTTGGAAAAGAGCCATTTTCATGATTTCTTGCTAGAATCTTGAAGCTCAAACGGTAAGCTACCAACCTTTTGTTGTATATTGGTTGGTTTTGGTGTTGTATCTTGGGGTTCAAGGGGTAGATCTTGTTCTAACATTGTTGTATGTGTTGGGGGTTAGGTTTTGTAGTGTGTGGGGTCTTCCCACCTTAACAGTGATTAAAAGACATAAGAAGGACTAATCATGCATTAAGGTAACATCTTAAGGTTTTGGTTGTTACACGAGCTAACAGGATTACAGGCCAAAATACAAAACTTCAAAAATAATTCATTACATTCCAAAAGAATGTCATTTAGATTTACACTACTCCTAGAGTAGATACTAATCATAACTTGAATCTTATGCATTCCTGCGTCCCTAGTAGCTCACTGCCTCAACCCGACCCTTAGTCCTTTCGTCCAAAGGTGTACCTACAGGGACAACACATCATGAGCATATATAATCTTACTTAACATTATAAACATCATAGTAAATGCATGAAACATTGGTTAAGTAATATGCTGGTTGTACATTCACTTCTTATTGTTGTCCCTGATTTAGAATCATGCATATGGGGCATCTTACCCCCGTGGCATCTTACCACAACATCATCGTATAGCCTCTTACCATATGGGGCATCTTACCCCGTGGCATCTTACCACAATACATCGCATGGCCTCTTACCATGTAGGGCATCTTACCTTGTGGCATCTTACCACAATACATCGCATGGCCTCTTACCATGTAGGGCATCTTACCCCGTGGCATCTTACCACAATACATCGCATGGCCTCTTACCATGTAGGGCATCTTACCCCAATACATCACATAAATGTCATCATATAAGCATCGTATAAGCAATAAACATCATATGAACTTCATCATATAAACATCATATAAACATCATCATGTAAACATCGTATAAACATCGTCATTTCATCGTGAATACTCATGCAATAAAAGCATAGTTGTAGTATAGAGATGTGTGTTACCGTCCGATGCCCGTACGCTTCTTACGTACCTTTTCAAAAGGAGGAGGAGTCAACAGACTTTATCTCCTAGATGGTGCAGGTACCTGGGATGGTTCTACAAGACCACATTATACCATATTAGATGCCTCAAAACCATCTCACATCAAAAACTTAACAAAATAAAACATCATTAAATTTTCAACTTTCTGCCTGTCTCGATCGATCGGCCCTAGGTCTCGATCGATCGAGACACTGTGCAGCAACAGTGTCTTGGCTTCCTGCCTCGCTCGATCGATCGAACATTTTACCGATCGATCGAAGAGCTTCACGATCGATCGAGAAATCCTTCGATCGATCGGCACCAAAATTTTGAAAACATGTTTAGACCTTCTGTCTCGCTCGATCGATCGGAAATAAATCTCGATCGATCGAGAGCTCTGAAAATCGGGATTTTTTCCCCAGATTTTTGAGCACCTCATTTCATACCATCTTTTCTACCTCATAACACATCTTTTATGCTGAAACAAAC
Organism: Haberlea rhodopensis; assembly: GCA_907163345.1. Lineage (NCBI taxonomy): Eukaryota > Viridiplantae > Streptophyta > Magnoliopsida > Lamiales > Gesneriaceae > Haberlea > Haberlea rhodopensis. The sequence continues at coordinate 22,441,714 of CAJQUN010000004.1, read as the reverse complement.
ATGTGAAGAACTTCATAAAATATCCATGTAAGCTCTTAAATCGAAGGTTTAACAAAACCTAAGCTAACATGCATCATAACATCATCATAACTTAGAGCTCAACCAACTTACAGAAAACAGGGCATCATGGCATTACCCATATTTTCGAACACTTAGTTTCAAGCCAACAAAACTACCACATAGCACATATATCATGCTCATATAAACATGCTAGGAACTTCATAGGAACATCATGAATGAGCTTAAATCAAAGGTTCGACAAAAACCTAACCTAGCATGCCATTTTCATACCAAGTAAAACATTAACTTAAACAAAACTTAAACCAAACAGAATATGGTTTCTCACCCTCCTTTGCTCCGATTTTTGGAAGGTTTCTTGCAAAGAATTTTGAAGTTTCTTCCTTCCTACCTGCTAAGCTGGAGCTGGATGTGTTTTGGACGAAAATGGGGTGAGATTGGAGTGACGGAGGTGAAGTGAAAGAGTGGGGGAAAAGGCATGGGCACCCAGCCACTTGCAGCATGGGTTGGGGGTAGGTGGTGTGGGTTGGGGTGCCATGTGGTGTTTAATTGTACCCCGGTATATAGTACGATGTATTAAAATATCCTCACTCGATATTTTCTAACTTCATATAATTAATACATCCCTTATAATACCCAACATGCTCCCCACATCATATCATCATAACATAATTCGTGGCCCCCAATTTAAATACACCATAACCCTTAGACACATCATAATTCATCATCATAGAACATAATCATATTACATTTCAGGGTATTACATTACTCCCCTACTTATAAGATTTCGTCCTCGAAATCCACATGCATCATCATATCGAAACTAAACATAAAAACATACCAGAGAATAGTTCCGGATAGTGCTGCACCATATGTCGTTCCGTCTCCCACGTAGCCTCCTCGACACCCCGACGATCCCACTGAACTTTGACCATCGGTATAACTTTGCTTCGTAGTCTGCGATCCTCTCGATCCAGAATTCTGATAGGTCGTTCAACGTAGGACACATCTGAATCTAACTGTACTTCAGTAGGCTGTAAGACATGGGACGGGTCTGGCTCATACTTCCTCAACATAGAGACATGGAAAACATCATGTATGCCAGACAAGGATGGCGGTAGAGCCAAACGATATGCCAAAGTACCGATACGCTGTAAAACTTCATATGGCCCAACATACCTCGGAGATAACTTTCCCCGCATCCCAAAACGAACCACGCCCCTGAAGGGCGAGATCATGAAGAAGACCCTATCTCCTAACTGGAATTCTAGCGGTCGTCGCCGCTTATTGGCATAGGCCGCTTGCCTATCCTGGGCCGCTTTCATCTTCAGGCGTATCAACTTTATCTTACCTTCCATATCCCTGATCATATCCGGTCCTCCGACCGCTTTGCTGGTCAAGTCCTCCCAATACAGTGGTGATCTACATCGTCGTCCATACAGAGCTTCAAAAGGGGCCATTTGAATGCTTGCTTGATAACTGTTATTATAGGAGAACTCCACCAGCGGCACTGAATCCTGCCACGGAGTATCAAACTCCAAAACACACGCCCTCAACATGTCCTCGAGCGTCTGAATGGTACGCTCTGTTTGGCCGTCTGTCTGAGGGTGATAGGCCGTACTCAGTCTCACCTCTGTGCCCAAAGCTGTCTGGAGACCCTCCCAGAAATGTGAAGTGAATCTCGGGTCTCTGTCAGACACTATCGAGACTGGAATACCATGCAATCTCACAACATCCCGTATATACATTTGGGCCATCTTTAAGTATGTATACGACATACTATAAGGGATGAAATGAGCCGTCTTCGTTAGCCTATCCACGATCACCCAGATCGCATCAAATCCTGAGGTCGTCCTTGGCAAGTGGGTCACGAAATCCATAGATATATGCTCCCACTTCCATTCAGGAACCTCTAAGCTCTTCAGCTCTCCACCAGGCCTCTGCCTCTCTGCCTTTACCTGCTGGCAGATCAAACATCTTTTAACAAAAATGATTACCTCACGCTTCATGCGTCTCCACCAGAATTGATCGCATAGATCTTTGTACATCTTCTTTCCCCCTGGGTGGATACTGAAACAACTACTGTGAGCCCGCTCCAATATTCCTTTACGCAGTCCTGGTGCATCTGGAACTACCCATCGGTTGCCCAGTCTCAAGGAATCATCCTCAGCCACTCTAAACTTGGATGGTTGGCCTTGAAGTACCAATGATGTCCACCTCTGAACCTCACTATCCGACTTCTGGGCCTTCTTGATCGCCTCAAATATGTCTGGCTCCGCCAATAGGGTCGACACTCGCACAGGCGACGTGTCTACATCGAAATCATAGCCCAGTTGGCAATAAGACGTTATCAAGGCCGACAAACACATAACATCCTCCGCAGTACTCTTCACCTTCCGACTTAAGGCATCTGTTATTAGGTTCGCTTTACCTGGATGGTACTCAATTTCACAATCATAGTCTTTGAGCAAATCCATCCATCTTCTTTGCCTCATATTCAACTCTGCCTGAGTGAATAAGAACTTCAGGCTCTTATGGTCCGTATATATAGTGAAAGACGTGCCATACAAGTAATGCCTCCAGATCTTTAAGGCGAATATGATGGCCGCCAATTCCAAATCATGCACTGGATACTTAGCTTCGTGTGGCTTCAGCTGCCTCGATGCATAAGCCACCACATGCTTATCTTGCATCAACACACAGCCCAAGCCCTGCAATGACGCATCCGTATACAAGGCGAACCTCTTATCCTCAGACGGAATTACCAGTATAGGTGCTGTAGTCAAACGACGCTTCAGCTCTTGGAAGCTTTCCTCACAAGCCTCAGACCAAAAGAAGGGGACTCCTTTCTGAGTCAGCTGTGTCAGGGGTTTGGCAATCTTCGAAAAACCCTCGACGAAACGTCGGTAATATCCTGCCAAACCGAGAAAACTCCTTATCTCAGGTACAGAAGTGGGTGCAGTCCACTCCATCACAGCTTCAATCTTCCTGGGATCCACAGATATCCCGTGGCTAGATATGACATGGCCTAAAAATACCACGCTGTCCAACCAGAACTCGCACTTACTAAGCTTTGCATACAGCTGATGATCCCTAAGGATCTGAAGTACTATCCTCAAGTGCCTTACATGCTCTTCTTCCGTCCGAGAGTAGATTAGTATGTCGTCAATGAAGACTATGACGAACTGATCCAAATACGGCTGGAACACCCTGTTCATCAAACTCATGAAGACAGCTGGGGCATTCGTCACCCCAAAAGGCATGACCAGGAATTCATAGTGCCCATATCTAGTCCTGAAAGCCGTCTTCTGAACATCATCTTCTCTTACTCGAATCTGATGGTACCCCGACCTCAGATCGATCTTACTATAGAGCCTCGTACCCTGCAACTGATCGAACAAGTCATCGATCCTCGGAAGTGGATACTTGTTCTTTACTGTAGCTTTGTTTAACTGCCTATAATCAATGCATAGACGCATCGATCCATCTTTCTTCTTAACAAATAAGACAGGCGCACCCCATGGCGATACGCTAGGGCGTATGTAGCCCTTATCAAGGAGTTCCTGCAACTGTATCTTTAACTCCCTTAACTCTGCTGGTGCCATCCTATACGGGGCACGAGAAATTGCAGACGTCCCTGGTAGCAATTCAATCCCAAATTCGACCTCTCTCGTCGGTGGGAATCCGGGAATCTCCTCCGGAAAGACATCAGGAAACTCCGCCACTACGGGCACATCCTCAACCTTCAATTCCTTCCCCTTATCCGTTATGTCAACAGCGTAGATAAGATATCCTTCATGGCCTCGTTCCAATAGCTGTGTCATCTTGACAGCAGATATTAACGGAATCTTCGGACGGGAACCATCCCCATAGAATGTCCACTGGACTCCCAATACAGATCTAAATCGGACTGTCCTTTGCCTGCAGTTTACCACTGCCTGATACTTGTTCAGAACGTCGATGCCCACAATGCAATCGAAGTCTGTCATTCCCAACACAATCAAATCTGATCTTAACTCATTATCCTCAAAATAAATGAGGCCATCATAAACAAGCTGATCCGTAGTCAAACTTCTTCCAGCGGGGGTCGAGACCATAAGAGGCATGGGGGACGGAGAAGTGCATATGTGGTGCCTTTCAACAAAACTTGTCGACACAAAAGAGTGTGACGCACCTGTGTCTATCAATATAAGAGAAGGGTGCGTAAATAAAAGACACGTACCCGCTATAACTTCCTCCGGGGCCGCCGTAGCCTGCTCCCTCGTCAAAGCATAAACCTGCCCCTGAGGTGGCCCCGCGGGCTGACCTCCATACTGTCTTGGCACAAAGGGTGGCCGGTGTTGTGCCGTTCTGTCCGCAGGTCTCCCCGTAGAGTTCTGCTGTCTTCCCCTGTTGGGACACCGCCGAGCAAAGTGGCCTCTGTCGCCACAGACATAACATCCTACGCAGTCCTTTGCCAAATGTGGCTGCCCACAAAGAGTGCACTGAACTCTTCCAGATCTGTCTCCCTGAGACTGTCCTCTCCCAGATGGAGCATCATTCCTACCTTTCCCTTTCCATCGATTCTCGGGCCTCTTGCCACTGAATCTCGATGCTGAAGTGTTCCCCCTAGGCTTAAATTGATCACCCCTGGGCTTCAAATTATCAGAAGTGGATCTCTGAGGGGGTGCCGGAGGTGGCACAGCATCAGGATATGCACCGACTCCCAGTTCAGCTAGCTCAGCTCGTGAGAGTGCATCATCAAAACAGGCAGGGCCATAAGTGATCACCCTGTCATACAGTTCAGGCCTCAAGCCCTTCATGAAATTCCGCATCTTCGCTTGAGTGCTTGCAGCTATGTGTGGCACATATCGTAGTAAGGAACAGTAATGTAGAGCATAGTCAGATACAGGCATGGTACCTTGTCTTAAACTGGTAAACTCATCCTCCTTGGCCTGTCTTGCAGCGGCTGAGAAATAGCGGTTTAGAAACCGCGTTCGGAACATCTTCCAATTCACTTCCTGTCCCAGAGCCTCTTGCTCAATCACTGTGGTTTTCCACCACATCAGTGCCTTCTTGGACAGCTAAAATTCTGCTAATCGGATCCAGGCCGTCTTTGCACAAGGCGATGCCACAAATATCTGTTCGATCCTCTCTAACCATTCCTCAGCTTTCTCTCCTGATTCAGTTCCCTCGAACATCGGAGGTCGATACATCATAAACAGAGCCAAGCTCAATTCCCCAGGTAGCAACTGCTGTTCAGAGGGTTCCTCTCCCAAAGCTGGTGATGGCAATGGGTTCGTACGCCCAGCACTTGCATTTACACTAATGGCGTCACCCACTTCTATATTTGCTGCCATGCTGCAACACAAGGGTTAATAACAACACCAAAAGCAGTTCATAATGCACATCGTTAGATAATTAAACATGTTAGCATAACATAGAAACTTCATATGCAAAATACACATAAAACATGTTCAATAGTAAGCACCTAGCTATCTTATTGCTAAGGCTACCCTTCGCTCATTCCCGAGTTATCTAACCACTGCTCTGATACCACTAATGTGGGGTCTTCCCACCTTAACAGTGATTAAAAGACATAAGAAGGACTAATCATGCATTAAGGTAACATCTTAAGGTTTTGGTTGTTACACGAGCTAACAGGATTACAGGCCAAAATACAAAACTTCAAAAATAATTCATTACATTCCAAAAGAATGTCATTTAGATTTACACTACTCCTAGAGTAGATACTAATCATAACTTGAATCCTATGCATTCCTGTGTCCCTAGTAGCTCACTGCCTCAACCCGACCCTTAGTCCTTTCGTCCAAAGGTGTACCTACAGGGACAACACATCATGAGCATATATAATCTTACTTAACATTATAAACATCATAGTAAATGCATGAAACATTGGTTAAGTAATATGCTGGTTGTACATTCACTTCTTATTGTTGTCCCTGATTTAGAATCATGCATATGGGGCATCTTACCCCCGTGGCATCTTACCACAACATCATCGTATAGCCTCTTACCATATGGGGCATCTTACCCCGTGGCATCTTACCACAATACATCGCATGGCCTCTTACCATGTAGGGCATCTTACCCCGTGGCATCTTACCACAATACATCGCATGGCCTCTTACCATGTAGGGCATCTTACCCCGTGGCATCTTACCACAATACATCGCATGGCCTCTTACCATGTAGGGCATCTTACCCCAATACATCACATAAATGTCATCATATAAGCATCGTATAAGCAATAAACATCATATGAACTTCATCATATAAACATCATATAAACATCATCATGTAAACATCGTATAAACATCGTCATTTCATCGTGAATACTCATGCAATAAAAGCATAGTTGTAGTATAGAGATGTGTGTTACCGTCCGATGCCCGTACGCTTCTTACGTACCTTTTCAAAAGGAGGAGGAGTCAACAGACTTTATCTCCTAGATGGTGCAGGTACCTGGGATGGTTCTACAAGACCACATTATACCATATTAGATGCCTCAAAACCATCTCACATCAAAAACTTAACAAAATAAAACATCATTAAATTTTCAACTTTCTGCCTGTCTCGATCGATCGGCCCTAGGTCTCGATCGATCGAGACACTGTGCACCAACAGTGTCTTGGCTTCCTGCCTCGCTCGATCGATCGAACATTTTACCGATCGATCGAGGAGCTTCACCGATCGATCGAGAAATCCTTCGATCGATCGGCACCAAAATTTTGAAAACATGTTTAGACCTTCTGTCTCGCTCGATCGATCGGAAATAAATCTCGATCGATCGAGAGCTCTGAAAATCGGGATTTTTTCCCCAGATTTTTGAGCACCTCATTTCATACCATCTTTTCTACCTCATAACACATCTTTTATGCTGAAACAAACATGTGAAGAACTTCATAAAATATCCATGTAAGCTCTTAAATCGAAGGTTTAACAAAACCTAAGCTAACATGCATCATAACATCATCATAAACTTAGAGCTCAACCAACTTACAGAAAACAGGGCATCATGGCATTACCCAGATTTTCGAACACTTCGTTTCAAGCCAACAAAACTACCACATAGCACATATATCATGCTCATATAAACATGCTAGGAACTTCATAGGAACATCATGAATGAGCTTAAATCAAAGGTTCGACAAAAACCTAACCTAGCATGCCATTTTCATACCAAGTAAAACATTAACTTAAACAAAACTTAAACCAAACAGAATATGGTTTCTCACCCTCCTTTGCTCCGATTTTTGGAAGGTTTCTTGCAAAGAATTTTGAAGTTTCTTCCTTCCTACCTGCTAAGCTGGAGCTGGATGTGTTTTGGACGAAAATGGGGTGAGATTGGAGTGATGGAGGTGAAGTGAAAGAGTGGGGGAAAAGGCATGGGCACCCAGCCACTTGCAGCATGGGTTGGGGGTAGGTGGTGTGGGTTGGGGTGCCATGTGGTGTTTAATTGTACCCCGGTATATAGTACGATGTATTAAAATATCCTCACTCGATATTTTCTAACTTCATATAATTAATACATCCCTTATAATACCCAACATGCTCCCCACATCATATCATCATAACATAATTCGTGGCCCCCAATTTAAATACACCATAACCCTTAGACACATCATAATTCATCATCATAGAACATAATCATATAACATTTCGGGGTATTACATAGTGTTTAGATGGTTTTTGGTGTTTTATGTTGTAAATCGAAGTGGGTTTGAGTTATAGGTGATTTGGTGTTGAAAGGAGCTCATTCTTGGAGGTTTCTCGCGTATACAGGGCTGCTCGAGCGATCCGAAAATATTTTCGATCGATCGAGCATGGCAGAATGTTTTTAGTGGCTTTGGAACAGTGGACCGATCGATCGGTATTTTGACCGATCGATCGGAGGGTGGTTTTTGATCGATCGAAATGAAATTTCGATCGATCGAGATGGCCAGTTTGTTGGTGCCTCTTTTGTTGTTTCTTGGCTCTTTTTGGGTGTCTTCCATGCTTCGCCCCGGGTTATTTTAAAAGGTTAATTGTCATGGATTGAAAATAATTTTGGGGTATTATACATGCTTAGCCGGGAACTTTTATAATTTGGTAATCGTCATGGATAGACGATATGTTTGGGAGTCGTGAACGTGCTTGGGCACGTGGTTGCATGCTTATGCTTGATTGTGGGTTGTTTATGCATTTTAGCACATCTTTCTCGAGGCATGGAACTAAAGCAAGGTTTGGCTTGGACTACGGAAACTCAAGGTACGTATGACGTACGAGCATAGCCTATTATAATGTTGCAACTGTAAAATGCATGGTATGTGGCATTTGTTTAAATGGATATGGAAATGTATGGCATGTGGTATTTGGTTAAGTGGATATGGAAATATGTGGCATGTTGTAATTGCATCAAATAGGTATTGAAATGCATGGTGCATGATACTTGCTATAAACGGATAATGATATGCATGGTAAATGGTATTTATGTCAAATGGATTAGACATTGGGAACCATATGGTGCCGCTATTGAGCGAGCAATGAATTGGGATGCTGTCGCCGTTGAGCAACCATCAGTTATGACGCCGCTATTGTTGAGCGTGTGCGGGGTTTAGAATGCCGCTATTGTGGAGCGAGCAATGAAATAGGAACATGGAACCATTCATTTGATATATGTGACATCTACGGTCTTTTATATAATAATTGTACCATATTGGTTATGGAACTGGCATAATAAACGGTATTAGTTAATCCATGTGCCGATTAACTGGCTTTGGGAATCTGATGAGTTTGGTTATTTCGAGAACACGGACAATACAGGGGATCCCGGATGAGGGTGATACCATCCAGGGAGTATCATTTAAATTATGGCATTTACATTCTGTAAATTATGAATTGCAATGTTATGTTTATTGGATTGGTGGTATTGGTATGCTCACCCCGTGTGGGGGCTGTCTCTGTTGGGGCAGGTGATACAGGTGTAGCAGCGACTTTGGAGTTGAGCTCGAGCTGTTGACTAGAGGTACTTCCACGGTCGAGGTACCAGAGCTGATTGGATAGGCGCTTAGATCCAGAGTTGAGATCGAGTTGCACTTGGGAGGTGTTTCCAGGATTGAAGCACCAATAATGGTATCCGATAGAGTGTTTTATACATGAGATACACGCGTGTTTATTGGGTGCTCTTATTTGAGTACATTTTACGTGTATATGGGATGTATAAATGGGCTACGGCTCTTCTCTTTTTGTTTATGGTTTGCATGCAATTAAATATGGAATTGCTAAATGAAATGAGAGCATGTTAGTGTATTTATGAGGGTGCATGTTATACAAATAATCTTGGTTGGGGAATTCGAATATTATGCGGATTGAATGCAAGAAATTTTCTGGATAGTATATGGTGTTGCACTTGCATATGGTTTTCCCCATGATAGTATGATTATATGCACTAATGGTATGGCTTAATACACTAATAACGGGTTAAGGGCACGGGGGTCCTTACAATCTTGGTTTGATAACGGGGTCTCACATTTAGTGGTATCAGAGCAGTGGTTAGATAACCAGGGAAGAGTGAAGGGTAGCCTTTAGAGACAAGTTGGCTAGGTGTTCATTGTTGGGCATGTTATGCATGTGATGCATATTGTTGTATAAGTGTTATACTAACATGCTTTTGAATATGATACTCTTGTTATCTAACGGCTTATATTATGAACTGCTTTTGGTATTGTTGTTAACTCTTGTGTTGCAGCATGGCGGCTATTAACCCGGAGAACCTCAATGAAGAGGTAGGGGATATGGGCAGTATGAACGCTAGTATTGCTCAGACGAATCCGTTACCGCCATCTGCTGTAGGCTTGGAGCCTATTGCACAGATACTGCTACCAGGGGAGATAAGTCTGACCCAGTTCTTGAGCTATCATCCACCGCTATTTGAAGGGACTGAGACTGGGGAAGCAGCCGAGGAATGGCTTGAGAGACTGGAACAGATATTCGTATCGGCACCCTGTGCACGGACTGCCTGGCTGAGGTTGGCAGAGTTCCAGTTAGCGAAGAAGTCTTCCATGTGGTGGAAGACAACAGTCATGGAGCTGAGAGCTCAGGGTATGACGGTTGATTGGACTGTATTCAGGACCCGGTTCCTTAACCGGTACTTTTCTGCAGCTGCCAGACAATTAAAGGAAGATGAGTTCAATAATTTGAAGCAGGGCAGCCTGTCAGTGTCAGACTACGCTATGCAGTATTCCTCACTACTGAGGTATGTACCTCATATTGCTGTCAGCAGTCATGCCAAGATGAGAAATTTTCTGAAGGGACTGAGACCAGAGCTATTTGATCGGGTTGTCTCCAACTACCCCAGCTCATTTGATGATGCCCTGATTAGGGCAGAGTTGGCAGAGATTGCAGTGGGCGCGTACAAGGACGTTGTACCCCCTTTCGTACCACCACAGAGGCCTGTTGCTGATAGTCTGAGGCCACGAGGGGATCAGTTCAAGGCTCGTGGGGCCTCATCATCTTCCAGATTTGGTGGGAAGAAGTCTCTGGGTCAGAAGTAAAACAATCGGGGACCCACACAGGGGAGCAAGGCAGGAGGAAGCAGGTGTGACCATTGTGGAGGATGGCACTTGTCACGTGACTGTCAGGGAGTGGCAAGGTGGGCCACTTGGCTCGAGAATGCCCCAATCGGAGAGCACCACAGAGACAGGCAGACTCTGGGCCGAATAGGCCAAGGTTTGATGCTGGGAGGGCACCACAGAGACAGCAGTTTGCACCTCGACCACAGGGAGGTCAGACGGCAGGACCGCCGTAGGGTCAGGTGTATACACTGACTCGGGAGCAGGCTGAGGCAGCCCCGGAGGAGGTCATTGCTGGTACATGCCATTTATTTACGTACCCTGCATTTTTATTGATAGATACAGGTGCTTCCCATTCTTTTGTATCTGCTGCTTTTGTGGAGAGACACCGCTTATGCTCGTCTCTGTTACCCACGCGTCTCATGGTCTCGACACCAACGGGAAAGCATGTGATTGCAGACCGACTTTTATCTGATTGCCTCATTTATTTTGAGGGCAATGATCTGAGGGCCGATCTGATTCAGTTAGAGATGGCAGATTTTGACTGCATTATCGGCATTGATGTGTTGAGCAGATACCGAGCTGTGGTTGATTGACGACAGAGGATGGTACGTTTTCTGTCTGATCAGGGGTTCCAGTGGACTTTTTATGGGGACGGCTCTCGTCCAAAAATTCCAGTGATATCAGCAGTTAAGATGTCGCGGTTATTGGAACGCGGCCACACGGGCTACCTTATTTATGCCGTGAATGCATCAGAAGACAAGGAAGTGAGAGCCGAGGACATTCCGGTTCTGGCGGAGTTCATTGATGTATTCCCGGATGAGATTCCAGGGTTTCCGCCGATCAGAGATGTGGAGTTTGCCATTGAGCTACTGCCGGGGACATCAGTCATTTCTTGTGCCCCATACAGGATGGCACCGGCAGCGCTGAGGGAGCTGAAAGTGCAATTACAGGAACTCCTCGACAAGGGATACATTCGTCCTAGTATATCGCCTTGGGGTGCGCCAGTTTTGTTTGTAAAGAAGAAGGATGGTTCAATGCGTCTGTGCATTGACTATAGGCAACTGAACAAGGCCACAGTGAAGAACATGTATCCACTTCCGAGGATTGATGATCTGTTCGATCAGCTTCAGGGTACAGAGGTTTACTCAAAGATAGATTTGAGGTCAGGCTATCACCAGGTGCGAGTTAGAGCTGATGATGTCCAGAAGACAGCTTTTAGAACTCGGTATGGACACTATGAGTTCTTGGTGATGCCTTTCGGTGTGACGAATGCACCTGCAATTTTTATGAGTTTGATGAACAGAGTATTTCAGGAGTACCTCGATTAGTTTGTGATCGTATTCATTGATGACATCCTTGTCTATTCAAGGAGTGAGGAGGAACATGCCGATCATCTGAGGATAGTGCTCCAGATCCTCAGAGATCATCAGTTGTACGCCAAACTCAGCAAGTGTGAGTTCTGGCTGAGCAGTGTGGCATTCTTGGGCCATATCATATCACGAGAGGGGATATCAGTAGACCCGAGGAAGATAGAGGCAGTTATGGATTGGTCTGCCCCTACTTCAGTCAGTGAGATTCGAAGTTTTCTTGGTCTGGCCGGCTATTACCGACGTTTTGTCGAGGGTTTCTCAAAGATCGCCAAGCCACTTACACAGCTGACTCAGAAGGGAGTCCCATTTTGTTGGTCAGAGGCTTGTGAGCAGAGTTTCAGGGAATTAAAGCACAGACTGACTACGGCACCAGTTCTAGTGATTCCCAGGGAGAACAAAGGATTTGTTCTTTATACTGACGCATCGCTACAGGGCCTAGGATGCATACTGATGCAGGACAGACATGTAGTGGCTTATGCTTCGAGACAGTTGAAGCCACACGAGACGAGGTATCCAGTCCATGATCTGGAATTAGCAGCTATAGTGTTCGCCATGAAGATATGGCGACACTACTTATACGGTACCTCATTCACCATCTTCACTGATCACAAGGGCCTGAAGTTCTTGTTTACACAGGCTGAGCTGAACATGAGGCAGAGGAGATGGATGGATCTGCTGAAGGATTATGATTGTGAAATCCTATACCATCCCGGGAAAGCAAATCTGACAGCCGACGCTTTGAGTCGGAAGGTGAGGAGCACATCAGAGGATGCCATGTGTCTATCAGCTATGTTGGGCTCCTACTGCCATTTGGGATTTGATTATGATATGTCAGCTTCACCGGTACAGGTTTTGACCTTGTTAGCTGAACCTGTTATTTATGATCACATCAGGAAGGCTCAGGGGACCGACGCAGAGTTTTAGAGATGGTTGTCAGTAATTCTTCAGGTTCGTCGAAGTTCAGGATGGCTGAGGACGGTTCTTTGAGGATTGGCGACCGATGGGTAGTCCGGGATGTACCTGAGTTGCGTCGGGGTATATTACAGCGAGCTCATTGCAGCAGGATGAGTGTCCACCCGGATGGGAAGAAGATGTATAAGGATCTACGCAGCCAGTTCTGGTGGAGGCGTATGAAACAAGATGTCACCTCATTCGTCAAGAGATGTTTGATCTGTCAGCAGGTGAAGGCTGAGAGGCAGAGGCCCGGTGGTGAGCTAAGGAGTGTGGAGATACCCGAGTGGAAGTGGCAGCACATGTCTATGGATTTCGTGACCCACTTACCGAGGACTGTTTCGGGTTTTGATGCTATATGGGTAGTCGTCGACAGATTGACTAAGAGTGCTCATTTCATTCCCTACTGTATGACCTTCACGTACTTGAGGATGGCACAGTTATATGTTAGAGATGTGGTGAGACTGCATGGGATCCCTGTTTCGATTGTGTCTGATCGAGATCCGCGGTTTACATCTCACTTATGGGAAGGTCTTCAGTCAGCTCTAGGTACAGAGTTAAGGTTGAGCATAGCATATCATCCCCAGACGGACGGACAGACCGAGCGTACGATTCAGACGCTCGAAGATATGTTGAGGGCTTGTGTGCTAGAGTTCGACACTTCTTGGCAGGACTCAGTAGCCTTGGTGGAATTTTCTTATAATAACAGTTATCAGGCTAGCATACAGATGGCTCCATTTGAAGCCCTATATGGCAGGCGTTGCAGATCGCCTTTGTGTTGGGATGATGCGGACCGTAAATCGGTCGGAGGGCCAGAGTTGGTCCAGGATATGGAAGAAAAGGTAAAGATTATCAAAAGAAAGATGAAGGCAGCTCAGGACAGGCAGGCAGCATATGCGAATCAGCGGCGTAGGCCGTTGGAGTTTCAGTTAGGCGACAGAGTCTTCCTGAAGATCTCACCTTTCAGAGGTGTAGTACGGTTTGGTATGCGGGGGGAGTTGTCCCCGAGATATGTGGGGCCGTATGAGATCTTACAGCGTGTGGGTACACTGGCGTACCGTTTGGCTTTACCGCCCTCTCTGCCTGGTATAGACGACGTATTCCATGTGTCTATGCTGAGGAAGTATGAGCCGGATCCTTCACATGTGTTACAGCCTTCAGAGGTGCAGTTAGAGTCCGATGTTTCCTATGTGGAGCGGCCTATCAGGATTCTGGATAGGGCAGACCGCAGACTTCGGAACAAGGTTATTCCTATGATCAAGGTTCAGTGGGATCGTAGGGGTGTCGAGGAGGCCACTTGGGAAACAGAGCGACACATGGTGCAGCACTACCCAGAGCTATTTTCTGGTATGCGTTTATGTATTGTTTTACCTCATGTTGGTAAGCATGTTTGATTTCGGGGACGAAATCTTATAAGTAGGGGAGTATTGTGATATCCCCGAAATGATTATGTGTGTAATCATGCAATTAAGGGTTGTTAATTGTGTGCCTATGTGTTAAAGGCGTGTTTTATGTGGGGGCGTTATATTTATTTTGATGATGTGGTTTAGGGAGCATGTTAGGTGTTTTTAATTGTTGTACTGATGTGGTAAAATTATAAAATATCAAGGGGAGATATTTTTTATACATCGTATGAAATACCGGGACACAATTAAACACCACAAGACCACCCTACATGCAACCACCCTACCCCCACTTGCAGCAACCCACGCCCCTCCCCTGATTTCCTGGAAGGATGTTGGCCAAGTAGGCTAGTTGCCAATCTGATATTTTCATCTTAACTCTTCCAAAAAACCTCCTCCTTCTCTCCTTCTTTTCATCTGACATTCAAGCTGCTATTAGGAAGAAAGAGATCGGATTTTACTTATCTTTTCTTGACGAAAATCGAAGAGCAAAAGTGGTGGGAATCACGCTGGTTCACCAGATTTTTCGTTTTCATGCATGTATGTTTTTCATAGCAGTTTTGGCATGCTAATGTTAGGTTCGATGAAACCTTGTTATGAGTACTTGCAAGTAATGTTTATGAAGCCCCTAGCATGTTTTGTTAAGTAACTTACATGCTTTATGTATTAGATTTTCGTTTGTGAAAAGAGCTCCTTGAAAATCTGGGCAAGGGAAATGCCCTGTTTTAAGTTGAGTAGGGGTTTTATTATGAAGATTTGAAGCATGCTAGCTTAGGTTTTTGAGTAAACCTTTGACGTGAATACATACATGGTAGTTTGGTGAAATTACCAGCATATTTATTTGAGCATGAACTACGGGTTATGTGGTAGTTTCGTTGCTATAAAGATGCATGTTCGAAAATTCTGGGTTGAGTATTTATGCCGTGTTTTTCAGAATGTTTGGTTGAGTACTGAGGTAAATGGACGATTTTGATGCACGAGAGTTTGCGTTTGGGGTGTAACTTTTATATGAATACACTCAGGGTAGTGTATTGTAGCACTTAGCATATTTGTTCAAACATGTGGTGTATCTTATATGCTAGATCGAAGGGTGTAAAAATGGGTGTTCGAGAATTCTGGAATTTGTGTTCTTGAACAGGACATCTCGATCGATCGGAATTCCATATCGATCGATCGAGCGAGGCAGAACCTTGGTATTGATGGAAGGTGTCTTCTCGATCGATCGAAAAGATGGGCCAATCGATCGAGAGACCCAGAATGTTGAAAAATATAAATTGTTATATTTTGTTTAATTTTTGATATCGGATTGTAATGAGACATCTAATATTCTGTTGTACACTGGTGTAGAGCCTTCACGGACAGCTACACAGCGCAGGGGATAGAGTCCTGCAACACACCACATTTTGGAAAGGTACGTAAGCGATGTACGGGCATCCCAACGGTAACATGTACTTTATGTTTGTCTATTTGACACATGATGAATGCAATGTGATGCATTAAGAGTATGATACATGTTATTATGCATCGTTGTTGCATATTATGCATTGTTGTTGCATATTGTGATGTGGAATAAAGAGGTGTATTCCACGAGTCAAGAGAGATCACAGTGTAGGTTTTAATGCTTACGCTTGTTATGTAGTAATGAAGCGGGGAGGATGGTACCGCTCATTATGAGATTATGTAGTAATGAAGCGGGGAGGACGGTACCGCTCATTATGAGATTATGTAGTAATGAAGCGGGGAGGATGGTACCGCTCATTATGAGATTTTGTAGTAATGAAGCGGGGAAGATGGTACCGCTCATTATGAGATGTTGAAGCAAGAAGCATTAAAATAACTGTTGATATATGACTCAAAAGCTATGTAAATAAAGAGGTGATATGTCATGACATTATTAAAGGATCCATAATTTCATATAATGTGTTTATTATGAGTTATGGTACAGGGACAACCAATGTGCGCTGTAAATGCTTGGAAATACAGGAAGTGCTTTGTATTTATGATTATGCATTTACGTCTTACATTCATATTATGTTGAATATGAATTATGATATGCTCATGTGTTGGGGGTTGTCTTTGTAGGTGCTTTTGATGATGAGAACCAGGGTCGGGGTTGATATGCTGAGCTGTAAGGAGTGCTACAGGATTAGCATGTTAGAGAATTTTTTTGTATAGCTTCTATAAGAAGTAGAGTAAGACTATAATGTAGTACCTTTTGTAGGAATATGTGAAATTCCTTTTGAAACTTTTGGTACTGTAATCTCTTAAGCTCAGGTTAATCAACACGACTTATTACTCTGATATATATACACATGAATGATTAGTTCTCTTAATTGCACCTTAGTATCTTGGTTTGATAACGGGGTCTCACAACCATTGCCGAACCATGAGGACAATGCTGAAGTCCAACAAAGTCACGCGGAGGAAGTCAATCCCACCCAAGGTGGCGGGGACCCGGAGATGCAACAGAGAATGGAAGATATGTGGAATGAAATCCAAGGTTTGAGACAACATGTCGGGGAAAAGGCCTACACCCACAAGAAAGAAAGTCCCTTCTCCCAAGCCATTTTGGAGGAGGAACTACCATCTAACTTCCGACAGCCTAACATGGGAGAATACGATGGGAACACCGACCCCGAAGACCATTTGGGAAGATTTGATAATGTGGCCTTGTTGCATCGATACTCCGACGGAGTCAAATGTCGGGTAGTTCTGAATACATTAGTAAGGTCGGCTCAACAATGGTTCAACATGTTGAAGCCTAACTCAATAATGTCCTTCCACGACTTCAGCTCAGCTTTCTTGCATCAATTTGCAAGTAGCAAAAAATATCAAAAGACTTCACTCAGTTTGTTTGTCATGAAACAACAAGATCAAGAATCCTTGCGGGAGTTTACCCAACGCTTCAACGGTGCTGCCCTAGAGGTTCCTTCAGCCACGCTTGATGTCCTTCTCAATGCTTTCACGCAAGGGCTCAAGGGCGGTGAATTCTTCAAGTCCTTGGTAAAGAAACCACCGAAAAATTATGATGAGCTCCTATCTACGGCGGAGAAGTATGTGAACTTGGAAGACGCGCAGAGGCAGAAGAGATTAAAGCAAAGGCCCGCTGAGAATAACAGGGAAAAGCTGGACAAGGGTGGAAGAAAGAGAAACATGGCGGAGAGGATGGATGATCGAAACTTATTCAGGGGGCATCTTCCACATATTCCCCTTGTCATGAGCCTAGACAGAGCAATGGATGTATGTGATAATAAGGGGAGATTGACTAGGCCAAATAAAGCAGAGAGAGGTCCAAGATTGCCCCCATCGGATAAGTATTGTGGATACCATCGAGAATATGGTCATTACCCATGATTGCCAACAATTGGGAGAAGAGGTTCAGAGGATCCTTCAAAGAGATCCGGAAATAAAAGCTATGTTGACGAGAACTAGGGAGCCCTACCAGCCAGGCGGGCCCCGAGCCCCGGCTCGGGCCAATCCTGGACAAAGAGAGCCAAGGTGGGAGCAACAAGGGTGGAATGCCCCTCGCGGCCATGTGGAAAGGAATGGAGGAAACAATGATCCGAATCGGGGAATGATACACATGATCTATGGAGGAGCAACCAATGGAGATTCTGGCCGAGCTCGCAAGGCATATGGGAGGAGGTTGGAAAATTTTGAGGTGTCAAGGAAGCAAGCACTACAACCAACCCCGTGATCAGTTTCGGTCCCGACAACATACGAGGCATTGTTACTCCACACAACGATGCCTTGGTAGTCACGGTTACTATAGCAAATTATGACATAGCAAGGATTTTCGTGGATACGGGGAGTTCCGTCAATATCTTGTTCAAAACAACCATGGACCAAATGCAAGTTGATGGATTCCACTTGGACCTAATCTCAACCCCTCTTTATGGGTTCACAGGACATGTGATCCAGCCTCTGGGTCAGATTGTCCTCCCCTTGTCAATGGGAAGTGGCCCTAGCCGAGTAACTAAGATGGTGAATTTTACAGTCGTTGACGCCCCCTCCTCTTACAATGGGATTATTGGGCGACCGGCCATGAAGGACTTCAAGGCCATAGCTTCTACCTATCACCAAAAGTTGAAGTTCCCGGCAGGAAACAAAGTTGGAGTACTTGGAGGAGACTAGGGTACAGCCCGTCGGTGTTATGAAAGTGTTGTAAAGGAAGAAGGAAAAAGGGCCCGACGGGAGGTTGGAGTGATAGGGAGCGGGAGGTCAGTTGCTCGGCATGCCCCGAAAGAGACTCCAACTGTGACAGAGGAAGAACCTTAGTTAGTGGAGCTTGGATCTGCTGAAAGAGTGACCAGAATAGTTGTTGACTTGGACCCGCAAGAGAAGGACGAGCTCATTGCTTATCTCATTAAGAATCATGATGTGTTCGCCTGGTCTACTCAAGATCTTAAAGGTATAAATCCGAACGTCATGCAACACCATCTAAACGTGTTGGACGGAGCTCGGCCCGTAAAACAAAAGAAAAGACACTTCGGGGCAGAAAAAGATAAGGTCATCAAGGAGGAGGTCCAAGAGCTGCTTAGGGCGGGACACATTAGAGAAGTTCAATTCCCCACTTGGCTCTCAAATGTGGTCCTGGTGCCTAAGAACTCGGGAAAGTGGAGAATGTGCATTGACTTCCGAGACCTTAACAAAGCCTGCCCCAAGGACTGCTACCTGTTGCCTCGCATATATCAACTGGTGGACTCTACTGCAGGCCACCAATATCTATGCTTGCTGGATGCTTGTCAAGGATATCATCAAATTCCCCTTGCAAGGGAGGATCAGGCAAAGGTAAGTTTCATCACCTCAGATGGAACTTTTTGTTTTGTGGTTATGCCCTTTGGACTTAAAAATGCAGGGGTAACGTACCAGAGGTTGATGGACAAAGTTTTCTCAAAGCAAATTGGGAGAAACGTGGAGGTGTACGTAGATGACATCTTGATAAAATCAACGGATCGAGCTCACCTCATGACTGACCTTGGAGAGACTTTCTCCACCCTGAGGTCTTACGGACTAAAGCTCAACCCCCAAAAATGTGTGTTTGGGGTGAAGAGTGGAAAAGTTCCTGGGATACATTGTGACAGAGAGAGGTATTGAAGCCAATCCCGACAAAGTTAAAGCGATCCAGACTATGGCGTCCCCCACTGGTCTCCAAGAGGTACAACAATTAGCAGGGAGGATTGCTGCACTATCAAGGTTTGTGTCCAGGTCGGCCCACCGGAGTGTGCCTTTCTTTCGCACACTCCGGAAGGCTCAGAAATTTAAATGGGGAGCTGATTGCGAGAGGGCTTTTGATGAGTTAAAACAATATCTAGCCGAGCTCCCGGTTTTAGCCAAGCCGGGATTGGGGGAACGTTTATGGGTCTATCTCTCCGCAACTGAGGAGGCGGTGAGCTCGGTGCTAATCCGACAGGAAGGTTCAACTCAGCATCCTGTTTACTACGTTTTACATGCGTTAAAGGGAGCTGAGCTAAGATACTCGGGCTTGTAGAAGTTGGCATTAGCATTGACAATCACGGCAAGGAAACTAAGACCGTACTTCCTATCTCACCCAATCACGGTCTTTACCAATAGCCCTTTGGGAAAAATCTTAACTCATCCGGACGTGTCAGGTCGGTTGGTTAAGTGGACAACCGAGCTGGGGAGTATGACATCCAATATGAGCCGAGAAGAACTATCAAAGCGCAGGCCCTAGCTGATTTCTTGGTGGAAACCGTGCATCAGGATACCGAGGATCCTTGGAAAATATATGTTGATGGTTCTGCAACCAACGAAGGCAGTGGAGTTGGGGTAGTGTTGATTTCACCAATGGGGGACGAGATGAAGTTAGCTGTAAGGTTGGACTTCAAGGCTTCAACAATGAAGCGGAGTATGAAGCTGTTCTAGCAGGATTGCAAGCAGCTAAGAATGTGGGAGCTAGCCGGGTACACATCTTCTCCGACTCACAGCTGGTTGCACAACAGGTCAGAGGCGTCTACGAGACGAAGAATGAAAAGTTGATTGGGTATGCTCGTGCCATTGATCAAGTTAAAGAAAAATTTGTGGAAGTCATGTTTGAGAAAATTCCAAGGGAAGAAAATACCAAGGCTGATAGCCTAGCCAAGATCGTCAGCGCTCTCACTAGTTGGAAAAATCGAGATGGACACGTGGAGCTCGCCCCTTTCCAGGGTTCAGCACTTGCCGAGCTAGATGAGGGTGACTGGAGAACCGAGATTGAAAATTATTTGAAGGAGGGAAGGCTACCCGTTGACCCAAGGAAAGCTCATCAGATCAAGCAGAGAAGTCTGCGTTTTGTGTTGTTCGAAGGGGTATTGTACAAGAGATCATTCTCCCGCCTCTCCTCAAATGCCTGGGAAGAGATGACGTTGATTATGTCCTTAGGGAAATACACGAGGGGAGTTGTGGAAACCACTTGGGCGCCCATGCTCTGGCGCGAAAGGCCTTGCTAGCTGGGTTTTTCTGGCCTACCATGCAAAAGGACGCCATAACCCTCGTACTATCTTGTGACAATTGCCAGCGGCACAACAGACTCTATCACCAGCCTACCACGATGATGAAGGTGATCATACCGGCATGCCCGTTTGACCAATGGGGAATCGACATAGTGGGACCTTTTCCCCCGCTCCAGCCCAAAAGAAATTCTTGATAGTAGCCATAGACTATTTCTCAAAGTCGGTGGGGCCGAACCCTTAGCTAAAATTACTGAAAAGGACGTCATGAATTTTGTGTGGAAAAACATAGTGTGCCGATACGGAGTCCCACACATATTGGTTTCCGATAATGGAAGACAATTTCAAGGTGCCAAAATTCAATCTTGGTGCAAAGAGATGAAGATCAGACAAGCCTTTACATCCGTGGCTTACCCTCAAAGTAATGGCCAGGTGGAAGTGACTAACCGGTCTTTGCTCCAAAGTTCAAAAGCAAGATTAGGAAAAGCAAAAGGAAACTGGGTGGATGAGCTCCCAAGTGTGTTGTGGTCTTATCGAACTACTCCCAGAACAGGAACGGGTGAAACGCCTTTCAGCATGGTTTATGGCAATGAGGCGGTGCTCCCGGCAGAAAATAGGATCCGAGACGGCAAGGATTGTGCTTTACGATGAGGACAATGATCAAAGGCGAGCTGCTGATCTGGACTTCCTAGAAGAAAAAAGGGAAGCTGCGATGATTAGGATGGAAGCTTACAAGAACCGTGTAGCTCGGGGAAACAATCAAAGAGTAGTACCAAGAAATTTCCAGGTTGGAGACTTAGTGTTGAGGAAGGTACAAGAAGAACAGTGGGGAAAGCTGGACCCGAAATGGGGGGGCCCTTTTAAGATCATGGAGAAGTTGAGCTCGGGAGCTTATTACCTAGAAGACATGCAAGGCAAAGCTCTCAAGAGACCATGGAATGCCTACCACTTGAAGAAATACTATGTTTAGCCGTAGCTGTTACACCCGGGCTATGTATTTCTCTCCTTTCTTGTAATCGCTTTAATTTCAATTTCAATTTCAATTTCAATTTCAATTTCAATGAATGAAGAGTATCTGTCACTTGTCTTGTATACTTTTGCTAGGATTACGCCGAGCTCATTTGCCTTGGTTACGCCAAGTACCATTCAGGGGTGTTTACCCGACATGTCGCGGTTACGCCCGACAGAGGATCAGTCGAGTTGCGGTTACGCCGAGCTCATTTGCCTTGGTTACGCCAAGTGTCATTCAGGGGTGTTTACCCAATCTGTCGCGGTTACGCTCGACAGAGGATCAGTCGGGCTGCGGTTACGCCGAGCTCATTTGCCTTGGTTACGCCAAGTGCCATACAGGGGTGTTTACCCAACCTGTCGCGGTTACGCCCGACAGAGGATCAGTCGGGCTGCGGTTACGCCGAGCTCATTTGCCTTGGTTACGTCAAGTGCCATTTAGGGGTGTTTACCTGACCTGTCATGGTTACGCCTGACAGAGGATCAGTCGAGCTGCGGTTATGACGAGCTCATTTGCCTTGGTTACGCCAAGTGCCATTCAGGGGTGTTTACCCAACCTGTCGCGGTTACGCCCGACAGAGGATTAGTCGAGCTGCGGTTACGCCGAACTCATTTGCCTTGGTTACGCCAAGTGCCATTCAGGGGTGTTTACCCAACCTGTCGCGGTTACGCCCGACAGAGGACCAGTCGAGCTGCGGTTACGCCGAGCTCATTTGCCTTGGTTACGCCAAGTGCCATTCAGGGGTGTTTACACAACCTTTCGCGGTTACGCCCGCCAGAGGATCAATCGAGCTGCGATTACGCCGAGCTCATTTGCCTTGGTTACGCCAAGTGCCATTCAGGGGTGTTTACCCAACCTGTCGCGGTTACGCCCGACAGAGGATCAGTCGGGCTGCGGTTACGCCAAGCTCATTTTCCTTGGTTACGCCAAGTGCCATTCAGGGGTGTTTACCCAACCTGTCGTGGTTACGTCCGACAGAGGATCAGTCGGGCTGCGGTTACGCCGAGCTCATTTGCCTTGGTTACGCCAAGTGCCATTCAGGGGTGTTTACCCGACCTGTCGCGGTTACGCCCGACAGAGGATCAGTCGAGCTGCGGTTACGCCGAGCTCATTTGCCTTGGTTACGCCAAGTGCCATTCAGGGGTGTTTACCCAACCTGTCGCGGTTACGCCCGACAGAGGATCAGTCGAGCTGCGGTTACACCAAGCTCATTTGCCTTGGTTACGCCAAGTGCCATTCAGGGGTGTTTACCCGACCTGTTGCGGTTATGCCCGATAGAGGATCAGTCGAGCTGCGGTTACGCCGAGCTCATTTGCCTTGGTTACGCCAAGTGCCATTCAGGGGTGTTTACCCGACCTGTCACGGTTACACCCGACAGAGGATCAGTCGAGTTGCGATTACACCGAGCTCATTTGCCTTGGTTACACCAAGTGCCATTCAGGGGTGTCTACCTGACCTGTCACGGTTGCGTCCGACAGAGGATCAACAGAGCTATGGTCACGTCGAGCTCATCGACTTGGCTACGCCAAATCCAACACATGAGTGATTTACCCGAGCAGGGTTCATATTACATATCGTGGATCATGTATTTATTACTTGATCCTGGAGTTCTGCACCTACTTCACTAAGCGGATACCGAGTACATCAATCTCAAAAATTGGATCAGGTGGTGAATTGCCCTATTGGGGACAATCAGGAGCTCGCCCATGGCTACTTAGGCAAGTTAGATAGCTTGCCCGACAACCCTTAAGCTAGCACATGGCCGTCTCAGTGTGCTAAAAGAGCTCGCCATTCGCCCCTTTGAGCGAGCTTGATAGGACAAGACATGAGAAGCTTGCATGTGCTATGATTGGATAACCACCAAGTTCTTGGTGATTGACACCCAAGGTCTTGTCTATTCGTGAATAGATAAATAATCGGCGCATATGGTTCACCTTAATGTTACGTTGCAAGGTGAGCTATTGTTAGGTCGGGCTAAACATATTAACACAAAGTCAAGGTAGGAGTGCCCAAAACAACCAGAAGAAGCAAAATGGATGTCCAAATATAAGCATCTAGCAAGTCATTACAACATACGACAGGCTTTGCGAGAAAAAAGGAACAATCGTCAAACATCCGACTACATCCAACAGTCAACTAAAAATATTAGAGGGATTACATATAAGAAGTCATGACAAAATATCCAATCCAACTACATGTCAGGGGGAAGGCGAGAAGTCACATTCATGCTGTCAATAAAATCAGAAGGAGCCCCTTCCGGTGGATAGCCTTGATCTCGGAACAACTCCATGGTCTTCTCAAATCCAACCTCAAGGAAGCCAAATGCTTTAACCCCACATATCTCTTCGAACTCGGCCAATTTCAGGAACTCATCTTTGACATAGTCATGTTTCTGGGCAGCCTTTGCTTCAAAGTTTGATAAAGCTTCCTCGGTATCTTTGATTTTGGCCTGGGCTCTTTCTAATTTCTTCTTTAGGCTTGCGAGCTCGGCCTCAAATTTTTGGCGTTCCTCGGCGGCTTGGGCTTCCAGCTCCTCAACCTTTCGAGCATGTGCTTCTTTAGCTCTCTCAGCAGCTTCCTTAAGGTCGGCAATGATCACTTTGCTCTCCTTCGAGTCCTTCCGAGACAGCGTCCTGAGACTGTTAGTACGATAAGCCAGCTCACCGGTGAAGATAAATGCCTGATTGAAAAAAGAAAAGAAAAGAGAGAATGTAAGAAAATCCCGATAAATGGAATATGAAAACAATGGGCTCAGATAATGAAGGCGTAAGAAAATTACACGTACCTCGGCCATGCTGCTGCATGTCCGTCGCATAAGTTCGCTCAGTCCCAATGAAGCCAGAAAGTCAACATCTGGGCCGGAAGGTAGCTCATGCATCACAACTATTGCAATATCATTAGGACCCTGTCCCAACAAAGCGGCCGAGCTCTCGTAATGGTCGAAAGTATGTGCCTCCGGCGGACCCTCATCTTCCTCCGCATGGTGATCCTGAGGAGTCACCGACTTTGCTTCCGCAGCTTTCAACACTTTCTTACCCTTGGATGGGCGGGAAGAGGAGTGGCTAACATGTGATTTCCTCTTACGGGTGAAGGGCAACCTTCACCAGTATGTGAAGTAGTCGATCCCTCTCCTTTGCTTGCAATCTTGGAAAGAGGAGTAGGGATAGTGCCAGCTGCCAAGCCCTTCGCCTTCTTGTCAGCTTCGCGTTTGATAATGGCGAGCATAATTGCTTGACCTGCAAACGACGGAAGAGAATTAATAATATATTGAACGCAGATGTGGCTAATATAAAATGAGAAACTACCAGGTGAGCTTTGTAGTGGGACCCCGGCTGAACTCAAGCCCCAATGGCATAGGAGACCTTCAGTCATCAGGCGAGAAACATCGTAACTTTGTCCATTAATCACTTTTAAAATTTGACTGTAATCAGGATCATTTTTGGAACTGCGGGGGAGTTTGGGTATGACGGGGTTTCCATTATGCCACTGAACCATACATGGCCACCGGTGAGGAGGTCGAACAAAGAAGAAGTAGTTTTTTCCAATCGTTGACATTGGAGGGACAACGCTCGAGAAATTTGCCGGTTGGGCGAGAGGTCATGTAGAAGACTCCGTCGATAGGCTTTTAAATGAACATAAAGTGATAGAGGATGTAGCTTGAGACAGGAAGGCTGTGATGACCTGAGATTAGGGATGTTAATCCCGGATTGTTAATAACCCGTAAAGTTGTTTTACGTGGCGATTCGGAGTTTAATCGAGGTGTCGGGCCTTCTGGGCTCATTTATTTGGGCAGTTGGGATCGTTGGATCCCGAGGTTGAGATCGTATTCTCATTTCGGTGAAAACCTGTGAGTTGGGTTTTTAGTGTGACTCGGAATCTCGGGTGCTGGGTGTGGGCACCAGTAGGGGGTTTTTGAGTTAGAGAGAGAGTTTTTGAAAACAGATGATTTTTAATGAATCATGATGTATTTGTGGGGATATTAGTATTTCGGGGTATTTTTGCTATAAATACCAGTTGAACCCGAGATTTTAATTATCGGATCCATTTCAGCACCTCGTTTCTCTCTCTCCCTCCCGCGCATTCCCGATCCCCTTTTGACCCCCGCGCGTAAAAGTCGTCGGCCCGCCGCCGTCCGGCCGCCGTTCGGCGCGTGCCACCCGCCGTTGGAATCGTCTCTTCCAGGCGCTTCTATACATACCAACAATTTGAAGTTTGGTCGAGAATCGAGCTCGGATTTGCCAGAAAAGCGTAAGGTTCGAAAACTGGATTTCATCCGATTTTTGGGACGCGATTTTGGTATGTTTTTGGTACGATTTTTCTGATGTTTTTGGGGCGTTTTTTAAGCTGGTTTTGAGTCGATTATTTCAGACTTTTTGGTTCGAAAATATTGGTTAAATTTGGTTCGAATTTCAGCTCGATTTCGTGAGTTAGGGTTCGAATTTTGGGGATTTTTGACAAGGAGTGATGATTCTTGTTATGGATTGATTAATTCATGTTGTTGATGCATTATGATGCTTGATTGTGTTCGAAATTGAGGAATTGGATTCGAATTTAGGGCTTGAATCGAAAATTGGGGATTTTGGCTTGGGGATGATGATTTTCGTTGTTAATTGATTAATTCATGTTTTAGATGAATTATGGTAATTATTTGGGTTGGATTTGTGTTGTTAAGATTCGAAATTTGTGGGGAATTCTTGAGCAATTTTCGATAATGGTTAATTGTCGTGTGTTGACAATATTTTTGAGGGTTATGGGTGTGCTTGAGCATGGGTTGCATGATCGTGATTAATTGTGAATTAATTTATCGTGTTAGCACATCGTTCCTCGGAGCATGGAACTCGAGCAAGGTTTGGCTCGGACTTCGGAGATTAAGGTACGTTCGACGTACGAGCATTACTTTATGTGAGCAATTGTGAAATGCATAATGTGTTGTAATTGCATTAGATGATTGTGGGTATGGCTATATATATATATATATGTGACGATATGACTATGGAACGACCTAGTCTTGATATCGCTGCCACAAGTGTACGTAATACTAGAGTAGTATGACCTTATAAGAGGTATGGGGTACTGGGTTTATTTGACTATTGTAAGACATGTGAGATGTCTAAGTATAAATGAGAATTTGTAAAATAAAGGGCAGGGCATTTGAGATGCCTGAGAATGATCGTGGGATCATGTATTCATTGAAAGACATGTGAGATGTCTTCGTTAGGAGACATGTGAGATGTCTAAGTGAAATAGAGAATTTGTAAAATAAATGCTAGGCATTTGAGCTATCTGTGATTGGTAGCAAAGTTGAAAATCAGTGTTAGATATCGAGATATCTACGTTTGCATGTATAATGAATTTGGAATCATTAATTATTGATACTTGAAAATCAGGCATGCTATGAGTTAAATCAATGTGTTGATTTACTGATTTATGAGATTTGATGAGTTTGATGATTGTGAGAACAGGGACAGTACACGGAATCCCGGATGAGGATGTTGCCATCCAGGGAGTATCATTTAAATTCATTAATATTTACTTGTGTTGTAAATTATGAATTTCATTATTGTGATTATGAGATTTTGTGTATTGGTATGCTCACCCCGTTGGGGCTGTCTCTGTTGGGGCAGGTGAACAGGTGCATCGATGGCTATGGAGCTGGGCTCGAGCTGTTGATTGGATGTACTCACAGGATCGTGGTACCAGGGCTTGATGCAGCACGGTATCGTATATAGTACTTATATACACACGAGATTTATATACACATTTATGATGCTCGCATGTGAGCACGGATATTCTTGTATATGGGTTGTATATAAAGGCATGAGCCTTTCTCTCTTTCATTATATGTTGCATGCAATTGTGGTAGAATTGCTAATGATATGAGAGTCGTTAGTGTATTGTGTGGGTGTTGAGACCCATTTATGTCGTCATATGTGTGGTGTCTTCCCTGGCTGGGAATTTACTTGTGTACTATATTCTGTTGAGTATTGTGTATTCCCTGGCCGGGAATTATATTATGTGATGTGCTTGTGTTTTGGGATAGCTCAATTTATGGGGAGACTCTGCCCAAATTTTTATAAAAGTCCACAATGTGAAAAGTGGCAAAATGGGGATGGTAATGGGCAACTCTATGAGTCTATATGTTAGTAGAGATGATCTTATAGCGTTGAACATTAAAGAAATTTTGTAGTTGCCATTCAATGGTAAAGTATCATCTGAGCTTCCCGATTGGCTTTTTATTGAAAGCATGTGCCACACATAGTGGTTAATACACTAATTAAGGGTTAAGGGCTTGGGGTCCTTACATTAGTGGTATCAGAGCAGTGGTTAGCTCTTTGGGGCTGTTAAGGGCCTATGAAGTTATTGATAGCACATATTTATGCATGATGGCATTAATGTTGTATGTTGCTAATCATTGTGATTGCAGGAATCGTGTAGCATGAGATGGGATGGCATTAATGGTGATGTCTGGCCCTTCATGTATTATGTGGAAAGGTGAGACGTACGGGCTTCGGACGGTAAAACGTGTTACACCTTTGATTATGTATATCGTGGGTAGTGGACCCTTACATGTGATGGTATATGTGCAATGATAGTGATATATTGTGATAATGGAATCAATTGTTGTGCTTGATTATTGTGATAGAATTGATGAATGTTCCGGTAGCCTTTATCTCCGAGCGAGGGAGGTACTTGCCGCTGTCATGACTGAGCGAAGTAACATGCCGCTGTCATTGTCGAAGCGAGGGGTCCTAAAATTCCGCTGTTGTATTGGGACCGGAACAGTCACAATTCTAGTGATTAAAGTGGAATATTGTGATTATTGTGGAATATTGTGGTTATAACTGAAAAGTGATATTGATCATTATATTGTGAACTGTGGTGTTAACCTGGATGCAGGTACATGGAGCTAGTGGGAGTTCCGGTAGTTGTTATATTCGAGCGAGGGAGGTACTTGCCGCTGTCATATGAAGCGATGGTAATATGATATTTGCCGCTGTCATGTCTAAGCGAGGTAACATGCCGCTGTCATTGTCGAAGCGAGGGATATCATATGATGCCGCTATATGTCGAAGCGAGGGGTCCTAAAATTCCGCTGCTATAACAGGACCGGAACAACCACATTATCTATATTGATAGCGATGGTTCATGCCGCTATATCAATTGGCGATGGTTCATGCCGCCAGATATATTGATAGCGATGGTTCATGCCGCTATATTGACTGGCGATGGTTCTTGCCGCCATGGATATTGATAGCGATGGTTTATTCCGCTATATTGACTGGCGATGGTTCTTGCCGCCATGGATATTGATAGCGATGGTTTATTCCGCTATATTGATTGGCGATGGTTCATGCCGCCAGATATATTGATAGCGATGGTTCATGCCGCTATATTGACTGGCGATGGTTCTTGCCGCCATGGATATTGATAGCGATGGTTTATTGGCGATGGTTCTTGCCGCCGGATATATTGCTAGCGATGCCTCTTTCCGCTATTATGTGGACGATGATTCATGCTCAGGTGTATAGCGAGGTTTCATGCCACTTATTATATGACGAGGTATCATGCCGTCGATTCTATAGCGATGGATTGTGCCGCTATGTGCTCAGCACAGGATTTTGCCGCCTTCGAGCGATGGGTGCTGACTACGCACTATTATCGAGCGACGGAGACAGGTATGCCGCTATATTGATAGCGATGAGGTATGGCTTAGCACTATTGTGGATAGTATGTGTTGATTTGCTATATATGCCATGCATTTGATGATGAGATTATAGATGTCGTGTATTGACAGGTAACGTCGTATGTTTGACAATGTTAATTGAATGTCATGTGTTGACATATGCCGTCAGGGGATGACGATGACATAGTGGATGTTCTATGTAGACGTGTAGCGTCGTTTTGATGATTAATACATTTATGTTATGTATTTAGTTGTATAGTTGAGTGCCGATGGTGAGCACATGGTAGAGTCTGGGTCACTAGTTGACGAGACCTTTCGTCGAGCAATGATACCCTTGAGTATGCTCGTTAATTTGGCTAGGGCCAAGTGATTGGTGGTAAGAGTAGTCATTGAGGAAACTACTCGCTTGTGTTGTGATGTAGGGTAGACATGGTTGCACCCACCCTGAGGGTGTGGGATAAGTCTTATCGGACTATGATTGTATCATAAGTGAGCAAGGACACCGGGTTGTCCATTGTGCTTGGTATTTTAGAGGTATGTTGGGCGATGACACATTACTCTAACAGTTTGTACGGTATGGCATACCGAGATGGAACATATCGTTTGTTGGTGGACCTGATATGAACCTATGGAGACAGCACTTTGCTAGCCAGATATCGTAGTGATGATATAGTGTGCTTGTTGGGGCCATGATACTGCTCGTTGGAATCAGGTTTGGCAAATCGTAAAGTGATACGATGTGGATTATGGTGGACTTTAGTAGTCACCACGTCATTTGAGGTTGAGGTTGTGCATGCCTCACTGAAACGTGTATACGTTGATGTTAAATCTTGGTGAGACTTGTCTGGGACAGCTCATAATGTTGAAGTACCAACAAGAGAGTCATCAAGTCGTTGTTGACTCGATCTAGGGAATCCGTGTACTTGGGATGCAATGGGTGTTATTGTATCCAGTTTTTCTTTCCGAACGGTGGTTCGAGACTTGTGGATCTCGAGTTCGATGGCTCTTCCCTTGTGTGGAAGGAGGTAGTATTATACCTATTTGGGAATCTTTGAAAGATTCGGTAAGTTGGTACGTGTGGTGTTGATTTTGGGAATCACGCCGTGTTATTGATCGTCGATTATCATTCTCCACTGCAATGGAATGACTCAGAATTGACAGTTGTGTTTGGGGCTCGGGGGTATGTTGGAGATACCCGAGCCAAGTGCATTGAGTATGCATGTGATGCTAGTTTTTGATTCCCTTTTTGTCAAGCATAGAGTTATGCTATTTTGGATGACTAAATCTCTGATGAGAGATATTGAACACCTTGAGATTGGGAATCTCCATGTCACGATAATTATGAGAATCAATCGTGTAGTTAGTTGACCCCCTTTGAGGAGGGATTATCTTGTGTGGGTTGTGGTGTTTCCTGGTTGGTGTTTCCTCCGAGTTATGCGATAGCCTTCCCAAGTTTGGATTGTTAAATCCTGGGATTATCAAGGGATGGCAGGAATTCAGAATTTATTGAGTGTCGTTGTCGACACAAGCGTTGAGGATGCAATGTGTTTATTGCATGTCCTTTCAGAATTTGAACTCTGTGGAGTCTCGATGGGTCACTTATGATCAGGATGTGATCCTTGGAATATCCGGAGGTGGACATCTTGTGAGATGTCTCTTGTGTGAATCTGTGGCCGTGCGTTGCCAAGTTGAGTTGCAATGATGCGACTGCTCATTTGATGGAGGAGGTTTGAAAGTGGAAACTAGGTCTGGTATGGATATACCGTGGAATGCTAGTGTTTTCCTCGTGATGATGGGTGTTAGACATCGTGAGTCATGATAGGGATGTCTTTGAATGATATCTACGATAGAATCGGGAGCGATTCGAATCCTTGCAGTTTCAGTTGACTAACTGCTTTTGGACTGTTAGCGTTGAGTTGTGCTGACGCTCTTCGACGTTATGATGGATATGGGAGTCTATTTCACTCCAGAGTTTGACACGAGGTCAACGTTCTCACGGTTGAGGTGTCATCCAGGATGCGTTCTTACTAGTTGTATTAGAACTAAGGATGACTGTCCGATCTACGGTCGTAAGTATTTGTTGTTTTGCAGTCATGAGGGACTGACTTTTGGGATGAACCGCATCGAGGTACGTTTTGCCTCTTGGGTGATGAGTTGGTGTTGGTTTTGGTATGTCGCTCTGTTTCAGAGTTCGATGTGAGATAAGTATCCTCGCGGTTTTTAAGACAATTCTGATATGGTCAGGAATCGAGGTTATGGCTTCATGTTGTTGTGTAGCCCGGGTGTTACGTGATACACCGGTGCTAATTTCGAGGACGAAATTCTTTTAGTGGGGGATATTGTGATGACCTGAGATTAGGGATGTTAATCCCGGATTGTTAATAACCCGTAAAGTTGTTTTACGTGGCGATTCGGAGTTTAATCGAGGTGTCGGGCCTTCTGGGCTCATTTATTTGGGCAGTTGGGATCGTTGGATCCCGAGGTTGAGATCGTATTCTCATTTCGGTGAAAACCTGTGAGTTGGGTTTTTAGTGTGACTCGGAATCTCGGGTGCTGGGTGTGGGCACCAGTAGGGGGTTTTTGAGTTAGAGAGAGAGTTTTTGAAAACAGATGATTTTTAATGAATCATGATGTATTTGTGGGGATATTAGTATTTCGGGGTATTTTTGCTATAAATACCAGTTGAACCCGAGATTTTAATTATCGGATCCATTTCAGCACCTCGTTTCTCTCTCTCCCTCCCGCGCATTCCCGATCCCCTTTTGACCCCCGCGCGTAAAAGTCGTCGGCCCGCCGTCGTCCGGCCGCCGTTCGGCGCGTGCCACCCGCCGTTGGAATCGTCTCTTCCATGCGCTTCTATACATACCAACAATTTGAAGTTTGGTCGAGAATCGAGCTCGGATTTGCCAGAAAAGCGTAAGGTTCGAAAACTGGATTTCATCCGATTTTTGGGACGCGATTTTGGTATGTTTTTGGTACGATTTTTCTGATGTTTTTGGGGCGTTTTTAAGCTGGTTTTGAGTCGATTATTTCAGACTTTTTGGTTCGAAAATATTGGTTAAATTTGGTTCGAATTTCAGCTCGATTTCGTGAGTTAGGGTTCGAATTTTGGGGATTTTTGACAAGGAGTGATGATTCTTGTTATGGATTGATTAATTCATGTTGTTGATGCATTATGATGCTTGATTGTGTTCGAAATTGAGGAATTGGATTCGAATTTAGGGCTTGAATCGAAAATTGGGGATTTTGGCTTGGGGATGATGATTTTCGTTGTTAATTGATTAATTCATGTTTTAGATGAATTATGGTAATTATTTGGGTTGGATTTGTGTTGTTAAGATTCGAAATTTGTGGGGAATTCTTGAGCAATTTTCGATAATGGTTAATTGTCGTGTGTTGACAATATTTTTTAGGGTTATGGGTGTGCTTGAGCATGGGTTGCATGATCGTGATTAATTGTGAATTAATTTATCGTGTTAGCACATCGTTCCTCGGAGCATGGAACTCGAGCAAGGTTTGGCTCGGACTTCGGAGATTAAGGTACGTTCGACGTACGAGCATTACTTTATGTGAGCAATTGTGAAATGCATAATGTGTTGTAATTGCATTAGATGATTGTGGGTATGGCTATATATATATATATGTGACGATATGACTATGGAACGACCTAGTCTTGATATCGCTGCCACAAGTGTACGTAATACTAGAGTAGTATGACCTTATAAGAGGTATGGGGTACTGGGTTTATTTGACTATTGTAAGACATGTGAGATGTCTAAGTATAAATGAGAATTTGTAAAATAAAGGGCAGGGCATTTGAGATGCCTGAGAATGATCGTGGGATCATGTATTCATTGAAAGACATGTGAGATGTCTTCGTTAGGAGACATGTGAGATGTCTAAGTGAAATAGAGAATTTGTAAAATAAATGCTAGGCATTTGAGCTATCTGTGATTGGTAGCAAAGTTGAAAATCAGTGTTAGATATCGAGATATCTACGTTTGCATGTATAATGAATTTGGAATCATTAATTATTGATACTTGAAAATCAGGCATGCTATGAGTTAAATCAATGTGTTGATTTACTGATTTATGAGATTTGATGAGTTTGATGATTGTGAGAACAGGGACAGTACACGGAATCCCGGATGAGGATGTTGCCATCTAGGGAGTATCATTTAAATTCATTAATATTTACTTGTGTTGTAAATTATGAATTTCATTATTGTGATTATGAGATTTTGTGTATTGGTATGCTCACCCCGTTGGGGGCTGTCTCTGTTGGGGCAGGTGAACAGGTGCATCGATGGCTATGGAGCTGGGCTCGAGCTGTTGATTGGATGTACTCACAGGATCATGGTACCAGGGCTTGATGCAGCACGGTATCGTATATAGTACTTATATACACCCGAGATTTATATACACATTTATGATGCTCGCATGTGAGCACGGATATTCTTGTATATGGGTTGTATATAAAGGCATGAACCTTTCTCTCTTTCATTATATGTTGCTTGCAATTGTGGTAGAATTGCTAATGATATGAGAGTCGTTAGTGTATTGTGTGGGTGTTGAGACCCATTTATGTCGTCATATGTGTGGTGTCTTCCCTGGCTGGGAATTTACTTGTGTACTATATTCTGTTGAGTATTGTGTATTCCCTGGCCGGGAATTATATTATGTGATGTGCTTGTGTTTTGGGATAGCTCAATTTATGGGGAGACTCTGCCCAAATTTTTATAAAAGTCTACAATGTGAAAAGTGGCAAAATGGGGATGGTAATGGGCAACTCTATGAGTCTATATGTTAGTAGAGATGATCTTATAGCGTTGAACATTAAAGAAATTTTGTAGTTGCCATTCAATGGTAAAGTATCATCTGAGCTTCCCGATTGGCTTTTTATTGAAAGCATGTGCCACATAGTGGTTAATACACTAATTAAGGGTTAAGGGCTTGGGGTCCTTACAAAGGCCTAAGGTGCGGAATAACACATATGTGCTACAAATTAACCGGAAGGCATTAGAGGCAAGCTGACCTAAGTGAATGCCAAAAAACTTGCTAACATCTATGAAGAAAGGATCAAGGGGAAACGAAGACCTCAATCTAGCTGGTCCCTATGAAAGGTAGCAAACCCGGGGGGAGGCAGGTGAGGGCGATCTGTCGAGGTTGGGATAATGACATCATAATCGGCAGGAATGAGGCTGGTAGCGCTTATCGTGTACGCCCAAATTAACCCCACTCAATCCTCAAGATTGATAACAATAATGTAGTAGTGTGAGTAGGGATCGATCCCACGAGGAGGTGTGAATCTTTGTGTTAATGAAAATCAAAACAAAAGAATAATAAATGGGGTTGTGAAGTTGAATTATACTAATTAAAATTAAAAACAAAGATTAACTAATGAAAGCGATTCTTGGTATCGGTCGACTCTTCCTTGGAATTATCATCTATTTCATCGATTCACAAAAAAAACTCAATTTTACTTGAATATTCATCAATTGGAAATCTAATTCCTCCCTTACCTTAATTGTAGTCAAATAGAAAACAGCATTCAATTCAACTCTTATCAAATCTTTAACCAAAACTACAGCCGTTAAGATTAAATCAATGATAGTTTCAAAACTAGTAAGTTTGATGAATCTAATCAATAAAAACTACAGCCGTTAGAATTAATCATCCAATCGTTTTTCCTAAGAATTTAATAACACCAACAACAGGCAATTATCAATCTTAGTTGCTTCGTAAATTAGAGGGATCAAACGATTCCGTATTTGATATCTAATTTAGCGTTAGATTTCATGCAAGTTACTAGGTTGTCAATCCAATAAACAAACACAACAATCATATCAATAAAATCAGAAAAACTCTTGATACTCAATAAAATTGATAATTAAAGCGTAAGAATCTCCCCAAGATAAATAAAATCCAAGGATTTGTCTTCCTCAACCAAGAATTAAAACTAGCTAGACATAATCTAAGATAAAGCAATAAATAAAACAAAGGAAAGAAAACTAATCCGATCTCCGCTCGTCGAGGTGTCAATCCCGCCTTCGTTTCGATCTTCGTAGTGTTCTTCAACAAAATTGAGAGAAAAATTGTAAAACTATTCTAAACTACTCTACCCTAACTATCTAGATGGTTAAAAGGTCTGAATTTCGAGTATATATGTATTGGGAGGCTGATGGAGTAGGTTAGAATCCATGTGGGAAGGAAATAAATCAAGAATTTTAACTTTCCAAAATCCTATTGGCGTAATTACGTGTATAATGGCGTAGCTACGCCTACAGATGCCGTAGCGTTGGCGTAATTACGCCTAATAATGGCGTAATTACGCCTGTCATCAATTTTTCTGGCGAGTTTCGTATTTTGGCCGTAACTTTCTCGTCCAAACTCCGAATTCGATGAATCAGCTGTCCATGCGAAGATAACTCAAAGTTCTACAACGTTTCTATGGACCACATTTCCAAAACATGGCTCGAACATATAGAAATTTGAGGAGAAAAGAGCAACATGTGTCTTGGATTCTGGTTTTTTCCTCTTTTCTTCAACTTTATTGCTTCTTTCATCATTTTAGCTTGATTTCTTCACCTTTCCCTACATTTACACAAATATACGATTAGGTAGCATATGTATCAATTTATCCATCAAAATATACCAAATCGTAGACAATTAAGCGCAATAGATGTGTCTATTTCTAGTCACATCAGTGGCCCATAAATTGGAGGATAGGGATGTAGTCTTGGGTAAGTTTAGAGGAAATATTCTTATACCAACGTCCCTCGGCATGGGCCATTAATTCCTTATCAGAAAGAAATGGAAACTCGGGTCGAATCTGAGTATCAGACGGGCTACTAGTTTGGTCCGACATCTCCTCGTCAGAGGATGTATCGTCAAGACTATCAGACTGATCACTGGATGGGCCAGACTCTTCAGAAGTCGAGAGGTCTCCACGTGAGTTTGAATGCGAAGAGGAGGACATGGAGTAAAAAGAAAAAAAACAAGCAAGCAAATGATAAGTGCAAGAAGAACGAATACCTTCTGAATAGGCAAAAGATATTGTTTTAATCGAGCTAGGATTGAGTATATGGCTTGGACGTAGCTCGAAGTGCAGGACATGGCTCGGAGCTCGGACAATTTCGTGACTCTGTACTCTGGTATGTTTCACAGCTTAAATCGAATATGCCAACACCTGATATCAACATCGAAAAAATCATTGTATTGATCCATCTTATATGAAACATCAATCAAATCAAACTATGGTAAAAGAATAAGAGCAAATATTAATTCATTCAAAGTGCGTCAAACTCCGGTTTGCACCGTGTTAAGACGCGCGTCGAGCTTGGGCGTGTATGTCAGTGCAGGTGTGGCGCGCATAGCTCGGCCGAGCACATGGCATTGAGCTTGGCCGTAGATTGAACTCATCAATGTGCCGAGCTCGACCGAGCCACGAGGTGGAACAACCGCACAGCTCGGCGAGCTGTGCGTGAACGTGCACCAATCTCGCCCGTAGCTCGCCCCACGCACAGCTGCGCGAACTCGCCCGAGCATACAACCGCACGCGGGCGTGCGCCTACCCGAGCTTGCCCGAACTCGCCCGTGCATACAGCCGCACGCGGGCGTGCGCCTACCCGAGCTCGCCCGAGCTCGCCTATGCATACAGCTGCGCGCGGGCGTGTGCCTAGCTCGCCCCCACGCACAGCTGCCCGCAACCGTGCGCCTAGCCCGGATGTGAGCGCAGCTGCGCGCGGCCGTGCGCAAAGCTTGGTCATGTGTTGAGCTTGTTCGTAGGCTCTAGCATTGCTAAGAAATAATGTATATCTCCTACTTGGGAATTTCATCGAACATGTGGGGTACATGATTAACAAATGAAAATATTAAAGAGGAGCTAAGGTATTACCTTGAGGATGCAATAGCACAATGACGAAGGATTTTAGCTCAGACGAGGCACGATGGCTCGGAGGCAGCAACTCGGTTCAAGAGAGTTGCTAGTAGCTAGGAGCTCCACTTGAGAAACCTTAGGTGATAAAAGAAGTTGGGGAGCAAATGAAGTGAAGAGGTATAGAATGGAGTGGTGGTATTTATAGAGGGAAGGGAAGAATTTCAACCATTGATTGAACTCAAAACCAATGGCTAAGATGGTGTCTTGGGAAGCAAGGCTGCGGGAACTGAGGAGTTGACTACTTGACTAGTCAAGATCATGCATCCACCAACACCATCTAGTCAAGTTCAAGTCAATCATGTAAATACTTGCAAGATTTGGAAAAACTAAAAATAATAGTGAAAAAGTTGAGGGGAAGTTATTCGACGCCCACTCCAAAACCGTTCGAGCGACCCATGGGAATGTCATCCGCATCCGAGCTTTCACCTTCGATTTAGCTCGTATTTGATGGGGGAGTAGTGATACCCATACGGGTCAAGCCCATTAAAAAGCTCACGGGTCGAACCCAAACCATTGATCAAAATCAGCGGAGGACAAGGTGCGGGGAGTGCGAAGCTAGCCTTGCGTAGGGCGAGCCTCGCAGCTCGCCCGCACGAGGGGCTAGCTGCGGGCTCGCCCCGCCAGACAGGGGCGAGCATCGCAGCTCGCCCGCGCGAGGGGCGAGCTGCGTGCTCGCCCCGCCAGACAGGGGCGAGCACCGTAGCTGGACCCGCACGAGGGGCGAATTGCGCGCTCACCCCGCGAGACATGGGCGAGCCTCGCAGCTCGCCCGCACGAGGGGCGAGCTGCGGGCTCGTCCCGCCAGACAGGGGCGAGCACTGCAGCTCACCCGCGTGAAGCGAGCATCGCAGCTCACCCGCGCGAGGGGCGAGCAGCGGAGCTCGCCCCGCCAGACAGGGGCGAGCACCGAAGCTCGTCCGCACGAGGGGCGAGCTGCGCGCTCGCCCCGCGAGACCTGGGCGAGCCTCGCAGCTCGCACACACAAGGCGCGAGCTGCGATGCTCTCCCATGCGAGGAAGAGTTCGGAGCCATCCCTCGCAGATGCCTCATGCTTGCAAAGTATGGGATCGGAGCTCGCTCGTGTTGGGCGAGCTAAGCTTTGTAGCACGGCCTCGCAAATTAGATTCGACGTATAACCCATATCTCCAAGTACAAATCGGATCGTAAAAGCTGCAAGCATATCATACTAGGAAAGTGACATTCTCTGGTCCCCAGCACAAATCGGATCGTAAAAGCTGCAAGCATATCATACTAGGAAAGTGACATTCTCTGGTCCCCGGCACAAATCGGATCGCAAAAGCTGCAAGCATATCGTACGGGGAGAGTGACACCTACTCGTCCTCACCTCTAGGACCCTGGTCCCCACCCTTAGCTTCAGAAGATGTCCGTAGGCCCTGACACACGGTTAAATGTTGTATCATCTCCGTTTCCTATAAATATCAGGTTCGTTGACGGGAATAAGGTATTCACTCTACTCATAACTTAAACTTACTCCTCCCTTCTTTCCGATTTCTGACTTGAGCGTCGGAGGGGACCCGCCGGGACATCCTTTCCAGCACCCTTCTCACACTTGTTTGTGATTTCAGGCATCACCAGCACTCGGAGTCATTATTGGAGTTGCTCCCAACACCCTTCGTCCACCGGAAAGAAGACGTATCATTTTTAGTAAGCATCAAATATATTGTCTTCCTTATTTATTGAAAACCGGATATCTAACGGGCATCTGGAGCTCTTTTTGGACTTCTTGGAGTCATGCTTTCCGAGTTCATTTCAGACTAGTCTATATATAGTAACAAGGTGGACGATTTAGCTGTATCTCTCATTGAGCCTAAGGTTTGTTAATTGATTATAATAACTTCTTCGTTATGTATAGGTTGTGGCACTATTGACGCTTGTTATGGTAGTTTTGATAAATTTGGCACTTGGCATTCTTCCACATGTGAATAACTTTGCGCAGATTCTTGACTGCGTTTCTCCTTGGATTTATTCTACTGCCTCGTCTACAACTCGGATGGATTGGACGACACAACCTTCCGGCTCACACTAGACCCCGATCTAATGACTCTTATTGATTCAGGGAGCACACACAATATTGTGCAACCCCGAATAGCTGAATTGTTAAAGCTACCAATTTCGGTCCTTCCAAATTTCAAGGTGATGGTGGGAAATGGAGAATATTTGGAGTGTACTGGCCACTGTGTGGACATTAAAGTGATGTTAAAAGGGGACGAATTTTCAATCCAAATCTTGGTTCTTCCTATTCAGGGAGCTGATGTTATTTTCAGGGTGCAATGGCTAAGCACTTTGGGTAAAATAGTTGCTGACTTCTCAATTCCAAGTATAACATTTAACCATAGTGGAAAAGAAATCAAACTTGTGGGTGAACCAACCCTCACTATGACTACTCCATCACAATTAAATCGAATGATAGCTACTGGATCTGTCATATCCCTCCATTCAATTACCGGTGAAATTACACCTCCCTCCCCCACAATCATAGCCCAAACACCCACACCAGCTCCTGAATTACAAGACCTCCTAAAAAATTCCAACCCATTTTCAACACCCCAGCAGAAATTCCACCACCCAGAAATCATGATCACCAAATTCACTTACTACGAGAATCTCAACCCGTAAATGTAAGTCCATTCCGTTATCCCCACTATCAGAAGGAAATAATGTCAAAACTGATTGAGGAGATGTTGAGGGATGGTATTATACGGCCCAGTCGTAGTCCCTATTTCTTTACCGGTGTTGTTAATTCGAAAAAAAGATGGAACGTGGAGATTTTGTGTGGATTATCGAGCTCTTAATGCCGTGACAATTCGTGATAGGTTCCCTATCCCTACTGTGGACGAAATATTGGATGAACTTAAGGGAGCGACTATATTTTCCAAGATGGATCTACGATCAGGGTATCATCAAATCCGAATGGAACCCCAGGATGTGCATAAGACTGCCTTTCGAACATGTGACGGGCACTATGAATTTCTTGTCATGCCTTTGGGCTATCAAATGCACCCTCCACTTTTCAAGCGGCCATGAACGAGTTATTTAGGGAATTCTTGCGGTTTGTACTTGATTTCTTTGACGACATACTTATATATAGTTCAACATGGGAGGCTCCCATGAAACACTTGAATCAGGTTTTTTATCTACTGCACAAACATAAATGTTATGCAAAATTGTCAAAATGTGTTTTTGCAGAGAGTAGAGTTCATTACTTGGGACATATTATTACAGGTGATGGGGTTAGTGTTGATCCAGACAAGATACATGCAATTGTTGAATGGCCAATACCTACCACGATTACGACCTTACGTGGATTTTTAGGCCTAACAGAGTATTATCGGAGATTCGTCAGGAACTATGCGGCCCTTGCCTTCCCTCTCACAGATTTACTAAAATCCGGTCAATTTACATGGAATCAAAAGGCAACATAAGCATTTAATCAACTCAAGCTTTGTATGACAAGCTTACCGGTACTAACACTACCTGATTTTGCACAGCAGTTTGATCTCACCACCGATGCAAGTGGGATGGCGATTGGTGCAGTCCTATCACAAAAGGATCATCCCATAGCCTTCTTCGGTAAGAAGGTGAATCTCAGAATGCAATCCATATCCACCTACAAAAGAGAGCTATATGCAATCACTAAAGCTGTATTGGGGAGAAAATTTGTCATATACACAGATCAACGCAGCATCCGACATCTAATCACTCAAACGGTACAAACCCTGGACCAACAAAAATGGGTGACAAAGCTAATGGGGTTTGGTTACGAAATTAGATACAAACCAGGAAAAGAGAACCAAGTAGCAGATGCATTATCTCGGACTGACAGACCTTTGTATGCCGCTATCACTTATCCTACCCTGTCGTGGCTCGCCAAACTCCGTGATTTTTTTTCATCCACAAAAATAGGGCTCCAAATCCTGCAAAATATCCAATCAGACCCCATAACCAACAATCTTATCAAATCAGTGATGGTCTGGTATATTTCAAAGGGAGAATTTTAATACCTGAGGAGTCGGAGTTACAAAACCAGCTGCTAACGGAGTAACATTCTTCTCCAGTGGGCGGCCATTCGGGCATCAAAGGAACCTTGTCAAGACTCGCCTTCACTTACTTCTGGCCTGGAATGAAAAATCAAATCAGAGATTATGTCAGACAATGTACTGTCTGCCAACAAAATAAACCTACCAACCACAAACCATATGGCCTACTCCAACCCTTGCCAATACCTACTAAAGTTTGGGATGATTTGAGCATGGACTTCATCACTCATTTACCAAATTCTTACGGGAAAACTGCAATTTGGGTTATCATAGATCGCCTCACCAAATTTGCTCATTTTATCCCTCTCCCAACCAAATACTCGGCTGCCTATCTTGCTTCCATCTTCCTCAATGACATATACAAGTTACATGGGCTTCCACGCACCATTGTGCCTGACCGAGATCCTTTATTCTTAAGCCATTTTGGAAGGAGTTATTCACCCAGTTGGGTACAACTTTGAATTTCAGTAGTGCATATCACCCAGAGTCCGACGGACAAACTGAGGTTGTTAATCGAACACTCCAAACTTACTTGCGTTGTTTTGTGTGCGACGAACCAAAGAATGGACTCGTTACCACTCTCTATCAGAGTATTGGTATAATTCAAGCTATCACTCAGCAATACACGACTCCATTTGAGGCCCTTTACGGCATACCACCCTCTACCCTACCACATATACCCCTGGAGCATCTTCAAATGCAACCATCGATACAACTCTAACCACTAGAGACACCCACATATCCGATCTTCATGGCATCCTTCATACGACTCGACAACAGATGCAACACCAAGCAAATAAAAAAAGAGAAGAGAGGATTTCAAGTAAATGACTTGGTGTTTGTCAAGCTCAGAGCGTACCGTCAAGTGTCATTACAGGCCCGTGGTTCTCCAAAATTGTCTCGGCGTTTCTATGGCCCCTTCCGGATCAACTGCAGAATCGGTGCCGTAGCTTATGAATTGACACTTCCGACGTCCAACCGCATCCACCCCGTTTTCCATGTATATCTATTGACACCTGTTATGGAGATCCACCCCTAGTCCCATCTGTTGAATAAATAGATAGATAGAGATCGTTATGAGATAAGGAGATAAGATAATCTTTGTATTTGATTTATTGGAGTGTTTTCTTTTCTTAGGACTCTTTAGTATTAGGAGTCTATATAAACCTACATTGTATCTCTTCTTTGATATAGTTTTGAATAAAGAGTTCCTAGTTCTCTTAAAACTTATCTTTCTACATGGTATCAGAGCCATTAGATCTTATACGAATTTTTGTTTCCCAAGGTTTTCGCGGCTGTTACTGTGCGCGGCTACTGTTCACGTGACGCGATTACTGTTCATGGCTACTGTTCACGCGGCAGAATTACTGTTCACGGCTACTATTCACACGGCAGAATTACTGTTTGCGGTTTTATTTATTTTATTTTTTTTGTACAATTCTTGACTGCCCATCGCACATATGGCTTCTACAAATTCTTCCTCCTCGGCCACCATAAATTCTACCACTACATTCACCCCACCAACACTTACTGATTTTTCTTCCAATCCTATTACGAATCATCGGTTAAGTGGACTCAATTACCTTCAATGGTCTCAATCGGTGAGGATGTTTATTCGAGGTAGGGGTCGAGATGACTTTATTTCTGGCTCAAGCCGCTGCCCTGTCAAAACTGATGAAGCCGCGTTTAAAACATGGAATATCGAAAATAATATGGTGATGTCATGGCTTATCAATTCCATGACACCCGATATTGGTGAACAATTCCTATTGTATTCCACGGCCAAATCAGTTTGGGATGCTGTCAGGGATACTTTCTCCAGCAAGGATAATATCGCCGAGCTGTTTGACATCGAAAGCCGCATTCAGGCGCTGAAACAGGGGGAGTCCACCGTTACCCAGTATTTCACAGACCTTACAAGATACTGGCAACAACTGGATCTTTTCGAGTCCTATGAGTGGAAGTGTTCTGATGATGAATCAATTCACAGATCCATCGTCGAAACTCAACGCCTTTTTCAATTTTTATTGGGCCTCAACACCAACCTTGATGATGTTCGGGCACGGGTTCTGTCCATTAAGCCCCTGCCTCGGCTGCGTGAAGCCTTCTCCGCCATGCGCCATGAAGAGAGCTGAAGGAAATTAATGATGAGCTCTCCGACTGGTACCCAGTTAATTGAGGGATCAGCCTTGGCAGCACCAAGAACCCTTCCTGGTGCGGCACCTCAACAAGATATTGCTTCTCATCACACTGGCTCGGTTGGGCAGCCTTCCGGTTCCTCCAATAATATGCGTAATGGTCTCCCTTGGTGTGAAAAATGCAACAGACCTAATCACACTCTTGACACTTGTTGGAAGATTCATGGTGTGATGTCCGGAATTTACTGGCATTAATCCCGGTGTAGTAATAATCCTTAATGGATTTTAATTGTAGCATTTGTGTATTAATTGTGGTTTTGGGTCTCCCGAGGTTGTTAAATCGGGCATTTGGAATCGCTGGATCCAAAGGTTAAGATTGTATTCTCATTCCGGTGGAAAACCTATGA
Source organism: Haberlea rhodopensis (assembly GCA_907163345.1). Lineage (NCBI taxonomy): Eukaryota > Viridiplantae > Streptophyta > Magnoliopsida > Lamiales > Gesneriaceae > Haberlea > Haberlea rhodopensis. The sequence goes on along the minus strand of CAJQUN010000004.1, from coordinate 22,397,732 downwards.
GTTGGGTTTTCGGTGGGACTTGGAGTCCGGGGTGCTTTATGTTAGGGCTGGTATGAGGATTTGGTGTTGGAGAGAGAGTTTTTGAAATAGATGATTTTTAATGAATCATGATGTATTTGTGGAGGTATTGGTGTGTTGGGGTATTTTTGCTATATATACCCGTTGGACTCAAGATTTCCGTCATTTGGCACGGAATCACTTCTCTCCCTCTCCTCTCCCCCCTCTTATTGTGTAACCCCCCTTTCCCCTAACCCTCATCTTTTCTCTTTGGAGAAAAATGACCGGAGGCTCGATTTAGGAGCCGGATTCTTCGAAGATAAGTTGGTAATCTCCTTCTCCTCTCTTGTAGCTTTGATTTGATTGTATTTTGTTGGATTTGGTTGAGTTTGGGTTTGATTTGGTTTGGGTGATTTTGGTAAAACTCATAAAATCTTTTGGGTTTGTTTTATTTTGGGTTTGTTTTATTTTGGGTTGAGCACCCTTGTTGGAGGTCCTTGTGTGTAGTTTGGTTGTGGTTTTGAGTTGGGAGGAGTTGGGGTATGATTTATGGAGGTTTCAAGCTTTCAAAAATGGTGTTTTTCGGGTTGCAGGTAGCGGCGATCGATCGCCCGTTTTTGGCGATCGATCGCGCGCAAGCAGTAGGCTTATCAGCAAGGTGGCGATCGATCGCTACTTTTGGGCGATCGATCGCCTCGCACCAGTAAGTTCTGGCGATCGATCGCTATATCGAGCGATCGATCGCCGAGGGGCTAGCGATCGATCGACCGGCATAGCGATCGATCGCCAGCAAGGTTTTGTTGGTTTTCTTGGCTTTTTCGTGGGATTTTGGGATTCGTGACTTAAATGGTCGGCCTCCGGGGCAATGTTCACATTCCAATGAGAATGTTAGACTTTTAAAATTGTAAGACCCCGTTATCTCAAACATACTATTAGGTGCAATTAGGAGAATTAAACATATTTAATTAGAGTATTTAAATCGTGTTGATAAAATGAGCTGAAGTCTACATGTAAAAAAAAAAAGACATGCCAAAATGACTTGTTACACTCTTTAACAATTTGGGCGAAGCTACTTCGACTGTACTCCTAGTAGAACTATACAAAATAGGTCTTTATCTTGTTATCTTGTAGCACTCCTTACAGCTCAGCTTATCAACCTGACCCTGATTCTCCTTAGTAAAAGCACCTACAAGAACAACCCCAACACATGAGCACATCATAATTCATATTTAACATAATATGAATGCAAACGTAAATGCATAAATCATAAATACAAACACTTCCTGTATTTCCATCGTATTTACTACGCCCATTGGTTGTCCCTGTACCATAACTCATAAATAATCAACATATGAAATTATGGTTCTTAATAATGTCATGACATAGCTTACTTCTTAAATCCTTACTTCAATCCTGAGTCATTTATCACTAGTGTATTTCAATGCTTCTTACTTCTCCACGTAAGCGGAATTCTTCCTCGCTTCTTATGGAAGTTCGCGTAAGCATTAAAATCCTCACTAGGATAACCTTGACTCGTGAAATACACCTCTTATATTTCACAACATACATATGCAAAAACGATGCATATCAACATGTATCACATCATGATGCACTATCTTATGCATATCTTGATTTACCTTGTGTTAAATAAATAAACACATAATACATGTTACCGTTGGGATGCCCGTACGTCGCTTACGTACCTTTCCAAAATGTAGTGTGTTGCGGGACTCTATCCCCTGCGCTGTGTAGCTGTCTGTGAAGGCTCTACACCAGTGTACAACACAATATTAGATGTCTCATTACAATCCAATATCAAAAATTAAACAAAATATAACAATTTATATTTTTCAACATTCTGGGTCTCTCGATCGATCGGCCCCTCTTTTCGATCGATCGATAAGACGCCTTCTTTCAAAGTCAATGTTCTGCCTCGCTCGATCGATCGAGATGGAATTTTCGATCGATCGAGATGCTCTGTTCGAGTAACACAAATCCAGAATTCTCGAACACCTATTTCCATACCCTTTAATCTAGCATATAAAATACACCACATGCTTAAACAATCATGCTAGTAGCTATAATACACTACCCTGAGTGTATTCATATCAAGATCATACCCCAAACTCAAACCCTCATGCATTAAAATTACCCATTTACATCAGTACTCGACCAACCTTTCTGAAAAACAGGGCATAGGTACTCAGCCCAGAATTCTCGAACATGCATCTTTATAGCAATGAAACTACCACATAACCCGTAGTTCATGCTCAAACAAATATGCTGGTAATTTCACCAAACTACCATGTATGTATTCACATCAAAGGTTTACTCAAACCTAAGCTAGCATGCTTCAAATCTTCATAACAAAACTCCTACTCAACATAAAAACAGGGTACATCCCCTGCCCAGATTTTCGAGGAACACTTTTCACAACTCGAAATCTAACACATAAAGCATGTAAGTTACTTAACAAAACATGCTAGGGGCTTCATAAACATTACTTACAAGTATTCATAACAAGGTTTCATCAAACCTAACACTAACATGCCAAAACTGCTATGAAGAACATATATGCATAAAAAAGAAAAAGCTGGTGAACCAGCGTGATTCCTCACCACTTTTGCTCTTCGATTTTCGTCAAGAAAAGGTAAGTAAAATCCGATCTCTTTCTTCCTAATAGCAGCTCAAATTGCAGACGAAAGGAAGGAAAGAAGAAGAAGGTTTTTGGAAGAGCTAAAAGTGAAAATATCTAAGTGCAAACTAGCCTACTTGGCCAACACCTTTCCAGAAAAACAGGGGAGGGGCGTGGGTTGCTGCAAGTGGGGGTAGGGTGGTTGCATGTAGGGTGGTTTTGTGGTGTTTAATTGTGTCCCGGTATTTCATACGATGTATAAAAATATCTCCCCTTGATATTTTATAATTTTACCACATCAATACAACAATTAAAAACACCTAACATGCTCCCTAAACCACATCATCAAAATAAATATAACGCCCTCACATAAAACATGCCTTTAACACATAGGCTCACAATTAACAACCCTTAATTGCATGATTACACACATAATCATTTCGGGGATATCACAAAAATGGTTTGGTTGGAGCCAAGATAAATTAAACGGAACTCTCGGTTGAGTTTTTGGCTATCTTTTAAGCTTGTAAAATGGTTTACTTTGGGTGTTATGCATGCTTAGCCGGGTGGCTTTTATTTTGGTAATCGTCAGGGATGGACGATATGTTTGGGAGTTTTGAACGTACTTGGGCACGTGGTTGCATGCTTATACTTGATTTTGAGTTGTTTATGTATTTTAGCATCTATTTCTCGAGGCATGGAACTCAAGCAAGGTTTGGCTTGGACTACGGAAACTTAAGGTACGTATGACGTACGAGCATAGCCTATAATAATGTTGCAACTGTGAAATGCATGGTAGGTGATAATTGTATTAAATGGGCATTGGAACACATGGCGTGTGATAATTGCATTAGGTGGACATTGAAATATGTGGCATGTGGTAATTGCATCGAATAGGTATTGAAATGCATGGTGCATGATACTTGCTATAAATGGATAACGATATGCTTGGTAAATGGTATTTGCCTCAAATGGATTATACATTGGGAACCATATGGTGCCGCTATTGAGCTAGCAATGATTTGGGATGCTGTCGCCGTTGAGCGACCATCGGTTATGTCGCCGCTATTGTTGAGCGTGCGCGGGGTTTAGAATGCCGCTATTGTGGAGCGAACAATGAAATAGGACCATGGAATCATTAGTTAGATATATGTGAGATCTACGGTCCTTTATATAATGATTTTACCATATTGATTATAGAACTGGCATAATAGAACGGTATTAGTTAATCTACGTGACGATTAAGTGGCTTTGGAATTTGATGAGTTTGATTGTTTTGAGAACAGGGACAATGCAGGGGATCCCGGATGAGGGTGTTACCATCCAGGGAGTATCTTTTATATTATGGCATTTACATTCTAAAAATTATGAATTGCAATGTTATGATTATTGGATTGGTGGTATTGGTATGCTCATCCCGTGTGGGGGCTGTCTCTGTTGGGGCATGTGTTACAGGTGTAGTAGCAGCTTTGGAGTCGAGCTCGGCTGTTGATTGAAGTACTTCCAGGATCGAGGTACCCGAGCTGGTTGAACAAGTGCATAGATCCAGAGTTGAGATCGAGCTGTGCTTGGGATGGTGCTTCAGGATTGAAGTGCCAATAATGGTATCCGGTAGAGTGTTTTATACATTAGAGACACGCGTGTTCATTGGGTGCTCTTATGTGAGTACATATTACGTGTATATGGAATGTATAAATGGGTTATGGCTCTTCTCTATTCATTCATGGTTTGCATGCAATTAAATATGAAATTGCCAAATGAGCTGAGAGCATGTTAGTGTATTATAAAGGTGCATGTTATATAAATAATCGTGTTGGGGAAATTGAATATTATGCGGATAGAATGCAAGAAATTTTCTGGTTAGCATATGGTGTTGCACTTGCACATGGCTTTTCCCCATGTTAGTATGATTATATGCACTAATGGTATGGATCAATACACTAATAACGGGTTAAGGGCACGTGGGTCCTTACACATGGTAAACCGGCAAACTGGAAATCTTTCCGTCAGCGGCGTGCTCAAGTTGCCCAATCTGACGGATCTGGCCAAGCTTCCCAACCCTTCAGCAAAGAGCAACTTAATGCCCTTCAAAATTTGTTGTCTAAAGCACTTCCATCCAACAACGCTCCGCCTCTTGGTGCTGGTAATCATGCTCATACCGGTATTGTTTCCAAAGCCTTGCTCTCACATCAGATATTATCAGATTATTGGATCATTGATTCAGGTGCATCTGAGTACATGACGGGGAATTTGAACATGTTTCAATCCTATCAGCCAAGCACTTCAGGTTGCTCTGTCCGGATTGCAAATGGTTGCTGCGTCCCAGTTGTTGGCACTGGTTCAGTACCCCTCTTGGAGGATTTGGTGCTAAAATCGGTTTTATATGTTCCTGATCTTGAGTGCAACCTGTTATCTGTTAGTCGCCTAAGTATGGATCTCAACTGTGTCACTAAATTCTTGTCTACCTCTTGTGTTTTTCAGGACTTGGCTTCGGGGCGGACGATTGGCAATGCTGAGATCTGTGCAGGCCTATACCTCATTCGACCCACTTGTGATGTTTCTTCTCAGTGTGCACGTTCATTTAATTCCTCATTTTCTATTAATTCTTTGAGTTTGAACAATGATATTTTATTATTACATTATCGTTTAGGGCATCCGAGTTTTTTGTATCTTGCAAAACTTTTTCCTTCGTTATTTCGCAATAAAAATTTGAATTCTTTCACGTGTGATGTTTGTCAATTATCTAAACATACTCGTCATTACTTCAAACCTATTATGTATAAGCCATCCCATCCATTCTCACTCATTCACAGCAATATTTGGGGTCCTTCCAGAGTTAAAAACGTCACTGGTTCTCGTTGGTTTTTACTGTTTGTTGATGATCACACTAGACTCTCATGGGTTTTCTTAATGAAAGACAAATCTGAAACAAGTGACCTTTTTAAGCAATTCAACACCATGATTCAAACCCAATTCTCTACCCGTATTCGTGTATTAAAAACTGACCGTGCCCATGACTATTTTAACTCCAACCTTGGCGCTTACACATACCCAAGGTATTATCCACCAAAGTTCATGTGTTGATACTCCTCAACAGAATGGGATCTCTGGGCGCAAGAATCGTCACTTACTTGAGGTTGCTCGCTCCTTACTCTTTTCCCATAATGTACCTTCTTGTTTTTGAGGTGATGCAGTTCTGACTGCCGCTTACCTCATTAATAGAATGCCCTCTCGTATCCTCAAGTTTGATACTCCTATAAAAACCCTTCTCAGGACTTATCCTACCTCGCACCTTTTACCGACTATTTCACTCAAAATCTTTGGATGTACTTCCTTTGTACACATCCACTCACATGCTCGGGGTAAACTTGACCCTCGATCGATAAAATGCATTTTTCTTGGTTATTCTCCCAACCAAAAAGGGTATAAATGCCACTCACCAATTCTCAAGCGTTTCTTCCATACCATGGATGTGACATTCTTTGAAAATCAGCCTTTTTATCCTCGTTCTTCGATTCCGGGGGAGAGCAATCTGAATGAATCTCAAAATCCAGCAGCAATCCAACCAACCATACCCACTATAGAGCCAACCATACCCATTATAGAGCCTTTCACAATCTCTCATCATCCACTTCATGTGCCTGAACCACCATTGCAGGTTTACTCTAGGAGGCATCGGGTACCTGAACAAATTCAGCCTTGTCATGACTCCTCCTTGGATCCACGTTTTGCTGAGAAACCACGAGGTAATATTGATCCTTCTAACCACAGTATTGATGATTCTGATGATAGGCCTATAGCAGTTAGAAAAGGGGTGAGATCATGCACTCAGAATCCTATATCTAAATTTGTTTCAACTGATCACTTATCTCCTACATATCGAGCTTTTGTGTCATGTTTAGATCAGGTCCAGATACCGTCCAATATTGAGACTGCTATGCAAGACCCAAATTGGAAATCTGTTGTCCTAGATGAAATAATAGCTCTAGAGAAAAACAAAACATGGCTCATTACTGGTTTACCTCCAAATAAGAGGACTGTTGGGTGTAGATGGATTTTTTTAGTGAAACATAAATCTGATGGGAGCATAGAGCGATATAAAGCCATATTAGTTGCAAAAGGGTATACCCAATCTTATGGCATTGATTATCAAGAGACGTTTGCTCCAGTTGCCAGGTTAAATACTATCCGAGTTCTTCTCTCTATTGCTGGAAATATGGACTGGCCCTTATATCAGCTTGATGTCAAGAATGCTTTTCTCAACGGAGATCTTGAGGAAGAAATCTATATGGACATTCCTCCTGGATTTGGGACTCAGTCTACGGTTAATAAAGTATGCAACTTGAAGAAATCCCTTTATGGCCTGAAGCAGTCACCCCGAGCTTGGTTCCATCGTTTCTCCACTGTTCTAAAGGGGAACGGTTACTTACAATGTCAGTCTGATCACACATTGTTTGTCAAAAATTCAGAGGAAGGAAAGATCACTATTCTTATAGTGTATGTTGATGATATTGTTCTCAGAGGAAACCACAATGATGAAATGACTCAGGTGAAAGCTCTACTTTCTAGGGAATTTGAAATGAAAGATCTAGGACATTTGAAGTATTTTTTAGGAATGGAAGTTGCTCAATCATCCAACGGTATCTTTATTTCTCAAAGAAAATATGTATTGGACCTCCTAAAGGAAACTGGAATGTTGGGATGCAAACCCATAGACACACCGATGGACACTAAAGTAAAGCTGGAAGCAAGAGAAGACAGTCCATTGGTTGACAAAGGAAGGTATCAGCGCTTAGTGGGGAAGCTAATTTATCTTTCACACACACGCCCGGATATTGGTTTTGTGGTTAGCGTTGTCAGTCAATTTATGAATAACCCAACCAAGGACCATATGGATGCTGTATATCGAATATTGAGGTATCTCAAAAGAAATCCTGGAAAGGGTTTGTTCTTCAAGAAGTCGACAAACAGAAGCGTCAAAGTTTACAGTGATGCGGATTGGGCTGGCTCTCACACTGACAGAAGATCAACATCTGCTTACTGTGCATTTGTATGGGGAAATATGGTAACATGGAGGAGTAAGAAGTAAACTGTTGTAGCTAGGAGCAGTGCAGAAGCAGAGTATCGTGCCTTGGCTCAAGGCATATGTGAAGGAATGTGGTTGAAAAGGTTGCTAAGTGAACTCAAGCTAGACAACAATCATCGAGTTGAAATGATGTGTGATAATCAAGCCGCCATAAGCATTGATAAAAATCCAGTGCATCATGACCGTACCAAACACATTGATTTAGATCGACACTTCATCAGTGAAAAGATTGAGAAGAGAATTATTGATCTCAATTATGTCTCCACTCACATGCAATTTGCTGACATCTTAACTAAGGCACTTCATCATCCTTTATTTGAAGACTTTTGTTCCAAGCTGGGCATGATAGACATATATGACCCTGCTTGAGGGGGAGTGTTGAATAAATAGATAGATAGAGATTGTTATGAGATAAGGAGATAAGATAATCTTTGTATTTGATTTATTGGAGTGTTTTCTTTTCTTAGGACTCTTTAGTATTAGGAGTCTATATAAACCTACATTATATCTCTTCTTTGATATAGTTTGAATAAAGAGTTTCTAGTTCTCTTAAAACTTATCTTTCTACACCATCCTCTCTACCATCACCAGATTCGGAGGAACATCTGTTTATCATTCCCCAAGCAATTGTAGCAAAATGAATAGTATGGAAAGAAGGGAAGAAGATAAATGAAGTATTAGTACAATGGCAAGGATTGTCGAGTGAAGAGAACACGTGGGAAGAAGAGGAGCCATTGAGTGCACTATGCCTTGGGGTCAATCCAATTGCGAAGAAATCCAACACCAGGATTCACCTCTTGACGCTGACACAAATACTGATCCAGGTCAATTGCAAGCGGCCTTGAGGACAAGGCCCATGTTTATGAGGAGGGTATTGATACAACCCAACACCTTTATCTAACCACCAACCCACTTCAAAAGGCCATCAGGCCCAGAAGAATGTCCAAGCATCCCAATTGGGTCCAAGATTATGAAATGTAATTATATTAGTCCTTTGAATAAGTCTGTCAGTTAGGGGATTGAAATGGTCAGAGTCAGTTTCTATTATTAAGTTAGTAGTTTGTTATTTCTCTATTTTTAGGTGATAATGTGTAGTGGACAAAAATAACACTGATGTAAATAGTGCATGCTGGAAATATGAAAAAGGCTAGTTTTTGTTTTGGCCAACAATCTTCTACTCTCTCTAATAATTCTGGAGTTTTGTTCCTGACTCGAAAAAGGAATTAATAACAAAATTGATCCTATCATATTACTATTATGTTATATTTGAAATAGTTATACAGTTAGAAAAGATTGTCTAAAGATATCATGGTTGTGATCTATTCCAGCCCCATGCTCATTCTGTGATACGCATGTCTTGCATTTTATCTTCGTTTTATTTGTTGAACGTTGATCTCTCTTTAGTCTTTATGTATGCAGTTTTACGGTAGGCTTGGTGATGCTGTTTCGAGGGGAAAATTTGTACGAACTTTGCCATTGGTGTCGTTATGCGAACTGTGTTCCTACCTCCAAATGGAAGTGTGACGAATAATAAAGACATACTCGATGTTAGGCTTTAGAGCTGTAAACTAGTAACTCAGTTTCATGCATACTGTCTTGTATGCGCTTGAGTTCTTGTTCTGTCTATGTTCTTTCATTCTCAGATTGTGTAGGAATTCTATTGGTAATTGTGAGCCGAAAATTGAACTATGATTGTTAATCAATTCATTAAGTCTAGCATTTGTACACAACGAATTTAGCACAAGGCACAACAGGATTACACTAAAAACCAATCTTAGGAAACAAGAAAATGTCACACCCAGAAGTTTATATCGTATCTCTTGATTGACATTGGATATAAATCTTCTTAGAGTCGACTTTACAGAGTCACAATCCGAATTGCAACCTTTGATAGAATGCCATCACTATAGCTTGTGGTCATAGGTCGAATTAAAACCGACAGCACCTCCACGAGAATCATGCCTCTTTCAACCTGAGTTTAGACAAGTGTTGGTCATGTAGTTTGTGGGTAGAGTTGAAACCTTCTCGGAATATACATCCGATTCCCAAATACGACAACCAAACTTCAGATTCGTGCCTAGTTCCTCAAAATGCATTCTTTGCTTAGGCACACTCTGAGACCTAACTTTAGCCCGAGATGATTCTGTGTTAGCCATGTAACTAGGGTGACCAAGGTAATCTCCAAACACACTTCTAGAACATTCACTTTTCGTGGACGTAAACGTCCCTCTTAGGTTTCCAGTTGCCCTAGACGATGCAGAAAGAAACTTAGGACTATTCTCAGCAGTCCATGCTGCAAGTTGATCACTTTCTGGAGTAAAGTTTGGTGATATTGCCGACGAGACTTCCTCAGAAGATATACTCGGATTTGGTTTCTGAAGTTTGGTTGAAAGTCTTGAAAAAGAACAAACTTTTGACGATTCTTGTCCAGTGTCGTTGTTCCAAGATGAGTAATTTTGGGAATTGGTTCTTCTTTTGTTCCGGTGAGGTTTCCACGTATCTATTTCCAGAATCTTGTCGATTCTCTCATCTTCACCGTGCCTCGTTGGGAAGGATGTATCGACGCGGTTGTTCAACGTGCATTGTTCCATCCATTGATCTAACCAGTTAGAAGCTACACGAGAGGTCTCCTTGTTGATATTGCTACCAGTTCCTGATTTTGTATGATATTGCTGCATTTTCAAGAAGCCCGAATAGGTGTTAACAGTCACCATGGAATCAAATACAGCAGGCCCGATTCGCTCATTTTCTGCTCCATTAAATTTGTTTCCAAAATGGATGTCGAAATATGCGCTTGAAATCATGAAAAAACTGAGTAAATACAGCAAAATACCTGAAGGAACGATCCATTGAGTTTCGAATTGTTCAATCTGTGTTCAAACTTTCTTTGATGCACAACTCCCTAGAGATCATCAGAAACAAAAAAAAAAGCACATTTCAAACTTGTGTCGAAGAAACCATGTTCATGTTCGATTAAAGGAAAGCCACACACCGGATGTCGATTATTAGAGTGCTTCATACTGGACATAGAAGACTCCGATATGCAAGCTCGATGTGCAGTGGCTCGAGCCTGGATTCGGGCCATTGCTTGCATACGTTTGAGCATATTAGCACTTTGTTTTCTAACAATATGTCCTCTAACCAAGGCTTGAAGCTTCACCAGGCCCTTGAGTGCCCTCAACGCCCTCCTAGCCTACAAAGCATATTAAGAATGAACATATTTTACTGTTTCTTCACATTTTAAACAGAAAAGGATAAGAATACGATGATCAATCTTGGCCTCTAAACATAGTTCACATGGGGAAATAAGTGTCAAAGCTACTTGCAAGCCGTAAAATCGAGTTTCGTGGTCATAAGATAAAGCTATACAGATTAATCGCAGGTATAGGATATATGTAACAATGTGGACAATACTATGCAACAAACTTAAAGCAAGAGAACTCACATATATTTTGGATTTAGATAATTAAAGTTTCATCACATTTACAGAAATCGGGCCACGATTAACAAGATATTACCAAAAGGTCCACTAAAATAGAAGATGATAAATTCTAAAAGGACAAAGTCTCAATCTTTTCAAGAAATTAATCAAGGTACACACAGTTCTATTAATGCTATACAAATTCCCATCCACGATTCACCTATGGACGTAAGAACTCAATCGAGAGTAATTTATTACATTTTGGGACGATTTGCATCTAAACGTAAACAAAATTGGTACGAGAGATTTCAAGAATAAGATATATATATATATATGAAAAATAATATTAAAAAGAACAAGTAAAAAGCTATTTTTACAACAAAAAGAAAAAGTAATGGCATTAACCAAATAAGCTCTGAACGCCGACTGAATCTTGACAGCCGCCTCCACGCGCCTCCTGTTAATGCTGCCATAAGGAGCTGAGCTTCTGCCACTCCCACCACCACTAGTCAACCTAACCACTTCAGCCGCCGCCTGAGCCGCAGCCAGAGCTGCCTCCGCCACGGCCGCAGTCGCGGCCGCCACGGCTATGGCATGCTTGTTAGCATCCAATCCCTCAGCAAACGGGCTCTCCAAAGACTCCTCCCAATTCTTCAACTTAGACGAATGCTCAGACGGTTTCGAGAGAGCCCATTTCCCCTTCTTCTTCTCCTTTGCCGGCGCACATTCCGGCGACTTTTTGGAGCCTAAAAGAGAGCGAAGCCACTTACCGGTCTTGCCCATAAATTTTTTTGAACATTTTCTAGAGATAAGCGGAGTTTAATGCAACTAAGGGTATTTATTACATTGAGGAGGAGAATATAGTAAGACGCGCTAGCAAAGGAAAGTGAAGATGACGTGCGGTATTGGTAGTTGAGAGGGAGAGAGCCCGGAGCCCGGAGCCCTTGAGATTTAAAGCAAACGACAATTGACAGGTAAGAGTAAGAACTTGGTCCGTTTGATGATCAAAAAATCTAAAAAACATTTATCAGTTCGCATTTTTTGGATCATTATTGCTAGAAAATCATTGTTGTTTACTTTCAAGTTGTACTATTTATAATATATACGAGGGATAGTTTGAAAAATAATATCGATGAAACAGTCATTTTGATATGTGACTTTTATTTTTTATTTTTTTTGCAAAATAACTATCTTGCGCCTATCCAAGAAATACACAATTCACTGTTTTAGGTCTTATCCTAGTCCGTTTAGGAGGATAAATCGGTACCTTTGCTAGACAGCTCCAAACCCTTAAAAAATTTTAGCTAGGCGCGACTTTTCCATAATTCATAAGGCGTTTTATCCAACTTTTTATGTGGTACTCTGTTTAGCACATAGTTTGCGGAAAGCAGAGCTTCTTCCCACAAGTTCCGAGCTAAGTCAGAACTTATAAGCATTGCATTCATCATTTCCTTAAGAGTTATATTATTCCTTTCAGCAATACCATTTTGCTCGGGAGAATAAAGCTCAGTGGTTTGATGAATAATGTCACTCTCAGCACATATTTGTGCAAATGGCGACTCATATTCATCGCCCCGGTCACTTCAAGCTTTTTAATCTTTTTATCGAGTTGATTCTCATCTTCATTCTTGTAGTGAATGAACATGTCAATTGCTTCATCTTTACTTCTCATTAAGTAGACATAACAATATCTTGTATAAACATCGATAAAAGTTACGAAATAATTTTTACCGCCTCTAGATTATGCATACTTTAGATCATATACATCCGTATAGATCATGTTTAACGGTTCGGTGCTTCACTCAATTGAGTGGAATGAAGACTTGGTTAATTTGGCGTCTACACAAGTCTCACACTTGTGTTTATGATTGATGTTAAATTTAGGTAATAGATTAACTGACATTAGCCTTTATAAGGACATATAATTCACATGTCATAATCTACCATGCCACAAATGTAACGACTAACAAGAATAATCAAACTTTAAAGTTTTATTAGCAGCATTGGCAACAGTCATTACATTATTTTTGCTTGTGCTAGCCTCATTGGCTGCATTTACATCAATCTCAACCTCTATACTAAACTTAGTCTTAGGAGCTAAAGTCATTATAGTTATCTTGAAGAGGTTATTAGCCAAGTAGCCTTTGCCCACAAACATACCACCCTTGGACAGAATGACTTTGTCGGATTCACAAACGAGCCGAAAGCCTTTCTTGTTCAGCACTGCTCCTGAGATGAGATTCTTCCGGATCTCTGGCACGTGGAGCACCTTGGTAAGAGTCAACACTTTGCCGGTAGTCATCTTTAGCACAACCGTCCCCTTGCCTTCAACTTTTGAGACTGCTGAATTTCCCATGCAGCATGTGGTCATCATTTACCGGTTGATAGGTCTTAAATATCTTAAACATCCATTTGTTTGCGCATATGTGGCTAGTAGCCCCAGTGTCAACCCACCATTCCTTGGAGTTCCCACCATCAAGGTTCACCTCCGATACCACAGCAGTCAGATGCATGTCATCAATGTCTGAGTTCAAGATGTCATCAGCAATGTGGGCATGAGTAGGTCTCTTGCCTTTGTCTTTTGTTGGGACTGCCTTCCTTTTAGAATCATTGGTTTGGCGTTGATTGTAGTAATTGGCCTTATGGTTATGTTTACCGCACATGTAATAGTCACCAGTGAACCTCATGTTCTGAGTATCTCCCTTGGAATCATAAGTGCGCTTGCGCTTTCATGCGGGAGCTGTCCCCAACTTCAACCACGTTGGCGTTGGAAATTACACCGATTGATTTCTTATCAACTTTTCGGTTGTCTTTCTCGATGTGCAGCCTCTGATAAGGTCCTCAAGACTCATCATCTTTCGTTTGTGCTTCAGGTAACTCTTGAAGTCCTTCCAAGATAGCGGTAATTTTTCGATCATTATCGCCACTTGGAGGGCATCATTTAGCCACATACCTTTGGCAGCAAGTTCATGATATCCCAGCTGCAGCTCTTCGCATTGCTCAACAAAACTCTTGCCATCTACCAATCGATCATGGAATCGTCCGGCTACAAATTTCTTTGCGGCTGCGTCATCGACTTTGTACTTCATTTCTAACGATTCCCAAAGATCCTTCGCAGTTTCTTTGGGGGGATACACATTGAAAAGTGCATCATCAAATAATTCAGTACATAGTTGTGACAGAGGTAGTCGATATTCAGCCACGATTCGACTATTACAATAGATTGAGGATCATCTTGTCCTGCACTGGTTTCTCCTTTTTTAGAAACCTGGTCAAGTTCAAGGTGGTCAAGAAGAACATCATCTTCTGCTGCCAACACTTAAAGTTGGAACCTTTGAACTTTTCCGATTTCTCAAATTGATAGAACGACATTGGCTTTCTCAGAACTGGCATAACGACCTCAGCGCCGCTAGCTTTCACCATTGGAATCTCAGTATTCTCAACATTTCGGTTTGGGATCTGGTTAGCCATAAGCTAAAACAGAACACAAATGACACAGCACAAATAATATCAAACTAGTTTTAAAACAATAGCATAAATCATTTGATAATGCACAAACAGCGATGGTTGAAAATTTAAAAAAATTTCTAATTAGCTAAGTAGATTAATCCAATTGATTCAAATCCAAAAAATATAGAACAGGATCAAAAAAATTGAGTTTACGATTGTTGGAACTGTTTATTTAAATTGACGGGTCAAATCAGTTAAAACAATTGTGATGGTAAATAAAATATACTGAAAATACAGAAACAATAAACTGACAACAACAGTTTATAAACTTTAAAGCACAACAAGAAACTGGAAAACATTCTGGACGAGGCCACAACAAGCCGTGTGCTCGTAAACTCAAATTTGACCGCCTAAGCTTCTGGCCTCCTAGACAAGTGAGTCTCAAGGACAACGCACAATCACCTCTGTTCGGATTGAAGCAGAATTCCGAGCAGACTCTGTCGAACACTAGTAGTGTGCAGTACTCTCAACGGTATGAAATATGTATGAATGCTGATTTTCGGATGGATGAAACAATAGAGCCGGAGCATCTTATAACTGAGCAGCAGACCTCCCAAAGGTCTCAGAAATTAAGTGTAACGCTTAGTGGGGATAAAAAGTCTCAACACTTAACATCGGATATTAAGTCTCACACTTAATACGGATTTAAGTCTCACACTTAAATCTGATATCAATTCCGCAGGAGGTGAAAAGTCTCACACTTAATACTCAGCAGAAGGTGAAAAGTCAGATAGGCGAAAAGTGGCATTTTCTAGAAATCCGAGTAGTAAAAAGATAGGGTTGCATTCGCGGCAGGGACACGCGTGGCGAGTCCAGTCGAGCCGAGAAAAGAAGAGAAGAGACGAGCCGTACGAAGCGGAGCGGACGGACGGCGCGAGGGGCACCCATCTTTTCTACTTAACTACACTCTAGTGATTTGTTTATCAATATAAACAAATCATAAGTGTCTCAAAATTTCAATGTGGGATTTCTTTAGCCAATTGACTATTCAAAAATTCACTTACCAAATTTTGTTCTCATTAACAAAAATGTTGGGATTTTTCACTTATTAATTCGTACAATCCCCCACATGAATGCAATATGGCGAAAAAATTACACAATGCACCAAGATAAAGATTTGTGAGTACTTTGAGAATTTACTTCATCGGGATAGATGATGGTTAACCTTGAACCTTCCTTAGTGAAGTATCATCGGATATACTTGTCAACCAGTGGACGTGATGCCTTGAACGGTTCGACGTTTTATGTATACCGACTACAATACTCATACAGCTTCATCTCCACGCTATTATTGGTTCTTTCGTTGTTGTCAAAAATTCAATTACCAAATTTTGTTCTCATTAACAAAAATATTAGGCTTTTCACTTATTAATTCCTACAGATAATGATTTGTCACATTTCGTTGGCCGTAAGAGTAAGAACTTTGTCCGTTTGATGATCAAATAATCTTTCAAATTTTATACTAAAAAACATTTATCGGTTCGCATTTTTTTATTATTTACCGAATCGCATTTTTGTATCACTAGTTAGAAAATCATTGTTATTTACGTTCAAATTGTCCTATTTGTAATATATTTTTTGATTTGTGTGTGTTTTTTTATTGTTGCAAAATGACCTTCAAACAAAAACAAAATAAAAGTCAAATAAAATTAGAAATTAAAAATGGTATATTTCAAAATATTAATCAAACAAAGGTTTTTTTAAAAAATAATCCTTATATTTATTGTATAAAATTTACTCGCAACATAATAAGTAGTATATTTTTCCATTTAATATTCATACAAGCGAGAAACTATTTTTAGTTATTGTTTTTCAACTAAAATTATACCTGACCATAGGTTCAAGGGAGTCGTAATGGAACTTAGAACTATATGTTAAAAATCATTATCATTAATATTTTTGGTTTCATTTTAAAAACTGATCCAGAAATGAGAATTTGAAATTTGATTCTGATTCGTAGAAATAAGAAATTGAAACGGAGACTGAAACAGTGTGAAATCGGAACAAGAACCATATAAAAATCCATAAATTGATCTTAAATTTAAAGTCTTGTAGTTTACACAAATAACTAAATTTATATAATTAAATGACTTGATTTATATACATTAAATTATATAATTTTTTTTAATATATTATACTATTTTGTATTATAATAAGTAATTAGTACTAATTAATCTGATTAACTCACGAGTTATATCATTATTTTTCTCTAATTTTATAACTTAAATAAATAGTTTTGAGTTCAAATCAATTGAAAACATAATTACATTTGAACCACATCGTCAAAAAATTAGAATTAAAATCATATTCAAGTCGTTCGATTTAAGTTTTCACATTTCATTGCAATCGGAATATCACCAGTTTTAAAACAAAAGACCCATTATCTTATTTACGTAAGACTATTAAATTATCTAGTAGTATTATTATCCTAAACTAAAACTAAGAAATTGATAATATAATTATTCAGGGAAAAATAAGCAGTACAACTGAAGAACATATACAAGAGGTTTGTTATATATATATATATATATATATATATATATATAATTGAGACACTCATAAACTTTTCTTTTAAAAAAACTCTCTCATAAAATATTTAAGGCAGCATTATTAGTTAGTTCAGATTATTTCAAGTTAAGTAAAACTCGATGATACTTGCTAAAAATTAGATGTCTTCTTTCCGGTAGACGGATGGTGCTGGTAGCAACTTCGATAATAGCTCTGAGTGCTGGTGAGGCCTGAAATCACGAACAAGTATGAGAAGGGAGCCAGAAGGATGTCCCAGCGAGTCCCCTCCGACGTCAAGTCAGAAATCGGCAAAAAGGGTAGAGTAACGAGATGAACTTGAAATTATGAGTAGAGTGAATACCTTATTCCCGTCAACAAACCTGGTATTTATATGGAACGGAGATGAGACAACCTTTAACCGTCTGTCAGGGTCTAGGGGACATCTTCTGAAACTAAGGGTGAAGACCAGGGGAATAGAGTTGGGGACCAGTAGGTGTCACTCTCCCCGTACGATATGGAAACAACCTTTAGGATCTGATTTATGCCGGGGACCAGAGAATGTCACTTTCCCAGTACAATATGCTTGCAGCTTTTGCGATCCGATTTGTACTTGATGATATGGGTTGTACATCGAATCTGATTTGCGAGACCGTGCTACAAAGCTTAGCTCGCCCAACACTAGCGAGCTCCAATCTCGCACTTCGCAAGCTTGAGGCATCCGCGAGGGATAGCTCTGAACTCGTCCTCGCACGGGCGAGCATTGCAGCTCGCCCTCTTGTGGGCGAGCTTCGGGAGCTCGCCATTGCATGCGGGGCGAGCTCGCAGCTCGTCTCTTGTGCGGGCGAGCTTCGAGAGCTCACCCCATGGCTTGCAGGGTGAGCTCACAGCTCGCCCTCTCGTGTGGGCGAGCCTCGCGAGCTCGCCCCATGGCGGACGAACTTCGAGAGCTCGCCCTACACAAGGCAGCTTCGCGCTTCCCGTACCTTGCCCTCCTCTGGTTTTGATCAATGGTTTGGGGTCGACCCGTGGGCTTTTTAATGGGCTTGACCCGTATGGGTATCACTACTCCCCATCAAGCATGAGCTAAATCGAAGGTGAAAGCTCGGATGCGGATAACATTCCCACGGGTCGCTTGAACGGTCTTGGAGTGGGCGTCGAATCACTTCCCCTCCCCATTTTATTATCATTTTTAATTTTTCCAAATCTTGCAAGTATTTACATAATTGATTTGGACTTGACTATATGATCGTATTGGTGGATGTGTGTATGATCTTGACTAGTCAAGTAGTCAACTCCTCGGTTCCCACAGCCTCGCTTCCCAAGACATCATCTTAGCCATCTGTTTTGATTTCGATCAATGGTTGAGATTCTTCTCTTCCTTCTATAAATATCACCCTTCTATTCTCCACTTCTTCACTTCACTTTCTCCTCAACTTTTTTAACACTTAAGGCTTCCCAAGTGGAGCTTCTAGCTACTAGCGACTCCCTTCGCCCGAGCTGTTGCATCCGAGCCATCATGCCTCGTCCGAGCTAAAATCCTTTGTCAATGTGTTATTGCATCCTTAAGGTAATATCTTAGCTCCTCTTTAATGTCTTCATTTGTTAATCATGTACTCAACATGTTCGATGCAATTCCCAAGAAGAAGATATACATTATCTCAATGCTCGAGAACGACCAAGCTCAGCATATCACCGGGCTTGGTGCACGGCCGTGCGCAGCTGTGTGCACGTCCGAGCTCGGTGCAATGCCGCACGCAGCTGTGTGCACGGGCGAGCTTGGTGCACGGCCGTGCGCAGCTGTGCGCACAGGCGAGCGGTGTTCACAGCTCGTCAAGCTGTGCGGATGTGCGAGCTCATCGCTCGGCTGAGCTCAATGCATGGATGAGTTTAGTTTACGGCCAAGCTCAATGTTCTATGCTCGGTCGAGCCATGCGCGCCACACCTGTGCTGACATAAACGCTCAAGCTCGACACGCGTTTTAACATGGTGCAAACTAGAGTTTGACGTGCTTTGAATGAATTAATATTTACTCTTACTCGTTGAACATAGTTTGATTGATATTTCATATAAAATGGATCAATAACATGATTTTGTCGGTATTATATCAGGTGTTGGCATATTCGATCAAAGATGTGAAGCATACCTGAGCACCGAGTCACGAAATTATCCGAGCTCCAAGCCTCGATTCCTGCACTTTGAGCTACGTCCAATCCATATACTCAATCGAGACATTGGTATAAGAATATTTCCTCCTAAACTTACTCAACACCACATCCATATCCTCCAATTTATGGCCGCATTCCTGCCGATTATGATGTCATTATCCCAACCTCGACAGATCATCCTCACCTGACTCCCCCCCGGGTTTGCCACCTTTCATAGGGACCAACTAGATGGAGGTCTTCGTTTCCCCATTGCTCCTTTCTTTATAGATGTCAGCAAATATTTTGGCATTCACTTAGGTCATGTAAGGACCCTCGTGCCCTTAACCATCTATTAGTGTATTCATGTAATCACGGGGAAAACCACATGCAAGTATAGCATAATATACCATCTATAAAATTTCTTGCATTAGAACCACATAATGTTCAAATTCTCCAACCAAGTCCACTTGCATAGCATGCACCCTTAAAATACACTAACATGCTCTCAGTTCATTTAGCAATTCATTAAATAATTGCATGCAACCCATAAATGAATAGAGAAAGACCCATGCCCTTTATACAAACCATGTACACATATAGAAGTGCTCACATACGAGCATCAAATGAGTGTATGTGCATCTAATGTATAAAATACCCTACACGATACCGGTACTGGTACTTCAATCATGGAAGCACCTCCAATCCATAGCTCGATCTCTACGCCGGATCTACCGTTGTACCTGTTCCACCTGCCCCAACAGAGACAGCCCCCATACGGGGTGAGCATATCAATTCCACCGATCCAATAATCACAATATCACAGTTCATAATTTACAGAATGTAAATGCCATGAATTTCAAAAGATACTCCCTGGATGGTATCATCCTCATCCGGGATCCCCTGTGTTGTTCCTGTTCTCAAAATAACCGAAACCATCAAATTCCCAAAAGCCAGTTAATCATCTCATTGATTAACTAAATCCATTCCTGCCATGCCAGTTTCATTATCAAATATGATTAAATCAGTAAACAAATGACCATAGATATCACATATATCTAACCAATGATTTCATAGTTCTATTTAATCGCTCGCTCCACAATAGCGGCATTTTAACCTCACGCACGCTCAACAGCAGCGGCGTCATAACCGATGTTCGCTCAACAGCGATAAATCCCAATCATTGCTCGCTCAAAAGCGGCACCATATAATTCCCAATGTATGTACCTTATAATTCCGTAGTTCGAATCCTACCTTGCCTTAGTCCCGTGACCCGATGAATTATGTGCTAACACATAAAATAATTCACAATTAACTACAAGCATGCAACCACGTGCCCAAGCAAGTTCACAATCCCTAACATCATCAATCCATGACGATTAACCATTTAAAAGACTCGGCCAAAGCGTACGTTGAATTCACAACGCGAAATAATTTCTCAAAGTTCAGGCATCGGCGATCGATCGCTGCCTTCCAGGTGATCGATCGCCTCTCAACGCATTTCAGAATCTGCCTCCGAGCGATCGATCGCCACTTTTGAAGCGATCGATCGCTTCACTGTTTAAAATTGCCACTGCCCCTTGGCGATCGATCGCTTCATTTGAGGCGGTCGGTCGCCTCACTGTTCATCGTCTTCAAAATTTTAACAAACGACGCGGCGATCGATCGCCCCGCCCTAGGGATCGATTGCCTCGACCTGTTCTAAGCAAAAATGGCGATTTCCATGTAAAAACTTCCAAAATAACAATCCCTACACCCCATACACCATAAATCCTTAACAAGGAACTATAAATCCTCCCCAAAACACAATAACCAAAAATCTCTAAAAATCGTAAACTCAATCCCAACTCAAAACATAACCAAATACCACAATGCTACAATCAAATCGAAGATAAAGAAGAGGGGAATCACAATGCCTTATTATCTTCGAGAAATCTCGCTCCGATATCGAGCCTTGCTCGATTCTTCCATGGGAGGAGAAAAGGGGTGAAAGGGGGAGGGAATCGCAGGGGAGAGAGGGGAGAGAGAGAGAAGAGGAAATAAAATGACTGAACACCGAGTCCACTTGGTATATATAATACCAAAACTCTCGAGTCTTCCACAAATACATCATGACTCAATAAAATCATATATGTTCAATAATTACCTCTCAATCTCAATTCCCATTACCAACCCCAACTCAAAGCACCCCAGACTCCAGATTCCCACCAAAAACACAATTCCAAGGTTTATTACCACGATGAGAATACAATCTCAACCCTTGGATCCCACGACCCCAAATACCGGATTTAAAATCCTCGGGAGTCCCAACACCGTAATTAATTCCTAATTGCCACACTTAAAATCCATTAAGGATTATTACCACATCGGGATTTACACCGTTAATTCCCGGGCATCACAATTATCCCCTATTAATAAAATTTCATCCTCGAAATTTGAACAGGTGTACCCCACGTACTGCCAAGACCACTCAATCCAAATGGATCCACATCGTTGAATCATGACGACACAGCAACCGCGAGGACACCGACCTCGCACCAAATCTCTGGAATGGAGTAAACCTCCCAAACCATCATAATCTCAAAAGGACATCAGCATGCCTCGATGCTAACCACTCAAAAGCAGCCAGTCAACCTTAACCGCTATCCAAACGAATCATTCGTGATTCCAACATAAATATCACCTCAATGATATCTCCACGACTTAGCCTACGATGTTAGACATACATCGATACCAAGGAAATTACCAATACACGACAGTATACGCACACTAAACACCCGGTTTCCGCTCCCCAAATCAATCAAAGGAGTAGTTGCACCACTTTGCAACTCGGATCGGGCAACTCACGGCCACCGATCAACACAAAACACATCTCCACAGATATCAATGTTGGGTTTTGGAAACCCGAATAATCTTGGTTTTGATGTTAACAAAACTTGTTATTGTGTTGCTAACATATTTTATCAAGTGTGCAGTTCATAGATGATATTTTACAGCTTGATGATCTGCTAAGAAATGGCATTGAGTTTGGTTGCTGAAATGAGAATTCAGCATCCAGTAGACCCCGAGCACTGCTAACTAAATTGATCATATCTCATAGCTCGATTATTGAAACGAGATGATTCAGTATGGGTTGGAAAGCTAAGACAAAGATCTAAAAGTCATCTTTGTAAGTCAAAGACTGAATCCGATGTTAAGATGACCAAAATGCTTCTGCAAGTCACGCCATGTGCTGCTGCATCCAGCAAACATACAGCAGGACCATCTCCTCGTATGTCGAGCATAAATCTCTCATACGAACTCAAAATCGAGCGATTCTTGATTCCGTGGAAAGCTAAGAGAAAGGGATACAACTTTCATGTAGATCACTTTGCCCAGAAATCAACGAATGAAGAGCTATAACCACGAGAACAGAACAACAGATGTTGGACAACGGGGTACCAGCAGACCTTAGGCCAGCGGATGCTGAACCAGCAGACCTTAAACCAGCGGATGCTGTACCAGCAGACTTTAGGCCAGCAGATGCTGAACCAGCAGACCTTAGCCAGCAGATGTTGAACCAGCAGAGGCCAGCGGACCCAACCAGCAGACCTCGGGCAGCGGACTCGACTAGTGGACCCGAGCAGCAGCCTTCCAGATTTAGCCCAGAAACCAGAATATGACCGTTGCAAGCTCGGGAATTGTAGGGTCTTCCTACCTTAACATCATCTTATACACATAACATGGACTAAACATGCATTCATAACATCTTAAGGGTTCCGGTTGTAGCTTTGAGCTAATAAGATTACAGGTCAAAATAAAATTTCAAAAGCTAATTAATTACATTCTCAATAATGAATGTTAAAGCTATAGATTTACACCACTCCTAGAGTAGAGACTATCAAAATCCTGCATCATATATTCATCTTGCTCTTTTTAGTTCACTGCCTCAACCCGACCCTAGGCCCTTCAGTCCAAAAGTGTACCTACAGGAACAA
Organism: Haberlea rhodopensis; assembly: GCA_907163345.1. Lineage (NCBI taxonomy): Eukaryota > Viridiplantae > Streptophyta > Magnoliopsida > Lamiales > Gesneriaceae > Haberlea > Haberlea rhodopensis. Next base: position 22,374,457 of record CAJQUN010000004.1, on the reverse strand, counting down.
CCCATCATGAGCATGTACATCATTACTTAACATCATAAGGCAATGGCATATAAATAAATGCATGAAAATAATCGTAACATATACTTCTTGGTTAATCGTATTAACACACTTAGTTGTCCCTGTTTCGTAGTCCTGCATATGGGCATCTTACCCTATCGTATGGCATCTTACCATATCATAAACATCGTGTCGCATCTTACCACGTGGGCATCTTACCCTATCGTATGGCATCTTACCATATCATAAACATCGTGTGGCATCTTACCACGAGGGCATCTTACCCTATGGGCGTCTTACCCTATCGTATGGCATCTAACCATATGGGCGTCTTACCCTATCGTATGGCATCTTACCCTATCATAAACATCGTATCATTAAATAAACATCATATAAACATTATCATAACCTTACTTATCACAATCATCATCATAAACATCATCATCATAACTTACTTATCATAACCATCATCATAAACATCATCATCATAAACTTACTTATCATAATCATCATCATAACATCATATCATAAACTTACTTATCATAATCGTCATCATAAACATCATATGTAGGAGTATGATTTACCGTCCGATGCCCGTACGTTTGTTACGTACCTTAATTCCAAAAGTGGAGGAGTTGGAGAACTTTATCTCCTTGATGTTGTGGGTACCTGTGATGGTTCTACATAACCATATAAATCGATATTAGAAGCTAATCATAGTCCAATATCCAAAAATCCCACAAAGGCATCAAAAATACACATTTTTATACCTCGCGATCGATCGCCTGCTCAGGCCCGATCGATCGCGAGATCATACTGGACGAGGCTCAAAAATTCACATCTTGGCGATCGATCGCCACTTTTGGCGCGATCGATCGCCAGCCTCGCCGATCGATCGCCCAAAGGTGGCGATCGATCGCAAAATGCTACTGGCGCCCACTGCTGGGTCGCGATCGATCGCCAAAAACGGGCGATCGATAGCCAGTCCCTGTACATCGAAAAATCGCCATTAATGAGCATTTTTCAAGCTCTACCTCAAGCCATTCGAATCCAAACTTTCCCACAATACTAACATCATCATAACCCACTAAAACCCACATAAAACACTTCAAAAATCATACCCCAAACATATATAACATATACCCAAAACAAACCCACATAAATCACTTCAAAATCACCCCATTTCAAATCCAAACATCATCAAAACTTTAGGAAGGGTTCCATACCTCTTGAAGACTCCAAAACTTGACAAAAATCATACAAACATAAGTTTTGTGGAACTTTCCTTCTCCTTCCTTGGAGGATTTCGAAAATGGGTAAATGGTAGGGTTTTGGGAGTGGTTTGGGGATTTAGAGTGTAAAAGGGTAAAGTGCGGTAAAGTGTAGGAAAAAGGTGGGTATAATGGGGGTTAAAAGGGGTTGTGTAATTTTAATTAAAATTTGTACCCCAAACTTAACATGATGTATAAAATACTCCAACATGGTATTTTAAAAGCATTTTACAAAAATGCTACAACTTCCTCTAAAATCATGCTTTCCTCATAATTGGTAATCAATATAATTAAATCATGTTAACACTTCATTACCCATCACATAAATCAATTACCAACATAATTCATCATATAACCATCATTAATGCTCAAATTGCATATAATTTATTTCGGGGCATCACAGGAATGGTGCAAAACCTTTTTCAACGGGCATATTATTGTATCTAACGTATATATCATTACTTGGGGCTATATATACATGATTTGGAAGCTCAATAACAGCTGATTGAAGATCAATCCAATCCTTCCAAAGCAAACCCACTTGGGATTCAATTGGCGAACTTCAAAGACAAAAGCTGCTAAATGAAGAGTACTCCTCAAACCTTTGGCACTTCTTACCTTGCTGTATCAGATCCATAAAGGTTCCACTGGTGCTTTTGCGATCAATCTTACACCCAGCATAGTCAGCGTCTGAATATCTGACTAAACTGAAATTTAAATCTTTGGAATACCAAAGACCAACGTTCTGAGATCCTTTTAAGTATTTAAGAATGCGCTTAGCAGCAATAAAGTGTCATTGCTTTGGATCTGACTGAAATCTAGCGCACATGCAGACTGAGAACATAATATCAGGCCGGCTCGCTATAAGATACAAGAGCGATCCGATCAGTCCTCGATACATCGTTACTTCCACTGCTGTTCCCCCTTCGTCTTTATCTAGCTTAATTGAAGGACTCATTGGAGTTGATGCAGTTGAACAAGTCTCCATTCCGAATCTTTTGAGAAGCTCTTTGGTATACTTGGTCTGATTGATAAAAATACCATTGCTGAGCTGTTTGACTTGGAGACCCAGAAAGAATGAAAGTTCTCCCATCATACTCATCTCAATTGTCCCTGCATTAACTTAGAGAATTTCTCGCATAATTTGGGGTTAGTTGACCCAAAAATGATATCGTCAACATAGATTTGAACTAATATGGTATGTTCCCCCTTAATAAATTTAAATAAAGTTTTATCCACTGAACCGATCTGAAAATTGTGGTTCAGAAGAAATTGAGATAGAGTGTCATACCAGGCTCTTAGAGCTTGTTTCAGTCCATATACTGCTTTATTCAGTAGATATACGTGATCGGGAAGTGAGTGGTTCTGAAATCCAGGAGGTTGCTCAATGTAGACTTCCTCCTAAAGCTTACCATTAAGAAAAGCACTCTTAATGTCCATTTGATATACTTTGAAGTCTTTAAAAGCAGCATAAGCAAGAAATATTCGGATTGCTTCATGTCTGGCGACTGGTGCAAAAGATTCATCGAAGTCAATTCCTTCTTCTTGTCAGAATCCTTGAGCGACCATTCTGGCCTTGTTTCTAACCACCACTCCATCTGCATCTAGTTTGTTTCTAAAAACCCATCTGGTTCCAATAACAGGCAGATCACTTGGCCTGGGGATTAGACTCCAGACTTGATTTTGTTCAAATTGATTAAGCTCTTCTTGCATTGCTTTAATCCAGTTGTAATCAGTCAAAGCTTCATCAATATTTTTGGGTTCTAGATTGGATATAAAAGCGGCATGAGTGAATTCATCCATCATCTGTCCTCTGGTTCTTATAGGTGCAGAGGGACTTCCAATTACTAGATCAGGTGGATGCCTCTTTGTCCATCGATAGCTTGATTCTGGATTATCTGGTCCAGAAGGATGAGTAGTAGCAACATTATCAGCATCTGCTTTAACATTAGAGTTTAGAATCTCCGATCGGCTCGATCTGAAGGAGCTTCATTGCCTTGATCCGGTCTATCTGGCACTTCAGGTTCCGGTGATTCCTTGTTACCCTCAATACATAAAGATTCATCAAACACTACATTAACTGATTCTTCTACAGTTAAAGTGCGATTATTGAAGATGCGAAAAGCTTTACTATATGATGAATATCCTAAGAACATCCCATTATCTGACTTAACTTCGAATGTTGTAAGATGATTCTTACCATTATTGTGAACGAAGCATTTACAGCAAAATACATGAAGGTGAGAGATAGACGGTCTGTTACCAGTCCATACTTCATATGGAGTAAGATTCAACTTCTTGTTAATCATAGATCGATTTTGAGTGTAGCAAGCAGTATTTACAGCTTCTGCCCAGAACCTTTGGGAAATTCCAGAATCTGCAAGCATTGTCCTTGCTACCTCCTTAAGCATTCTGTTCCTTCGTTCTGCAACTCCATTTTGTTGAGGAGTTCGAGCAGCTGAGAATTCATGCTTAATTCCCTGATCTTCTAGAAAGGCTTCAAGATTCTGATTTGAGAATTCAGTGCCTTTGTCACTACGAATCCTATCTATGCTTGACGATTTCTCATTCTGAGTACGTTTCAGCAGCTTGATCAACTTCGAACCTGTCTGATCTTTACTGCTCAAAAATATAGTCCATGTAAAACGTGAGTAATCATCAATAACAACAAGATTGTACCGCATTCCCCCTAAACTTGTTATTGGTATAGGACCAAACAAGCCCATATGTAATAGTTCTAAGCAGCAGTGAGGAGGATTTGGTATTCTTGTTTTTGAAGGATGATCTGATCTGTTTGCCCATTTGGCAAGCTTCATAGATTTTATCCTTAGCAAAATCGATCTTGGGCAGACCGACAACTAAATCATGTTTACACAGGCTAGAGGATAGTCTTAAAGTTGAGATGATTCAAGCGTTTATGCCATAGCCAGTGTTTATTATCATTATTCGCGATGAAGCAAGTAGGATTATCAGGTTGAGCAAAGTTCCAGTTAATCTTATATGTGTTTCCATTTCTGATTCCTACAAGCATGGTCATACCGTCTGACGTTTTAACAGTGCAACTGTGTTTGTGAAATTCTACAGCATAACCACTATCACATAGTTGACTTATACTAATCAGATTATAGCATAAATTTTCAACTAACAGCACATCATTGATGGTAATATTACCATGGACAATCTTACCCTTGCCCACGGTCTTACCCTTTGAGTTATCCCCGAAGATGATCTTGGGTCCAGTACATTCTGTGACTTCAGACAGCAGCTCAACGTTTCCTGTCATGTGACGAGAACACCCACTGTCTAAGTACCAGTCCGATACTACATTCTTCGGTACCTGTCATCAAACATAATTACTGTTGGTACCCAATCCTACTTGGGTCCAGAACGGATTAGCCTTTTGAGAACCCACACATGTATCAGCTTTAATGGCTTGTGTGTGTCTGGTGTGATGTGAGATGATCTGTTTCGATGTTGTGTGTGATAATGTGTGCGATATGGAAACCTTTGATTCTTATGAGGTAATCTATATCTTCGTTGAACTGGTTTTGAGTTATAGTAGTTGGATGGTCTTCCTTGCCTTAGATCTTGCACCTTTAGGTTTGGTCTGATAGACACAAAGCTTGCTGGTGCCTTTTCTTTGGCTTGGTTAACATATCCAATTCTTTTTCTCAAACCTTGATTCACGAAGGAGACTCCCGTTTGAATTGTAGGCGCTTCAGTTTCATATACTGTGCTGGATCTAACAAATGTCATTTGTTTGATTTTGTTCTTTACCAGCAACAGTTCAGATTCATCTTTGGTGCAGTCTTTGATATCAAAGCCTATGCCGGTGACATCACCGACATTTCTTTGTACCTCTTGCAATTATTCCAGAGATGCTCTTGATTTTGTCCATGTTTTGAAAATATGAGAAAGCTTAGCATTTTGTGTGCTAATTCTCTTGTTTTCTTCATGGAGCTGATCGTAAGAGATTTTCAGCTTATTCAGCTCGATCTGTAGATTATTGCACTCACCTAGCTCAGAGCAGCTTGGTTTGATATGCTCATCTATTTGATCATTGGCTTTAGCTTTAGTTTTCTCAAATGATTCAGCTAAAATTCTATAGTCATTAGCCATGTCTTGCAGTGCGGACATAAGCTCTTCACGTGTGAATTCATTTGAATCAAGATCAAATACCTCGTCTGTTTGACTCGTTTCTTCGTCTGCCATTAGACATTGAATATCCTCTTCACTTTCGCTGGATGAATATTCGGAGCTTTATGAATCTGAGTCAGTCTGAGCCCACTTCTTGTTTCCTTCTTCTGCTACTAGGACCTTTTGGGACTTCCCATGATGATTTTTACGATCTTTCTAGTGCTTCTTTTTCTTGTCATCACGATGTTTTTCTTTTCGTTCTTCTTTCTTCGGTCTGGTGCAATCTGCAATAAAGTGTCCGGTCTTGCCACAATTGTAGCAAGCCTGATCATTAACAGCATCGTCTTTTCTAGATTTATAGTTATGAGAGGGTTTGAAATTCCGTTTATTTTTAGACATGAATTTACTAAATTTCTTGATAAATAGTGACATAGCATCATTACTTATCTGTTCGATTGATCAATCTGTTGAGGGGGTGGTCTGGTCTGGAATAGCTGCCAGTGCTTTATTTGGTTGAGAGATGAATGGCTATGCTTCTCCTCTGGTGATCAGTTCGAACTCATACGCCTTAAGATCTGCGAACAGATCATGGAGTTCAACTTTGTTCAGATCTTTAGACTCCCTCATTGCAATGGTCTTGACATCCCATTCTTTTGACAATGCTCTCATTACTTTCAGAGCAATCTCTCTGTTAGAGTATTCCTTGCCCAGCCCATTTAGTTCATTGATAATGCCAGTGATTCTTTCATCAAACTTGTTTAGAGTTTCTCCAATCTTCATTTTTATGCTCTCAATTTTTTGTAGAACAACGGTCAGCTTGTTTTCTTTAGTCTGGTCGTCCCCTTCACATAGCTTTGTTATCTTCTCCCAGATTTCTTTAGCAGTTGAGCACATTTTGATTTTGCTGAACATATTCTCGTCCAACGTCTTGAACAAGATGTCTTTGGCTACGTTGTCTAGACTTGCTTTCTTTCTTTCTTCATTCATCCAGAGGGTCTGTCCTTCTTGACCATTTGAGGTTCACCACCAGTAATGGCGGCTACTGTATTGACTTTCAGAATTTTCATTGGTCCATCAGTGATGACGAACCACATATCGTCATCCTGTGCTGCCAGATGAGCTTGCATTCTGATTCTCCAATCATCATAGTATTCTTTTGAGAACATGGGAACTTGTTGAATGATGCCATCAGTTCAAGTATCTTTGATGATTAAGACGACCTGCTCTGATACCACTTGTTAGGATCGGTCCGGAGTGTTTAGAGGGGGGGGGGGGGGTGAATGAACACTCATATTAAAAATAATCCTTTGTGATTTCTCTTGGGTTAGTGAAAGAAATCTGTTTCTTAATCAACTTTTCTGCAGAACAGACCACTGAATATTTTAGTGCGGAACGGTCTGTTCTTAGACTAGTAAGAATGGCTCGATGGCTTGAAGGATAAAACGAGTGCAGAATGATAAAAGACAGAATATGTTTCTGGAAGTTCGAAGGTGGTGTAATCCTTCTATATCTCCCCTTCTTCTAATTAAGGAAGGATTCTACTAGAAGACTTTGATTTATACAATCCTGTTGTACAAACCCAATTCAGCTGGATTTACCTCACTACCACAACTGAAACTCCTAGTCTCTCGATCTGTTCAGATACACACTGTCTGAGAGTTACAATTGATTCTCACTTCTCTATCTTAGTAAAGAATACAAAAGATAGACTAGTTTAGTCTATGCACACAGTGATCCTGAGATGATCAAATATTACAATATGCTTGTGCTTATGAAAACTTTCGGCTCGAGAATGTCTGAGCTTGTAAGCTTATGTTGTTTAGCTTTCTTTTGCATTTTTCGATTGATCAGACTCTCCTTCTGAGCTCTTTAGTTGCATCCTTATATAGTTGCATGTACCAACGACATTATTTCCCTTTATGTGCAACTCTTGACTCTGCTCAAACTCTGAGTAAGCTACAGTCTTATACTTTTGGCACTTCCCATTCTAGTTCATGCTTTCGGCGACTGTCAGGTAAGCTCTTCTTTGTCTTCTTACCTTTTATGGTAATCTTCCAGTCCTTGGTCTTTTTCAGCATTAATTGCAACATTAAATGCTTCAATAAATAGTCGTTAATGATTCGGACTGAAGAGCGAAGCTTATACAACCTTGTCTGCTCTGATCTGATAATAGTTGAGCTGTTCTGAAGCTTCGATCTGGTCAGGCTGATGTTCATCGATCCGTTCTGATTTTGCGATATACAATATCAGCTTGATCTGTTTTGAGCAATCGATCTGGTCAATCTGATTTCCATCGATCCGTTCTGATTTGTTTTGTCATCTTTAAAATCCGGAACTAACAATAACCCTAGATAGAAGTTGCATATTTATAGTTGCAATGGGTCAGCTAATTGGGTTAGGGTCCATAAAGCCCATCGGACGAACGTTAGGAGCATTTTATGCTAACGACACCGATGTGGCACTGACCTGATATTGACATGGTGCTCACCTTTGCAGTACCACATCAGTACTCTCGATAAAAAAAAAAGAAGACTAAAATTATCAATAATTAAACTATAAAGAACAAAGACCTAATTTTGACAGCATAGAGGATCAAGATCACAAAGAAACAAATATACATAATGAAAATTGTTTGATTGGCTTCAAAATCCATTAGTGTGTTTGAACATCAACTAAATGGTAGGGATATAATCAAGATTCATGTATCATTGGTCGGATGCTTGTATTTGAAATTCAGATTGGTATATTATATCATGTAATGTAATGGTTTGGGTACCATTGTACTTATTAGTAATAAATGTTTCCTATTAAAAAAACATAATGAAAATTGTAATTTTCCAGATTTATAATTACACAGTTTTTATGATAAAAAACCAATGAAATTTAGAATAAATTTTCCCATTTAGTTTCAAAATACTCAATGCTAAATTCAGAATTTCAGAGTTCATAAATTCCAGACTCAAGCATTAAAAGAAAAAACTTGTCCTTGCCAAGTTATGCAAAAAAGGCATAAATTCGAAGACACGATATGAAGTCCACTTTTTAACAATAACTATTTGTCCTTTAGGCGTTTGCATGTGACTGGATGCAAGAATCCTTGCAAGATTGAGTTTTTATTCACTTGGTTTTCCTTGGCCAAAAATGGCTTCGTCTTTATCAAAGTTAGCACAATGTGGGCTGGGCTTTTCAACTATGTTCCGTTTTACGATTTTTTTGTAAAATTCAAATGGTGGTCTTAGTGTATTCATATAAGCGAAAATAGTGAGGCAGTTACTCAAATTTGATTCTCCAATTATTCTCCGTTATAGCAATGTTATAACTGGTATGGAAGACATAAAAAAAACTCAAATTTTGTGGCTTGATGATCATAAACTCCTCAATAAAATGGCAATTTTGAGTTATCAAATGGTAATGAGCGGATGAGTGGTTTGGAGTTTATTATAATGATTTTAAATAAAGTTCAATCAATAAACTTATTCTGTACAACAAATGATAGGCTACTAGGGTGACTATTGAGTTCATATGACATAAAGGATAATACCCTAGTGTTAGATCTAAAGACTCAAGTTGGGATCCAATGGCTCTTGGATCCTATATGATGATATTACACTCATACTAGCATCTCAATATCCTATGGTGAAACCTCTAGTGGGGTTAGAAGGATCCTAACCCATTTATTCTAGATAAGAAAAATGTAGTATATGAGATAGATCTAGCAAACATCGCTCGAACAAACTAATTACAAGAGTCTTGTATGGACCTGGTGTGGGCGCTGGTCTATACACTAGTACACAAAAATATTCAACCATGGTTGATCAAATCATGGCTGACAATAACTTATGTATATTGGTACATGGAAGGAGACTCTTGTTGGGTTTCCGTACCCCGGCGTCAGATCCAAACGCAGCGGAAAATAAACATAAACAGATCTGACCCGAGAACGGATCAATCGCGCCTGATTCATATATTAACATGCATAAATTGAAATAAATGAACGAAAAGAGAATTACTGATAACAGCGAAATCAATCTGACGTCGGTGGTCATCGAGTCCAATCAACCTGACCAGATCTACAAGCCAACACCAGTGTTAGTTTGGCGTCGGCGTTTCTATGAGATTGTGTATTGAATGGTGTCTCTTACCCTATAGTGAACCTTATATTTATAGTGTTTATGAGACAACTAATTGGGCTAGGGCTCATAAAGCCCATCGGGCTAACGTTTGGCTTGCTGGGTATTTTATGCTAACAATCTCTCACTTGCCCAAAAGCCAAAACAAAACTACAAACTCATAATCCAAGTAACTCAATCCAATTGAATAACTTGATGTACTACTAATGTACATAATTATGAGACATAAATATATCAAACGCTTTAATTTTAGAACTTTCTATAGATGAAACATTTTCAAATATAGAAACTCCACTAAAGCGAGGAGCTTTCAAAAATTAACTTCATCTCTTCTAAATCACTCAATTTGACCACTTAACATTTAAGTCTCAATTCTCATCAATAGATCAGCGGCCGGTTGATTGTGACCCAACGAGGCTCAAGTGTATCATAGCATTAGGATCACAACCTTTGTGATTTTAGAAGTTAAACAACTTCTTTGGGCTTACCATGAATGCCTCATTGTCAATTAAACTCCTTTAATAGACAATGACCGAAATACAATTTCAGCAACAACCTACCGATCGTGGGTAGCGCCTAGCATCTGCGCTTCACGAAGACCTAGATACAAATGACTAGCAGTGTACGAGAACCTGTTAGCCATAGTTAGCGTGCAGTACATTCCTTTCACTCAATATGTCCCGATTGAATCAAGGGCATTGGTTGATCGAGACCCTTATGATTTAAATAACTATGTATTTATTTCACGTTATATGATTCCCTGTGTGCGTATATGAAAAACCCATTTTTCACAAGCGCTACCCACTCTGGCAGAGATTCCTTGAATCATATATACAAAAACACATAGGACATCCTGGTTCATCAAGACCAGTGGTGAATCCCCAACGACAATCATAGGCCTCTGACAACATCACTGAATACCCAAAATAATGACTTTATGACCCACATGTTGTAAGGACCCCCCGTGCCCTTAACCCTTTATTAGTGTATTAAGCCATATCATTAGTGCATATAATCATACTATCAGGGGAAAAACCATATGCAAGTGCAACATCATATGCTATCCAGAAAATTTCTTGCATTTAAACCACATAATATTCAAATCCCCCAACCATGATTATCCATATAACATGCACCCTCATAATACACTAACATACTCTTAGTTCATTTAGCAATTCTATATCTAATTGCGTGCAAACCATAAATGAACAGAGAAGAGCCGTAGCCCATTTATACATTCCATATACACGTAATATGTACTCACATAAGAGCACCCAATGAATGAGCGTATATCTAATGTATAAAACACTCTGCTGGATACCGTTACTGGTGCTTCGATCCTGGAAGCACCTCTCAAGCGCAACTCGATCTCGACTCTGGATCTGAGCGCCTGTCCATCCAGCTCTGGTACCTCAATCCTGGAAGTACTTCAATCAACAACCCGAGCTCAACTCCAAAGCTGCTGCTACACCTGTACCACCTGCCCCAACAGAGACAGCCCCCACACGGGGTGAGCATACCAATATCCCAAATCCAATAACCACAACAATACAATTCATAATTTACATAAATGTAAATGCTATGAAATACAAAATATACTCCCTGGATGGTATCATCCTCATCCGGGGTTTCCTGTACTGTCCCTGTTCTCAAAACACTGAAACCATTAAATTCCCAAATGCCAGTTAATCATTACATTGATTAACAATTCCATGAGCCATATACCAATATCATAATCAATAACATCAGATCATTAAACAATGATTATAGACAATACATGTTCCTCACTTATGGTTTCATAGCTCTATTTCATTGCTCGCTCTACAATAGCGGCATTCCATTTCCACGCATGCTCGATGGCAGCGGCGTCATAATCGATGTTCGCTCACAGGCGACAACATCCCAATCATTGCTCGCTCAAAAGCGGCACCATGCAATTCTTAATGCATATATAGACATTTGAAGCAAGTACCATAAACCATGCATTTCAATCTCCGTTTATTGCTAATACCATGTGTCATGCATTTCCACACACATTCATTGCAATACAGTGTACCAAGCACTCAACAATTGCAAATATATAAAAGGCTATGCTCGTACGTCATACGTACCTTATACTTTCTGTAGTTCGAGTCCGACCTCGCCCGAGTCCTACTATCCGATGAATCATGTGCTAACACACAAATAATTCACAATCAAATATAAGCATGCAACCACGTGCCCAAGCACGTTCACAATATCCAACCCTATCGTCTACCCATGACGATTACTAAAACAAAAGCCCCCACACGGCTAAGCATGCATAGTACCCAAAATATACCATTTAATAAGTTTAGAACATAGCCAAGAATTCAACCGAGAATTCCATTTTATCAAACTTTGGCACCAACCAATCCATTTAAAAGTATAGCATTCCCATTGGAATGTAGACATTGCCCCGGAAACGGCCCCTTAAAACCTCGATTTCAAAATCCCGACAATTTTCCAAAATTACAAAAAAAATAAAACCTTACGGGCGGCGATCGATCGCCCCTGTCCAGTGGGCAAAAATGCCTACACGCGATCGATCGCCACCCCTCGCGATCGGTCGCCAACATGCTCGCGATCGATCACCCAGACCACGCGATCGATCGCCTGCACTGTTCATCGTCTTCGAAAATCTGAGCAGCTCGTCGCGATCGATCGCCTCTCCTTGGAGATTGATCGCCACCTGCAATTTTCCGGAAAACTCGAGTTTCCATGGTGTTTTTGACACCCAAACTCACAACCAACACCCCATACACCTCCAACACTTCAAATACACCATTTAAAACCAATAAAAACTCCCAAAAACCCAACATTGGATTTTAAGCGAAAATCCTCAAAACCCATAATCAACCAAAACCTCAACCAAAAACTACCACACCACAATCAAAACGAAGATAATGACGAGGGGAAGGTTAATACCTGATTATCTTCGAGAAAATCGGCTCCTAGGACGAGCCTCCATCGATTTCGCCCATCAAAAGGGAAAGGGGAAGGGTTTGGGTGAGAGAGGCGAGAGAGAGAGGGAGAGGAGAGGGGAGAAATGGATTCTAAATGACGGAATCCCGAGTCCAACTGGTATATATATAAAAAATGCCCCAGAATACCAATACCTCCACAAATACATGATGATTCCTTAAAAATCATCTGTTTTCAAAAACTCTCTCTCCAACATCAAATCCCCAGACTGGCCCCAACATAAGGCACCCCGGACACCAAGTCCCACTAAAAAACAACTCATAGGTTTTTCACCAAAATGAGAATACAATCTCATCCTTTGGATCCAACGATCCCAAATGCCCGATTAAACAACCTCAGGAGATGCCAAACCGCAATTAATTCCTAATTGCCACAATTAAAAATCCATCAAGGATTAATACCACCGGGATTAACGCCATGAATCCCCGGACATCACAATTATCCCCCACTAATAAAATTCCGTCCTCGAACTTTGCACCGGCATACACTACGTAACACCAGGGTTACACAAACAAGGTAAAGCCACAACCCCGATTCTGGACCACAATAGAATCGAATCTTAACTGCGAGAACACCAATCTCGCATCAAGCTCTACAATAGAGCAACGCCAAAACCAATATAAACTCGAAAGATAACAACATACCTCGACGTGAATCGTCCCAAAAGTCAGTCCATCATGACTGCAATTCAATCAAAACACCATTGGTTCTAACATAGATATCTCTCCATGATATCCACCAATCGCCCACGATGTTTAACACACATCGTTATGATGTGGACCATTAGTATACAACAGTATACTCACAGAAAATCCGGTTTTCGTTTCCCGGTCCATCTCCTCCAAAGGAGTAGTTGCACCACTTGCAATCCGGATCGGGTAAACCATGGTCACTAATCCACACAAAACACATCACTACAGATGTCTACAACCATGTGTTCCAAGAAGTCCCACCTTGGTCCAAAACACACTATCGAGACTCTACAAGGTCTCAAGTTTCACAGGGGACATGCAAGACAAACAATTGCATTCCCAAACACGTGTCAACCGTGACACTAAACAAATCCGAATCCTGGCCATCCCTCATTTATCCTGGGATTCAACAATCCTAAAAACAGGAAGGCTATCGAATATCCAACAAGAACTACCATGGTTCCAAAACACGGCAATCCCTCCTCAGGGGAAGTCAAACGGACCTCACGATTATTCCTCAGAATACATCGTGCCATCGAGATTACCAATCTCAAATTGCCACAATCTCCCACCGGAGATTCATCAAACCAAGCACACTAATCCGACGTTCAACAAGGAACAAAATAGAGTTGGCATTCGTATACACACACGGGTATACATGTCTAAGCACAGGCACACTCAAAGCAATATGCTCGGGTATCTCCAAACATACCCAAAGTCCCAAAACTTACTGCCAAGCCTCGATTATCTCACTCCACGGAGAATAGTGGTCAACAGACCAAAGCCAAAGGGTGTGATTTCAACATCAACACCACACAACAAAAGCAATGAATCTCCCAAAAGATTCAACCGGCAGGTATAACAATACCGCCTTTCCCACAAGGATAGTGTCATGAATCCATGACCTTCCAACCTCGAACCACCGTCCGGAAAAATGGATATACATACCAACACATATCTCAGAACCAAAATATGCAATTGGTTCAGAATAGTGCATCGAAGCCACTATCATCAAATCGAAAGTCGTATACGCCATGTATACTCAAACAACGATGCCCTGTACCATTGCCATAGCACTCCACACTCGAGCATCCCCCAGAGACGTCTCCTCGAACGTCTCACTGGAAGTACGAAGCCATTACCTAGTCCAACACTAGTAGGGCTTACCCTGGTTGATTCACGATCAACCCTCAACCAAAACTAGCTGCCTCCATGACAGTACAACCCAAATCTCTCCAAGAGATAAAGTCAATAAAGTAGTGTCACTCCACTAACTATACCACACAATTCAATTGTGACTTCCGTCGCATACCATATGCAAAGATGCTCAATCAGAGCTAACAACGACTTGTCGACGCTCACGTTGGTATTTCCAACAAAATTGAGTCGTCCCAAAACAAGCCTCTTAAAACATTTGACGTATAAACGTCTCCTCGAGGTATTCCCTGCCTCAATTATCATGCCACAAAGAGACTACAAAAGTCTACCAAAAGTCCTCATCGTATCATCACACGATTCACTGAACTCGAATCACACGAGCAGTATAACGGCTATCAAAAGCACGCTATAACATTGCCACGATATCTGGCTAACAAGCGCTGCCTCCAAAGGCTCATATCAAGCCTACCAACGTCTCACCCGTTTCACCCGGTATACCATACCGTATCATCCATTTAGAGTAGTGGGTCATCACCCAATATTTCTCTAAAAACCAAAGTATAATGGACATCCCGGTGTCCTTGCTCAACCACGAAGCAATCCTAATCCATTAGGACTTATCCCACACCCTCAGGGTGAGTGTGATCACGCCTACCGCAGATCACAACAACAAGCGAGTAGTTTCCTCAATGACTACTCTTACCACCAATCACTTGGCCTAAGCTAAACCAGCGAGTATACCCAAGGGTATCATTACTCGAACAATATACACCAAAAATGTGCTGCGGTACAATCCCTGTACGGTGCACCCAATAATTCTTCGAGCAACTTGCTCGGCATAATGGTCTCGTCAACTAGTGACCCAGACACTACCATGTGCCCACCAAAGGCACTCAAACCATACAACTCAATACATAACATAAATGTATTAATCATCAAAACGACGCTACACGTCTACATAGAACATCAACTATGTCATCGTCATCCCGTGACGGCATATGTCAACATATGACATCCAATTAACATCGTCAAACATATGACGGTACATGTCAACACACGACATCCATAATCTCATCGTCAAACACATGACGTATATAACAACATGTAGTATCCACAATGATGCTAACAAAGGTAATACGCCATACCTCATCGCTATCAAGATAGCGGAATACCTGTATTCATCGTCCACCAGCGGTACACAAGCAGCATCCATCACTCATAGGCGACATAATCCAGCGCTACGCACATAGCGGTATAACCCATCGCTATAGAATCAGCGGCATGATCTCTCGTCATAGAGTCAGCGGCATAAGATATCGCTATAGATATCCGGCGGTATGAACCATCGCCATAGGTGTAGCGGAATGACCCGTCGCTATGTAATATCCGGTGGCATGAATCATCGTCAATAGAATACCCAGCGGCATGAACCATCGCCAATAGAATAGCGGAATGAGACATCGCTATCAATATATCCAGCGGCAAGAACCATCGCCAATCAATATAGCGGAATGAACCGTCGCTATCAATATCCCTGGCGGCATGAACCATCGCCAATCAATATAGCGGAATGAACCATCGCTATCAATATACCTGGCGGCATGAACCATCGCCATCAATATACCTGGCGGCATGAACCATCGCCAATCAATATAGCGGAATGAACCATCGCTATCAATATACCTGGCGGCAAGAACCATCGCCAATCAATATAGCGGAATGGACCATCGCTATCAATATACCTGGCGGCATGAACCATCGCCAATCAATATAGCGGAATGAACCATCGCTATCAATATACCTGGAGCATTAACCATCGCCAATCAATATAGCCGATCCCTAGTCATTGTCACGGTAGTGTATTTTAATGCCCCTCGCTCAAATAAAACATGTGGTACTCCCACCCCTCGCTTCACATATAGGCGGCATAGAATAACCTCGCTTAAATGGACATGCGGCGCTCCCATCCCTCGCTTCACATTTTAGCGGCAAATATTCTTTCCTCGCCTCATATGATAACCACGCTTCAATGTGACATGCGGCGCTCCCACCCCTTGCTTCACATTTTTAGCGACACAAAACAATAAATAGCGGCAAGCATTTAAAATCATCACTCATCCATAACAATGACTCATGGGATATTCACCAAGTATTTCATCCATACCTGCATCACAAAGCATAATCCATATTCCAACATACATCATCATGAGTGTATTTTAATGCACCTCGCTCAAATGCGACATGCGACACTCCCACCCCTCGCTTCAACATTTGGCGGCAAAACATTAATCTCATCACTACATGTACACATGCAACCACAATGCATAATTCCAAGATGTATATAAAACGCAGGTTACCGTTTCGTGTCTTTCAACCATGGCCTTAGCCTTTCACGTCATAGTGTCCCTACAAGAACAATCTCAAACCATGAGCATACGATAATCCATATTCCCCACAATATGATTATAATGAGTAAATACATAAACTATGAGTACAAGGTACTTCCGGTATCCCAATGCATTTCAAAATGCTCCATTTGGTTGTCCCTGTGTCACAACTCACAATCATAATCAACAGGTTATATTATGATTCTATAGATGTCATGACATATAATCGTTTCACTATGATCACTTATCACAAATGCACATAAGCAAAATAGCTGTGTCACTCAACACTAACTACTATCATGCATAAATATGTGCTACTCATCCCTATCAGCGTGTTCCAGGCCTTCAACAGCCCCAAAGAGCTAACCACTGCTCTGATACCACTAATGTAAGGACCCCCGTGCCCTTAACCCATTATTAGTGTATTAAGCCATATCATTAGTGCATATAATCATACTTTCAAAAACCTATATGCAAGTGCAACACCATATGCTATCCAGAAATTTCTTGCATTTAAACCACATAATATTCAAATCCCCCAACCATGATTATCCATATAGCATGCACCCTCATAATACACTAACATACTCTTAGTTCATTTAGCAATTCTATATCTAATTGCGTGCAAACCATAAATGAACAGAGAAGAGCCGTAGCCCGTTTATACATTCCATATACACGTAATATGTACTCACATAAGAGCACCCAATGAATGAGCGTGTATCTAATGTATAAAACACTCTGCTGGATACCGTTACTGGTGCTTCGATCCTGGAAGCACCTCTCAAGCGCAACTCGATCTCGACTCTGGATCTGAGCGCCTGTCCATCCAGCTCTGGTACCTCAATCCTGGAAGTACTTCAATCAACAGCCCGAGCTCAACTCCAAAGCTGCTGCTACACCTGTACCACCTGCCCCAACAGAGACAGCCCCCACACGGGGTGAGCATACCAATATCCCAAATCCAATAACCACAACAATACAATTCATAATTTACATAAATGTAAATGCTATGAAATACAAAATATACTCCCTGGATGGTATCATCCTCATCCGGGGTCTCCTGTACTGTCCCTGTTCTCAAAACACTGAAACCATTAAATTCCCAAATGCCAGTTAATCATTACATTGATTAACAATTCCATGAGCCATATACCAATATCATAATCAATAACATCAGATCATTAAACAATGATTATAGACAATACATGTTCCTCACTTATGGTTTCATAGCTCTATTTCATTGCTCGCTCTACAATAGCGGCATTCCATTTCCACGCATGCTCGATGGCAGCGGCGTCATAATCGATGTTCGCTCACAGGCGACAACATCCCAATCATTGCTCGCTCAAAAGCGGCACCATGCAATTCTCAATGCACATATAGACATTTGAAGCAAGTACCATAAACCATGCATTTCAATCTTCCGTTTATTGCTAATACCATGTGTCATGCATTTCCACACACATTCATTGCAATACAGTGTACCAAGCACTCAACAATTGCAAATATATAAAAGGCTATGCTCGTACGTCATACGTACCTTATACTTTCTGTAGTTCGAGTCCGACCTCGCCCGAGTCCTACTATCCGATGAATCATGTGCTAACACACAAATAATTCACAATCAAATATAAGCATGCAACTGTGATGTCCAGATTATTATTAATCATTTGTTGGACTAAATATGATTTGAATTTTATTGATAATTAATTTTAGAATTAATTAGAAGTGAAATTGACCAAGTGAAGGTCAACTGGCAAATTAATCGGATCCTAAAATATTTTGAGATTGTAAAATATACTACGATAATATTTTAGAGATAAATTAATTAAAATGAAGAATTTAAGTTTTGGGTTTTTGGGGTGTGTATAAATCCCAATCGTTGTCTATAAATAATATATCAGTGCACCGGTGACACTTCGATGTACAAAACCGGGCAAGGATACAAAAAATAAATATGTTATGTGGGGCATTTTCGGACACACACAGAAACATGTAAATACACGCACAGAATCCCGAAACCATTTTCTCTTCGCTGCTGCTCGACCCCTCGCCACTAAACCGCCGCGCCCGCCGCCGTCCGAGCTCCTTCCGGCGCGTCCAAACCGCCACCATCTTCGTCTCTCCCAGGCGTTTCTTTCCATACCAATATCGTGAAGTTTCGTCGCCGATCGCGTCCGGATCTTGCCAAGAAGCGCAGCGGTAAAAATTGCGCATTCGTCCGTTTTGGGGACGATTTTCTTCCAATTTTTTTGTGGGTAATTCTCGTCGTCCCTTAGTCGTTATTCCTCTGAAATCCCACAAATTTTTGATGAGCTTTGGTTCGATTTTGCTGGCATTTTTGGAAGGGTTGTTTGAGTGTGTGCTAGTGTGTGCAGCAGAGTGTGTGCGTGTGTGTGTTTCTGCGTGTGGGTGTGTGTCCAGCATGTGTTTGTGTGTGTAAATGGTATGTATGTATGTATTCCTTCATGTGTTGAAGTATTGTGATTGGGAATGGGATAGCATGGGGAATGTTTTGATTGTTGGAAGTTGGTGGGGGCTCACTTTATTGAATGGTTAATCGTTGAAAATAAATTGTGGAATAAGTCTTGACTTAGTATTATTATTGGTTAAAAGATGAAGATTAAAATCATGCATGGAATGTGTTTGTTAATAGGCTTAAATGTGATTCAAGTATGGGTCTAAGTCTTGTTAGTGGGTGAAAATGACTAACTTTTATGGCTTGTAGCCATTGTGATATTTGGTAGATGTTGGGCTATGGTATGGGATGTGTTCAATTGGAAGCATGTGTAGTGTGAAAATAAGTGGGTTAGATGCATGCTAGTATGTATTATAACATGGAATAGTGTTATAGTGATATTTATGCTCAATTGGATAGCATAGCATGTGTTATTGATTTATGTCACCTTGTTGAGTCACTAATTTTATAGAGAGTTCTAAATCAAGAATTTGGAATCCAATGCATCTTTAATTTGTTAAAGTTGAATTTCTTCAAATAAATGACTTTATGTTGGGATTAAGGGAATTGGATTAAAGGGGTAGAATCTCTTATCTGCATGGACCCTTTCTTTCACGTCTTGGTTTGAATCACCTCGGTGTGGGTTTAAATAATTGTGGAACATGTTAATTGTCTTACTTGGATTGTTTTAGTTAGACACTAGTTGGATATTATTATGCATACACCCTTGCACTTTCTTCCCTCTGTTGAACTTGCGTGTCTAGTGAACTACTATGTGAGTTTGGCGTGATCTTGCACGTATGGGTGTATGTATCCTGCATCATGTGTGTGATGTAGTGGATGATGGGAGAAAATGGGGTGTTGCATTACCAATGATATATCATGATTCATGTGAGGATGTGTGCATCAAAGTATTGATTATGATTTGACTCATAATATTGAATTATTGATTTGTGATATGGAAATGAAAGTAAGAACTATTTGATGGATGTTCATTGCTCGGATTATGAGCTAATGTTGAATTGATATTCGATATAGACTCTACAGGAGGCTTCGGACGTTGATGATAGCTTGTTCATGTTGTCTACTATAAGGTACGTGGTGACGTACGAGCAGGTATATCTAGTATCTATACATTCATGTATACATGCAATTTTGAATATGATGATTCAGGTAAGTGTTCGACTTTAATAATTGAGCTCCATATACGAGTCATGGGGGACACGTACTGGTACGTGATCCAATGTTACTTGTTGAGTAGTGATGCCGTGGGCATTAGCGATATGAGAAAGTATCGAGAATGAGGATAACCAGGGTTACATTGGGATAACCAGGTTCACATTGATGTTGAACTATTTATGTTTGCGCATAAATAGTATATTGTCATTGTATTGAATTCATAAGTGTTGTTGAGTATTACATTTTCAGTGACAATACTAAATTTGACATTATGAAGTGCGTGAGTTTGAAACAGGAACAGTGTGTGGAAGCCATACAAATTCGGAATTGTACAGGGAGTATACTTTATAAGTTTTGCATAATTTAAATTATTGCATTATGATTTTGTATGTTGATTTGTGATTGAATATTGAGTGGGAGTGTGCTCACCCTGTGTGGGGGCTGTTTCTGTTGAAACAGGTACAACAGGTACGATGCTGTTTTGGAGTACTAGGCTCGAACCTTGTTGGATGATGCTTCCAGAAGCATAGTATGTGATTGAGCCGATATACAAGGTTCAGCGGTTGGTATTTATACTAATTATGCATCCGGATGTGTATCCGTTATTCGTTGCTCTTCTGTGAGCACTTGTATGTGTATATGGACTGTATAAGGGTGTTGAAACCCAGTTTTGTTGTCTTATTAGTGTGGTGTCTTCCCTAGCCGGGAATTTACTTGTGTTTCTATATTCTGTTTAATATTGCGTTGTCCCTGGTCGGGAATTATATAATGTGATGAGTTTTTATTTCCGGATAGCTCAGTTTGTGGGGAGACTCTGCCCAAATTTTTATAAAAACCCACAATGCAAAAGTGGTATAATGGGGATGGTATTGGGTGAAACCCCTGAGTCTATTTGTTGGTAGAGATGAACATATAATGTTGAGCATTTGTTTGTGTCTTGGAATTATGGGAAACAAGTAATGATTCGTTTTAAAGAATGAAAAGAAAATGAAAAATTTATACACATACGACGTCATAAATGAACTAATGACGAGTTTAAGTGTTGGGGCCTTACATTAGTGGTATCAGAGCAGTGGTTAGCTCTTTGGGGCTGTTAAGGGCCTAGGAAGTTATTGATAGCACATATTTATGCATGATGGCATTAATGTTGTATGACACAACTAGTTGTTTATGTGCTTTTATGATATGAAAAGTGGTGTTGCTAATCATTGTGGTTGCAGGAATCGTGTAGAATGCGATGGGATGGCATTAACGGTAATGTCTGGCACTCCATATGTTATGTGCTAAGGAATCTGATTTTGTAGGAAAATTAGGAAATGGAAATGTGAGACGTACGGGCTTCGGACGGTAAAACGTGTTACACATTTGATTATGTATATCGTGGATAGTGAACCCTTACATGTGATGGTATATGTAAATGATAGTGATATATATTGTGATAATGGAATCAACTGTTGTGCTTGATTATTGTGGTAGAATTGATGAATGTTCCGGTAGCCTTTATCTCCGAGCGAGGGAGGTACTTGCCGCTGTCATGACTAAGCGAGGTAACATGCCGCTGTCATTGTCGAAGCGAGGGGTCCTAAAATTCCGCTGTTGTATTGGGACCGGAACAGTCACAATTCTAGTGATTAATGTGGAATATTATGGTTATAACTGGAACGTGATATCGATCATTATATTGTGAACTGTTGTATTGACCTAGATGCAGGTACAGAGAGCTAGTGGAAGTTCCGGTAGTGGTTATATTCGAGCGAGGGAGGTACTTGCCGCTGTCATATGAAGCGATGGTAGTATGATATTTGCCGCTGTCATGTCTAAGCGAGGTAACATGCCGCTGTCATTGTCAAAGAGAGGGATATCATATGATGCCGCTATATGTCGAAGTGAGGGGTCCTAAAATTCCGCTGCTATAACAAGACCGGAACAACCACATTATCGATATTGATAGCGATGTCTCATTCCGCTATATTGGTTGGCGATGGTTCATGCCGCCACGTGTATTGATAGCGATGTCTCATTCCGCTATATTGGTTGGCGATGGTTCATGCCGCCACGTGTATTGATAGCGATGTCTCATTCCGCAATATTGGTTGGCGATGGTTCATGCCGCCAGGTATATTGATAGCGATGTCTCATTCCGCTATATTGGTTGGCGATGGTTCATGCCGCCAGGTATATTGATAGCGATGTCTCATTCCGCTATATTGATTGGCGATGGTTTATGCCGCTGGGTACATGTATAGCGATGCCTCTTTCCACTATGTCATTGGCGATGGCTCATGCCGCCAGACATGTGTTTAGCGATGGTGCATTCCGCTGATTCCATGGCGATGGTTCTTGCCGCCGATTATATATATAGCGACGTCTCATTCCGCTATTCTGTTGATGGTGAGTATATCAATTTGTGTATTGATATGAAATCATATTTTGTGGAATATTTATGTTGAGAGCAGGGACAATTTAAAGGATCAAGTGTGGATCAACTGTGTACAGTAAGTGTTATTACATCTTATTGTTTTAAGAATGTATATTCATTGTGATTATGGATATTATGTATGCCAGTGGTGGCGATGAGTATTATGTACCGCCGTAGGGCGATGAAGATTGATGCATTGCTATGTGTTAGCAATGAATATTTTTAGTACCGCTATTGTGATTAACGATGAATGTTGTTGTATCGCAATTGTGTTGGAAATGAGTATTGATGATGCTTTGATTGCAGATGGCAATAGAAGTTGTGCTATGTACAGTTATGTTATTGCTCATTGGGTATATGTGATTTAGGCCCAAGAGGATATTGGATCGGTCCAGGAGGACAAAATATTGAGGTAAACCGTTTCAGTTGGTTGAACATATTGATATATGTTGATTCGAGATATTTTGTTGATTCATATTGATTTTGAAATCATGTACATGTAGAAAAGTCGATAATAGAATTGAAGTGGAACCTAGAAGTGTCATTCATATTTTGTTGCGGTAATAAGGCAAGAAGGGGTGTAACCTTTGTGATAGCACTCTCATATCTACGGTGTGTAGTGATGAGATATTGAAAATAGATGTTAATCACCTTGTGATGATAATTATTGTTCTGAAAGCATGCTAGTTTTGTATGTGGTAGGATTAATAATTGATTAATCACCTACTATGTTGAATAGAATACCATCAGATAGACATGAGTTTAATGAGTGTGTCACGGGATGGCATGAGTATGTCACGGGATGACGCGTGATTACTACGAATGTCGTGTGTGGACATGTGTTCATTGTGAATATTCATGATTAATGAATTATTATGTTTCGAGGATGAGTTAAAGATTGATATAAATTGCGTCATTAAAGCATGCAACTGATTCTTATGTTAAATTTCAATCACCCTATGTGATAGTGTGCAGTAACATGTTGTGTATAGAACTGCGAGAAACTTATGATGCAGGAATTAGTGTTTGATGACAGAAACATTATGGATGTCGAAATGCGTAAATGACAAGGTACGTGTTATGTTACTAGTATTTGAGAAATACTAACGGGATTATTTTGGTACTTGTCCTATGACAGATAATAATTGGGTGAAGTAATATGGAAATGTTGATACTTAAGAGTATGTGAGTGCTGTGATTAACATGATATTATGGTGCCATTGTGTATTGTAGATGATTCCATCTACAAAGGTATGTCGCGAACTATTCGATATTGATGTTGATGCCTTGTGTTAGATGAGTATAATCGTGACATGAAAATATTGGTGTTAAGCCGTTTATCATGATTGATACTGATGGTCTGTGGCTATGGGTGTGTATAATGCGTATATATGTATGTGAGAATGACTAATGGGTTTTCTAGTCATTACCTTGCACCAGATAATAGCCAGGAGATGATATATGAAAGATTGATGCGTAAAGGCTCAAGAGTACCGTTACTTCATACGGATGATGGTGATGATGTGAGGATAAGTTGCATACATTTGCAACGACGCATGTATGAAGTTAATTAAGATAAATGTTGATGTATTGTCATATATTCTTGAATATACATGAAAGCATGGATTGCATGATTTAACGAGATTATATGATGGGTACTGTGATAAAAGTATATGACGGGAAATAAGATTGTGCAATGGAATTGTGTCGATGAAAGTACACAGGTGGTGAGGTATGACAAAGAAGCTTGACGGTTAAACACTTCTTGCGATCGTTGGTGCAATGGGGCACATGTGTGAGCCACGATGATTCCGATGACTGTCATCCTACGGATGGTAAAGTCTCTATCTTGAGCTATATACGGTACGTAAATTTTACAGTTGACTTTTATGGTAAGCATGCGTTGAAATTTCGAGGACGAAATTCTATATGTTGGGGAGAATTGTGATGTCCAGATTATTATTAATCATTTGTTGGACTAAATATGATTTGAATTTTATTGATAATTAATTTTAGAATTAATTAGAAGTGGAATTGACCAAGTGAAGGTCAACTGGCAAATTAATCGGATCCTAAAATATTTTGAGATTGTAAAATATACTCCGATAATATTTTAGAGATAAATTAATTAAAATGAAGAATTTAAGTTTTGGGTTTTTGGGGTGTGTATAAATCCCAATCGTTGTCTATATATAATATATCAGTGCACCGGTGACACTTCGATGTACAAAATCGGGCAAGGATACAAAAAAATAAATATGTTATGTGGGGCATTTTCGGACACACACAGAAACGTGTAAATACACGTACAGAATCCCGAAACCCTTTTTCTCTTCGCTGCTGCTCGACCCCTCGCCACTAAACCGCCGCGCCCGCCACCGTCCGAGCTCCTTCCGGCGCGTCCGAACCGCCGCCGTCTTCGTCTCTCCCAGGTGCTTCTTTCCATACCAATATCGTGAAGTTTCGTCGCCGATCGCGTCCGGATCTTGCCAAGAAGCGCAGCGGTAAAAATCGCAAATTCGTCCGTTTTGGGGACGATTTTCTTCCAATTTTTTTGTGGGTAATTCTCGTCGTCCCTTAGTCGTTATTCCCCTGAAATCCCACGAATTTTTGATGAGCTTTGGTTCGATTTTGCTGGCATTTTTGGAAGGGTTGTTCGAGTGTGTGCTAGTGTGTGCAACAGTGTGTGTGCGTGTGTGTGTTTCCGCGTGTGGGTGTGTGTCCAGCATGTGTTTGTGTGTGTAAATGGTATGTATGTATGTATTCCTTCATGTGTTGAAGTATTGTGATTGGGAATGGGATAGCATGGGGAATGTTTTGATTGTTGAAAGTTGGTGGGGGCTCACTTTATTGAATGGTTAATCGTTGAAAATAAATTGTGGAATAAGTCTTGACTTAGTATTATTATTGGTTAAAAGATGAAGATTAAAATCATGCATGGAATGTGTTTGTTAATAGGCTTAAATGTGATTCAAGTATGGGTCTAAGTCTTGTTAGTGGGTGAAAATGACTAACTTTTATGGCTTGTAGCCATTGTGATATTTGGTAGATGTTGGGCTATGGTATGGGATGTGTTCAATTGGAAGCATGTGTAGTGTGAAAATAAGTGGGTTAGATGCATGCTAGTATGTATTATAACATGGTATAGTGTTATAGTGATATTTATGCTCAATTGGATAGCACAGCATGTGTTATTGATTTATGTCACCTTGTTGAGTCACTAATTTTATAGAGAGTTCTAAATCAAGAATTTGGAATCCAATGCATCTTTAATTTGTTAAAGTTGAATTTCTTCAAATAAATGACTTTATGTTGGGATTAAGGGAATTGGATTAAAGGGGTAGAATCTCTTATCTACATGGACCCTTTCTTTCACGTCTTGGTTTGAATCACCTCGGTGTGGGTTTGAATAATTGTGGAACATGTTAATTGTCTTACTTGGATTGTTTTAGTTAGACACTAGTTGGATATTATTATGCATACACCCTTGCACTTTCTTCCCTCTGTTGAACTTGCGTGTCTAGTGAACTACTATGTGAGTTTGGCGTGATCTTGCACGTATGGGTGTATGTATCCTGTATCATGTGTGTGATGTAGCGGATGATGGGAGAAAATGGGGTGTTGCATTACCAATGATATATCATGATTCATGTGAGGATGTGTGCATCAAAGTATTGATTATGATTTGACTCATAATATTGAATTATTGATTTGTGATATGGAAATGAAAGTAAGAACTATTTGATGGATGTTCATTGCTCGGATTATGAGCTAATGTTGAATTGATATTCGATATAGACTCTACAGGAGGCTTCGGACGTTGATGATAGCTTGTTCATGTTGTCTACAATAAGGTACGTGGTGACGTAAGAGCAGTTATATCTAGTATCTATACATTCATGTATACATGCAATTTTGAATATGATGATTCAGGTAAGTGTTTGACTTTAATAATTGAGCTCCATATACGAGTCATGGGGGACACGTAGTGGTACGTGATCCAATGTTACTTGTTGAGTAGTGATGCCGTGGGCATTAGCGATATGAGAAAGTATCGAGAATGAGGATAACCAGGGTTACATTGGAATAACCAGGTTCACATTGATGTTGAACTATTTATGTTTGAGCATAAATAGTATATTGTCATTGTATTGAATTCATAAGTGTTGTTGAGTATTACATTTTCAGTGACAATACTAAATTTGACATTATGAAGTGCGTGAGTTTGAACAGGAACAGTGTGTGGAAGCCATACAAATTCGGAATTGTACAGGGAGTATACTTTATAAGTTTTGCATAATTTAAATTATTGCATTATGATTTTGTATGTTGATTTGTGATTGAATATTGAGTGGGAGTGTGCTCACCCTGTGTGGGGGCTGTTTCTGTTGACACAGGTACAACAGGTACGATGCTGTTTTGGAGTACTAGGCTCGAACCTTGTTGGATGATGCTTCCAGAAGTATAGTATGTGATTGAGCCGATATACAAGGTTGAGCGGTTGGTATTTATACTAATTATGCATCCGGATGTGTATCCGTTATTCGTTGCTCTTCTGTGAGCACTTGTATGTGTATATGGACTGTATAAGGGTGTTGAAACCCACTTTTGTTGTCTTATTAGTGTGGTGTCTTCCCTGGCCGGAAATTTACTTGTGTTTCTATATTCTGTTTAATATTGCGTTGTCCCTGGTCGGGAATTATATAATGTGATGAGTTTTTATTTCCGGATAGCTCAGTTTGTGGGGAGACTCTACCCAAATTTTTATAAAAACCCACAATGCAAAAGTGGTATAATGGGGATGGTATTGGGTGAAACCCCTGAGTCTATTTGTAATGCCTCGATTTATGTTATATACGTGTGATATGATTATGGTGTAATTATATCACGTGGCGGTATGATATTGGGGGTTCGGGTGGAACTAAAAATGATATATGACAAATGTATAGTAGAATATAACATTGGTGTACATGTAGCATGCATTTGAAGGTGCATTAGAATGTACATGTGAGTTGCATTCCATAAGATGTTTGACATGAGTTTGAAGGGAATTACATGTGCATGTGAATTTACTTGCAATTGGAATTGCATTTGAATTTGGAGTTCATTTCATGTACATGTTACTTAACATGTAATTACTTTTAAAAGACATGATAGCAAGTGAATTAGGGAACTAAGGATCTATATCAAGTGGATTAGGGAAGTGGAATCACATACTACACCACTTTCACCTCAAAATCTCTACAAAGCTCCTCTCCAAACCCTTAGAGATTTTATTAGTTGAAGCTTGATTTTTCACTTGTGATTTAAGCTAGGAAGTTAAGTGAAGTGATTTCTTCACATCTTGGTAAGAATTCTTAACTTTACACTTGAATTATGTCATTGGTGTTGCATATGTGAAGTGAAATATCAAGTGTTCATGTGAAGAATCATATCATGTTTCTATGCTTTGAATTGGAATCTATGATGTTAGAAACATGTTAATATGTTCCTAGGGATTTCAAGAAACATGTTGAAATGGTTCAAGATGAGGTATAGGAGAAGAACCATGGAGATAAGCTTGAAAATCGCCATGTTCTAAACTTTCTGGACATCGGCGATCGATCGCGAGCTTTGTGGCGATCGATCGCCGAGATAGAGTAAATTTTAAGGCGGTTTATACATGTAGCGATCGATCGGTGAAAATGTGGCGATCGATCGCGAGCAAACAGAACACTTTGGCGATTGATCGCGAGAGATGGCGATCGATCGCGAGGGGACAGAATGTTATGGCGATCGATCGGTGTTGGTAGCGATCGATCGGTGGTTTAGAAATGTTGAAAATTTTTATATTTTTGTAGAATTTGATTTTAATGCCTATGATAACATGTTATATTGTTGGCATTGTTGTAGCATCATCTCAAGGGACGGGACAACGAGGCAATTAGACAGGGACGCCTAATTTAAATCGTTTGTGTCGCAGTACAGGTACGTGTTGACGTACGAAGTATAGATATGATGTGATGATGATGTTATGGTTTTGATATCATATGATTTATGTTATCTTGTGTCATATGATTGGTAATTGCATATGCATGTACATACATGGATTTCATATGATTGAGATGGAGGCCTTGATAGATATGTGTATATGCTTTGGTGAGATCATTGCCTCGATAGATATGCCTGGTGTGGTATATGCTTTGGCTGGGATCGTTGCCACGATAGATATACTACATATGCTTTGGCTTGAGAGATATACACCTGGTGTCGGTATATGCTCTGGTTATTGTCACAGATGAGCATGGTACTATGATATGTGCTGCTAATATGAAGATGTGATGTGGTTCCACTGACATATTGAGCTGAATAGGCATATCATATGGGGCTCGTGATAATAGGGTACTTATTGGACATGTCATGACATAGTGCATTTGTGGATGCATGATACAGAACATTCACGTTAGATGATTTATTGTGCTTTATCATTGATATTGATATTGTTGCACTGAGATCGTTGTTCTCTATACTCATTGTGTGAATGTTTTCTGTAGGGACTCATAGACGTGGGGAGACGGGATGTGAGTCATTTTCCGCTGCGAGCTGAACCACTGCCTAGGAGTTATTTTGGATTAGGTTGTTACTTGTACATGTGATGTATAGTTGGTTAGGTTTGTATAACCTTGTAACAACTTAACTAGTTAGAAACTCTTAATCAGTGCATGTTTTTACTTAATTCAGACTCACGTATGTATGTTAAGATACTACATAAATGGATTAAGTAACGAGGACCCCACACTATTTGTTGGTAGAGATGAACATATAATGTTGAGCATTTGTTTGTGTCTTGGAATTATGGGAAACAAGTAATGATTCGTTTTAAAGAATGAAAAGAAAATGAAAAATTTATACACATACAACGTCATAAATGAACTAATGACGAGTTTAAGTGTTGGGGCCTTACAGCAACCACGTGCCCAAGCACGTTCACAATATCCAACCCTATCGTCTACCCATGACGATTACCAAAACAAAATCCCCCACACGGCTAAGCATGCATAGTACCCAAAATATACCATTTAATGAGTTTAGAACATAGCCAAGAATTCAACCGAGAATTCCGTTTTATCAAACTTTGGCTCCAACCAATCCATTTAAAAGTATAGCATTCCCATTGGAATGTAGACATTGCCCCGGAAACGGCCCCTTAAAACCTCGATTTCAAAATCCCGACAATTTTCCAAAATTACAAAAAAAATAAAACCTTACGGGCGGCGATCGATCGCCTCATTCAACGCGATCGATCGCCCCTGTCCAGTGGGCAAAAACGCCTACACGCAATCGATCGCCACCCCTCGCGATCGGTCGCCAACATGCTTGTGATCGATCGCCCAGACCACGCGATCGATCGCCTGCACTGTTCATCGTCTTCGAAAATCTGAGCAGCTCATCGCGATCGATCGCCTCTCCTTGGAGATCGATCGCCACCTGCACGTTTCCGGAAAACTCGAGTTTCCATGGTGTTTTTGACACCCAAACTCACAACCAACACCCCATACACCTCCAACACTTCAAATACACCATTTAAAACCAATAAAAACTCCCAAAAACCCAACATTGGATTTTAAGCGAAAATCCCCAAAACCCATAATCAACCAAAACCTCAACCAAAAACTACCACACCACAATCAAAACGAAGATAATGACGAGGGGAAGGTTAATACCTGATTATCTTCGAGAAAATCGGCTCCTAGGACGAGCCTCCATCGATTTCGCCCATCAAAAGGGAAAGGGGAAGGGTTTGGGTGAGAGAGGCGAGAGAGAGAGGGAGAGGAGAGGGGAGAAATGGATTCCAAATGACGGAATCCCGAGTCCAACTGGTATATATAGCAAAAATGCCCCAGAATACCAATACCTCCACAAATACATCATGATTCCTTAAAAATCATCTGTTTTCAAAAACTCTCTCTCCAACATCAAATCCCCAGACTGGCCCCAACATAAGGCACCCCGGACACCAATCCCACTAAAAAACAACTCATAGGTTTTTCACCAAAATGAGAATACAATCTCATCCTTTGGATCCAACGATCCCAAATGCACGATTAAACAACCTCAGGAGATGCCAAACCGCAATTAATTCCTAATTGCCACAATTAAAAATCCATCAAGGATTAATACCACACCGGGATTAATGCCATAAATCCCCGGACATCACACATGTGATCTGTCATTAAATCAAAGCACACATCTATCTATCAAGACATCAATGACGCCTCGGGTCATGAGGTGTAATGGTGCACAACTATGACTAGAAATTCTATACTCGACAAATAGAAACCACTTATAGAATTCCGAGTATGGTCGTTCTGTGAACTCATTCCAAATGAGCACCTATTCATGTGTGCTGGCTTCTCCAAGCCAACGCCGATGAAACGCGGCGCACTACACTAGACACATCATGAATACCAGTCTCTAACGAGCATATATCGGTATCCCATTCTCGAAGGCTCTTCGACCAGGAAATTTTAGAAATCGCAGTCGAGAATGTATTTCATGGTCACCATCATATGTGTAACCACATTCTATGGACTATAGCAATCTCAAGGACTTCATCAATGCATCAAGATGCATGGGTAAACAGATGAAGAAGTGACATATATATTAATATTTAAACAAAGATTTATCATAATAAGATTACAAGTACAATCAATCAACAATTGATTTACTTAATCATGTATGACAACAATATCTTTCACTTTTCCAAAGCCAACTACTCATGTGTCTTAAGACCATCTTCCCAAGATGTCTAATAGACATCAATCGTTGTAAAGGCTTTGTCAGTGGATTCACTATATTTTTCTGTTGAAGCGATTCTCTCGATAATAATGTCGCGTCTACCATCTCTCTCATTAGATAGTATCTTCTCCATATATGTTTCGATACTGATGAGATCTTGGCTATTCATAATAGCTCAAATATTGTCACAGTATCAAGGACTGTGTCAACCGCAATAGAAATTACACCCAACTCTTGGATGAAATTTCATATCCAAACTGCCTCTTTGTTGCATCGTATACTGCAATGTATTCAGCTTCAGTGGTGGAATCCAATGTGGTGTCTTGCTTGGAACGTTTCCAAGAGACATTACCATCATTGAGCTTAAATACAAATCCGAACATCGATATGGTATCATCTACATACGATTGAAAAACCAGCATCAACTTAGCCTTCAACTTTTATTTCTCCACTTACAGATCCAAAAACCATGAACATATCATAAGTTCTTCATAAGAACTTGAGGATTATTTTCTTAGTTTTCCAGTTACCTTCACCGAGATCTGTCTGATGTCTGCCAATTACTCTAAGAACATACATCAGGCCAAGTACATAACATAGCATACATTATGCTATTAAAAATCAAAACATAAGGTACCAATGTCATCTTTTCACTCTCCTCATCAATCTTAAGACCCATTGACTCGAGATGAATACTATGACATATTATGAAGTAACACCTTTTTCGACTATTCTATGCTAAACCCTTTTAGCACAGTGTTTATGTACGTAGATTGAGAAATCTCAAGCATCCTTTAGATCTATCCCTATAGATCCTTAGGCCAAGCACGTATGACGCTTCTCCCAAATCTTTCATGGAGAAATTAGTAGATAATCATGCTTTAATTGATTTAAAGCATTACAAATGTAACCATGCTCCCACTAACCCTTTTGCACACACATGTCACTTCCGGATTTTTAACAAAACCAAACACTTTGATGATGTTATCAAAACGAAGGTTCAAACTTCGGGATGCCTTCTTAGGCCCGTAAATGGACCTCTGGAGTTTGAAAACCTTTTGCTCACTCCAAAAAGTTGTAAACACATTTGGCTGCTACATTTCTACCTCAATGCCACCACTGAGAAATGTTGTGTTCACATCCATTAGTCATATCTCATATTCATAAAGATATAACTAATAAAATCCAAATAGACTATAGCATCATAACTGATGAAAATTTTCTCATAAACAACTCTTTGCCTATGAGAATAACCGTTTCTCACCAGTCAAGCTTTGAAGTCACTACCTTACCATCCACTTCAAGCTTTCACTTGTAAATCCATTTGCAGCTAATGAGAACAATTCCCAAAGAGGATCTACTAAGGCCATACCTTATTAGAGTACATGGAGTCTATTTCAAATCTCATAGCATCTCGCTAATATCCCAAAACGGTGTCCAATATCGTCTCCTTGAAATTTCTAGGATCACATCCATGGTCAAAATCATTTTGACTTCTTTGTAGGAGTAAATTCAATTTATCAGGAGTTCTTGAAACATTTTCAAATCTCCTTGGTGTGTGTAAATCAAAAGTTATGATTGACTCAATTAATTTCACTGTTTTCACTTTCTAGTGGTTTGTGGTTCTTGAACCCTTTCAAGTTATATTATATTGTCATTCCTTTCTAATAGAAACATTTTCTCTAGAAAGAATTCACTTGTGAAACAAACACTTTGTCTCCAATTAATAATATAAATTTCCACAAAATAACATAAGATGGATCAACTATCCAACTCATCTCCCACTGGCTGCTTCACATAAGCAGAACAATCTCAAACCTATATTTGGATTATTTTTCAGTCCATATCATATATGGAGTTTTGGCCACTGCATTTGTATGAATTATGTTCAACCAATATGTATCTTTAGAGAGTTACTTAGAGAGAATCACATTCTCTTTAAGATAACCCAACAACCTCTTGCACTAACATTTAGTGATCCACATACGTCCATATGAATCAAATTCAATGGACATTCAGCACATGCTAAAGATATGTGACATTCTTTTTATATTCTTTGAACATAATCATACTAATCGTTCATAAGTTCACCAGATTCAATAAGAAGAACACGTTTCTCCTTTGAATCAAGGATACATGAGTTTCCAACATTTTGACTATAAGATCAAATCTACAGCCAGTTAATGAGGTATTGTCAAATTCAGATTTTCCAATTTCTCAACAAGAGATATTTTTCTTACACCATGCTCATAGACCGAAACCCCATCTTGCATGTGAAATGAAAATAGCTCTTTTGAAGTCGCGAGTCTCAGTAATCGCGTCCGTTCACCAAACAACATTTGTAGGTGTTGGAAAATATCATAAGCGAGTTTCTCATATCTGTGTTGAAACTCATTGGTGACATTGATACTATCATATAGCACATAGCCGAGAGATCATCGTCCCACCACTTCTCAAGTGTGGCGATCTCTTCATGAGACGAACCGGGAGACACTTCAACATGAGGCTCCCACCAAGGGTATATAGCAACTTTTCAGAAGCAATCATTATTTTAAAATTAATAGCCAATCCTGGTGGTTAATTTGTTTATATCGAGATTTGATGTAATCAGATTCACGGCAATCACAATACTGAGAATAAACAGAAAATATATGCAAACCGTTTGATTATTAATTAATTCAAAAACTATGGACTTTAGTTATTGAATGCTCCCACTAAATTTTTTGAATTCGTCACCCTCATGACAAAAGAACGGAAAATCATATTTTCTTAGTGGGCTTGGAGTCCAACTAGCCATGAAAACCCCGGACGTGGGCCTACCGGCTTCATGATACTAAAGGTAGATCACAATTGCATCATATGCAACCCCCAAGATATTTGTCTCGCGATTGGCATAACCCTACGTGGGCAGGACAATTATGCCTTCTCACGTCAAACTAACCCATCCCACGGATGGAAATGTTACTCCCAAAAGACCCCACGTTGGTGAGTAATCTAGAAGGTTAACATAACCGCACCCTTAATTAAGTGGCAGTTAAACACACAGCTTTCCCATGTCAGATGCCCCCACGTGGGTGAGTAAGGCAATATGACACAAGTATTGTTAGCATAAATGCCTTACAAGCCAAACGTTGGCCCAATGGGCTTTATATTAACCTTGGCCCACTTAGCTAATTACAACTATAAATATAGGCATTTGTATATAGGGTTATGAAAACCTATCACTCTCAATCAATACCATTCAATACACACTCTCATAGTAAAGCAGACATCACACTAGCACTGGTGTTGGGCTTGTAGATCTGGTCAGGTTGATTGGACTAGAGGGACACCGTCATCAGAGTGATTTCGCTGTTATCGGTAATCTCTTTTCGTGCATTATATTTGATATATTTGCTTGTTAATATATGAATCAGGCGCGATCGATCCGTCCCTGTGTCAGATCTGTTTATGTTTATTTTCCGCTGCGTTTGGATCTGACGCCGGGGTACGGAAACCCAACAGTGGTATCAGAGCCAGGTTGTCGCTTTGATTCATATTTTTGATGATTAATTTTATTAGATCGTTTCCAATCAATACTAATCGTGTATGAGATTTCTTAAATTTTTGAATCCGGTGAACATAGAAAATTGGAATAAAAGGAGTTTTAATCCGGACACAAAAACCGACCGGAAAGTGTTTCCGGCGTTTCTCAGGCACGCTAGACGGCGGCCATGGCGGGAGACGGCAGCACGAAACTGGTTCCCTCGTCCGGACGGCAGCGCACAGAGTACGGCTCACGGACGTAGTGCTGGGCGCGCGGATTCGCGACCACCATGGTTTCTGCAATTGTTGCAGACGTAAACCAAGACCTCCATGGAAGATCAGTACGAAAATCGCAACCAATTTTT
Organism: Haberlea rhodopensis; assembly: GCA_907163345.1. NCBI lineage: Eukaryota > Viridiplantae > Streptophyta > Magnoliopsida > Lamiales > Gesneriaceae > Haberlea > Haberlea rhodopensis. Next base: position 22,338,955 of record CAJQUN010000004.1, on the reverse strand, counting down.
GGAAATTGTTTCCAGAAACCTGTGACTGCCGCCGCGTGTTGGTTGCATCGGGAAGCCGTCGGCGTGAAGGCTGGCGGCGAGAGGAGGCGGTGGCGGCGCGAGCAAATTTCTGGAAACCCTAATTTCAGACTTGGGGAAGATAATGAACAGTAGGTGGCGGCCAAACCCTAATTTTCGAATTTAAAAAAAAATTATTATTATTTTAAAATCCGAAAATAGGGTAATTTTGGGGTTGAAAATTGATTTTCTAATTTTGGATCCAAATTGTTTGGAGTCCATAAATTATTTGGGTCATTTTAGATGTTTTATCCGGATATTATTTTTGAAATAATAAATCATAATACTTAATTATTAAAAATATGATTTTTAATTTATTAAGTGTAAAATGGAGATTTTATAATTAGTTGAAAATTTAATTAATTGAAAATTGAATGAAAATGTTTCATTTAATTTATTAATTTTATTTTTGACTAATATTATGATTTGAGGTAAAATAGTGATTTTACCAATTAATTGATAATTTAATTAATTGAAAATTAAATGAAAGCGTTTCATTTAATTTGTTAATTTTATTTTTGATTAGTATTATGATTAAAAGGTAAAATATGGATTTTACCAATTAATTGAAATTTAATTAATTAGAAATTAAATAAAATGGTTTTATTTAATTTGTTAATTTTATTTTCAATTAATGATGCGATTAGTGGGAAACGATAGAATAAATTAATTATTGTGCTCTAATTACATGTGATGTAATTAGTACAATTACATATCATGTAATTGTTTAGTTTAATGTTTAATTACATATGATGTGATTGCATGATGGATGATTATGGGCCTTGACCAATGTGTTTAGGTGAATGTTTAGGTTTTTATTGTTTCATTATTAATTGTGATTTTGGTTATCGGGCCTGCGAGCCTGCTCTTTCTATTTCTGATGTATCCCACCCCGGATTTGTATCCCTATTCTCTTGTTTGCACGATTTAAATGTAAAAAACTTTAGAATTAGTGGGAGATCGAGATTGAAGATGGAGCATCAAGAATCAAGACATGTATAATGGAAGCAAAAATGTAATAGGATTGCATTACATAACTGCATCACCTTAGACAGACATGTGATCCACGTATGGCTCACGTGGATCAATTAGGAAAAGGTCGTAATCGTCCATATTTATTTTTATTATGCATTTGATGTATGATAAATGTTTGTTTGTATGTTTTATTAGTACATATGATTGCATGAATAAAGCATAGTTGCATGAATCCGGCAAACAAACAAACGAGTACTTGATGAGATTTGAAAATTATTAAATCCCTCTTTTGAATATGTGATATCCCCGAATTGATTAATTGCAATTTGAGCATTAATTGTGTTTATATGATTAATCATGGTGGTAATTAATTGATTATGTGCTGGATTTGTTTAATGTGTGGAAATGCATGGTCACATGGAAAGGATGACCCGGGAGTGCATTTCAGTGTGCATGTTGTACATGTTGGGGAAAATTGCTTTTAGCATGATTTATTTGCCATGATTAGCAATTATTTGGATAGCATGAGTTAATTGATATTTTGGTGCATTTTGGATTAATGCTTTTGAAAATATCATGTTGAGGTGTTTTATACACCATGGGTTTGTGGATGCATTTTAATTTAACTTAAACCCCTTTTTACCCCAACCCCACTCAAACTCACTTTTACTTTACCAAATCACCACCCAAACCCTTCCCCCTCCTCATTTTCGAGTTGAAGCAAAAAGGCGGGGAGAAATCCTTCCAAAGTTTGAGTTTGTGGAGTTTATTGGGAGATTTGAGGTCCCCAAGAGGTATGGATACCTCATTGTTGATTTTGTAAGGTTTTATTTAAGTTTGGTATGATTTTGAAGGGTTTTAAAATGGGTTTGTGTTGGGTTGTTATGGTTTTGGTTGAGGGATGGATTTACACTTGTTTGGAGGTGTATTTTGAAGGTTTATGTTGTTATTATGTTGTTGGTTTGACGGTTTAAGTGTTGGTATGGATTGGAAGGTTTTGGTATGCAAAAAATGGTGAAAAATCGCGAGTCTGTGCGAGGCGATCGACCGCCTGAAATTGGGCGATCGATCGCCGATGGGCAGTACCAAATTTGCGGGACAGGCGATCGATCGCCTGTTATGAGGCGACCGATCGCCGAGAGGCAGTGGCCAATCCAAGGTTTAGGCGATCGATCGCCATGTTTGGCGCGATCGATCACCGCGAAAGAAAAATTGAGGCGATCGATCGCCTCAGCCAAGCGATCGATCGCCAACTGTGGAATTTTGGAAAATGCGTTCTTTTGTCGAATTTTTGGTATTTGACTATTATTTGGCTTCTAATATGGGGTTGTGTGATTGTGTAGAACCATCCCAGGTAGCAACGCAACCAAGGAACTGAAGCCATATCAATTCCACTTTTGGAAAGGTACGTAGAGGACGTACGGGCACCCAACGGTACATGTATCTAATATACTCATTGTTTATGCATTGTGGATGCGAGTATATATGTGATTATGCATTGTGGATGCAAATACATGTTGAATTATGCATGATGATTGTAGATGCATATGATTATTGGTGCATATCCCATGAGTCGTGGTCATCCCTTGATGATTTTAATGCTTGCCGCTATTTGTTTTGGTTCCGCTAAATGTGAAGCGAGGGGTGGGAGCGCCGCATGTCACATTTGAGCGTGGTTATCATATAGGGCGAGGAAAGGATATTTGCCGCTCAATGTGAGGCGAGGGGTGGGAGTACCGCATGTCCATTGAAGCGAGGTTATTCTATGCCGCATATATGTAAATAAGCGAGGGGCATTAAAATACATTGTGATGGACAGACTAGGGATTGGTGATTGGTATTTGATATTGATGAGATGGTATTATGTCATGACATGTGTAGACCATTAAAAATAATCTATTGATTATACTCATGAGTTATGGTACATGGACAACCAAACTGGAAGCGTTTTGAAATGCATGGGAAAACAGGAAGTGTTTTAATTGTGTTTTATGCATTTACGCTTTATATTCATATTGTGTTGAATATGAATGATATTATTGCTCATGTTTGGGGGTTGTCCTTGTAGGTACTTTTGGCATGATATGAAGGGGGCTAAGACGGGTTGAGACAGTGAGCTTGAAGAGCACTTTTGATAGATGAAGGACATGATTATTTTGTATAGTGTCTACTCTAGGAGTAGTGTAAAACTATAGTCGATAACATTCTTTTGATGGGGAATGTAATTAATCCATTGATAGTCCTCATTTTGGCATGTAATTCTTAAAGCTCATAGACTCAACACGATTAATTCACTCTGATCATTTATATTAGCTCTATTTATGCCTTTGATCCGCACTTAAGGATTAGGGTCCTTACATTAGTGGTATCAGAGCAGGGGTTAGAGAACCCGGGAACGAGTGAAGGGTAGCCTTAGCATGATTGGCTAGGTGCTTACATTTGAAGCATGTTTATGCATGTGGTGCATATTGATGTATATTCTGTTATACTAACATGCTTATTATCATTCCTGTTATCTAACGGCATAACATGTATATTTGTTTTGGAATTGTTGTTAACCTTTGTGTTACAGCATGGCTGCTATGAATGCGGGGAACCTTAACGAAGAAGTTGGCGATGTGGGCAGTGTTAATGCTAGCGTTGGACAAGTGAACCCTCTACCTCCACCAGCAGTAGGCTTGGAGCCAGTGGCTCAGTTATTACTACCCGGTGAGATTAACTTGACTCAGTTTCTGTCTTACCATCCGCCCCGGTTTGAGGGAACATAATCAGGGGAGGAAGCTGAGGAGTGGCTGGAGAGACTTGAGCAGATATTTGTGTCGGCTCCTTGTGCTGTTACAGCGTGGCTGAGGCTGGCGGAGTTCCAGTTAGCTAAGAAACCTCTAATGTGGTGGAGGGGCACTGTAATGGAGCTAAGAGCACTGGGTACTGTGATCGATTGAACACTCTTCAGGACCCGGTTTCTGAACCGGTACTTCTCCGCAGCGGCGAGACAGATGAAGGAGGACGAGTTTACAAGTTTGAAACATGGGAACATGACAGTGTTAGACTATGCCACGTGGTACTCTTCGTTGCTGAGGTATGTTCCCCATATTGCCACCAATGGGCACGCAAAGATGAGGAGTTTTATGAAGGGGTTGCGACCGTAGCTCTATGACCGGGTTATCACCAATAACCCAACTTCTTTTGATGATGCTCTCACAAGAGCGGAGCTTGCCGAGCTTGGAGTGGGAGCTTATCCTAGTGCTGTGCCACCACAAGTACCACAACAGAAGCAAACTAATGACAGCTTGAGGCCCCGGGGAGAGCCATTTAAACCTCGTGGTGCCTCTTCATCTTCACGGTTTGGTGGAAAGAAGTTCTTTGGTCAGAAACAGGAGAACAAGAAGAATTGGTCGGCCAATCGAGGATCTTCACAAGGGAATAGATCGGGGGAACCAAGGTGCGACAATTGTGGAGGGCCACATCCTTCAAGTAAATGCCCTGCCTGTTATAGCTGTGGCAAGATGGGCCACATCTCTCGGTATTGCCCCACCCGGGGAGGACAGTCAGAGTTTCAGGGCAACAGGCCGAGGTTTGATGACAGGACAGTACACCAGAGGCAGCAGTTTGGGCCTCGACCATCGGGAGGTCAGACAGTGGGACCGCCCCAGGGACAGGTGTATGCGCTGACTAGAGAGCAGGCCCAGGCAGCCCCAGAGGAGGTGATCGCCGGTACGTGTCATTTATTTACGTACCCTGCTTTTATTTTGATAGATACAGGTGCCTCCCACTCTTTTGTATCTCTTGGCTTTGTGGAGAGACACCATATGCGCACGTCTTCTCTACCCACGCCTCTCCTTGTCTCGACACCCACTGGAAGAAATGTCGTTGCCGATCAATTCATGGCAGATTGCCTCATTTATTTTGAGGGCAACGAGTTGAAGACAGACTTGATCGTATTGGTATGTCAGACTTTGACTGCATCATGGGCATTGATATTCTGAACAGATATCAGGCAGTGGTAGATTGCCGGCAGAAGACAGTGAAGTTCAGGCCTGATTTGGGTAGTCAGTGGACTTTCTTTGGCAACGGTTCTCGTGCGAAGATTCCGTTGATTTCAGCGATCTAGATGACTCAGCTGTTGGAACGTGGCCACACGGGCTATCTCATCTATGCCGTGGACACGTCTGGGAAGAATAAGGAATTGAGAGTTGAGGATGTACCAGTGGTAGCAGAGTTTGCTGATGTGTTCCCAGAAGAGATCCCAGGATTTCCACCGGCTAGGGAAGTTGAGTTTGGGATCGAGTTGTTACCGGGGACATCCGCTATCTCTCGTGCACCTTACAGGATGGCACCGGCGGAGTTGAGGGAATTGAAGGAACAGTTGCAGGATCTCCTTGACAAGGGATATATACGCCCGAGCGTATCGCCATGGGGTGCACCGGTTCTCTTTGTGAAGAAGAAGGACGGTTCGATGAGGCTGTGCATCGATTACCGGCAACTGAATAAAGCCACAGTAAAGAACAAGTATCCTCTCCCGAGGATTGATGATCTGTTTGACCAGTTGCAAGGTACCAGACTGTATAGCAAGATTGATTTGAGGTCCGGGTACCATCAGATTCGAGTAAGAGAGGAAGATGTGCAGAAGACAGCGTTTCGGACTCGATATGGACATTATGAGTTCCTAGTGATGCCGTTCGGTGTGACGAATGCTCCAGCGGTCTTTATGAGCTTGATGAACAGAGTGTTTCAGCCGTATCTTGACCAGTTCGTCATCGTGTTCATCGACGACATTCTCATCTATTCCCGGAGCGAGGAAGAGCACGTGAAACACTTGAGGACAGTGCTCCAGATTCTCCGAGATCACCAATTGTATGCCAAGCTCAGTAAGTGTGAGTTCTGGTTGAGCAGTGTAGTATTTCTGGGGCATGTCATATCGAGCGGCGGAATATCAGTGGATCCCACGAAGATCGAAGCTGTGATGGAGTGGGCTGCCCCCACTTCTGTGCCTGAGATTCGGAGCTTCCTTGGTTTGGCCGGATATTTTGGCATGTAATTCTTAAAGCTCATAGACTCAACACGATTAATTCACTCTGATCATTTATATTAGCTCTATTTATGCCTTTGATCCGCACTTAAGGATTAGGGTCCTTACATTAGTGGTATCAGAGCAGGGGTTAGAGAACCCGGGAACGAGTGAAGGGTAGCCTTAGCATGATTGGCTAGGTGCTTACATTTGAAGCATGTTTATGCATGTGGTGCATATTGATGTATATTCTGTTATACTAACATGCTTATTATCATTCATGTTATCTAACGGCATAACATGTATATTTGTTTTGGAATTGTTGTTAACCTTTGTGTTACAGCATGGCTGCTATGAATGCGGGGAACCTTAACGAAGAAGTTGGCGATGTGGGCAGTGTTAACGCTAGCGTTGGACAAGTGAACCCTCTACCTCCACCAGCAGTAGGCTTGGAGCCAGTGGCTCAGTTATTACTACCCGGTGAGATTAACTTGACTCAGTTTCTGTCTTACCATCCGCCCCGGTTTGAGGGAACATAATCAGGGGAGGAAGCTGAGGAGTGGCTGGAGAGACTTGAGCAGATATTTGTGTCGGCTCCTTGTGCTGTTACAGCGTGGCTGAGGCTGGCGGAGTTCCAGTTAGCTAAGAAACCTCTAATGTGGTGGAGGGGCACTGTAATGGAGCTAAGAGCACTGGGTACTGTGATCGATTGGACACTCTTCAGGACCCGGTTTCTGAACCGGTACTTCTCCGCAGCGGCGAGACAGACGAAGGAGGACGAGTTTACAAGTTTGAAACATGGGAACATGACAGTGTTAGACTATGCCACGCGGTACTCTTCGTTGCTGAGGTATGTTCCCCATATTGCCACCAATGGGCACGCAAAGATGAGGAGTTTTATGAAGGGGTTGCGACCGTAGCTCTATGACCGGGTTATCACCAATAACCCAACTTCTTTTGATGATGCTCTCACAAGAGCGGAGCTTGCCGAGCTTGGAGTGGGAGCTTATCCTAGTGCTGTGCCACCACAAGTACCACAACAGAAGCAAACTAATGACAGCTTGAGGCCCCGGGGAGAGCCATTTAAACCTCGTGGTGCCTCTTCATCTTCACGGTTTGGTGGAAAGAAGTTCTTTGGTCAGAAACAGGAGAACAAGAAGAATTGGTCGGCCAATCGAGGATCTTCACAAGGGAATAGATCGGGGGAACCAAGGTGCGACAATTGTGGAGGGCCACATCCTTCAAGTAAATGCCCTGCCTGTTATAGCTGTGGCAAGATGGGCCACATCTCTCGGTATTGCCCCACCCGGGGAGGACAGTCAGAGTTTCAGGGCAACAGGCCGAGGTTTGATGACAGGACAGTACACCAGAGGCAGCAGTTTGGGCCTCGACCATCGGGAGGTCAGACAGTGGGACCGCCCCAGGGACAGGTGTATGCGCTGACTAGAGAGCAGGCCCAGGCAGCCCCAGAGGAGGTGATCGCCGGTACGTGTCATTTATTTACGTACCCTGCTTTTATTTTGATAGATACAGGTGCCTCCCACTCTTTTGTATCTCTTGGCTTTGTGGAGAGACACCATATGCGCACGTCTTCTCTACCCACGCCTCTCCTTGTCTCGACACCCACTGGAAGAAATGTCGTTGCCGATCAATTCATGGCAGATTGCCTCATTTATTTTGAGGGCAACGAGTTGAAGACAGACTTGATCGTATTGGTATGTCAGACTTTGACTGCATCATGGGCATTGATATTCTGAACAGATATCAGGCAGTGGTAGATTGCCGGCAGAAGACAGTGAAGTTCAGGCCTGATTTGGGTAGTCAGTGGACTTTCTTTGGCAACGGTTCTCGTGCGAAGATTCCGTTGATTTCAGCGATCTAGATGACTCAGCTGTTGGAACGTGGCCACACGGGCTATCTCATCTATGCCGTGGACACGTCTGGGAAGAATAAGGAATTGAGAGTTGAGGATGTACCAGTGGTAGCAGAGTTTGCTGATGTGTTCCCAGAAGAGATCCCAGGATTTCCACCGGCTAGGGAAGTTGAGTTTGGGATCGAGTTGTTACCGGGGACATCCGCTATCTCTCGTGCACCTTACAGGATGGCACCGGCGGAGTTGAGGGAATTGAAGGAACAGTTGCAGGATCTCCTTGACAAGGGATATATACGCCCGAGCGTATCGCCATGGGGTGCACCGGTTCTCTTTGTGAAGAAGAAGGACGGTTCGATGAGGCTGTGCATCGATTACCGGCAACTGAATAAAGCCACAGTAAAGAACAAGTATCCTCTCCCGAGGATTGATGATCTGTTTGACCAGTTGCAAGGTACCAGACTGTATAGCAAGATTGATTTGAGGTCCGGGTACCATCAGATTCGAGTAAGAGAGGAAGATGTGCAGAAGACAGCGTTTCGGACTCGATATGGACATTATGAGTTCCTAGTGATGCCGTTCGGTGTGACGAATGCTCCAGCGGTCTTTATGAGCTTGATGAACAGAGTGTTTCAGCCGTATCTTGACCAGTTCGTCATCGTGTTCATCGACGACATTCTCATCTATTCCCGGAGCGAGGAAGAGCACGTGAAACACTTGAGGACAGTGCTCCAGATTCTCCGAGATCACCAATTGTATGCCAAGCTCAGTAAGTGTGAGTTCTGGTTGAGCAGTGTAGTATTTCTGGGGCATGTCATATCGAGCGGCGGAATATCAGTGGATCCCACGAAGATCGAAGCTGTGATGGAGTGGGCTGCCCCCACTTCTGTGCCTGAGATTCGGAGCTTCCTTGGTTTGGCCGGATATTTTGGCATGTAATTCTTAAAGCTCATAGACTCAACACGATTAATTCACTCTGATCATTTATATTAGCTCTATTTATGCCTTTGATCCGCACTTAAGGATTAGGGTCCTTACATTAGTGGTATCAGAGCAGGGGTTAGAGAACCCGGGAACGAGTGAAGGGTAGCCTTAGCATGATTGGCTAGGTGCTTACATTTGAAGCATGTTTATGCATGTGGTGCATATTGATGTATATTCTGTTATACTAACATGCTTATTATCATTCCTGTTATCTAACGGCATAACATGTATATTTGTTTTGGAATTGTTGTTAACCTTTGTGTTACAGCATGGCTGCTATGAATACGGGGAACCTTAACGAAGAAGTTGGCGATGTGGGCAGTGTTAACGCTAGCGTTGGACAAGTGAACCCTCTACCTCCACCAGCAGTAGGCTTGGAGCCAGTGGCGCAGTTATTACTACCCGGTGAGATTAACTTGACTCAGTTTCTGTCTTACCATCCGCCCCGGTTTGAGGGAACATAATCAGGGGAGGAAGCTGAGGAGTGGCTGGAGAGACTTGAGTAGATATTTGTGTCGGCTCCTTGTGCTGTTAAATCCCTCTTTTGAATATGTGATATCCCCGAATTGATTAATTGCAATTTGAGCATTAATTGTGTTTATATGATTAATCATGGTGGTAATTAATTGATTATGTGCTGGATTTGTTTAATGTGTGGAAATGCATGGTCACATGGAAAGGATGACCCGGGAGTGCATTTCAGGGTGCATGTTGTACATGTTGGGGAAAATTGCTTTTAGCATGATTTATTTGCCATGATTAGCAATTATTTGGATAGCATGAGTTAATTGATATTTTGGTGCATTTTGGATTAATGCTTTTGAAAATATCATGTTGAGGTGTTTTATACACCATGGGTTTGTGGATGCATTTTAATTTAACTTAAACCCCTTTTTACCCCAACCCCACTCAATACACTCTCACTTTTACTTTACCAAATCACCACCCAAACCCTTCCCCCTCCTCATTTTCGAGTTGAAGCAAAAAGGCGGGGAGAAATCCTTCCAAAGTTTGAGTTTGTGGAGTTTATTGGGAGATTTGAGGTCCCCAAGAGGTATGGATACCTCATTGTTGATTTTGTATGGTTTTATTTAAGTTTGGCATGATTTTGAAGGGTTTTAAAATGGGTTTGTGTTGGGTTGTTATGGTTTTGGTTGAGGGATGGATTTACACTTGTTTGGAGGTGTATTTTGAAGGTTTATGTTGTTATTATGTTGTTGGTTTGATGGTTTAAGTGTTGGTATGGATTGGAAGGTTTTGGTATGCAAAAAATGGTGAAAAATCGTGAGTCTGTGCGAGGCGATCGACCGCCTGAAATGGGGCGATCGATCGCCGATGGGCAGTACCAAATTTGCGGGACAGACGATCGATCGCCTGTTATGAGGCGACCGATCGCCGAGAGACAGTGGCCAATCCAATGTTTAGGCAATCGATCGCCATGTTTGGCGCGATCGATCGCCGCGAAAGAAAAATTGAGGCGATCGATCGCCTCAGCCAAGCGATCGATCGCCAACTGTGGAATTTTTGAAAATGCGTTCTTTTGTCGAATTTTTGGTATTTGACTATTATTTGGCTTCTAATATGGGGTTGTGTGATTGTGTAGAACCATCCCAGCTAGCAACGCAACCAAGGAACTGAAGCCATATCAATTCCACTTTTGGAAAGGTACGTAGAGGACGTACGGGCACCCAACGGTACATGTATCTAATATACTCATTGTTTATGCATTGTGGATGCGAGTATATATGTGATTATGCATTGTGGATGCAAATACATGTTGAATTATGCATGATGATTGTAGATGCATATGATTATTGGTGCATATCCCATGAGTCGTGGTCATCCCTTGATGATTTTAATGCTTGCCGCTATTTGTTTTGGTTCCGCTAAATGTGAAGCGAGGGGTGGGAGCGCCGCATGTCACATTTGAGCGTGGTTATCATATAGGGCGAGGAAAGGATATTTGCCGCTCAATGTGAGGCGAGGGGTGGGAGTACCGCATGTCTATTGAAGCGAGGTTATTCTATGCCGCATATATGTAAATAAGCGAGGGGCATTAAAATACATTGTGATGGACAGACTAGGGATTGGTGATTGGTATTTGATATTGATGAGATGGTATTATGTCATGACATGTGTAGACCATTAAAAATAATCTATTGATTATACTCATGAGTTATGGTACAGGGACAACCAAACTGGAAGCGTTTTGAAATGCATGGGAAACAGGAAGTGTTTTAATTGTGTTTTATGCATTTACGCTTTATATTCATATTGTGTTGAATATGAATGATATTATTGCTCATGTTTGGGGGTTGTCCTTGTAGGTACTTTTGGCATGATATGAAGGGGGCTAAGACGGGTTGAGACAGTGAGCTTGAAGAGCACTTTTGATAGATGAAGGACAGGATTATTTTGTATAGTGTCTACTCTAGGAGTAGTGTAAAACTATAGTCGATAACATTCTTTTGATGGGGAATGTAATTAATCCATTGATAGTCCTCATTTTGGCATGTAATTCTTAAAGCTCATAGACTCAACACGATTAATTCACTCTGATCATTTATATTAGCTCTATTTATGCCTTTGATCCGCACTTAAGGATTAGGGTCCTTACAGAATATTCAAAACTTTTAATATCAAACTGCTAAGGGAGCTCAAAAGGGTTTGTTGCTTCCTGTCTTCCATCAACAGTTAAGCCATGAGACGCTACTTGTGTCATATTGCCTTACTCACCCACGTGGGGGCATCTGACATGGGAAAGCTGTGTGTTTAACTGCCACTTAATTAAGGGTGCGGTTATGTTAACCTTCTAGATTACTCACCCACGTGGGGTCTTTTGGGCATGACATTTCCATCAGTGGGATGGGTTAGTTTGACGTGAGAAGGCATAATTGTCCTGCCCACGTAGGGTTATGCCAATCGCGAGACAAATATCTTGGGGGTTGCATATGATGCAATTGTGATCTACCTTTAGTATCATGAAGCCGGTGGGCCCACGTCCGGGGTTTTAATGAACTAGTTGGACTCCAAGCCCACTAAGAAAATATGATTTTCCGTTCATTTGTCATGAGGGTGATGAATTCGAAAAATTTAGTGGGAGCATTCAATAACTAAAGTCCATAGTTTTTGAATTAATTAATAATCAAACAGTTTGCTTATATTTTCTGTTTATTCTCATTATTGTGATTGCCGTGAATCCGATTACATCAAATCTCGATATAAACAAATTAACCACCAGGATTGGCTATTAATTTTAAAATAATGATTGCTTCTGAAAGGTTGCTATATACCCTTGGTGGGAGCTTCCTGTTGAAATGTCTCCCCGTTCGTCTCATGAAAAGATCGACACACTTGAGAAGTGGTGGGACGATGATCTCTCGGCTAGGTGCTATATGATAGCATGAATGTTAACAATGAGTTTCAACACAGATATGAGAAATTCGTTCACATTGCTGATATTTTCCAACACCTACAAATGTTGTTTGGTGAACGGACGCGATTACTGAGACTCACGACTTCAAAGAGCTATTTTCATTTCACATGCAAGATGGGGCTTCGGTCTATGAGCATGGTGTAAGAAAAATATCTCTTCTTGAGAAATTGGAAAATCTGAATGTGACAATACCTCATTAACTGGCTGTAGATTTGATCTAATAGTCAAATGTTGGAAACTCATGAGCCCTTGATTCAAAAGGAGAAACGTGTTCTTCTTGTCGAATCTTCTACCAATGGTAAGAAGTGTTCAAGGATAAAGAAGAGGAAGGGAAATGGTTCCCAACCTCATAAGACGAAAAAGGATATAGTAGCAACTAAGAAAGGAGAGGCATCTATGTTTTCACTGTTGGTCACTGTCGCAAAATTGTAAGGAATACCTAGACTAGAAAGCGTTCTAGAAAGGGTATGTTTTATATTAAAATTAAATGTTTCTATTGGTTCTACTTCTTTGGTATATGATGCCAGTTGTGCTCGCATTTTTGCAAAGAGTTGCATGTGATGTGAAGAAGTAGAGAGCCCTAGGAAGGTGAAACCTACCTAAGGCTAAGCTTTGTAGCAATAGTTGTTGCAAAGGATGTTTGAAACATTTATTTAATATAAAATCTTGAACTGGTTAGGAACTGGTTTGAGCAATTATTTATTTGTTCTAGATTTAATCATGAACATTGTTCCTATTTTGATAGAGAATGATATTCTTTTAAATATGCGAATGTGATTTGCAGTATTTTTAAGAATGCATGTTTTATTGAATCTGGTGAACTTATGAATGATTAGTATGATTATATTCAAAGAATATAAAAAGAATGATAACTTAAATCCAACATAAATTTAGCATGTGCTGAATGTCCATTGAGTTTGATTCATATGGACGTATGTGGAGCACTAAATGTTAGTGCAAGATGATGTTGAGTTATCTTAAAGAGAATGTGATTCTCTCTGAGTAACTCTCTAAAGTTACATATTTGTTGAATATAATTCATACCAATACCAATGCAGTGACCAAAACTCCATATACGATATGGACTGAAAAATAATCCAAATTTTTATTTTGAGATTGTTCTACTTATGTGAAGCATCCAGTGGGAGATGAGTTGGATAGTTGATCCATCTTATGTTATTTTGTGGAAATTATATTATCAATTGCAGGCAAAGAGTTTGTTTCGCAAGTGCAATCTTTCTAGAGAAAATGTTTCTATTAGAAAGGATGACAAAATAATATAACTTGAAAGGATTCAAGAACCACAAACCACTAGAAAAGTGAAAACGGTGAAATTAATTTAGTTAATCACAACCTTTGATTTACACACACCAAGGAGATTTGAAAATGTTTCAAGAGCTCCTGATAGAATGAATCTACTCTTTGAAAGTAGTCAAGATATAGACCATGGATATGATCCTTGGACTTTCAAGGAGACGATATCAGATATTGATTCGGGACATTGGCAAGATGCCATGAAATCTGAAATGGACTACATGTACTCCAATAAGGTATGGGCCTTAGTAGATCATCCTTGGGAATTGTTCCCATTGGCTGCATGGATTATAAGTGAAAGCTTGGAGTGGATGGGAAGGTAGTGACCTTCAAAGCTTGACTGGTGAGAAACGATTATTCTCATAGGCAAAGAGTTGTTTATGAGAAAATTTTCATCGGTTATGATGCTATAGTCTATTTAGATTTTATTAGTTATATCTTTATATTATGAATATGAGATATGAGTAATGGATGTGAACACAACATTTCTCAGTGGTGGCATTGAGGTAGAAATGTAGCAGCCAGATGTGTTTACAACTTCTTGGAGTGAACAAAAGGTTTGCAAACTCCAGAGGTCCATTTACGGGCCTAAGAAGGCATCCCGAAGTTTGAACCTTCGTTTTGATAACATCATCAAAGTGTTTGGTTTTGTTAAAAATCAGGAAGTGACATGTGTGTGCAAAAAGGTTAGTGGGGGCATGGTTATATTTGTGATGCTTTAAGTCGATTATATCATGCTCATTGTGAATGGTATTGGAATAATCAATTAAAGCGTGATTATCTACTAATTTCTCCATGTAAGATTGGGAGAAGCGTCATACGTGCTTATCATACGGATCTATAGGGATAGATCCAAAGGATGCTTGAGATCTCTCAATCTACGTACATAAACACTGTGCTAAAAGGGTTTAGCATAGAATAGTCGAAAAATGAGTTACTTCATAATATGTCATAGTATTCATCTCTCGAGTCAATGGGTCTTAAGATTGATGAGGAGAGAGAAAAGATGACATTGGTGCCTTATATTTCTACTTTTAATAGCATACTGTATGCTATGGTATGTACTTGGCCTGATGTATGTTCTTAGAGTAATGAGCAGACATCAGACAGATCCCGGTGAAGGCCACTGGAAAAACTGTGAAAATAATCCTCAAGTTCTTATGAAGAACTTATGATATGTTCATGGTTTTTGGATCTATAAGTGGAGAAATAAAAGTTGAAGGCTAAGCTTGCTGGTTTTTAAATTGGATGTAGATGATATCATATCGATGTTCGGATTTGTATTTAAGCTCAATGATGGTGATGTCTCTTGGAAACGTTCCAAGCAAGACACCACATTGGATTCCACCACTGGAGCTGAATACATTGCAGCATACGATGCTGCAAAGAGGCAGTTTGGATATTAAATTCCATCCAAGAGTTGGGTGTAATTTCTAGTGCGGTTGACACAGTCTCTGGTACTGTGACAACATTTGAGCTATTATGAATAGCCAAGATCTCATCAGTATCCAAACTTATATTGAGAAAATACCATCTAATGAGAGAGATGGTAGACGCGCCATTATTATCGCGAGAATCGCTTCAACAGAAAAATACAGTGGATTCACTGACAAAGCCTTTACAAGGATTGGTGTCTGTTAGACATCTTGGGAAGATGGTCTTAAGACACATGAGTAGTTGGCTTTGGGAAAGTGAAAGATATTGTTGTTATACATGATTAAGTAAATCAATAGTTGATTGATTGTACTTGTAATCTTATTATGACATATCTTTGTTTGAATATTAACATATATGGCACTTCTTCATCTGTTTACCCATGCATCTTGATGTGTTGATGAAGTCCTTGAGATTGCTATTGTGATATCCCCGAAATGATTATGTGGGTAATCATACAATTAAAGGTTGTTAATTGTGAGCCTATGTGCTAAAGGCGTATTTTATGTGGGAGTGATTTATTTATTTTGATGATGTGGTTTAGGGAGCATGTTAGGTGTTTTTAATTATTGTGTTGATGTGGTAAAATAATAAAATATCAAGGAGTGATATTTTTATACATCGTATGAAATACCGGGACACAATTAAACACCACAAAACCACCCTACATGCAACCACCCCACCCCCACCCCCACTTGGTTGAACCCACGCCCCTCCCCTGTTTTCTGGAAAGCAGAATTGACTAAGTATGCTACTTTGGACTTAGATATTTTCACATTGTCTCCTCCAAAAAGCTTCCTTCTTTTCTCTTCTTTTTGTCTGCAACGTGGTCGGTTTCAAGGAGGAAAGTGATCGGATTTTATTCATCCTTTCATATAGAAAATCGAAGGGCAAAAGTGGTGAGGAGTCACATGTTCTTCCCAGTTTTTAAATTCCTAGCATGTATGTTCTTGGTAGCAGTTTTGGCATGCTAGTGTAGGGATTAAGGAAATATTGTTTTGAGTACTTTTATGTGATGTTTATGAGGCTCTCTGTATTTTTCCTTGAGCATGTTGCATGTTTTATGTAGAGGATTAAAGCATGTAAAGTAAGGTGTTCGAAAATCTGGGTAAAGGTGTGCCCTGTTTTCTGGAAAAATATGTGTGAGGAGTGTTTTTATGAAGGCATTATCATGCACGTTATCTTAGGTTTTTGGTAAACATTTGATGTGAAAATATGCATGGTAGTTTTGTGAAGCCCTTGGCATGTTTGTTCGAGCATGCTTTATGTTATATGTGGTAGATATAATAGCATGAAGTGAAGTACTCAAAAATCTGGTAATGAAATATGTTGTTCTGTTTCCGGAAAAGTTGGTTGAGTACTTGTTTAAATGATCGACGTTTATGCATGTGGGCTTATGTTTGGGGTGTAAATTTGGTATGAATACACTCGGAGTAGTGTATTGTAATTGCTAGCATAATTGTTCAAACATGTGGTGTATGTTATATGCTAGATCGAAGGGTGTGAATATAGGTGTTCGAGAATTCTGGGTTGGTATTTCTCGAACAGAGCATCTCGATCGATCGGCATTTCTTCTCGATCGATCGAGCGAGGCAGAATCTTGGTTTTGATTTTAGGCGTCTTCTCGATCGATCGGGAAGAGGGGCCGATCGATCGAGAGACCCAGAATGTTGAAAAATATAAATTGTTATATTTTGTTAAAGTTTTGATATTGGATTGTAATGAGACATCTAATATTGTGGTGTACACTGGTGTAGAGCCTTCACAGGTAGCTACACAGCGCAG
This sequence comes from Haberlea rhodopensis, assembly GCA_907163345.1. NCBI lineage: Eukaryota > Viridiplantae > Streptophyta > Magnoliopsida > Lamiales > Gesneriaceae > Haberlea > Haberlea rhodopensis. Next base: position 22,322,092 of record CAJQUN010000004.1, on the reverse strand, counting down.
GGGATAGAGTCCTGCAACACACCACATTTTGGAAAGGTACGTAAGCGACGTACGGGCATCCCAACGGTAACATGTACTTATGTTTGTCTGTGTGACACATGATGAATGCAATGTGATGCATTAAGGTTATGATACATGTTATTATGCATTGTGTTGCATATTATGCATTGTTGTTGCATATTGTGATGTGGAATAAAGTGGTGTATTCCACGAGTCAGGGCGATCACAGTTAAGGTTTTAATGCTTATGCTTTACCGCTGAAAATGTGGAGCGGGAGGGGGGAGGCTCGCTTGCACATGGAGGCGAGGTATACCATACTGAGCGAGGAAGAGATACCGCTAGTATGAAGAAGCGAGTATGCGATACCGCTTGTTTTGAGATTATGAAAGCATTAAAATAACTGATGATGACTGACTCAAGAAAAAGAGGAAATGTCATGACATTCATTTGTAAAGCCATACATTCATATAATGTGTTTTATTATGAATTATGGTACAGGGACAACCAATGGGCGTTATAAATGCAGGAAATACAGGAAGTGCTTGTGTTTAGGATTGTGCATTTATGCCTTACTTTCATATTATGTTGAATATGAATTGTTTTATGCTCACGTGTTGGGGGTTGTCTTTGTAGGTGCTTTTGTTGACGAGAACCAGGGTCGGGGTTGAAATTCTGAGCTGTAAGGAGTGCTACAGGATTAGCATGTTAGAGAAAATTTTGTATAGCTTCTACTGAGTAGAGTAAGACTATAATGTAGTGCCTTGGTAGGAATTGTGTTATTCCTTTTTGAAACATTTTGGTACTGTAATTTCTAAAGCTCAGGTTAATCAACACGATACGTTACTCTGATATATTCTCATGAATGTTTAAATTCTCTAAATTGCACCTTAGTAACTTGATGTGATAACGGGGTCTCACAGCTATAGTCCATAGAATGTGGTTACGCATATGATGGTGACCATGAAATACATTCTCGACTGCGATTTCTAAATGTTCCTGGTCGATGAGCCTTCGAGAATTGGATATCGATATATGCTCGTTAGAGACTGGTATTCATGATGTGTCTAGTGTAGTGCGCCGCGTTTCATCGGCGTTCGGCTTGGAGAAGTCAGCACACATGAATAGGTGCTCATTAGGAATGAGTTCACTGAACGACCCTACTCGGAATTCTATAAGTGGTTACCATTTGTCGAGTATAGAATTTCTAGTCATAGTTGTGCACCATTACTCCTCATGACCCGTGGCGTCATTGAGGTCTTGATAGATAGCTGTGTACTTTGATTTAATGACTGATCACATGTGGGTCATAAAGTCATTATTTTGGGTATTCAGTGATGCTGTCAGAGACCTATGATTGTCGTTGGGGATTCACCACTGGTCTTGATGAACCAGGATGTCCTATGTGTTTTTCTATATATGATTCGAGGAATCTCTGGCCAGAGTGGGTAGTGCTTGTGAAAAATGAGTTTTTCATATACGCACACAAGGAATCATATAACGTGAAACAAATACATAGTTATTGAAATCATAATGGGTCTCGATCAACCAATGCCCTAGATTCAATCGGGACATATTGTATGAAAGGAATGTACTGCACGCTAACTATAGCTGACAGGTTCTCGTACGTTGCTAGTCATTTGTATCTAGGTCTTCGTGAAGCGCAGATGCTAGGCGCTACCCACGATCGGTAGGTTGTTGCTGGAATTATATTTCGGCAATTGTCTATTAAAGAAGTTTAATTGGCAATGAGGCATTCAGGGTAAGCCCAAAGAAGTTGTTTGACTTCTAAAATCACAAAGGTTGTGATCCTACTGCTATGATACACTTGAGCCTCGCTGGGTCACAATCAACCGGCCGCCGATCTATCGATGAGAATTGAGACTTAAATGTTAAGTGCTCAAAATTGAGTGATTTAGAAGAGATTAATTTAATTTTTGAAAGCTCCTCAATTTAGTGGAGTTTCTATATTTGAAAATGTTACATTTATAGAAAGTTCTAAAATTAAAATGTTTGATATATTTATGTCTCATAATTATGTACATTAGTAGTACATCAAGTTATTCAATTTGATTGAGTTACTTGGATTATGAGTTTGTAGTTTTGTTTTGGCTTTTGGGCAAGTGGGAGATTGTTAGCATAAATGCCCTACAAGCCAAACGTTGGCCCAATGGGCTTTATATTAACCTTGGCCCACTTAGCTGATTACAACTATAAATATAGGCATTTGTATATAGGGTTATGAAAACCTATCACTCTCAATCAATACCATTCAACACACACTCTCATAGTAAAGCAGACATCACACTAGCACTGGTGTTGGGCTTGTAGATCTGGTCAGGTTGATTGGACTAGAGGGACACCGTCATCAGAGTGATTTCGCTGTTATCGGTAATCTATTTTCGTGCATTATATTTGATATATTTGCTTGTTAATATATGAATCAGGCGCGATCGATCCGTCCCTGTGTCAGATCTGTTTATGTTTATTTTCCGCTGCGTTTGGATCTGACGCCGGGGTACGGAAACCCAACAAGTAGCGTCTCATGGCTTAACTGTTGATGGAAGACAGGAAGCAACAAACTCTTTTGAGCTCCCCTTAGCAGTTTGATATTAAAAGTTTTGAATCATATTCAAAAGATAGATTTAATAATTTTAAAATCTCATCATGTGCTTGTTTGTTTGTTTGTCGGATTCATGCAAATATGTTTTATTCATGCAATCATATGTACTAATAAAACATACAAACAAACATTTATCATACATCATAGCATAATAAAAATAAACATGGAAGATTACGGCCTTTTCCTAATTGATCCGCATGAGCCATACGTGGATCACAAGTCTGTCTAAGGTGATGCAGGTATGTAATGCAATTCTATTACATTTTTGCTTCCATGATACATGTCTTGATTCTTGATGCCCCGTCTTCAATCTCGAGATCCCACTAATTCTAATGCTGTTACATTTAAATCGTGCAAACAAGAGAATAGGGATACAAATTCGGGGTGGGATACATCAGAAAAAAGATAGAGCAGGCTCGCAGGCCCGAAAACCAAAAATAACAATAATAATGAAGCAATAAAAACCTAAACATTCACCTAAACACATTGGTCAAGGCACGTAATCATCCATCATGCAATCACAACATATGTAATTAAACATTAAACTAAACAATTACATCATATGTAATTGTACTAATTACATCATATGTAATTAGATCACAATAATTAATTAATTCTATAGTTTTCCACTAATCGCATCATTAATTGAAAATAAGATTAACAAATTAAATAAAACTATTTTATTTAATTTCTAATTAATTAAATTTTCAATAAATTTGTAAAATCTATATTTTACCTTTTAATCATAATATTAATCGAAAATAAAATTAACAAATTAAATAAAATATTTTCATTTAATTTCAATTAATTAAATTTTCATTTACTTGGTAAAATCACTATTTTACCTTTTAATCATAATGATAATCGAAAAATGAAACACTTTCATTTAATTTCTAATTAATTAAATTTTCGATTATTCGGTAAAATCACTATTTTACCTCAAATCATAATAGCCAAAAAATAAAATTAACAAATTAAATGATACATTTTCATTCAATTTTCAATTAATTAAATTTTCAACTGTTTGTAAAATCTCCATTTTACACTTAATAAATTAAAAGTCACATTTTTAATACATTAAGTATTATGATTTATTTCAAAAATAATATCCGGATAAAACATCTAAAATGACCCAAAATAATTTATGGACTCCAAATAATTTGGACCTTAAAACAAATATTTTAACCAAAATTCGAAATTTTGGGGGAAAAAAATTTATTGTTATCTATTTTTGAAATGATTTTTCGAAAAATACACAAGGGTCACTGTTCAGCTTCCCTTCCCTTCCCTTCCATCAAGCAGCTAGGGTTCGAATGTCAGCGCCGCCGCCTCAGCCTGCAAGAGGAAGTCGCGATATGCTTCGCGCTCGTGACTTCGTGCAACCTGTTCTCCCTTTCCGTCGCTGAGTTCACCGAACGCTTGCAAACGTCGGGAAGATTGGTCGTGCACGTCGATAACAAGATGACAGAAAATGATTTTCTGCCATGTTCACTGCTGTGAGCCATGCCCGGTCGCAAACCTTTCACCACGAAGGTCAGAAATTGGTCGCAAATTTTTGGTGCCTCCACAGCTTGGAACCCTTGTGCAAATCCACTGGAAAATCGCGATTCTTTATGGCACAGAACTTGGGCGCGCAGCCTTGCGCGAGTCAGCCACGCGGAGGAGAACATTTCTCCACCGTGTGCTCCGCCGCTCAACGCGCCACCGCTTCCCGCCGTGCCACCGCATCCAGCCACCACGTCCAGTAGCTGTTGGGTTTGGATTAAAAACAATTTTTAATCTATATTTCAATATTTTTCCGGATTCCAATCTAAAACTTCAAACATGATTAATGTTATAGGGAAAGGATCTAATAAAACTAATTATAAAATATACAAATCAAAGCGCAACCTGGCTCTGATACCACTGTTAGGTTTCTGTACTCCGGCGTCAGATTCAAACGCAGCGGAAAATAAACATAAACAGATATGACCCGAGGACGGATCGATCGCGCCTGATTCATATATTAACATGCATAAATCGAAATAAATGCACGGAAAGAGAATTATCGATAACAGCGAAATCAATCTGATATCGGTGGTCCTCGAGTCCAATTGTAAGGACCCTAGTTCATTAAATGCGGATTAAAGTCGTAAATAAAAATTTCATGCATAAACGGAGTATAAAAATCGTGTTCATGCCTTGAGCTATTAGATTACAGTGCCAAAATAAAGTTCCAAAAGGGATTAGTTACATTCCCAACCAATGAATGTCAATCTTATAACTTTACACTACTCCTAGAGTAGATACTATACAAAAGAATATGTCTGCTACCAAGAGCACTCCTCACTAGCTCACCGCATCAACTCGCCTTAGCCCGTCCGCCCAAAAGTACCTACAGGACACAACCCCGAAACCATGAGCATGTATATAAATCATATCCACAACAATATGATTGTAATTTAAATGCATAGACCGTAAATACGATTCACTCCCTGTATTTAATACATTTAAAAGCTCCATTGGTTGTCCCTGTATCACAATCATAATCAGTAGATTATATTACCAATAATGCATGTCATGACATGTACCAATTTCCATGTATACCATGTTCAATTCCCGAGTCTTATTATATCAGTGGCATAATACCCCTCGCGTTAACATGACCGCGAAAATACCCATCGCTTAGACAATACCAGCGGCACTAATATCCCTCGCTATTAATATGACAGCGGTCGTGTTTGTGATGACCAGGGATTAAAGATGTTAATCCCGTAGGGTTAATAACCCCTAAAGTTGTTTTACGTGGCGATTTGGAGTTTAATCGAGGTTGGGCCTTCCGGGCTCGTCTATTTGAGTAGTTGGGATTGTTGGATCCCGAGGTTGAGATTGTATTCTCATTACGGTGTAAAATCTAAGAGTTGGGTTGTTGAAGTGTCTCGGAATCTCGGGTGCTTGGTGTGGGCACCGGTAGGGGGTTTTTGAGTTAGAGAGAGAATTTTTGAAAACAGATGATTTTTAATGAATCATGATGTATTTGTGGGGCTATTAGTATTTCGGGGTATTTTTGCTATAAATACCAGTTGAACCGAGATTTTAATTAAAATTTCATTTCAGCACCTTATTTTCTCTCTCCCTCCGGCGTCGCCCTTCCCGTCGCCCCAGCCCCCGCGCACAAAAGCGATGCGCCCGCCGCCGTCCGGCCGCCGTTCGGCGCGTCCGACCAGCCGCCGGCTTCGTCTCGTCCAGGTAGGGGTGCTTACCGGGCCGGGTCAAACCGGACCCGGCCCAGATTCGGACCGTTAAGTCCGGTCCGAAACCGGAACCAGACTTAACGGTTCCGGTTCGCCCCGGAACCGGTTAGAAACCGATCCGGGGCGGTCCCGAAGAACCAAACCGGTAGCACCGCCGGTTCTGGTGCTACCGGTTTGGTTCCGGTTCCGGAACCAGAACCGGTAGATTTTAAAAAAAAAAAAAAAAAAATTTAAAAAAAAGAAGGCAACGTTAACAGCCGTTGCCAACGTTAACTTTTTATTTTTATTTTTATTTTATTTTTATTTTTTAATAATAAAAAAAAAACTATAAATAGGGGATGTTGTGTTGTGTATTGTTTCATAACAATTCTTGTAACGAAAATTACTTCACTCTCATATTTTTCTCTCAATTGTGCTATCTACAATTTACTTATAGTCTTATATCATAATAGCATCTTCATCTAGCAGTGGTGCTGGTTGTAGCCGGGGTCGTAGTCGGGGTCTCGTTCCGGGTCGTCTATCACTGAGTTCATCTTCTGCAATGAATTTACCTGTGCCAATTCCTGAGTTAAATGAAAGTTATGATTTTTTTGCTGACCTCAATGTTGGTGGTTCTTCTATGAATGTCGAACCACAACAATCCCAACAACCTGCCGAACCTGTTGCTGCCCAAGCCCAAGAAAGACAACATGTGGAGTCATCCGGAGCCACTACAGCAGCGAGTAGACAACCTACTCGTGCCAAAAGAAGTAAGATATGGGATCACTTTGAACTCGCTCAAAAAGAAGGTACGAATGAATCTGTTGCAATATGTAAATTATGTAAGATCCAGTATTCATATAAAGCTGGTGGTTCCAGTGGAGGCACCGGAACATTTAAAAAACACTTAGTAAAAAAACATAATTTTGATGAGACAACATTACAACCATTAAGTCGAGAAGCAACACAAGCACAAATTAATGTTCTTACTGGCACGAATTTTATTTTAACTGCTGAAATTAATCGTAGGTCACTTGTTAGATATGTGATCATATGTGAACTACCTTTTATACAAGCTGAACGTGCTGGTTTTATTGAATTTGCTTCGTCCATACAACCCATGTTTAAACATATTTCCAGGCACACACTAAAAAGAAATTGTATGGGCGTATTTGTTGAATATAGAAATACATTGTTTCAACATCTTTCTAGTTTGCCTTGTAGGGTTAGTTTAACAACTGATATTTGGACAAATGTAAATTGTGATTCATATCTTGTTGTCACTTGTCATTGGATTGATGATAATTGGTGTATGCAAAAAAGGATTTTGTCTTTAGATGAGTTAGATTGTGCACATACTGGTTATGTAATTGCTAAATATGTATTCAACACTTGTAGACATTATGGAATTCAGGATAAGGTATTTTCAATCACATTAGACAATGCTGCGAATAACAATGCTGCGATGCGTGATTTAAAGACCTATCTTAAACCAATGCTTGATGGTATTTTTTTCATGTTAGATGTGCATGTCATGTGATTAATTTGGCTGTTAAAGTTGGTTATGAGGACAATCACTCAGCATGTATTGACAAAATGAAATACTGCGCTAAATGGTTACGCACGAGCCGTGTTAAGCGTGATTGGAAACAATTATGTTTATCTAATGGTTTAAAGCATCTTCTTTTTCCATCACCAATAGAAACTAGGTGGAATTCGTTGTACAATTTGTTGAATGCTATGTTACCTTACAAAGATATTTTAACTCCATTTTATAATTCATATCAAATGCCTGATAGCGATGAAAGTATTTATTTGACTGATGAGGATTGGTAATTTGTTGAAAATTGTGTATCATTGTTAGGTACTTTCAAAGAAGCGACGGAACGTTTCTCTGGTGTTACTTATCCAACTTCCGTTTATTTTCTTCCTTTAGTATTTAACATGTTTGATAAATTTATAGAATTTAGAGATGACTATGACTTGCATGCTTTTGTTAATGCAATGGAAACTAAATTTATAAAGTATTGGGAACAAATCCCACCCGTGCACTGCATCGCAACATTGCTATATCCTAGTCAATGTTTATCTTCATTTGAGATATTTTTTGAATATTATGCTAAATTTTTGGGGAAGGTTGTTGACGATCAAAAGACGTCTACAATGCAATCTCTCTAAAATATGTTTCAATTGTATTATAATCAACAGGCAAGTGAATCATCGCAACAAAGGCATGTTGAAGAACAACCCCAAGCTCAATCTAAAGGTGGGGGCATCAATTTGCTTAGAATGCTGGGCAGGAAAAAACTTAAGGGAAAAGGACCTTCTACTAGCACGTCGACTGAGTTGCAAATTTATCTGAATTATCAATTTCTAACCGAAGACAACTTCGACGTCTTACAATGGTGGAAGTCCAATGCAGCACAATTCCCTATCTTAGCCAAAATGGCTAGAGACGTGTATGCTGTACAAGCTTCAAGCGTCGCTTCTGAATCGGCATTCTCAACATGCGGCCGTATTATTGGAGACTACAGAAGTAGTCTATCAGATGATTCGTTATGCATGCTCACGTTACTTAAAGATTGGTTTGAAGCAAAAATGCAAAAATAGAAGAGATGGGACGGTTGATGAATTCGTAAATCATTATGACGAGCAAGAAGAAGAGAACGCCAAAACAATACTTATCAATTATGAAGACTGCTAAGTACTAAATTGTAATATTTTTTTATTTAGATTAGTGAGATTTTCAATTGTCATGTCTTTACAATTATTTGTATGCATCTATATTATGAAATGAAGAAGAAATATATTGATTTTGTGATGAACATCATTGAAGAAACATTTACAACATTTTTTTTTTTTAAAAAAAGGAAAAACCGATAAGGATCCGAACCAAACCGGAACCGGTTGGAACCGGAACCGGTTTCGATCCGGATCCTTAACGGACCGGACCGGTTCTGCCCATAACGGGTCCGAAACCGGACCGGTTCCAACCGGTAAGCAGCCCTACGTCCAGGCGCAGCTTCCCACACCAACAATTCGAAGTTTGGTCGCGATTTGAGTTCGGATTTTGCAGGAAAGCGCAGATCCCCAATTTTCTAGGGTTCTTCGATTTTCGTCCGATTTCCTTCCGATCTTCGTATGCACATCGTTCCTCGGGGCATGGAACTCGAGCAAGGTTTGGCTCGGACTTCGGAAATTTAAGGTACGTGCGACGTACGAGCATTACTCTATATAAGAGCATTTGTGAAATGCATAATGTGTTTTAATTGCATTAGATGGTTGTGGGTATGGTTATATATATCTGTGTTGATATGACTATGGAACGACCTAGTCTTGACATCGCTGCCACAAGTGTGCGTAATACTAGAGTAGTATAACCTTACATGAGATATGGGGTACTGGGTTTATATGACTATTGTAGGGCATTTGAGATGCCTGAGAATGATCGTGGAATCATGTATTCATTACAAGACATGTGAGATGTCTAAGTATAATGGAGAGTTGGTAAAATAAATGCTAGGCATTTGAGCTATCTGTGATTGGTAGCAAAGTTGAAAATCAGTATTAGATATCGAGATATCTATATTTGTATGCATAATGAATTTGGAATCATTAATTATTGATACTTGAGAATCAGGCATGCTATGAGTTAAATCAATGTGTTGATTTACTGATTTTTGAGATTTGACGAGTTTGATGATTGTGAGAACAGGGACAGTACACGGAATCTCGGATGAGGACGTTGCCATCCAGGGAGTATCATTTAAAATTCATTAGTATTTACTTTTGTTGTAAATTATGAATTTCGTTATTGTGATTATGGGATTTTGTGTATTGGTATGCTCACCCCGTTGGGGGGCTGTCTCTGTTGGGGCAGGTGAACAGGTACATCGATGGCTGTGGAGCTGAGCCGAGCTGTTGATTGGATGTACTCCCAGGATCGTGGTACCAGGGCTTGATGGAGCACGGTATCGTATAGAGTACTTATATACACCTGAGGATTATATACATATTCATGATGCTCGCATGTGAGCACGATTATACTTGTATATGGATTGTATATAAAGGCATGAGCCTTTCTCTCTTTCATTTTGTGTTGCATGCAATTATGAGTAGAATTGCTAATGATATGAGAGTCATGGGTGTATTATGTGGGTGTTGAAACCCACTTTTGTCGTCATATGTGTGGTGTCTTCCCTGGCTGGGAATTTACTTGGTATTGCTGTATTCTGATGAGTATTATGTTTTCCCTGGCCGGGAATTATGTTATGTGTTGTGCTTTTATTTCGGGATAGCTCAATTTACGGGGAGACTCTGCCCAAATTTTTATAAAAGTCCACAATGTAAAAAGTGGTGTAAAGGGGATGGTAATGGGCGAACTCTATGAGTCTATTTGTTGTTAGGATGATGATCTTATAACATGGCATATTAAAGAAAATTTTGTGATTGCCATTCAATGGTAAATCATCATCTGAGTTTCCCGATTGATTTTATTGAAAGCATGTGCCACACATAGTGGTTAATACACTAATCAAAGGGTTAAGGGCTATGGGGTCCTTACATTAGTGGTATCAGAGCTAAGGATGACTGTCTGATCTACAGTCGTAAGTATTGGTTGTTTTGCAGTCATGAGGGACTGACTTTTGGGATGAACCGCATCGAGGTACGTTTTGCCTCTTGAGTGATATGATGGTGTTGGTATGTCGCTCTGTTTCAGAGTTTGATGTGAGGTAAGTATCCTCGCGTTTATTAAGACGGTTCTGATATGGTCAAGAATCGAGGTTATGGCTTCATGTTGTTGTGTAGCCTGGGTGTTACGTGATACACCGGTGTTAATTCCGAGGACGAAATTCTTTTAGTGGGGGATATTGTGATGACCAGGGATTAAAGATGTTAATCCCGTAGGGTTAATAACCCCTAAAGTTGTTTTACGTGGCGATTTGGAGTTTAATCGAGGTGTTGGGCCTTCCGGGCTCGTCTATTTGAGTAGTTAAGATTGTTGGATCCCGAGGTTGAGATTGTATTCTCATTACGGTGTAAAATCTAAGAGTTGGGTTGTTGAAGTGTCTCGGAATCTCGGGTGCTTGGTGTGGGCACCGGTAGGGGGTTTTTGAGTTAGAGAGAGAATTTTTGAAAACAGATGATTTTTAATGAATCATGATGTATTTGTGGGGCTATTAGTATTTCGGGGTATTTTTGCTATAAATACCAGTTGAACCGAGATTTTAATTAAAATTTCATTTCAGCACCTTATTTTCTCTCTCCCTCCCGCGTCGCCCTTCCCGTCGCCCCAGCCCCCGCGCACAAAAGCGGTGCCGCCGTTCGGCGCGTCCGACCCGCCGCCGGCTTCGTCTCGTCCAGGCGCAGCTTCCCACACCAACAATTCGAAGTTTGGTCGCGATTTGAGTTCGGATTTTGCAGGAAAGCGCCGATCCCCAATTTTCTAGGGTTCTTCGATTTTCGTCCGATTTCCTTCCGATCTTCGTATGGCACATCGTTCCTCGGGGCATGGAACTCGAGCAAGGTTTGGCTCAGACTTCGGAAATTTAAGGTACGTGCGACGTACGAGCATTACTTTATATAAGAGCATTTGTGAAATGCATAATGTGTTTTAATTGCATTAGATGGTTGTGGGTATGGTTATATATATCTGTGTTGATATGACTATGGAACGACCTAGTCTTGACATCGCTGCCACAAGTGTGCGTAATACTAGAGTAGTATAACCTTACATGAGATATGGGGTACTGGGTTTTTATGACTATTGTAGGGCATTTGAGACGCCTGAGAATGATCGTGGAATCATGTATTCATTACAGGACATGTGAGATGTCTAAGTATAATGGAGAGTTGGTAAAATAAATGCTAGGCATTTGAGCTATCTGTGATTGGTAGCAAAGTTGAAAATCAGTATTAGATATCGAGATATCTATATTTGTATGCATAATGAATTTGGAATCATTAATTATTGATACTTGAGAATCAGGCATGCTATGAGTTAAATCAATGTGTTGATTTACTGATTTTTGAGATTTGACGAGTTTGATGATTGTGAGAACAGGGACAGTACACGGAATCTCGGATGAGGACGTTGCCATCCAGGGAGTATCATTTAAAATTCATTAGTATTTACTTTTGTTGTAAATTATGAATTTCGTTATTGTGATTATGGGATTTTGTGTATTGGTATGCTCACCCCGTTGGGGGGCTGTCTCTGTTGGGGCAGGTGAACAGGTACATCGATGGCTGTGGAGCTGAGCTCGAGCTGTTGATTGGATGTACTCCCAGGATCGTGGTACCAGGGCTTGATGGAGCACGGTATCGTATAGAGTACTTATATACACCTGAGGATTATATACATATTCATGATGCTCGCATGTGAGCACGATTATACTTGTATATGGATTGTATATAAAGGCATGAGCCTTTCTCTCTTTCATTTGTGTTGCATGCAATTAAGAGTAGAATTGCTAATGATATGAGAGTCATGGGTGTATTATGTGGGTGTTGAAACCCACTTTTGTCGTCATATGTGTGGTGTCTTTCCTGGCTGAGAATTTACGTTGTATTGCTGTATTCTGCTGGCCGGGAATTATGTTATGTGTTGTGCTTTTATTTCGGGATAGCTCAATTTACGGGGAGACTCTGCCCAAATTTTTATAAAAGTCCACAATGTAAAAAGTGGTGTAAAGGGGATGGTAATGGGCGAACTCTATGAGTCTATTTGTTGTTAGGATGATGATCTTATAACATGGCATATTAAAGAAAATTTTGTGATTGCCATTCAATGGTAAATCATCATCTGAGTTTCCCGATTGATTTTATTGAAAGCATGTGCCACACATAGTGGTTAATACACTAATCAAGGGTTAAGGGCTATGGGGTCCTTACAGTGTTCTTCGCTTCATATTAGCGGCAAATATTCTCTCATCGCTACGGTATGACAGCGGCAAGTATTCACATCGCTACGCCACTGGCGGCAAGTATTCTCCATCACTGGAATATAATACCGACTCACAATCACATGCACCAATGCATCCAATATACACATGCAACCAAAATGCATGACCAAACCATGTATGCAATCCATGATGCATAAACAAGACCATATATGCAACCACAATGCATAATTAATTCCATGTGTGCAACCCTAGTGCATAACCAAATACATTTTACCGTCCGATGCCCGTAAGTCTCACTACGTACCTTGGTTCCAAAAGTGGAGATGTCGAGGGACTTTATCTCCTTTGTTGCGTGGCTACCTGAGATGGTTCTACACCATTATATGAATCCATATTAGAAGCCAATAAATGAACCATTACCAAAAATATCATCATATAGGACATAATCACAAAATCCACATTTTATGCCTTGCGATCGATCGGTTCCCAAGCCCCGATCGACCGCTAAGTCAAACAAAAATGGCATCCAGGTTCTGCCTCTACCGATCGATCGAGATTTTGTCTCGATCGATCGAGACTTCGCATCGATCGATCGGAACGTTTTCTCGATCGATCGGTAAGCTCATTTCATGCCTTGTCCAGGCTCTGCCCTGCTCGATCGATCGGTTATTTCGATCGATCGAGCAGCCCTGTTCCTGCGAGAATCTTCCATGTATGAGCTCCAACTAACACTTAAACTCATATATAACAAAGATCAACCACCCAACACATCATTAAACCACAAAACAACCTTAAATACATCCTCCAAACATAAACAACATGTTGGACCAAGATCCACCCTTTTAACCCCAAAGATAAGCTACAAAACTAACCAAAACTCAACAAAACTCTACAATAATGAAAGCTTACCACTTTGAGCTTCAAGTTTTTAGCAAGGAATCATAAAATGACCATTTTTTCAAAGCTTTCACCTCTCCTCTTGTTTCAGAAACGAAAATGGTAGCTCTTTGGATGAATGGAGGGGGTTTAGGGACATAAAGTTGATATGGGATGGATGGGATGTAAAGGGATGCAAATGGATCCTTTGCTATCTTACATCATATGGGATTTAATTGTATACCTAAACAAAAGCATGATGTATAAATACCCCAACATGATATTTCAAAAGCATTTTACCAAAATGCATCAAAATCCCTATTAAAATCATGCTTTACCAAATAATTATCAATTATCATAATCAAATCATAATTACACCCAATTCCCCAACATGCATAACATGCCATGAAATGCTCTACCGGGTCACGCCTACCATGCGACTAAGCATTTCACCAAGATAATTAATTTCAACATATTACTTAATTATCACCATAAAATCACATAAACATAATTAATGCCCAAATTGCATATAATTATTTCGGGGATATCACACCAATCAACTTGACCAGATGTGATGCCCCGAAATTAATTATATGCAATTTGGGCATTAATGATGTTTATATGATGAATTAGGTGGTAATTGATTTATGTGTTGGGTAATGAAGTGTTAACATGATTTAATTATATTGATTACCAATTATGAGGAAAGAATGATTTTAGTGGAAGTTGAATGCATTCTTGTAAATGCTTTTAAAATACCATGTTGGGGTGTTTTATACATCATGTTAATTGGTGGGGTACAATTTTAATTAACTTTATAACCTTACCCCGTTTACCCAACTCACTTTACCTTTCCCTCAAAATCCCCAAATCACTCTCACACCCTACACTTTCTCCCATTTTCGAAATTCACCAAGGAAGGAGAAGGAAAGCTTCACAAAACTTTTGGTTGTGTGATCTTTGTTAAGATTTGGAGTCTTCAAGAGGTATGGAACCCTTCCTAAAGTTTTTATGATGTTTGGTTTTGAAATGGGATGATTTTGAAGTGATTTATGTGGGTTTGTTTTGGGTATATGTTCTATATGTTTGGGGTATGATTTTTGAAGTGTTTTATGTGGGTTTTAGTGGGTTATGTTGTTGTTGTTGTTGTAGGAAAGTTTGGGTTCTAATGGTTTAAGATGGAGCTTGAAAAATGCTCAAAAATGGCGAAAAATTGCGCACCAGCAAGTGGCGATCGATCGCCTGAAATGAGGCGATCGATCGCCGAAGGCCAGTAGCCATTTCGCATAGCAGGCGATCGATCGCCTCAAATGAAGCGATCGATCGCCGCAAGGCAAAAGTGAGGCGATCGATCGCCTCAAGTAGCGATCGATCGCCACTGTTTAAAAAGTGGAAATGATGATTTTTGTTAAGTTTTTGGTATTTGGCTATTGTTTAGCTTCTAATATCGATTTGTATGGTTGTGTAGAACCATCCCAGGTGCCAACGACATCAAGGAGATAAAGTTCTCCAATTTCTCCACTTTTGGAATTAAGGTACGTAAGAAACGTACGGGCATCGGACGATAAACCATACTTCTATACTAGGAGCATGAAAGAAATTAGGATACAGGATTTTTGGATAGTTTCTACTCTAGGAGTAGTATAATTCTATCGCTTTAACATTCATTTTTAGAATGTAATTAATTAAGTTTTGAAATTTCATTTTTGGCCTGTAATCTTAATAGCTCAAACTACAACCGGAACCTTAAAACGTTATCAATGCATGTTTAGTCCATTATATGTGTCTAAGATGATGTTAAGGTAGGAAGACCCTACATTAGTGGTATCAGAGCAGTGGCTAGATAACCCGGGAATGAGTGAAGGGTAGCCTTAGCAATACGTTAGCTAGGTGCTCACTTTAACATGTTTTGTGCATGTGTTGCATATGAAGTATATGATGTTACACTAACATGTTTGATTATTGACGATGTATTATATGAACTGCCTTTGGTATTGTTGTTAACCCTTGTGTTACAGCATGGCAGCGAATGTTGAAGTGGGAGATGCCGTTAGTGTGAACGCAAGTGTTGGACGTACGAATCCCCTACCCCCGCCAACTTTTGGCGAAGAACCGTCTGAACAGCAATTGCTGCCTGGGGAACTGAGCTTGACTAAATTTCTTGCATACCGACCCCCGACCTTTGAAGGAACTGAAACAGGGGAACAAGCTGAAGAGTGGTTAGAGAGAATAGAGCAAATCTTCGTGGCAGCTCCTTGTGCTAAGACAACCTGGATAAGACTAGCAGAGTTCCAGTTGGCCAAGAAGGCGCTGATGTGGTGGAAGACCACAGTGGTAGAGCAAGAGGCTCAAGGTTATGAAGTAAATTGGAAGATGTTTCGAACTCGGTTTCTAAACCGCTATTTTTCGGCTGCTGCACGACAGGCCAAGGAAGACGAATTTACTCACCTCAAGCAAGGTAACATGTCAGTGTCAGATTATGCCCTTCATTACTGTTCCTTGCTCAGATATGTGCCTCATATCGCCACAAGTACTCAAGCAAAGATGAGGAATTTCATGAAGGGATTGAGGCTGGAACTGTATGATAGGGTGATCACTTATGGCCCTGCTTGTTTTGATGATGCACTTTCAAGGGTTGAGTTAGCCGAGCTGGGAGTTGGTGCATATTCGGATGCCGTGCCACCTCCAGCACCCCCTCAGAAGTCTACTCCTGATAATTTGAGGCCGACGGGTGATCAGTTTAAGCCTAGGGGGAACACTTCAGCGTCGAGATTCAGTGGTAAGAAGCCCGAGAATCGATGGAAAGGAAACCGTAGGGATGATGCCCCGTCAGGAAGAGGACAGCCTCAGGGAGGCAGATTTGGGAAGGTCCTGTGTTATAATTGTGGGCAACCACATCTGACAAAAGACTGCGTGGGATGCTATGTTTGTGGCAGCAAGGGCCACTTTGCTCGGCAATGTCCCAACCGTGAAGGACAACCGAACTCTACGGGGAGGCCTGCAGAAAGAGCAGTACAACACAGGCCGCCGTTTGTACCGAGGCAGTATGGAGGTCAGCCTATGGGGCCACCGCAGGGGCAGGTCTATGCTTTGACGAGGGAGCAGGCTACAGCAGCTCCGGAGGAGGTTATAGCGGGTACGTGTCTTTTATTTACGCACCCTGCTTTTATATTGATCGACACAGGTGCATCACACTCTTTTGTGTCGACAAGTTTTGTGGAAAAGCACCACATATGCACTTCTCCGTCGCCCACGCCTCTTATAGTCTCGACCCCCGCTGGAAGAAGTATGATTACTGATCAGATTGTCTATGATGGCCTCATTTATTTTGAGGATAACGAGCTAAGGTCAGATTTGATTGTCCTGGGGATGTCGGACTTTGACTGCATTGTAGGCATTGACGTTCTGAACAGGGATCAGGCAGTTGTGAACTACAGGCAATGGACTGTCCGATTCAGGTCTGATATAGGAGTCCAGTGGACATTCTTTGGGGATGGTTCTCATTCTAAGATCCCGTTGATATCTGCTGTCAAGATGGCACAGTTGTTGGAATGAGGCCATACAGGATATCTCATCTATGCTGTCGATGTTACTGAGAAGAGGGAAGAATTAAAAGTTGAGGATGTACCCGTAGTGGCGGAGTATCCTGATGTCTTTCCGGAAGAGATTCCCGGATTCCCACCGACGAGAGAGGTCGAGTTTGGGATTGAGTTACTACCGGGGACGTCTGCCATTTCTCGTGCCCCATATAGGATGGCACCAGCGGAGCTAAGGGAGTTAAAGATTCAGTTGCAAGAGCTCCTTGATAAGGGCTATATACGCCCTAGCGTATCGCCCTGGGGTGTGCCAGTTTTGTTTGTTAAGAAGAAAGATGGATCGATGCGGCTGTGCATCGATTACAGACAACTGAACAAAGCCACAGTGAAGAATAAGTATCCACTTCCGAGGATCGACGATTTGTTTGATCAGTTACAAGGTACGAGGCTCTACAGTAAGATCGATCTGAGGTCGGGGTACCATCAGATACGAGTAAGAGAAGATGATGTTCAGAAGACAGCCTTCAGGACTAGATATGGGCACTATGAATTCCTAGTCATGCCTTTTGGAGTGACGAATGCCCCAGCTGTTTTTATGAACCTGATGAACAGTGTTCCAGCCATATTTGGATCAGTTCGTCATAGTTTTCATTGACGATATACTCATCTACTCCCGGACTGAAGAGGAATACGTGAAGCACTTGAGAACAGTACTCCAGATCCTTAGGGATCATCAGTTATATGCAAAGCTTAGCAAGTGCGAGTTCTGGTTGAGTAGTGTAGTGTTCTTGGGTCATGTTATATCTAACAGCGGGATATCTGTAGACCCCAGGAAGGTTGAAGCTGTGATGGAGTGGGCTGCACCCACTCCTGTACCCGAGATACGGAGCTTCCTTGGCTTAGCAGGTTATTACCGACGTTTCGTCGAGGGATTTTCTAAGATCGCTAAGCCGCTGACACAGCTGACTCAGAAAGGAGTCCCATTCTTTTGGTCCGAAGCTTGTGAGGAAAGCTTCCAAGAATTGAAGCGTCGTTTGACGACAACGCCAGTGTTGATGATTCCTTCTGAGAATAAGAGGTTTGCCTTGTACACAGATGCATCATTGCAGGGTTTGGACTGTGTATTGATGCAGGAGAAGCACGTGGTGGCTTATGCTTCGAGGCAGTTGAAGCCTCATGAGACCAGATACCCAGTTCATGATCTGGAACTGGCGGCCATCATTTTCGCCTTGAAGATTTGGCGGCATTATCTCTATGGTACTTCGTTTACCATCTATACGAACCATAAGAGTTTGAAGTTCTTATTCACCCAAGTGGAACTGAATATGAGGCGAAGAAGATGGATGGATTTACTCAAGGATTATGACTGTGAGATTGAGTACCATCCTGGTAAAGCAAATTTGATAGCAGACGCCTTAAGTCGGAAGGTGAAGAGTACTGCTGAGGACGCTATGTGTTTATCCTCTATGATGACTTCTTATTGCCATCTGGGCTATGATTTCGATGTGGACACGTCGCCGGTGCGAGTGTCGACCTTGTTGGCTGAACCAGACATATTTGAGGCTATTAGGAAAGCC
Organism: Haberlea rhodopensis; assembly: GCA_907163345.1. Classification (NCBI taxonomy): domain Eukaryota; kingdom Viridiplantae; phylum Streptophyta; class Magnoliopsida; order Lamiales; family Gesneriaceae; genus Haberlea; species Haberlea rhodopensis. The sequence continues at coordinate 22,303,366 of CAJQUN010000004.1, read as the reverse complement.
CAGAGGTCGGATGATGAGGTTCAGAGATGGTCATCGATAGTACTTCAAGGACAGCCATCAAAGTTCAGAGTGGCAGAAGATGATTCATTGAGACTTGTTAACCGATGGGTAGTCCCAGATGCACCAGAGTTGCGTAGAGGAATATTGGAGCGAGCTCACAGTAGTCGGTTCAGTATCCACCCAGGAGGAAGGAAGATGTACAAGGACCTATGCGGTCAATTCTGGTGGAGACGCATGAAGCGTGATGTGATCACTTTTGTTAAAAGATGTTTGATCTGCCAGCAAGTAAAGGCAGAAAGGCAGAGGCCTGGTGGCAAGCTGAAGAGCTTGGAAGTACCTAAATGGAAGTGGGAGCATATCTCTATGGACTTTGTGACCCACTTGCCGAGGACGGCCTCAGGATTTGATGCGATCTGGGTGATCGTGGATAGGCTGACGAAGGTAGCTCATTTCATCCCCTACTGTATGACTTTCACATACCTAAAGATGGCCCAATTATATGTACGGGATGTAGTGAGGTTGCATGGGGTTCCAGTCTCGATTGTGTCTGATAGAGACCCAAGGTTTACTTCATATTTCTGGGAAGGTCTCCAGGCAGCTTTGGGCACAGAAGTGAGACTGAGTACAGCTTATCACCCTCAGACAGATGGCCAGACAGAGTTTACCATTCAGACGCTCGAAGACATGTTGTGTAGGGCCTCGCTATCCTAACAGTGTTATAATGACATAAGAAGGACTAATCATGCATTAATAACATCTTAAGGTTCTGGTTGTTACATGAGCTAACAGGATTACAGGCCAAAATACAAAACTTCAAAAATAATTCATTACATTCGCAAAAGAATGTCAACATTTAGATTTACACTACTCCTAGAGTAGATACTAATCATAACTTGAAACCTAAACATTCATGTGTTCCTCGTTGCTCACTGCCTCAACCCGACCCTTAGTCCTTTAGTCCAAAAGTGTACCTACAGGGACAACACATCATGAGCATATACAATCTTACTTAACATCATAAAAACATCACAGTAAATGCATGAAATATTGGTTAAGTAAATATGCTGGTTATTCATTAACTTCTTTTTGTTGTCCCTGATTCATATTCATGCATATGGGCATCTTACCCTGTGGCATCTTACCACATCATAAACATCGTATGGCCTCTTACCATATGGGCATCTTACCCCGTGGCATCTTACCACATAATAACATCGTATGGCCTCTTACCATATGGGCATCTTACCCGTGGCATCTTACCACATAATAACATCGTATGGCCTCTTACCATATGGGCATCTTACCCCGTGGCATCTTACCACATAATAAGTATCGTATGTCATCTTACCATATGGACATCTTACCCTGTGGCATCTTACCACATCATAAACATCGTATCACATCATTATATAAACATCGTATAAACATCATCATATAAACATCGTATAAACATCATCATTTCATCGTAAATATTCATGCGATAAATGCATAGTCATAGTGTAGAGATGTGTTTTACCGTCCGATGCCCGTACGTCTGTTACGTACCTTTTCAAAAGGAGGAGGAGTCAACAGACTTTATCTCCTTGATTGTGCTGGTACTTGGGATGATTCTACAAGTCCACATAATACCATATTAGATGCCTCAATATCATCTCATACCATAAACTTAACAAAATAAATCATCATTTTATTTTTCAACATTCTGCCTCTCTCGATCGATCGGCCCCAAGGTCTCGATCGATCGAGAAACTGTGCACAAACAGTGCCCAAACACTCTGCCTCGATCGATCGATCGAAATATTTTACCGATCGATCGAGGAGCTTCACCGATCGATCGGAAAATCCCTCGATCGATCGACGCCTGAATTTCAAACCATGCTTAAAAGCTTCTGCCTCGCTCGATCGATCGGTACAAAAATCTCGATCGATCGAGCATCTGAAAATCGGGATTTTTCCAGATTTTCGAGGACCTCATTTCATATCATCAAATCTACTCCATAACACAACATACTTGCTCAAACAAACATGTTAGGAACTTCATAAAACTTCCATGTAAGTACTTAAATCAAACGTTTAACAAAACCTAAGCTAACATGCATCATATCATCATCAAAATCTTCAACCTCAACCAACTTATACAGAAAACAGAGCATGCTATTCCTTGCCCAGATTTTCGAGCACATAGTTTCATAGCCAGAAATCTATCACATAAAACATGTAACATGCTCGAACTAACATGCTAGTAGTTACATAATACTACCATGCAAGCACTCATACCAAGGTTTCACCCAAACCTATACTAGCATGCATGGAATCATCACCACCAAAACCAAACCCAAACAAAACTCTGAAAAACAGAGTATTAAAACTTTACCCCTCTTCTTGGTAAGCTTTTGCACACAAATCACAAGCCTTTCCTTCTCCTATCTGCAGCTCACTCCATCGATTTTGGGAGAGAAAGAGAGGGAGAAGGAGGTGGAGGAGAGTTGATGCAAGCAATGAGTGATAGCATGGGTTGGGGCAAGTGGGGGTATGGGTTGAACAAGTGGGGGAGGGGTGAAGTGACCGAAAGGGTGGGGGGGGGGGTGTGGGTAGGGTGGTCATGTGGTGTTTAATTGTGTCCCGGTATTTAGTACGATGTATTAAAATATCCTCACTCGATATTTTTCATCTTTATTTAATTAATACATCCTTTAAAACACTCAACATGCCTCCCACATCATATCATCATAACATAGTACCACACCCCTATCATAAAACATGAACATACTCACAATCCCCAATATAAATGCACCACACCCTTAAAGCATATCATAACATGTATGTTAATACATAGACATATAAACATCCTTTCATGTAAACATCATTAATGCCCAAATTGCATATAATAAATTTCGGGGCATCACAATACTCCCCTACTTATAAGATTTCGTCCTCGAAATCGCATGCACTTACCCACAAAGAAACTAAACATAAATAACATACCAGAAATAGTTCCGGGTAATGCTGCACCATATGTCGTTCCGTCTCCCACGTAGCCTCCTCGACACCCCGACGATCCCACTGATCTTTGACCATCAGTATAATCTTGCTTCGTAGTCTGCGATCCTCTCGATCCAGAATTCTGATTGGTCGTTCTACGTAGGATACATCTGAACCCAACTGCACTTCAGTAGGCTGTAAGAAATGAGACGGGTCGGGCTCATACTTCCGTAACATAGAGACATGAAAAACATCATGTATGCCAGATAAGGATGGCGGTAGAGCCAAACGGTAGGCCAATGTACCGATACGCTGTAAATTTCATACGGCCCAACATACCTCGGAGGTCACCTCCCCCGCAACCAAACCGGACTACACCCGTAAAGGATGAGGTTTTCAAGAAGACCTTGTCTCCTAATTGGAATCCCAGCGGTCGTCGCCGCTTATTGGCATAGGCTGCTTGCCTATCCTGGGCCGCTTTTATCTTCTTGGCGTATCAACTTAATCTTTCTTTCCATAACCCTTATCGTATCCGGTCCTCCGACCGCTTTACTAGCCAAGTCCTCCCAAAAAAGCGATGACCTACATCGTCGTCCGTAAAGAGCTTCAAAAGAGCTATTGGAATGCCCGCCTGATAGCTGTTATTATAGGAGAACTCTACCAGCGGCACTGAATCCCGCCACGGAGTATCAAACTCCAAAATACATGCCCTCAACATGTCCTCGAGCGTCTGAATGGTATGCTCTGTTTGGCCATCTGTCTGAGGGTGATAGGTTGTACTCAGTCTCACTTCCGTGCCCAAGCCGTCTGGAGACCCTCACAGAAATGTGAAGTGAACCTTGGGTCTCTCAGACACTATCGAGACTGGAATACCATGCAACCTTACCACATCCCGTATATACATCTGGGCCATCTTCAAGTATGTATATGACATACTGTAAGGGATGAAGTGTGTGATGTCCCCGACATGATTAATTGCAATTAAGGCATTAATTATGTTTATGTGATTAATTATATGGATAATTGATTTACGTGTTGAAATTCATTATCACGATGAAATGCTTAGTCACATGATAGGCATGACCCGGGGGGGGGGGGGGAGGTTACGTTTCAAGGTGCATGTTATGCATGATAGAAAATGGGGTGTTGACATGATTTAATTGTGTTGATCTTTAATTATGAGGAAAGTATGGATTTAATGAAGTTGGTTGCATTTTTGTAAAATGCTTTTAAAATACCATGTTGGGGTATTTTATACATCATGTTAATTTTGGGTACAATTTAATTAACCCATATACCCCACTACACCCTCCTTCCCCTCACTTTACCCTTTCCCTCAAAAATCCCCAATTCATTCCCAAAACCCTTCCCATTCCCCATTTTCGAAATCCTCCAAGGAAGGAGAAGGAAAGTTCCACAAAACTTGTGTTTGTGTGATTCTTGTCAAGATTTGGAGTCTTCAAGAGGTATCAAACCCTTCCTAAAGTTTTTATGAAGTTTGGATTTGAAATGGGATGGTTTTGAAGTGATTTATGTGGGTTTGGTTGGGTATGTGTTGTATGTTGTTGGGGTATGATTTTTGAAGTGTTTTATGTGGGTTTTAGTGGGTTATGATGTTGTTGATGTTGTAGGAAAGTTTGGTTTTGTAAGGTATGAGGATGAGCTCGAAAAATGTACAAAAATGGCGAAAAATCGCGCACCAGCAGGTGGCGATCGATCGCCTGAAATGAGGCGATCGATCGCCGATGGCCAGTAGCCATTTCACGTAGCAGGCGATCGATCGCCTGAAATGAAGCGATCGATCGCCGTAGGGCAAAAAGTGAGGCGATCGATCGCCTCGTGCAGCGATCGATCGCCGCTGTTTAAAACATGGCAAATGATGTTTTTTGATGAATTTTTGGTATTTGGCTATTGTTTAGCTTCTAATATTGATTTTTATGGTTGTGTGAAACCATCCCAGGTGCCAACAACATCGAGAAGATAGAGTTCTTCAATTTCTCCACTTTTGGAATTAAGGTACGTAAGAAGCGTACGGGCATCGGACGGTAACACACTCCTAACTCTGACTATGCATTGATTGCATGAGTATTTATGATGATTATGATGACGATTGTGATAAGTAAGTTTATGATGATGATGTTTATGATGGTGATTGTGATAAATAAGTTTAAGATGATGATGTTTGTGAAGATGATATGATAAGTAAGTTTATAATGATGTTATACGATGTTTATAAAAAGGGTAAGATGCTCATATGGTAAGAGGCCATACGATGTTATTATGTGGTAAGATGCCACGGGGTAAGATGCCCATACGGTAAGATGCCATACAATGTTATTATGTGGTAAGATGCCACGGGGTAAGATGCCCATATGGTAAGAGGCCATACGATGTTATTACGTGGTAAGATGCCACACGATATTATGATATGGTAAGATGTCATACGATAGGGTAAGATGCCCACGTGGTAAGATGCCACACGATGTTATGATATGGTAAGATGCCATACGATGGGGTAAGATGCCCATATGCACGAATGTGAATCAGGGTCAACAAAAAGAAACTGACGAATAAACCGCATGTTTACTTAACTATGATTTTGTACATTTACTGTTATATTTATAAGATGATGATGCTATAAGATGACGATGCTTATATGATGATGATGCTATACGATGATGATGCTATATGATGATGATGTTATAAGATGATGATGCTATAAGATGACGATGCTTATATGATGATGATGCTATACGATGATGATGCTATATGATGATGATGTTATAAGATGATGATGTTATAAGATGATGATGCTATAAGATGACGATGCTTATGTGATGATGATGCTATACGATGATGATGCTATATGATGATGATGTTATAAGATGATGATGTTATAAGATGATGATGCTTATAAGATGATGATGCTTACATGATGATGATGTTATAAGATGATGATATTTATAAAATGATGATGCTTATATGATGATGATATTATAAGATGATGATTTTAATCATTCATGTCAAGAATTAATGATTATATGCATGGCTATGAAACAGGGACAACCAAAGAGGGTTAATGCGATTAACCACGAAGTATACGTTACCAATTGTTTTCATGCATTTATTTATATGCCATCGCCTTATGATGTTAAGTAACGATGTACATGCTCATGATGGGTTGTTCCTGTAGGTACACTTTTGGACCGAAGGGCTAAGGGTCGGGTTGAGGCAGCGAGCTAAAAGGAGCATGAAAGAAGATAGGATACAGGACTTTTGGGTAGTCTCACTCTAGGAGTAGTATAATACTATCGCTTTAACATTCATTATTGAGAATGTAATGAGTTAAGTTTTGAAATTTCATTGTTGGCCTGAAATCTTTTTAGCTCAAAGCTACAATCGGAACCCTAAGACGTTATTAATGCTTGTTTAGTCCATAAATTGTGTATTAAGATGATGTTAAGGTAGGAAGACCCTACATTAGTGGTATCCGAGCAGTGGTTAGATAACCCGGGAATGAGTGAAGGGTAGCCTTAGCAATAAGTTGGCTAGGTGCTTACTTGTAAACATGTTGTGTGCATATGTTACATAAGAAGTATAGGATGCTATGCTAACATGTTTTATTTATCTAACGAGGTATTATATGAACTGCTTTTGGGTATTGTTGTTAACCCTTGTCTTGCAGTATGGCAGAAAATGCTGAAGTAAGTGATGCGATTTCATATGCACTTCTCCGTCGCCCATGCCTCTTGTAGTCTCGACACCCGCTGGAAGAAGTTTGATGACTGATCAGATTGTCTATGACGACCTCATTTATTTTGAGGGTAACGAGCTGAGGACGGACTTGATTGTTCTGGGAATGCCAGACTTCGAATGCATTGTGGGCATCGTGGTGCTGAACAAGTATCAGGCAGTTGTGGACTACAGACAAAGACTGTCTGATTCAGGTCTGATATGAGGGTCCAATGGACATCTTATGGGGATGGTTCCTGTTCAAGGATTCCGTTACCATCTGCTGTCAAGATGGCACAGTTATTGGAACGAGACCATAAATGATATCTCATCTATACTGTTGATATTACTGAAAAGAGGAAAGAGTTAAAGGTTGAGGATGTGCCCGTAGTGGCGGTGTTCCCTGATGTATCTCCGGAAGAGATTCCCGGGACCGACGAGAGAGGTCGAGTTTGGGATTAAGTTACTACCAGGGACGTCTACCATTTCTCGTGCCCCGTATAGGATGGCACCAACGGAGCTAAAGGAGTTAAATGTTCAGTTGCAGGAGCTCCTTGACAAGGGCTATATACGCCTTAGCGTATCGCCCTGGGGTGCACCAGTTTTATTTGTTAAGAAGAAAGATGGTTCAATGCGGCTGTGCATCGATTTCAGACAACTGAACAAAGCCATGATGAAGAATAAGTATCCGCTTCCGGGGATTGATGATTTGTTTGATCAGCTGCAGAGTACGAGGCTCTACAATAAGATCGATCTGAGGTCGGAGTATCATCAGATTCGAGTTCGAGAGGATGATGTACAGAAGACAGCTTCCAGGACTAGATATGGACACTACGGATTCTTAGTCATGCCTTTTGGGGTGACGAATGCCCTAGCTGTTTTATGAGCCTGATGAACAGAGTGCCCCAACCATGTTTGGATCAGTTCGTCATAGTTTTCATTGACGATATGCTTATTTACTCTCGAACTGAAGAGGGACACGTGAAGCACTTGAGAACAGTACTCCGGATCCTTAGGGATTGCCAGACCCCTGGCACAACTGACTCAGAAAGGAGTGTCGTTCTATTGGTCCGAAGCTTGTGAGGAAAGCTTCCAAGAATTGAAGCGTCGTTTGACTACGATACCTATGTTAGTGATTCCTTCTGAGAATAAGAGGGTTGCCTTGTACACGAATGCATCACTGCAGGGTTTGGACTGTGTGTTGATGCAAGATAAGCATGTGGTGGCTTATGCATCGAGGCGGTTACAACCACATGAGGATAGGTACCCAGTCCATGATTTGGAGCTGGCAGCCGTTATATTTGCCTTGAAGATTTGGAGGCATTACTTGCATGGTACGTCGTTTACCATCTACACGGACCATAAGAGCCTGGAGTTTTGTTCACACAGGCTGAGATGAATATGCGACAAAGAAGATGGATGTCATGAATTTATCAGCTATGATGACCTCTTGTTGCCATTTGGGCTATGATTTTGATGTGGACACGTCGCCGGTGCGAGTGTCAACCTTGTTGGCTGAGCCAGACTTATTTGAGGCTATTAGGAAAGCCCAGAGGTCAGATGATGAGGTTCAGAGGTGGTCGTTTTTTTTTGTACTTCGAGGACAGCCACCAAAGTTCAGAATGGCAGAAAATGATTCCTTGAGGCTGGGCAACCGATGGGTAGTCCCAGATACGCCGGAGTTGCTTAAAGGAATATCGGAACGGGCTCATAGTAGTCGGTTCAATATCCACCCAGGAGGAAGGAAAATGTATAAGTACCTAAGTGGTCAGTTCTGGTGGAGACGCATGAAGCACGATGTGATGCCAACAGGTAAAGGCAGAAAGGCAGAGACCTGGTGGCGAGCTGAAGAGCTTGAAGGTACCTAAGTGGAAGTGGAGGCATATCATTATGGACTTTGTCACCCACTTACCAAGGACGGCCTCTGGATTTGATGCGATCTGGGTGATCGTGGATAGGCTAACGAAGATAGCTCACTTCATCCCCTACTGTATGACTTTTGCGTACCTAAAGATGACCCAATTATATGTGCGGGATGTGGTGAGGTTGCATGGGGTTCCAGTCTCGATTGTGTCTGACAGAGACCCAAGGTTTACTCTACATTTCTGGGAGGGTCTTCAGACAGCTTTGGGCACAGAAGTGATACTGAGTACAGCTTATCACCCTCAGTCAGACGGCCAGACAGAGCGTACCCTTCAGACGCTCGAGGACATGTCGAGGGCATGTGTTTAGGAGTTTGATACTCCGTGGCAAGATTCAGTGCCAATGATGGAGTTCTCCTATATTAACAGCTATCAGACGAGCATTCCAATAACTCCTTTTGAAGCTCTTTACGGAAGACAATGTAGGTCACCGCTGTAGTGGGAGGACTTGATTAGTAAAGCGGTCGGAGGACCGGATATGATTAAGGATATGTAAGACAAGATTAAGTTGATACGCCAAAAGATAAAGGCGACCCAGGATAGGCAACCAGCCTATGCCAACAAGCGGCGACGACCGCTAGAATTCCAAGTAGGAGACAAGGTCTTCTTGAAAATCTCACCCTTCAGGGGTGTAGTTCGTCTTGGTATGGGGGGAAGTTATCCCCGAGGTATGTTGGTCCATATGAAGTATTGCAGCGTATCGGTACTTTGGCCTACTGTTTGGCTCTACCGCCGTCTTTATCTGGGATTCATGATGTTTTTCACGTTTCTATGTTGCGGAAATATGAGCCAGACCCGTCGCATGTTTTACAGCCTACTGAAGTGCAGTTGGATTCAGATGTATCCTACGTTGAACGACCGGTCAGAATTCTGGATCGTGAGGATCACAGATTACGAAGTCAAGTTATACCGATGGTCAAAGTTCAGTGGGATCGTCGGGGAGTCGAGGAGGCTACGTGGGAGACGGAGCGGCATATGGTACAGCACTACCCGGAACTATTCTCTGCTATGTGATTTATGTTTAGTTTCTTTTGGGGTAAGTGCATGCGATTTCGAGGACGAAATCTTATAAGAAGGGGAGTAATGTGATGTCCCCGAAATGATTAATTGCAATTAAGGCATTAATTATGTTTATATGATTAATTATGTGGATAATTGATTTACGTGTTGAAATTCATTATCACGATGAAATGCTTAGTCACATGATAGGCATGACCCGGGGGGGGGGGGGGAGGTTACGTTTCAAGGTGCATGTTATGCATGATAGAAAATGGGGTGTTGACATGATTTAATTGTGTTGATCGTTAATTATGAGGAAAGTATGGATTTAATGAAGTTGGTTGCATTTTTGTAAAATGCTTTTAAAATACCATGTTGGGGTATTTTATACATCATGTTAATTTTGGGTACAATTTAATTAACCCATATACCCCACTACACCCTCCTTCCCCTCACTTTACCCTTTCCCTCAAAAATCCCCAATCCATTCCCAAAACCCTTCCCATTCCCCATTTTCGAAATCCTCCAAGGAAGGAGAAGGAAAGTTCCACAAAACTTGTGTTTGTGTGATTCTTGTCAAGATTTGGAGTCTTCAAGAGGTATGGAACCCTTCCTAAAGTTTTATGAAGTTTGGATTTGAAATGGGATGATTTTGAAGTGATTTATGTGGGTTTGGTTGGGTATGTGTTGTATGTTGTTGGGGTATGATTTTTGAAGTGTTTTATGTGGGTTTTAGGGGTTATGATGTTGTTGATGTTGTAGGAAAGTTTGGTTTTGTAAGGTATGAGGATGAGCTCGAAAAATGTACAAAAATGGCGAAAAATCGTGCACCAGCAGGTGGCGATCGATCGCCTGAAATGAGGCGATCGATCGCCGATGGCCAGTAGCCATTTCACGTAGCAGGCGATCGATCGCCTGAAATGAAGCGATCGATCGCCGCAGGGTAAAAAGTGAGGCGATCGATCGCCTCGTGCAGCGATCGATCGCCGCTGTTTAAAACATGGCAAATGATGTTTTTTGATGAATTTTTGGTATTTAGCTATTGTTTAGCTTCTAATATCGATTTGTATGGTTGTGTGGAACCATCCCAGGTGCCAACAACATCGAGAAGATAGAGTTCTTCAATTTCTCCACTTTTGGAATTAAGGTACGTAAGAAGCGTACGGGCATCGGACGGTAACACACTCCTAACTCTGACTATGCATTGATTGCATGAGTATTTATGATGATTATGATGACGATTGTGATAAGTAAGTTTATGATGATGATGTTTATGATGGTGATTGTGATAAATAAGTTTAAGATGATGATGTTTGTGAAGATGATATGATAAGTAAGTTTATAATGATGTTATACGATGTTTATAAAAAGGGTAAGATGCTCATATGGTAAGAGGCCATACGATGTTATTATGTGGTAAGATGCCACGGGGTAAGATGCCCCATACGGTAACATACAATGTTATTATGTGGTAAGATGCCACGGGGTAAGATGCCCATATGGTAAGAGGCCATACGATGTTATTACGTGGTAAGATGCCACACGATATTATGATATGGTAAGATGTCATACGATAGGGTAAGATGCCCACGTGGTAAGATGCCACACGATGTTATGATATGGTAAGATGCCATACGATGGGGTAAGATGCCCATATGCACGAATGTGAATCAGGGTCAACAAAAAGAAACTGACGAATAAACCGCATGTTTACTTAACTATGATTTTGTACATTTACTGTTATATTTATAAGATGATGATGCTATAAGATGACGATGCTTATATGATGATGATGCTATACGATGATGATGCTATATGATGATGATGTTATAAGATGATGATGCTATAAGATGACGATGCTTATATGATGATGATGCTATACGATGATGATGCTATATGATGATGATGTTATAAGATGATGATGTTATAAGATGATGATGCTATAAGATGACGATGCTTATGTGATGATGATGCTATACGATGATGATGCTATATGATGATGATGTTATAAGATGATGATGTTATAAGATGATGATGCTTATAAGATGATGATGCTATAAGATGATGATGCTTACATGATGATGATGTTATAAGATGATGATATTTATAAAATGATGATGCTTATATGATGATGATATTATAAGATGATGATTTTAATCATTCATGTCAAGAATTAATGATTATATGCATGGCTATGAAACAGGGACAACCAAAGAGGGTTAATGCGATTAACCAGGAAGTATACGTTACCAATTGTTTTCATGCATTTATTTATATGCCATCGCCTTATGATGTTAAGTAACGATGTACATGCTCATGATGGGTTGTTCCTGTAGGTACACTTTTGGACCGAAGGGCTAAGGGTCGGTGTAAGGACCCCAAGCCCTTAAAACCTTGATTAGTGTATTAACCACTATGTGTGGTACATGCTTTCTATAAAATGTCAATCGGGAAGCTCTGATGATACTTAATCATTGCCTGTCAATAAAAGACTCATATGTTTGCCCTTTACCAACCCCTTGGTGCCACTTTTCACATTGTAAACTTTTACAAAAATTTGGGCAGAGTCTTCCCATAAATAGAGCTATCCCAAAACAGAGTACAACACATAACAAAATTCCCGGCCAGGGAACACATAATACTCAACAGAAAGCAGTAATACAAGTAGATTCCCAGCCAGGGAAGACACCACACATATGTCAACAAAAGTGGGTTCCAACACCCACATAATACACCAATGACTCTCATATCATTCTAGCAATTCAACCTAATTGCATGCAACCTTAAATGAAAGAGAGAAAGGCTCATGCCTTTATATACAATCCATATACAAGTATAATCGTGCTCACATGCGAGCATCATGAATATGAATATGTATAAATCCTCAGGTGTATATATAGGTACTCTATACGATACCGTGCTCCATCAAGCCCTGGTACCACGATCCTGGGAGTACCTCAAATCAACAGCTCGAGCTCAGCTCCATAGCCATCGATGTACCTGTCCACCTGTCCCAACAGAGACAGCCCCCAACGGGGTGAGCATACCAATACACAAAATCCCAAAATCATAATAATGAAATTCATAATTTACAACAAAGGTAAATGCTAATGAATTTAAATGATACTCCCTGGATGGCAACATCCTCATCCGGGATTCCGTGTACTGTCCCTGTTCTCACAACATCAAACTCATCAAATCTCATAAATCAGTAAATCAACACATTGATTTACACATCGCATGCCTGATCCTCGAATATCAACATATAGTGATTACAAATTCATTAAACATGCAATTACAGATATCACAATATCTAATACTGATTTCACAACCTTGCTATCAATCACAGATAGCTCAAATGCCTTAGCGTTTATTTTACCAATCCTTCATTATACTTAGACATCTCAAGTGTCTTATAATGAATACATGAGTCTACAAACCTAGACATCTCAAATGTCTTATAATGAATACACGATTCTACGAACTTAGACATCTCAAATGTCTTACGAAGAATACATGATTTTACAAACCTAGACATCTCAAATGTCTCATAATATAGTCATATAAACTCAGTACCCCATATATCATGCAAGAGTCATCCTACTCTAGTGTCACGCACGCTACAAGCGGCGATATCAAGATTTGGGTCATTCCTTGGCTATATCAACATATATATATAACCATACGCAAAACATTCAATGAAATCAAAAACACCTTATGCATTTCACATATATAGTAATGCTCGTACGTCGCACGTACCTTAAATCTCCGAAGTCCGAGCCAAGCCTTGCTCGAGTTCCATGCCCCGAGGAATGATGTGCTAACACGATAAACAATTCACCATTATTTACGAACATGTAACCTATGTTCAAGCACACCCATATCCCTCACAACATTGTCAATACACGACAATTATCCTCTTAAAAGACCCGGGGCAGGGTACATGCAGGGAAGGAAATAAATGAGACAATCGAAATTTGTTCAAGAATGCCCTACAAAATCGAACCTTAATCTCACAATTTCGAACCCAATAAAATACCATAATTCATCTAAAATGTCAATTAAGCTATCCAAGCAAGAATCAACATCCCTTGACAAAAACTCCCCATTTTCGAACTCAACCCCCATAATTTCGAATCCAAACAAGCCCTTAAATTCAAACCCTTAAAATCCTTCAAATTCGAACCAAAGCTTTTCAATTCGATCTCAATCAAGCATCATAATACTCTTAAAACATGCAATAATCGATCAATTGCAAGAAACAACACCCATGCCAAAAACCCCCAAATAATTCGAAAATTAAACCCTACGAAATTGGGGAAATTCGAAACAATAAAGGCATGGAAATACATGAAAAAGACGAACAAGGGGGGTAGGGAGTTTACCCAACGAAAATCGGAAGCAAAATCGGACGAAATCCGATGAACCCTAACTTTTGGGGATCGACGCATTCCAGCCAAATTCGACTCCAAGACGCGACGAAATCTTCAATTGACAGAGGGGAAAGGAGCGCCTCGTCGAGACGAAGCCGGCGGTAGGTCGCACGCCCCGAACGGCGGCCGGACGGCGGCGGGCGGAGCGCTTTTGCGCGCGGCAGCGCTGTAGCAGCGGGGGTCGCATCGCGGGAGAGAGGGGAAGAAATTGGGGCTGAAATTGAAATTATGTCTAAAATTTGGGTTTAAATGGTATTTATAGCAAAAATACCCCGAAAACTTAATAGCCCCACAAATACATCATGATTCCTTAAAAATCATCTGTTTTCAAAAACTCTCTCTCTAACTCCAAAATCCCCTACCGGTGCTCACACAGCACCCGAGATTCCGAGACACATCAAAAAACCCAACTCTTAGGTTTTACACCGTAATGTGAATACAATCTCAACCTCTGGATCCAACGATCCCAACTGCCCAAATAAACGAGCCCAGAAGGCCCAACACCTCGATTAAATCCCAAATCGCCACGTAAAACCACTTTAGGGATTATTAATACTACGGGATTAACACCTATAATCCCTGGTCATCACAATATCCCCCACTAAAAGAATTTCGTCCTCGAAATTAGCACTGGTGTATCACGTAACACCCAGGCTACACAACAACATGAAGCCATAACCTCGATTCCTGACCATATCAGAATCGTCTTAATAAACGCGAGGATACTTACCTCTCATCAAACTCTGAAACAGAGCGACATACCAAAATCAACATATCACCCAAGAGGTAAAACGTACCTCGATGCGGGTCATCCCAAAAGTCAGCCTCATGACTGCGAAACAACTGATACTTACGACTGTAGATCAGACAGTCATCCTTCGTTCTAATATAACAGTACGAACACGTCCTGAATGACACCTCAACCGTAAGAACGTTGACCTCGTGTCAAACTCTGGAGTGGAATAGACTTCCAAATCCATCATAACGTCGAAGAGCGTCAGCACAACTCAACGCTAACAGTCCAAAAGCAGTTAGTCAACTGAAACTGCAAGGATTCGAATCGCTCTTGATTCTATCGAAGATATCATCCAATGATATTTTACTATGACTTACGATGTCTAACATACATCGTTACGAAGGAACCACTAGTACAACCACGGTGTACCCATATCAAACCTGGTTTCCACTTTCAAACTTCCTCCATCGAAGGAGTAGTCGCCTCATTGCAACTTAATTTGGGCAACTCATGGCCACAAATTCAAACAAAAGACATCTCACAAGATGTCCACCTCCGGATGTTCCAAGAATCACGTTCTGATCATAAATAACAACCGAGACTCCGCAGAGTTTAAAATTCTTAAGGGGCATGCAATAAACCCATTGCATCCTCAACGCTTGTGTCGTCAGCGACACTCAACCAATCCGAAATCCTGCCATCCCTTGAAAATCCTCGGATTTAACAATCCAAACTTGGGAAGGCTGTCGCATAACTCGAAGGAAAAACACTAGCAAGGGAAATACCTTAACCCTCACAAGAAAATCCCTCCTCAAGGGAGTCAACTAACTTCACGATCATTCCTCATAAACATCGTGCCATGGAGATTCCCAATCTCAAGGTGTTCCATATCTCTCATCAGAGATTTAACCATCCAAAAATAGCATAACTCTATGCTTAACAGAGAGGAAATCAATAACTGGCATCCGTATACTCACCGGTATACCTGCCTAAGCACTGATGTCGCATGCATACTCAATGCACTCGGCTCGGGTATCTACCACATATCCCTAAGCCCCAAACACAACCGTCAATTCTGAGTCATTCCTTACTCAGTGGAGGATGATAATCGACGATTAATAATACACGGTGTGATTCCCAAAATCAACACCACTTGCACCAACTTAATGAATCTTTCAAAGATTCCCAAATAGGTATAATACTACCTCCTTCCTCGCAAGGGAAATGCCATCGAACTCGAGATCCACAAGTCTCGAACCATCGTTCGGAAAAACTGGATACAATAACACCCATTGTATCCCAATACACGGGTTCCTTTAGATTGAGTCAATAACAACCTGATGACTCTCTTGTTGGTACTCCAACATCCTGAGCTGTCCCAGACAAGTCTCCAAGATTAAACATAAACGTATACACGTTTCAGTGAGGCATGAACAACCTTAACCTCAATGACATGGTGACTACTAGAGTCCACCACAATCCTCATCGTATCACCTTACGATTTGCCAAACTTGGTTCCAACGAGCAGTGTAACGGCTCTAGCAAGCCCATCATGGTGCTACACACACGCGGCAGACAACCTAGTCTCTGCCTCTTTAGGTTTACCTCAAACCTACCAATAAGACGGACGTTTCCACATGGTATAACATACTATGGGAGAAAACTCAATAGAGTAATGGGTCTTTATCCAACATTCCTCAATGCCGATACACCCTGGACAACCCAATGTCCCTATGTACTTAACATAACCTGATCCTACTCCCTTAGGACCCATCCTACACCCTCAAGGGTGGTGTGATCATGTCTACCACATGTCACAACGACAGAAAGCGAGTAATTTCCTCCACGATTACTCCTATCGTCAAAAACATGGCCAAAAGCCATTCCAACGAGCATACCTCTAGGGTATCACCACTCGTAATATGATCGCCCCAATCGTAAGCTGCGGTACAATCCCATGTACAGCGCATCCATCCATTCCTCGAGCAACCCGCTCGGTATAAGGGTCACGTCAATCGGTGTCGCACACACCACCTTGTGCTCGGTACTGGCACCCAAGGCATACCACAGAATACGTATACTCAACGCATCGATCATCGTAACGATGATGCATGTCTAATAAGACATCTCCTACACCATCGTCATCGTCATCCTGTGACGACACATGCCAACTCATGGCATCTAAAACATTGCCAACTAGTGACGATACATGTACATCAGCGTATGTCATCCACTAACATGCTAGTAAAATAGGCATAATAAAACATGTATATCAATGCATGCCAGCTACAATAAAGCAAATAAAATAGCAATATCTCATACCTCATCGCTAGTGATATAGCGTCATACCTGTCTCCGTCGCACAATAATAGTGCGTAATCAGCACCCATCGCTCGAAGGCGGCAAAATCCTGTGCTGAGTACATAGCGGCAAAATCCCTCGCTATAGAATCGACGGCATGACACCTCGTCATATAATAAGTGGCATGAAACCTCGCTATATACCTGAGTATGAATCATCGTCCACATAGTAGCGGAAAGAGGCATCGCTATCAATACACCTGGCGGAATGAACCATCGCCAATCAATATAGCGGAATGAACCATCGCTATAAATACACCTGGCGGAATGAACCATCGCCAATCAATATAGCGGAATGAACCGTCGCTATAAATACACCTGGCGGAATGAACCATCGCCAATAGATATAGCGGAATGAACCATCGCTATCAATACACCTGGCGGAATGAACCATCGCCAATCAATATAGCGGAATGAACCGTCGCTATAAATACACCTGGCGGAATGAACCATCGCCAATAGATATAGCGGAATGAACCATCGCTATCAATACACCTGGCGGAATGAACCATCGCCAATCAATATAGCGGAATGAACCATCGCTATAAATACACCTGGCGGAATGAACCATCGCCAATCAATATAGCGGAATGAACCGTCGCTATAAACCGTGTCCTCATAGAGAAATGAATATAAATCGACACAGCGGGACACATCACCGCTATCATCCGTGTCATCACATAGGAATGAATCATCATCCTAACAAGCGGCATCTCATCCTCGCTTCTTCATACAAGCGGTATCTCATCCTCGCTTCGTATGGCATACCCCGCCTCCATGTGCAAGCGAGTATCCCTGCCCGCTCCACATTTTTAGCGGTACAAGCATAAGCTTCTTCATACAAGCGGTATATCATCCTCGCTTCGTATGGAATACCCCGCCTCCATGTGCAAGCGAGCATCCCCGCCCGCTCCACATTTTTAGCGGTCAAGCATAAGTATAAAAATTCTCACTGTCATAAGCAGGACTCCTGGAATGCATAATCATCATTCCTTTTTATACTCCATATTTCCTGTAACCTGCAACCATCAGGGTTAACAACAATAGCCATATACGCTATGCATCCACATTCAATTCATAATAAAAACACATTATGAGAATGTATGGTTTCACAAATAAATGTCATGATATCCTTCTTTAAATCCTTATTTCATCCTGAGCCCTTATCATTAGTACATTTTAATGCTTCTTGCTACTCCAGGAAAGCGGAATTCTTCCTCGCTTCCACTGGACTTTAGCGTTGCTACTCCATGTAAGCGGAACTCTTCATCGCTTCCAATGGACTTTAGCGTTGCTACTCCATATAAGCGGGACTCTTCATCGCTTCATATGGACTTTAGCATAAGCCATTAAAATCCTTACTAAGATAACTTTGACTCAAGACATGCATATGCAAAAACAATGCACAATAACATATATCATAACCTCAATGCACCACTTTGCATTCATCATGTGTCAACAAGACAACGTAAAATACATGTTACCTCGGAAATATCCCTTTATCTGATTTTCTTAAAACCAGCTTCCTTGGCACATAACACACGGAGTGCCAGACATCCCCATAAATGTCATCCTATCGTGTTCCACACGATTCCTGCAACCACAATGGTTAGCAATACCACTTTTCATATCATAATAGCACATAAACAATTTGCTATGTCATACAACATTAATGCCATCATGCATAAATATGTGCTATCAATAACTTCCTAGGCCCTTAACAGCCCCAATGAGCAACCACTGCTCTGATACCACTAATGTAAGGACCCCAAGCCCTTAAAACCTTGATTAGTGTATTAACCACTATGTGTGGTACATGCTTTCTATAAAATGTCAATCGGGAAGCTCTGATGATACTTAATCATTGCCTGTCAATAAAAGACTCATATGTTTGCCCTTTACCAACCCCTTGGTGCCACTTTTCACATTGTAAACTTTTACAAAAATTTGGGCAGAGTCTTCCCATAAATAGAGCTATCCCAAAACAGAGTACAACACATAACAAAATTCCCGGCCAGGGAACACATAATACTCAACAGAAAGCAGTAATACAAGTAGATTCCCAGCCAGGGAAGACACCACACATATGTCAACAAAAGTGGGTTCCAACACCCACATAATACACCAATGACTCTCATATCATTCTAGCAATTCAACCTAATTGCATGCAACCTTAAATGAAAGAGAGAAAGGCTCATGCCTTTATATACAATCCATATACAAGTATAATCGTGCTCACATGCGAGCATCATGAATATGAATATGTATAAATCCTCAGGTGTATATATAGGTACTCTATACGATACCGTGCTCCATCAAGCCCTGGTACCACGATCCTGGGAGTACCTCAAATCAACAGCTCGAGCTCAGCTCCATAGCCATCGATGTACCTGTCCACCTGTCCCAACAGAGACAGCCCCCAACGGGGTGAGCATACCAATACACAAAATCCCAAAATCATAATAATGAAATTCATAATTTACAACAAAGGTAAATGCTAATGAATTTAAATGATACTCCCTGGATGGCAACATCCTCATCCGGGATTCCGTGTACTGTCCCTGTTCTCACAACATCAAACTCATCAAATCTCATAAATCAGTAAATCAACACATTGATTTACACATCGCATGCCTGATCCTCGAATATCAACATATAGTGATTACAAATTCATTAAACATGCAATTACAGATATCACAATATCTAATACTGATTTCACAACCTTGCTATCAATCACAGATAGCTCAAATGCCTTAGCGTTTATTTTACCAATCCTTCATTATACTTAGACATCTCAAGTGTCTTATAATGAATACATGAGTCTACAAACCTAGACATCTCAAATGTCTTATAATGAATACACGATTCTACGAACTTAGACATCTCAAATGTCTTACGAAGAATACATGATTTTACAAACCTAGACATCTCAAATGTCTCATAATATAGTCATATAAACTCAGTACCCCATATATCATGCAAGAGTCATCCTACTCTAGTGTCACGCACGCTACAAGCGGCGATATCAAGATTTGGGTCATTCCTTGGCTATATCAACATATATATATAACCATACGCAAAACATTCAATGAAATCAAAAACACCTTATGCATTTCACATATATATAGTAATGCTCGTACGTCGCACGTACCTTAAATCTCCGAAGTCCGAGCCAAGCCTTGCTCGAGTTCCATGCCCCGAGGAATGATGTGCTAACACGATAAACAATTCACCATTATTTACGAACATGTAACCTATGTTCAAGCACACCCATATCCCTCACAACATTGTCAATACACGACAATTATCCTCTTAAAAGACCCGGGGCAGGGTACATGCAGGGAAGGAAATAAATGAGACAATCGAAATTTGTTCAAGAATGCCCTACAAAATCGAACCTTAATCTCACAATTTCGAACCCAATAAAATACCATAATTCATCTAAAATGTCAATTAAGCTATCCAAGCAAGAATCAACATCCCTTGACAAAAACTCCCCATTTTCGAACTCAACCCCCATAATTTCGAATCCAAACAAGCCCTTAAATTCAAACCCTTAAAATCCTTCAAATTCGAACCAAAGCTTTTCAATTCGATCTCAATCAAGCATCATAATACTCTTAAAACATGCAATAATCGATCAATTGCAAGAAACAACACCCATGCCAAAAACCCCCAAATAATTCGAAAATTAAACCCTACGAAATTGGGGAAATTCGAAACAATAAAGGCATGGAAATACATGAAAAAGACGAACAAGGGGGTAGGGAGTTTACCCAACGAAAATCGGAAGCAAAATCGGACGAAATCCGATGAACCCTAACTTTTGGGGATCGACGCATTCCAGCCAAATTCGACTCCAAGACGCGACGAAATCTTCAATTGACAGAGGGGAAAGGAGCGCCTCGTCGAGACGAAGCCGGCGGTAGGTCGCACGCCCCGAACGGCGGCCGGACGGCGGCGGGCGGAGCGCTTTTGCGCGCGGCAGCGCTGTAGCAGCGGGGGTCGCATCGCGGGAGAGAGGGGAAGAAATTGGGGCTGAAATTGAAATTATGTCTAAAATTTGGGTTTAAATGGTATTTATAGCAAAAATACCCCGAAAACTTAATAGCCCCACAAATACATCATGATTCCTTAAAAATCATCTGTTTTCAAAAACTCTCTCTCTAACTCCAAAATCCCCTACCGGTGCTCACACAGCACCCGAGATTCCGAGACACATCAAAAAACCCAACTCTTAGGTTTTACACCGTAATGTGAATACAATCTCAACCTCTGGATCCAACGATCCCAACTGCCCAAATAAACGAGCCCAGAAGGCCCAACACCTCGATTAAATCCCAAATCGCCACGTAAAACCACTTTAGGGATTATTAATACTACGGGATTAACACCTATAATCCCTGGTCATCACAGTCGGGTTGAGGCAGTGAGCTAAAAGGAGCATGAAAGAAGATAGGATACAGGACTTTTGGGTAGTCTCTACTCTAGGAGTAGTATAATACTATCGCTTTAACATTCATTATTGAGAATGTAATGAGTTAAGTTTTGAAATTTCATTGTTGGCCTGAAATCTTTTTAGCTCAAAGCTACAATCGGAACCCTAAGACGTTATTAATGCTTGTTTAGTCCATAAATTGTGTATTAAGATGATGTTAAGGTAGGAAGACCCTACAAAGTGAGCCGTCTTCGTCAGCCTATCTACGATCACCCAAATCGAATCAAATCCTGAGGCCGTCCTTGGCAAGTGGGTCACGAAGTCCATAGATATATGCTCCCACTTCCATCCAGGTACCTCTAAGCTCTTCAGCTCGCCACCTGTGATGACCTGGGATTATAGACGTTAATCCCGGTGTATTAATGACCACTAAAGTTGTCTTTACGTGGCGATTCGGAGTTTAATAGCGGTGTTGGGCCTCCCGAGCTCGTTTAATTGGGTAGTTGGGATCGTTGGATCCCGAGGTTGAGATTGTATTCTCATTACGGTGTAAAACCTATGAGTTGGGTTTTTGGTGTGTCTCGGGATCTGGGGTGCTTTGTGTGGGCACCGGTAGGGGGTTTTGAGGTTAGAGAGAGAGTTTTTGAAAACAGATGATTTTTAATGAATCATGATGTATTTGTGGGGCTATTGATATTTCGGGGTATTTTTGCTATATATATCAGTTGAACCCGAGATTTTAATAAAATAAATCATTTCAGCTCCACCTTGCCCGCCTCTCTCTCTCTCTCTCTCCCCGCGTTCTGCCCATTTCCCGTCGCCCCAACCCCTGCGCGTAAAAACACCGCGCCCGCCACCGTCCGGCCACCATCCGGCGCGTCCGGACCCCCGCTAGGTTCGTCTCTCCGAGGCGCAACTTTCCACACCAGGAATTTGAAGTTTCGTCGCGATTTGCGTTCTGATTTTCCAGAAATGCGTTGAAGTCCGATTTCTAGGGTTCTTCGATTTTCGATCGATTTCCTTCCGATTTTCGACTGGGTAACCTTCCTTACCCCTTTTTCGTCCTTCTCATGTAATTCCCTGCTAATTTTGGGGGGTTGTGTTCGAATTTAGGGGGGGGTTGTGTTCGAATTTAGGGGTTTTGGCAGGGGGGGCGGTGATTTTTGTTGTTAATCATTTATTGCATGTTTTAGATGAATTATGGTGCTTAGTTTGGGTTCGAATTGTGATGTTAAGGGTTCAAAAATTGAAGGGTGTTCTTGAACAATTTTCGATAATGTCTCATTCGTTTTCCCTCCTTGCATGTGCCCTGCCCCGGGTCTTTTAAATGGTTAATTGTCGTGTGTTGGCAATATTTTTGAGGGTTATGGATGTGCTTGAGCATGGGTTATATGTTCGTAAATAATTGTGAATTATTTATCGTGTTAGCACATCATTCCTCGGGGCATGGAACCCAAGCAAGGTTTGGCTTGGACTACGAGGATTTAAGGTACGTTTAGCGTACGAGCATGTCTTTAATTTATATCTTTGCAAGTGTGATGCATGATAACCTATAGGATAAGGGAAATGAAACTTGATTTTGTTATTTGTTTAACGTGAGGAAATACATGTTGCCGCTATGAAGCGAGCAAATGATGAGATGTGGCATTTGACTAGATATCCAAGATATCTATATTCCATTCCCTATTATTATGAATAGGAACAGAGACGTAAGTTAATCAAGGAGTTGATTAATTGGTAATGGAAGTTAAGGAAATCTCTACATGATATCTAGAATTACGATAATTCTTTGATAAAGAAAATGTAATGAGATGTTGTTAATTTGAAACAGGCTAGGGTTAACCAATGTGATGATTAACTGCATATTCAGGATTTGATGATTTATCTGTTTTGAGAACATGGATATTACAGGGGTACGCTAGGATGAGGATGATACCATCCAGGAAGTGTCACATATGTTCCACAATATTTACATTTTTGTAAATTATGTATTATCTCATTATGATTATGAAATTGTGGAATTGGTATGCTCACCCCGTGTGGGGGCTATCTCTGTTGGGACAGGTGAACAGGTACATCAATGGTCTTGGAGCTGAGCTCGAGCTGTTGATTGGAGGTACTCCCAGGATCGTGGTACCAGGGCTTGATGGAGCACGGTATCGTATAGTGTACTTATATACACCTGAGGGCTATATACATATTCATGATGCTCGCATGTGAGCACGATTATACTTGTATATGGGTTGTTTATAAAGGCATGAGCCTTTCTCTCTTTCATTCTATATTGCATGCAATTAGTGGTAGAATTGCTAAATGATATGAGAGGCATTGGTGTATTATGTGGGTGTTGAAACCCACTTTTGTGTCTTATTGTGTGGTGCCTTCCCTGGCTGGGAATTTACTTAGCATTTCTGTATTCTGTTAAGTATTGTGCTTTCCCTGGCCGGGATTTATGTTATATGATGTGCTTTTATTTTGGGATAGCTCAATTTATGGGGAGACTCTGCCCACATTTTTATAAAAGGCCACAATGTGAAAAGTGGCGTAAGGGGAATGGTAAAGGGCGAAATCTATGAGTCTACTCGTTGGTAGAGATGATCTTATAGCAACATTAAAGGAATTTTGTAATTGCCATTCTAGGATAAAGTATCATCTGAGTTTCCCGATTGATTTTTACTAAAAGCATGCGCCACACATAGTGGATAATACACTAATCGAGGTTTAAGGGCTAGGGGTCT
Organism: Haberlea rhodopensis; assembly: GCA_907163345.1. NCBI lineage: Eukaryota > Viridiplantae > Streptophyta > Magnoliopsida > Lamiales > Gesneriaceae > Haberlea > Haberlea rhodopensis. The sequence continues at coordinate 22,279,026 of CAJQUN010000004.1, read as the reverse complement.
TTACACCACCAGGCCTCTGCCTCTCTGCCTTTACCTGCTGGCAGATCAATCATCTTTTAACAAAAGCGCTCACCTCACGCTTCATGCGTCTCCACTAGAATTGACCGCATAGGTCTTTGTACATCTTCTTTCCCCCTGGGTGGATACTGAACCGACTACTGTGAGCTCGCTCCAATATTCCTCTACGCAACTCTGGTGTATCTGGGACTATCCATCGGTTGCCCAGTCTCAAAGAATCATCCTCAGCCACTCTGAACTTGGATGGCTGACCCTGAAGTACCAACGACGTCCATCTCTGAACCTCATCATCCGACCTCTGGGCCTTCCTGATTGCCTCAAATATATCTGGCTCCACCAATAAGGTCGACACTCGCACAGGCGACGTGTCTATATCGAAATCATAGCCCAGATGGCAATAAGAAGTCATCAAAGCTGACAAACACATAGCATCCTCAGCAGTACTCTTCACCTTCCGACTTAAGGCGTCTGCTATCAAATTTGCTTTACCGGGATGGTACTCAATCTCACAGTCATAGTCTTTGAGTAAATCCATCCACCTTCTTTGCCTCATATTCAACTCTGCCTGAGTGAATAAGAACTTCAGGCTCTTATGGTCTGTATAGATGGTACACGACGTACCATACTAGTAATGCCTCCAAATCTTCAAGGCAAATACAATGGCTGCCAGCTCCAAATCATGGACTGGATACCCAGCCCATGCCGCTTCAACTGCCTTGATGTATAAGCTATCACATGCTTATCTTGCATCAACACACAGCCCAAACCCTGTAGTGACGCATCCGTGTACAAGGCAAACCTCTTATTCTCAGAAGGAATCACCAATACTGGTGCCGTTAGACAAACGACGCTTTAGTTCTTGGAAGCTTTCCTCACAAGCTTCAGACCAATAGAACGACACTCCTATCTGAGTCAGCTGTGTCAGGGGTCTGGCAATCTTTGAGCAACCCTCGACGAAATGTCGGTAATATCCTGAAAGCTATCTTCTAGACATCATCTTCTCTTACTCGAATCTGATGGTACCTCGACCTCAGATCGATCTTACTGTAGAGCCTCGAACCCTGCAGTTGGTCAAACAAATCATCAATCCTTGGGAGCGGATACTTATTCTTTACTGTGGCTTTGTTCAGTTGCTTGTAGTCAATGCATAGACGCATCGATCCATCTTTCTTCTTAACAAATAAACCTGGTGCACCCCAGGGCGATACGCTAGAGCATAATTAGCCCTTGTCAAGGAGCTCTTGCAACTGAATCTTTAACTTCCTTAGCTCCGCTGGTGCCATCCTATATGGGGCACGAGAAAAGGCAGACGTCCCTGGTAGTAACTCAATCCCAAACTCGACCTCTCTCGTCGGTGGGAAATCCGGGAATCTCCTCCGGAAAGAAATCAGTAAATTCCACCACTCGGGCACCTCTTTGACCCTTAAGTTTCTTTCTTTTTCATGACATCAATAGCATAAATGAAGTATCCCGTATGGCCTCGTTCCAATAACTGTGCCATCTTGACAGCAGATATCAACGGGATCTTTGAACGGGAACCATCCCCCATAAAATGTCCACTGGATTCCAAATCAAATCTGAACCTGACAGTCCTCTGTCTGCAGTCCACAACTTCCTGATACTTGTTCAGCACATCGATGCCCACAATGCAATCGAAGTCCGACATTCCCAGAACAATCAAGTCTGATCTTGGCTCATTGCCCTCAGAATAAATGAGGCCTTCATAGACAATCTGATCAGAAATCAACTTCTTCCAGCGGTGTTGAGACCGCTATTACCTCCTCCGGAGCCGCTGTAGTCTGCTCCCTGGTCAGTGTATAAAACTAACCCTGAGGTGGCCCCATAGGCTAACCTCCAGACCGCCTTGGTATTACAGTGATCTTTGCTATACTGCTCTTTCTGCAGGCCTTCCCGCAGAGTTCCGTTGTCCCTCCCTATTGGGACATTCTCGAGCAAGGTGGCCCTTATTGCCACATACGCAACAAATCAAACAGTCTTTTGTCGAATGTGATTGCCCACAAATAGAGCACTGGACCCTTCCAAATCTGCCTCCCTGAGGCTGTCCTCTTCCTGTAGGGGCGTCATTCCTACGACTTCCTTTCCAACGATTCTCGGGCCTCTTACTACTGAACCTCGACGCTAATGTGTTCCCCTTGGCTTGAACTGATCACTCCTGGGCTTCAAATTGTCAGAAGTAGATTTCTGAGGGGGTACTGGAGGTGGCACGGCATCAGGATATGTGCCAACTCCTAGTTCGGCTAGCTCAGCCCGTGAAAGGGCGTCATCAAAGCAAGCAGGGCCATAAGTGACGACCCTGTCATATAGTTCCGGCCTCAATCCTTTCATGAAGTTCCTCATCTTTGCTTAAGGTTAGTAACTTATCTTCTTTAGCCCATCGTGCAGCAGCTGAAAAGTAGCGGGTCAGAAACCAAGTTCTGAACAGCTTCCAATTAGTTTTCTATCCATGAGCCTCTTGCTCTACTACTGTGATCTTCCACCACATCAATGCCTTCTTGGCTAGTTGAACTTCAGCTAACCTTATTCATGCTGACTTCACACATGGAACTGCCACAAACATCTGTTCCATCCTCTCTAATCACTCCTCGGCTAGTTCCCCTGTCTCAGCTCCTTCAACATCGGGGGTCGGTATGACATAAATTGAGCCAACTTAGCTCCCCAGGTAGTAACTGTTGCTGGCGGTGGTAAGGGGTTCGTACGCCCAGCACTTGCATTAACACTAATCACACAACTTACTTCAACATTTGCTGCCATGCTGCAACACAAGGGTTAACAACAATACCCAAAAGCAGTTCATAAAGTACATCGTTAGATAATTAAACATGTTAGTATAACATCTTCTACTTCATATGCAACATACATATAAAACATGTTCAAAAGTAAGCACCTAGCTAACTTATTGCTAAGGCTACCCTTCACTCATTCCCGGGTTATCTAACCACTGCTCTGATACCACTAATGTAGGGCCTCGCTATCCTAACAGTGTTATAATGACATAAGAAGGACTAATCATGCATTAATAACATCTTAAGGTTCTGGTTGTTACATGAGCTAACAGGATTACATGCCAAAATACAAAACTTCAAAAATAATTCATTACATTCACAAAAGAATGTCAACATTTATATTTACACTACTCCTAGAGTAGATACTAATCATAACTTGAAACCTAAACATTCATGTGTTCCTCGTAGCTCACTGCCTCAACCCGACCCTTAGTCCTTTAGTCCAAAAGTGTACCTACAGGGACAACACATCATGAGCATATACAATCTTACTTAACATCATAAAAACATCACAGTAAATGCATGAAATATTTGTTAAGTAAATATGCTGGTTATTCATTAACTTCTTTTTGTTGTCCCTGATTCAAATTCATGCATATGGGCATCTTACCCTGTGGCATCTTACCACATCATAAACATCGTATGGCCTCTTACCATATGGGCATCTTACCCCGTGGCATCTTACCACATAATAACATCGTATGGCCTCTTACCATATGGGCATCTTACACGTGGCATCTTACCACATAATAACATCGTGCCTCTTACCATATGGGCATCTTACCCCGTGGCATCTTACCACATAATAAGTATCGTATGGCATCTTACCATATGGGCATCTTACCCTGTGGCATCTTACCACATCATAAACATCGTATCACATCATTATATAAACATCGTATAAACATCATCATATAAACATCGTATAAACATCATCATTTCATCGTAAATATTCATGCGATAAATGCATAGTCATAGTGTAGAGATGTGTTTTACCGTCCGATGCCCGTACGTCTCTTACGTACCTTTTCAAAAGGAGGAGGAGTCAACAAACTTTATCTCCTTGATTGTGCTGGTACCTGGGATGGTTCTACAAGACCACATAATACCATATTAGATGCCTCAATATCATCTCATACCATAAACTTAACAAAATAAATCATCATTTTATTTTTCAACATTCTGCCTCTCTCGATCGATCGGCCCCAAGGTCTCGATCGATCGAGAAACTGTGCACAAACAGTGCCCAAACACTCTGCCTCGATCGATCGATCGAAATATTTTACCGATCGATCGAGGAGCTTCACCGATCGATCGGAATATCCCTCGATCGATCGACGCCTGAATTTCAAACCATGCTTAAAAGCTTCTGCCTCGCTCGATCGATCGGTACAAAAATCTCGATCGATCGAGCACTCTGAAAATCGGGATTTTTCCAGATTTTCGAGGACCTCATTTCATATCATCAAATCTACTTCATAACACAACATACTTGCTCAAACAAACATGTTAGGAACTTCATAAAACTTCCATGTAAGTACTTAAATCAAAGGTTTAACAAAACCTAAGCTAACATGCATCATATCATCATCAAAATCTTCAACCTCAACCAACTTATACAGAAAACAGAGCATGCTCTTCCTTGCCCAGATTTTCGAGCACATAGTTTCATAGCCAGAAATCTATCACATAAAACATGTAACATGCTCAAACTAACATGCTAGTAGTTACATAATACTACCATGCAAGCACTCATACCAAGGTTTCACCCAAACCTATACTAGCATGCATGGAATCATCACCACCAAAACCAAACCCAAACAAAACTCTGAAAAACAGAGTATTAAAACTTTACCCCTCTTCTTGGTAAGCTTTTGTACACAAATCACAAGCCTTCCCTTCTCCTATCTGCAGCTCACTCCATCGATTTTTGGAGAGAAAGAGAGGGAGAAGGAGGTGGAGGAGAGTTGATGCAAGCAATGAGTGATAGCATGGGTTGGGACAAGTGGGGGTATGGGTTGAACAAGTGGGGGAGGGGTGAAGTGACCGAAAGGGTGGGGGGGGTGTGGGTAGGGTGGTCATGTGGTGTTTAATTGTGTCCCGGTATTTAGTAAGATGTATTAAAATATCCTCAGTCGATATTTTTCATCTTTATTTAATTAATACATCCTTTAAAACACTCAACATGCCTCCCACATCATATCATCATAACATAGTACCACACCCCTATCATAAAACATGAACATACTCATAATCCCCAATATAAATGCACCACACCCTTAAAGCATATCATAACACGTATGTTAATACATATACATATAAACATCCTTTCACGTAAACATCATTAATGCCCAAATTGCATATAATAAATTTCGGGGCATCACAAGTTGAGGGCATGTGTTTTGGAGGTTGATACTCCATGGCAGGATGCAGTGCCATTGGTGGAGTTCTCCTATAATAACAGCTATCAGGCGAGCATTCAAATGGCCCCTTTTGAAGCTCTTTACGGACGACGATGTAGGTCACCGCTGTATTGGGAGGACTTGACTAGTAAAGCGGTCGGAGGACCGGATATGATTAAAGATATGGAAGAAAAGATCAAGATGATACGTCAAAAGATGAAAGCGGCTCAGGATAGGCAAGCAGCCTATGCCAATAAGCGACGGCGACCGCTAGAATTCCAAGTGGGAGACAAGGTCTTCTTGAAAATCTCACCCTTCGGGGGTGTAGTTCGTTTTGGTATGCGGGGAAAGTTATCCCCGAGGTATGTCGGGCCGTATGAGGTATTGCAGCGTATAGGTACTTTGGCCTACCGTTTGGCTCTACCGCCGTCCTTATCTGGTATTCATGATGTTTTTCACGTTTCTATGCTACGGAAGTATGAGCCAGACCCGTCTCATGTTTTACAGCCTACTGAAGTGCAGTTGGACTCGGATGTATCCTACGTAGAACGACCGGTCAGAATTCTGGATCGTGAGGATCGCAGATTACGAAGCAAGATTATACCGATGGTCAAAGTTCAGTGGGATCGTCGGGGTGTCGAGGAGGCTACGTGGGAGACGGAACGGCGTACGATGCAGCATTACCCGGAACTATTTTCTGGTATGATTTATGTTTAGTTTCTGTATGGGTAAGTGCATGCGATTTCGAACGAAATCTTATAAGTAGGGGAGTACTGTGATGCCCCGAAATTAATTATATGCAATTTGGGCATTAATGATGTTTATATGATGAATTAGGTGGTAATTGATTTATGTGTTGGGTAATGAAGTGTTAACATGATTTAATTATATTGATTACCAATTATGAGGAAAGCATGATTTTAGTGGAAGTTGAATGCATTCTTGTAAATGCTTTTAAAATACTATGTTGGGGTGTTTTATACATCATGTTAATTGGTGGGGTACAATTTTAATTAACTTTATAACCTTACCCCCTTTACCCAACTCACTTTACCTTTCCCTCAAAATCCCCAAATCACTCTCAAACCCTACACTTTCTCCCATTTTTGAAATTCACCAAGGAAGGAGAAGGAAAGCTTCACAAAACTTTTGGTTGTGTGATCTTTGTTAAGATTTGGAGTCTTCAAGAGGTATGGAACCTTTCCTAAAGTTTTTATGATGTTTGGTTTTGAAATGGGATGATTTTGAAGTGATTTATGTGGGTTTGTTTTGGGTATATGTTCTATATGTTTGGGGTATGATTTTCGAAGTGTTTTATGTGGGTTTTAGTGGGTTATGTTGTTGTTGTTGTTGTAGGAAAGTTTGGGTTCGAATGGTTTAAGATGGAGCTTGAAAAATGCTCAAAAATGGCGAAAAATCGCTCACCGGCAGGTGGCGATCGATCGCCTGAAATGAGGCGATCGATCGCCGAAGGCCAGTAGCCATTTCGCGTAGCAGGCGATCGATCGCCTCAAATGAAGCGATCGATCGCCGCAAGGCATAAAGTGAGGCGATCGATCGCCTCAAGTAGCGATCGATCGCCACTGTTTAAAAAGTGGAAAATGATGATTTTTGTTGAATTTTTGGTATTTGGCTATTGTTTAGCTTCTAATATCGATTTGTATGGTTGTGTAGAACCATCCCTGGTGCCAACGACATCAAGGAGATAAAGTTCTCCAATTTCTCCACTTTAGGAATTAAGGTACGTAAGAAACGTACGGGCATCGGACGGTAAACCATACTTCTATACTATGATTATGCAATGATTATATAAATACATATGATGTTTATGATGATGATTATGATAAGTAAGTTTATGATGATGATGTTTATATGATGTTTATATCATGATACGATGTTATGATGTGGTAAGATGCCATACGATGTTATGATTGGGTAAGACGCCCATATGGCAAGATGCCATACGATGTTTATGATATGGTAAGACGCCATACAATAGGGTAAGACGTCCATATGTATGAATGTGAATCAGGGTCAACAAGAAGATGTTAACGAATAACTAGCAAGTTTACTTAACCAAGATTTCATGCATTTACTGTTATGTTTCTTTTATGATGATTAAGTAAAGGTGTGCATGCTCATGATGTGTTGTCCATGTAGGTACACTTTTGGACAGAAGGCTCAGGGTCGGGTTGAGACAGTGAGCTATGAGGAGCATGAAAGAAATTAGGATACATGATTTTTGGATAGTCTCTACTCTAGGAGTAGTATAATTCTATCGCTTTAACATTCATTTTGAGAATGTAATTAATTAAGTTTTGAAATTTCATTTTTGGCCTGTAATCTTAATAGCTCAAAATACAACCGGAACCTTAAGACGTTATCAATGCATGTTTAGTCCATTATATGTGTCTAAGATGATGTTAAGGTAGGAAGACCCTACACCAGATCTACAAGCCAACACCAGTGCTAGTTTGGCGTCGGCATTTCTATGAGATTGTGTATTGAATAGTGTCTCTTACCCTAGAGTGAACCTTATATTTATAGTGTTTATGAGACAGCTAATTGGGCTAGGGCTCATAAAGCCCATCGGGCCAACGTTTGGCTTGCTGGGTATTTTATGCTAACAACTCTCACCCTATCCATAAAGTGATCTGGCATCGAACATATTAATCATAAGTGTGTAGTTGTAAGGACCCCCCTTAGCCCTTAACCCCTGATTAGTGTATTAACCACTATGTGTGGCACATGCTTTCAATAAAAAGTCAATCGGGAAGCTCAGATGATACTTTACCATTGAATGTCAATTACAAAATTTTCCTTTAACACTCAATGTTATAAGATCATCATCCTAACAATAAAAGACTCAAATGTTTGCCCTTTACCAACCCCTTGGTGCCACTTTTCACATTGTGAACTTTTTATAAAAATTTGGGCAGAGTCTCCCCATAAATAGAGCTATCCCAAAAAAAGCACAACACATAACATAATTCCCGGCCATGGAACACATAATACTCATCAGAAGGCAGTAATACAAGTAAATTCCCAGCCAGTGAAGACACCACACATATGACGATAAAAGTGGGTTTCAACACCCACATAATACACCAATGACTCTCATATCATGTAGCTATTCAACCTCTAATTGCATGCAACCTCAAATGAAAGAGAGAAAGGCTCATGCCTTTATATACAATCCACATACAAGTATAATCGTGCTCACATGCGAGCATCATGAATATGTATATAATCCTCAGGTGTATATAAGTACTCTATACGATACCGTGCTCCATCAAGCCCTGGTACCACGATCCTGGGAGTACCTCCAATCAACAGCTCGAGCTCAACTCCAAAGCCATCGATGTACCTGTTCACCTGTCCCAACAGAGACAGCCCCCAACGGGGTGAGCATACCAATACACAAAATCCCATAACCACAATAATGAAATTCATAATTTACAACAAAGGTAAATACAAATGAATTTAAATGATACTCCCTGGATGGCAACCTCATCCGGGATTCCGTGTACTGTCCCTGTCCTCACAATCATCAAACTCATCAAATCTCAAAAATCAGTAAATCAACACATTGATTAACTCATCGCATGCCTAATCCTCGAATATCAATAGATAGTGATTGAAAATTCATTAAACATGCAATTTTAGATATCTCAATATCTAAATACTGATTTCACAACCTCGCTATCAATCACAGATAGCTCAAATGCCTAGCATTTGTTTTACCAACCTTCATTATACCTAGACATCTCGAATGTCTTATAATGAATACATGATTCTACGAACCTAGACATCTCAAATGTCTCATAATGAATACATGATTCTACGAACCTAGACATCTCAAATGTCTTATAATAGATACATGATTCTACCACCCTAGCCATCTCAAATGTCTTATTATAGATACATATAAACCCAGTACCCCTTATATCATGTAAGAGTCATCCTACTCTAGTGTCACGCACGCTACAAGCGGCGATATCAAGATTTGGGTCATTCCTTGGCTGTATCAACATATATATATATAATCCTCATGCGCGATTATTCAATGAAATCAAATTTCATTATGCATTCACAAATGCCCTAATATATAGAAATGCTCGTACGTCGCACGTACCTTAAATCTCCGAAGTCCGAGCCAAACCTTGCTCGAGTTCCATGCCCCGAGGAACGATGTGCTAACACGATAAATAATTCACAATTATTTACAAACATGTAACCTATGCTCAAGCACACCCATATCCCTCAAAAAATTGTCAACACGCGACAATTAACCTTTTAAAAGACCCGGGGCAGGGTACATGCAGGGAGGGAAATAAATGAGACAATATCGAAAATTGTTCAAGAACACCCTACAAATTTTCGAACCCTTATCTCACAAATCGAACCCAAATAAATACCATAATTCATCTAAAATGTGAATTAAGCTATCCAAGCAAGAATCAACACCCCTTGCCAAAAACCCCCAATTTTCGAACTCAAACCCCTTAAATTCGAACCCAAACAAGCCCTTAAATTCGAACCCTATAATTCTTCAAATTCGAACACAATAATGGCAGGGAAAAACACAAAATTGACGAAAAAGGGGTAAGGGAGGTTACCCAATCGAAAATCGGAAGCAAATCAGTCGAAATCCGATGAACCCTAGAAATTGGGGATCGACGCCTCCAGCCAAAATCCGACTTCAAAACGCGACGAAACTTCGAATTGACGGAGGGGATAGCTGCGCCTCGACGAGACAAAGCCGGCGGCGGGTCGCACACGCCGAACGGCGGCGGGCGAAGCGTTTGAAGCCGCGGGGGAGCTGTAGCAGACGGGAGGGGCGCGCGGGAGAGGGAGAAGAGATTTGGGGCTGAAATGAAAATATCCTCAAAATTTTGGGTTCAATTGGTATTTATAGCAAAAATACCCCGAAAAATTAATAGCCCCACAAATACATCATGATTCATTAAAAATCATCTGTTTTCAAAAATTCTCTCTCTAACTCCAAAACCCCCTACCGGTGCTCACACAGCACCCGAGATCCCGAGACACTCTAAAAACCCAACTCATAGGTTTTTCACCCAAATGAGAATACAATCTCAACCTCGGGATCCAACGATCCCAACTACCCAAATAAACGAGCCCAGAAGGCCCAACACCTCGATTAAATTCCAAATCGCCACGTAAAACCACTTTAGGGATTATTAACACTACGGGATTAACACCTATAATCCCTGGTCATCACAATATCCCCCACTAAAAGAATTTCGTCCTCGAAATTAGCACTGGTGTATCACGTAACACCCAGGTTACACAACAACATGAAGCCATAACCCCGATTCTTGACCATATCAGAATCGTATTAATAAACGCGAGGATACTTACCTCACATCAAACTCTGAAACGGAGCGACTTACCAAAACCAACCTATCACCCAAGAGGCAAAACGTACCTCGGTGCGATTCATCCCAAAAGTCAGTCCCTCATGACTGCAAAATAACCTATACTTACGACTGTAGATCGGACAGTCATCCTTAGTTCTAATACAACTAGTAAGAACGCAACCTGAATGACACCTCAACCGTGAGAACGTTGACCTCGTGTCAAACTCTGGAGTGGAATAGACTTCCAAATCCATCATAACGTCAAAGAGCGTCAGCACAGCTCAACGCTAATAATCCAAAAGCAGTTAGTCAACTGAAACTGTAAGGATTCGAATCGCTCCTGATTCTATCGTAGATATCATTCCATGACATCTCTATCAAGACTCACGATGTCTAACATACATCGTTACGAGGGAAACACTAGTATACATACCAAACCTGGTTTCCACTCTCAAACCTCCTCCGTCGAAGGAGCAGTCGCATCATTGCAACTCAATTGGGCAACTCACGGCCACAGATTCACACAAAAGACATCTCACAAGATGTCCACCCCGGATGTTCCAAGAATCACGTCCTGATCATAAATAACAACCGAGACTCCACAGAGTTTAAAATTTGTAAGGACATGCAATAAACCTATTGCATCCTCAACGCTTGTGTCGACAGCGACACCCAACCAATCCGAATTCCTGCCATCCCTTGATAATCCTAGGATTTAACAATCCAAACTTGGGAAGGTTATCGCATAACTCGGAGGAAAACACCAACAAGGAAGTACCTTAACCCACACAAGATAATCCCTCTTCAAGGGAGTCAACTAACTTCACGATTGTTCCTCATAAATATCGTGCCGTGGAGATTCCCAATCTCAAGGTGTTCCATATCTCTCATCAGAGATTTAACCATCCAAAAAAAAATAGCATAACTCTATGCTTGACAGGAAGGAAATCAACAATTGGCATCCGTATACTCATCGGTATACCTGCCTCAGCACGAACACCACATGCATACTCAATGCACTTGGCTCAGGTATCTACAACATACCCTTAAGCCGAAAACACAAATGTCAATCCTGAGTCATTCCCATCCAGTGGAAAATGAAAATCGACGATTGACAACACGGTGTGATTCCCAAAATCAACACCACACGTACCAACTCACCGAATCTTTCAAAGATTCCCAAATAGGTATAATACTACCTTCTTCCTCACAAGGGAAGTGCCATCGAACTCGAGATCCACTAGTCTCGAACCACCGTTCTGAAAAACTGGATACAATAACACCCATTGTATCCCAAATACACGGGTTCCCTCAGATCGAGTCAATAACGACTTGATGACTCTCTTGTTGGTACTCCAACATCATGAACTGTCCCAGACAAGTCTCACCAAGATTAAACATAAACGTATACACGTTTCAGTGAGGCATGCACAACCTCAGCCTCAACCTCAAATGACGTGGTGACTACTAGAGTCCACCACAATCCACATCGTATCACCTTACGATTTGCCAAACTTGGTTCCAACGAGCAGTATAACGGCTCTAGCAAGCCCCTCATGGTGCTGCACACACACGGCAGACAAACTAGTCGCTGCCTCTCTAGGTTCACCTCAATCCTACCAATAAGATGGATGTTTCCGCACGGCATACCATACTGTGGGAAGAAAACTCAATAGAGTAGTGGGTCTTTATCCAACATTCCTCTAATGCCGATACACCCTGGACACTCCAATGTCCCTATGTACTTAACATAACCTGATCCTACTCCCTTAGGACCCATCCTACACCCTCAAGGGTCGTGTGACCATGTCTACCACATGTCACATCGACAGAAAGCGAGTAATTTCCTCCATGATTACTCCTGTCGTCAAATCACATGGCCAAGAGTCATTCCAACGAGCATACCTCAAGGGTATCACCACTCGTAAAATGATCACCCAAACGTAAGCTACGGTACAATCACATGTACAGCGCATCCAACCATTCCTCGAGCAACCCGCTCGGTATAAGGGTCACGTCAATCGGTGCCGCACACACCACTTGTGCTCGGTACTGGCACCCAAGGCATACCTACTGAATACGTATACTCAACGCAACGATCATCGTAACGATGATGCATGTCTAATAAGACATCTCCTACACCATCGTCATCGTCATCCTGTGACGACACATACCAACTCATGGCATCTAAGGCATTGCCAACTAGTGACGATACATGTACATCAGCGTATGCCATCTACTATCATGCTAGTAAAATAGGCATAATAAAACATGTATATCAACGCATGCCAGCTACAATAAAGCTAATAGAATAGCAATATCTCATACCTCATCGCTAACAATATAGCGGTATACCTGTCTCCGTCGCTCAATAATAGTACAAAATCAGCACCCATCGCTCGAAGGCGGCAAAATCCTGTGCTGAGTACATAGCGGCACAATCCCTCGCTATAGAATCGACGGCATGATACCTCGTCATATAATAAGTGGCATGAAACCTCGCTATACCCTGAGCATGAGTCATCGTCCACATAATAGCGGAAAGAGGCATCGCTATCAATACCCGGCGGCATAAACCATCGCCAATCGATATAGCGGAATGAATCCTCGCTATAAATACACCTGGCGGAAAGAACCATCGCCAATCAATATAGCGGAATGAACCATCGCTATAAATACACCTGGCGGAATGAACCATCGCCAATCAATATAGCGGAATGAACCATCGCTATAAATACACCTGGCGGAATGAACCATCGCCAATCAATATAGCGGAATGAACCATCGCTATAAATACACCTGGCGGAATGAACCATCGCCAATAAATATAGCGGAATGAACCATCGCTATAAATATAAATCGACACAGCGGAATACCTCACCGCTATCATCCGTGTCCTCATAATGAAATGAATATAAATCGACACAGCGAGACACATCACCGCTATCATCCGTGTCATCACAAAGGAATGCATCATCATCCTTTCTTGAGTCAGTCATCATCAGTTATTTTAATGCTCCCCCGCTCAGTATGGTATACCTCGCCTCCATGTGCCAGCGAGCCTCCCCCCTCCCGCTCCACATGCGCAGCGATAAAGCGTAAGCATTAAAATCTTAACTGTGATCGCCCTGACTCGTGGAATACACCTCTTTATTCCACATCACAATATGCAACAACAATGCATAATATGCAACAACAATGCATAATAACATGTATCATAACCGTAATGCATCACATTGCATTCATCATGTGTCACACAGACAAACATGAATACATGTTACCGTTGGGATACCCGTACGTCGCTTACGTACTCCATATTTCCTGTAACCTGCAACCATCAAGGTTAGCAACAATAGCCATATACGCTATGCATCAATCATCCAATGCATAAATGCAACCACTTGCAAGTCAATACGTATACCAAGACATGTTACCTCGGAAATATCCCTTTACCTGATTCTTTTACAAAATCAGATTCCTTGGCACGTAACACACGGAGTGCCAGACATCACTATTAATGCCATCCTATCGTGTTCCACACGATTCCTGCAACCACAATGGTTAGCAATACCACTTTTTATATCATAAAAGCACATAAACAATTCGTTATGTCGTACAACATTAATGCCATCATGCATAAATATGTGCTATCAATAACTTCCTAGGCCCTTAACAGCCCCAATGAGCAACCACTGCTCTGATACCACTAATGTAAGGACCCCCTTAGCCCTTAACCCCTGATTAGTGTATTAACCACTATGTGTGGCACACGCTTTCAATAAAAAGTCAAACGGGAAGCTCAGATGATACTTTACCATTGAATGTCAATTACAAAATTTTCCTTTAACACTCAATGTTATAAGATCATCATCCTAACAATAAAAGACTCAAATGTTTGCCCTTTACCAACCCCTTGGTGCCACTTTTCACATTGTGAACTTTTTATAAAAATTTGGGCAGAGTCTCCCCATAAATAGAGCTATCCCAAAAAAAAAGCACAACACATAACATAATTCCCGGCCAGGGAACACATAATACTCATCAGAAGGCAGTAATACAAGTAAATTCCCAGCCAGGGAAGACACCACACATATGACGACAAAAGTGGGTTTCAACACCCACATAATACACCAATGACTCTCATATCATTTAGCAATTCAACCTCTAATTGCATGCAACCTCAAATGAAAGAGAGAAAGGCTCATGCCTTTATATACAATCCATATACAAGTATAATCGTGCTCACATGCGAGCATCATGAATATGTATATAATCCTCAGGTGTATATAAGTACTCTATACGATACCGTGCTCCATCAAGCCCTGGTACCACGATCCTGGGAGTACCTCCAATCAACAGCTCGAGCTCAACTCCAAAGCCATCGATGTACCTGTTCACCTGTCCCAACAGAGACAGCCCCCAACGGGGTGAGCATACCAATACACAAAATCCCATAACCATAATAATGAAATTCATAATTTACAACAAAGGTAAATACAAATGAATTTAAATGATACTCCCTGGATGGCAACCTCATCCGGGATTCCGTGTACTGTCCCTGTCCTCACAATCATAAAACTCATCAAATCTCAAAAATCAGTAAATCAACACATTGATTAACTCATCGCATGCCTAATCCTCGAATATCAACAGATAGTGATTGAAAATTCATTAAACATGCAATTTTAGAAATCTCAATATCTAAATACTGATTTCACAACCTCGCTATCAATCACAGATAGCTCAAATGCCTAGCATTTGTTTTACCAACCTTCATTATACCTAGACATCTCGAATGTCTTATAATGAATACATGATTCTACGAACCTAGACATCTCAAATGTCTCATAATGAATACATGATTCTACGAACCTAGACATCTCAAATGTCTTATAATAGATACATGATTCTTCCACCCTAGACATCTCAAATGTCTTATAATAGATACATATAAACCCAGTACCCCTTATATCATGTAAGAGTCATCATACTCTAGTGTCACGCACGCTACAAGCGGCGATATCAAGATTTGGGTCATTCCTGTATCAACATATATATATATAATCCTCATGCGCGATTATTCAATGAAATCAAATTTCATTATGCATTCACAAATGCCCTAATATATAGAAATGCTCGTAGGTCGCACGTACCTTAAATCTCCGAAGTCCGAGCCAAAGCTTGCTCGAGTTCCATGCCCCGAGGAACGATGTGCTAACATGATAAATAATTCACAATTATTTACGAACATGTAACCTATGCTCAAGCACACCCATATCCCTCAAAAATTGTCAACACACGACAATTAACCTTTTAAAAGACCCGGGGCAGGGTACATGCAGGGAGGGAAATAAATGAGACAATATCGAAAATTGTTCAAGAACACCCTACAAATTTTCGAACCCTTATCTCACAAATCGAACCCAAATAAATACCATAATTCATCTAAAATGTGAATTAAGCTATCCAAGCAAGAATCAACACCCCTTGCCAAAAACCCCCAATTTTCGAACTCAAACCCCTTAAATTCGAACCCAAACAAGCCCTTAAATTCGAACCCTATAATTCTTCAAATTCGAACACAATAATGGCAGGGAAAAACACGAAAATGACGAAAAAGGGGTAATGAACCCTAGAAATTGGGGATCGACGCCTCCAGCCAAAATCCGACTTCAAAACGCGACGAAACTTCGAATTGACGGAGGGGATAGCTGCGCCTCGACGAGACGATGCCGGCGGCAGGTCGCATGCGCCGAACGGCGGCGGGACGGCGGCGGGCGAAGCGTTTGAAGCCGCGGGGGAGCTGTAGCAGACGGGAGGGGCGCGCGGGAGAGGGAGAAGAGATTTGGGGCTGAAATGAAATATCCTCAAAATTTTGGGTTCAATTGGTATTTATAGCAAACATACCCCGAAAAATTAATAGCCCCACAAATACATCATGATTCATTAAAAATCATCTGTTTTCAAAAATTCTCTCTCTAACTCCAAAACCCCCTACCGGTGCTCACACAGCACCCGAGATCCCGAGACACTCTAAAAACCCAACTCATAGGTTTTTCACCCAAATGAGAATACAATCTCAACCTCGGGATCCAACGATCCCAACTACCCAAATAAACGAGCCCAGAAGGCCCAACACCTCGATTAAATTCCAAATCGCCACGTAAAACCACTTTAGGGATTATTAACACTACGGGATTAACACCTATAATCCCTGGTCATCACAGTAGTAGAGGTGTCGACCGGCCGTGCCGCCATTTAATCGTGCCAACACGGTTTGGAAACGGGTCGTGGTGGCACGACCCATTTCCATAAAAGGTATGGCCCGGCACAACCCCAATTGGCCGTGCCATGGGTCTTGTCGTGCCAGCACGACCCATTTCAATTTTTACTTTTCTTAAATTTTTTGGGCTTTACCGATCGATCGGTAAAGTCAAACATTAAAATATAATGGATATATTTGCTTTGAATGCTGCCGATCGATCGGCGCGAATGTTGCCTATCGATCGGTAACATTTAAAAAAATAAAAAATAAGTTGTGCGGCCCGCACTGCAATGCCCACAGGCCTATACTCTTGGTCTGGCAGCCGTACTCTATGGCGTCCGGCCCATTTGACATGTATTACCGTCTCCTTGCGTAAGCTGCATTAGTCAAAACATCCACAGCCTTGTACTTCCCCTTGCATGTGAGTGTGTAATTTAATATATTACTTAATTGCAATGATTTGAAAGAAGACGTTGTCCTTACATGCTATCCAGAAGCCCACATTGTTGACATTATAAATGTGACAACTCAAAGTGATCAAAGCCACATATTTAATTTTCATGGCTTTCAAAATTGTGACCCAAGCGTGCAATATAATATTTTCTCCTTTGGGGAGCATTCATTCCATCTTCTATTTATTTATTAGTTAATTCATTCTTGTGATAATATCAGTAGGGTCCTTCTCGTGTTTGAATTTTTCTTATCAATATTAAAGCAATCGGGGGCTATCATTTTTAACTTAAAAAAAACAATGGGTATTTATCATGATATTGACAATATTTTTTTTTTATTATAAAGTTTAAATACAATGGCTTCTCATAGATAAAAACAATTTTAAAATGTATGCATAATTTGAAAATTGAACTTTAAACTCTCCTAAATCAAACTATTTTCAAGGAAGAAGTCGTAGCAAATTCGAAGTTCTTTCTTTCGAAAAATAATAATTTTTGTCATGTAATTTGCCATTTTTTTTTTTGTTTTTAGTCCAAGTTGTCAAAACATGGTCTTAATCCAACAACTTAGCCATTGTTTTCACTTTTGGTTCCTGCAGACATGGCATCAGATATTACTAACAGTACTCTAGGAGAAAAGTAATAAAAACGAAATAAAGACCAATTTGTTAGACTAAGACTAAATTTGACAACTTATGTTACTAAAAATGGAAAATAGTCCAGTTATAGTGCAAAAATTAAAAAAGTCATTATCTTTTTTGAAAAATAATTTTTGGCATCAATCTTTTTATGAGTTTTTTGTTTCTCTAGCACAAGTTATAATAATTGGGAAAATTAAAAAAATTCATCCTACAAGTTGGGCTATAAGTTTTTTGGATCTTTGTTATTTAAATATACAAAATATGGTAGTAATGCAATAAGTTAGTTTATTCTTTATTACTTTTAGTCATTTTTTCCAAAGTTCTAATATTGCAACAGATATGCCAGGCTGAAGAAAGTTGGGGCAAAGCTGGACAATTGTTCGGCAGATTTTGTAGGGCCTTCCTACCTTAACATCATAAGCAAGGAATAATTAGGGCTAAACATGCATTACATACAGCTTAGGGCTCCGGTTATAACGTGAGTTATTAGGATTACAGGCCAAAATAAAACTTCAACCAAATTAATTACATTCTCAAATGGATGGCGCTATAGAATTATACTACTCCTGGAGTAGAGACTATACCAAATCCTGAATCCTAATTCATAAGGCATCTCGAAGCTCACTTCTTCAACCCTGCCCATAGCCCTTCAAATCCAAATGTGTACCTACAGGAACAACCCATCGTGAGCATATTCGTCATTACTCAACATCATAGGATAATGGCATATAAATAAATGCATGAAGTAAATGGGTAACGTATACTTCCTGGTTAATCACATTAACCCTCTTTGGTTGTCCCTGCTTCATGGTCATGCATATAATCGTTAGTTCTCGACATAAATGATTAAAATCATACTTCACATATATGCTCACAACAAACTATGTTAATTAGAAATGGGACTGTCCGGGTTCCATTATGACAGCGGTATAGTTGGCCCCCTCGCTCGACATAACACATCATATGATACTGTGACGACCAGGGATTATAGGTGTTAATCCCGTAGTGTTAATAATCCCTAAAGTGGTTTTACGTGGCGATTTGGAAATTAACGGAGGTGTTGGGCCTTCTGGGCTCGTTTAATTGGGTAGTTGGGATCGTTGGATCCAGAGGTTGAGATTGTATTCACATTACGGTGTAAAACCTAAGAGTTGGGTTTTTAATGTGTCTCGGGATCTCGGGTGCTGTGTGAGCACCGGTAGGGGGTTTTGGAGTTAGAGAGAGAGTTTTTGAAAACAGATGATTTTTAAGGAATCATGATGTATTTGTGGGGCTATTATTTTTTCGGGGTATTTTTGCTATAAATACCATTTGAACCCAAAATTTCCGAAATAATTTCATTTCAGCCCTCTTCTTCCTCTCTCTTTCCCGTCCGCGCGATTTCCCGTCGCCTCCCCTGCCCCGCGGCTTCAGGCCGTGCGCCCGCCGCCGTCCGGCCGCCGATCGGCGCGTCCGACCTACCCACGGCGTCGTCTCGGCGAGGCGCTTCTTTCCCCTCCATCAATTCGAAGTTTCATCGCGTGTGGAAGTCGGATTTTGCGGAAGTGCGCCGATCCCCAATTTCTAGGGTTCTTCGATTTTGGTCCGATTTCTTCCGATTTTCGTTTGGGTAATCTTCCTAACCCCTTTTTCCATGCTTGTGATGTAATTCCCTGCCTAATTGTGATTTATTGGCTCGAATTTATTCGAATTTCGTTGGTTGTGGTTCGAATTTTTGGATGTGTGGGTGAAGTGGGTTCGAAAATTGTGATCTTTGGCAGGGGTGTGGCGATTCTTGTTATGGGTCATTTATTACATGTGTAGATGTATTGTTGATGCTTAATGGAGTTCGAAATTAGGGCTTGAAATTCGAAAATTTGGGGGTTTGGCCTGTGGGATGATTATTCATGCTATGGATTGATTAATTCACATTTTAGATGAATTATGGTGTTTATTGGGTTCGAATTTGTGAGATTTGGGTTCGATTTTTGTAGGGCATTCTTGAACAAATTTCGATATTGTCTCATTTATTTTCCCTCCCTGCATGTACCCTGCCCCGGGTCTTTTTAGAGGTTAATTGTCGTGTGTTGACAATATTTTGAGGGATATGGGTGTGCTTGAGCATGGGTTGCATGTTCGTAAATAATTGTGAATTATTTATCGTGTTAGCACATCATTCCTCGGGGCATGGAACTCGGGCAAGGTTTGGCTCGGACTTCGGAGATTTAAGGTACGTGCGACGTACGAGCATTACTACATATTAGAGCATTTGTGAATGCATAATGTATTTTGATTTTATTGAATAATCGTGCACGAGGATTATTTATATGTGTTGCATGAGGATTATTTATATGTGTTGAGAAGCTATGAAGCGACCCAATCTTGATATCGCCGTCAGGGGCGCACGTGACACTAGAGTAGTGTAACTCTCATAAGTTATATGGGGTACCTGATGTATATGACCATTGTAGGGCATTTGAGATGCCTGGGCATTTGAGATGCCTGAGAATGATCGTGGGATCATGTTTTCATTATAAGACATTTGAGATGTCTAGGTATAAAGGGAAAATTGGTAAAATAAATGCTAGGCATTTAATTTATTTATGATTAATAGCGAGGCTATGAAATCAGTGTTAGATATTGAGATATCTACTTTTGCATGAATGATGAACTTGGAATCATAATTTTTGATATTCGAGAACTAGGCATGCAATGGGTTAAATCAATGTGTTGATTTACTGATTTATGAGATTTGATGAGTTTGATGATTGTGAGAACAGGGACAGTACACGGAATCCCGGATGAGGATGTTGCCATCCAGGGAGTATCATTTAAATTTCATTACTATTTACCTGTGTTGTAAATTATGAAATTCATTATTGTGATTATGAGATTTTGTGTATTGGTATGCTCACCCCGTTGGGGGCTGTCTCTGTTGGGGCAGGTGAACAGGTGCATCGATAGCTGTGGAGCTGAGCTCGAGCTGTTGATTGGATGTACTCACGGGATCGTGGTACCAGGGCTTGATGGAGCACGGTATCGTATAGAGTACTTATATACACCCGAGCTTTATATACACATTTATGATGCTCGCATGTGAGCACGGACATTCTTGTATATGGGTTGTATATAAAGGCATGAGCCTTCCTCTCTTTCATTATATGTTGCATGCAATTGTGGTAGAATTGCTAATGATATGAGAGTCGTTAGTGTATTATGTGGGTGTTGAGACCCATTATGTCGTCATATGTATGATGTCTTCCCTGGCTGGGAATTTACTTTGTATTACTGCTGTCTGATGAGTATTATGTTTTCCCTGGCCGGGAATTATATTATGTGTTGTGCTTTTATTTCGGGATAGCTCTAGTTATGGGGAGACTCTGCCCAATTTTTTATAAAAGTCCACAATGTGAAAAGTGGCAAAAAGGGATGGTATTGGGCGAACTTTGTGAGTCTATTTCGTTGTTAGGCTGATGACCTTATAACATTGAGTGTTAAAGGAATTATTTTGAAATTGCCATGCAATGATAGAGTATCATCTGAGCTTCCCGATTGGCTTTTTATTGAAAGCATGTGCCACACATAGTGGTTAATACACTAATTATGGTTTAAGGGCTTGGGGTCCTTACATTAGTGGTATCAGAGCAGTGGTTGCTCATTGGGGCTGTTAAGGGCCTAAGAAGTTATTGATAGCACATACTTATGCATGATGGCATTAATGTTGTATGACACAACTAGTTGTTTATGTGCTTTTTCTGATATGAAAAGTGGTGTTGCTAATCAGTGTGATTGCAGGAATCGTGTGCGACGCGATATGATGGCATTAGTGGTAATGTCTGGCACTCCGTATGTTACGTGCCAAGGAATCTGATTATTGTGAGAGAATCAGGTAAAGGGATATTTCCGAGGTAACATGTCTTGGTATACGTATTGACTTGCAAGTGGTTGCAAATATGCATTGGATGTGTGATGCATAGCGTATATGGCTATTGTTGCTAACCATGATGGTTGCAGGTTACAGGAAATATGGAGTATAAAAAGGAATGATGATTATACATTCCAGGAGTCTTGCTTATCACAGTGAGAATTTTTATACTTATTTTTATACCGCTAAATGTGGAGCTGGAGGGGGGAGGCTCGCTTGCACATTGAGGCGGGGTATACCATACGAAGCGAGGATGAGATACCGCTTGTATGAAGAAGCGAGGATGAGATGCCGCTTGTTAGGATGATGATTCATTCCTTTGTGATGACACGGATGATAGCGGTGATGTATTCCGCTGTGTCGAGGATGATGATTCATTCCTTTGTGATGACACGGATGATAGCGGTGATGTGTCCCGCTGTGTCGATTATATTCATTTCATTGTGATGACACGGATGATAGCGGTGATGTGTCCCGCTGTGTCGATTATATTCATTTCATTGTGATGACACGGATGATAGCGGTGATGTGTCCCGCTGTGTCGATTATATTCATTTCATTGTGATGACACGGATGATAGCGGTGATGTGTCCCGCTGTGTCGATTATATTCATTTCATTGTGATGACACGGATGATAGCGGTGATGTGTCCCGCTGTGTCGATTTATATGTATTGGCGATGGTTCATTCCGCCAGGTGTATTGATAGCGATGATTCAGTCCGCTATATTGATTTGCGATGGTTTATACCGCCGGACACGGATGATAGCGGTGATGTGTCCCGCTGTGTCGATTATATTCATTTCATTGTGATGACACGGATGATAGCGGTGATGTGTCCCGCTGTGTCGATTATATTCATTTCATTGTGATGACACGGATGATAGCGGTGATGTGTCCCGCTGTGTCGATTATATTCATTTCATTGTGATGACACGGATGATAGCGGTGATGTGTCCCGCTGTGTCGATTTATATGTATTGGCGATGGTTCATTCCGCCAGGTGTATTGATAGCGATGATTCAGTCCGCTATATTGATTTGCGATGGTTTATACCGCCGGACACGGATGATAGCGGTGGTGTGTTCCGCTGTGTCGATGATGATGATTCACCTCTTTGTGATTATTGGTGATGATTCGTGCCGTTGTATATATAGATAGCGATGCCTCTTTCCGCTATTATGTGGACGATGATTCATGCTCAGGTGTGTAGCGAGGTTTCATGCCACTTATTATATGACGAGGTGTCATGCCGTCGATTCTATAGCGAGGGATTGTGCCGCTATGTACTCAGCACAGGATTTTGCCGCCTTCGAGCGATGGGTGCTGATTACGCACTATTATTGAGCGACGGAGACAGGTATGCCGCTATATTGTTAGCGATGAGGTATGAGATATTGCTATTCTATTGGCTTTATTGTATCTGGCATGCGTTGATATACATGTTTTATTATGCCTATTTTACTAGCATGATGGTGGATGACATGTATCGTCACTAGTTGACAATGCCTTAGATGCCATGAGTTGGCATGTATCGTCACAGGATGACGATGACGATGGTGTAGGAGATGTCTTATTAGACATGCATCATCGTTACGAGGATCGATGCGTTGAGTATACGTATTCAGTGGTATGCCTTGGGTGCCAGTATCGAGCACAAGGTGGTGTGTGCGGCACCGATTGACGTGACTCTTATACCGAGCGGGTTGCTCGAGGAATGGATGGTTGCGCTGTATATGTGATTGTACCGCAGCTTACGTTTGGGGTGATCATATTACGAGTGGTGATACCCTTGAGGTATGCTCGTTGGAATGGCTTTTCGCCATGTGATTTGACGACAGGAGTAATCATGGAGGAAATTACTCGCTTTCTGTCGATGTGACATGTGGTGGACATGGTCACACCACCCTTGAGGGTGTAGGATGGGTCCTAAGGGAGTAGGATCAGGTTATGTTAAGTACATAGGGACATTGGAGTGTCCAGGGTGTATCGGCATTAGAGGAATGTTGGATAAAGACCCACTACTCTATTGAGTTTTCTTCCCACGGTATGGTATGTCGTGCGGAAACATCCATCTTATTGGTAGGTTTGAGGTGAACCTAGAGAGGCAGCGACTAGTTTGTCTGCCGTGTGTGTGCAGCACCATGAGGGGCTTGCTAGAGCCGTTATACTGCTCGTTGGAACCAAGTTGGCAAATCGTAAGGTGATACGATGTGGATTATGGTGGACTCTAGTAGTCACCATGTCATTTGAGGTTGAGGCTGAGGTTGTGCATGCCTCACTGAAACGTGTATACGTTTATGTTTAATCTTGGTGAGACTTGTCTAGGACAACTCACAATGTTGGAGTACCAACAAGAGAGTCATCAGGTCGTTATTGACTCAATCTAAGGGAAACAGTGTATTTGGGATACAATGGGTGTTATTGTATCCAGTTTTCCGAACGGTGGTTCGAGACTAGTGGATCTCGAGTTCGATGGCACTTCCCTTGTGAGGAAGGAGGTAGTATTATACCTATTGGGGAATCTTGAAAGATTCGGTAAGTTGGTGCATGTGGTGTTGATTTTGAGAATCACGCCGTGTTGTAGATCGTCGATTATCATCCTCCACTGGGTAGGAAATGACTCAGGATTGACGGTTGTGTTTGCGGCTTAAGGGTATGTTGTAGATACCTGAGCCAAGTGCATTGAGTATGCATGTGGTGTTCGTACTGAGGCAGGTATACCGATGGGTATACGGATTCCAGTTATTGACTTCCTACCAGTCAAGCATAGAGTTATGCTATTTTAGGATGGTTAAATCTCTGATGAGAGATATGGAACACCTTGAGATTTGGGAATCTCCATGGCAGGAATTTCGGATTAGTTGGGTGTCACTGTCGACACAAGCGTTGAGGATGCAATGGGTTTATTGCATGCCCTTTTAGAATTTTGAAACTCTATGGAGTCTCGATTGTTTATTACGACCAGGATGTGGTCCTTGGGATATCCAGAGGTGGACATCTTGTGAGATGTCTTTTGTGTGGATCGGTGGCCGTGAGTTGCCCGATCCGAGTTGCAGAGAGTGCAACTGCTCCTTGGATAGAGGTGGTCTGTATAGTGGGGACCAGGTCTGGTATGGATATACCGTGGAATGCTAGTGTTTTCCTCGTAATGATGTATGTTAGACATCGTGAGTCATAGTAAAGATATCATTGGATGATATCTACGATAGAATCGGGAGCGATTCGAATCCTTGCAGTTTCAGTTGACTAACTGCTTTTGGATTATTAGCGTTGAGTTGTGCTGACGCTCTTTGACGTTATGATGGATTTGGAAGTCTATTCCACTCCAGAGTTTGACACGAGGTCGACGTTTTTCACGGTTGAGGTGTCATTCAGGTTGCGTTCTTACTAGTTGTGTTAGAACTAAGGTGACTGTCCGATCTATAGTCGTAAGTATCGGTTGTGTTGCAGTCATGAGGGACTGACTTTTTGGATGACCCGCATCGAGGTACGTTTTACCTCTTGGGTGATATGTTGGTATTGGTAAGTCGCCTTGTTTCAGAGTTGATGCGAGGTAGGTACCCTTGCGTTTATTTATACGATTCTGATATGGTCAAGAATCGAGGTTCTGGCTTCATGTTGTTGTGTAGCCTGGGTGTTATGTGATACACCAGTGCTAATTTCGAGGACGAAATTCTTTTAGTGGGGGATATTGTGACGACCAGGGATTATAGGTGTTAATCCCGTAGTGTTAATAATCCCTAAAGTGGTTTTACGTGGCGATTTGGAAATTAACGGAGGTGTTGGGCCTTCTGGGCTCGTTTAATTGGGTAGTTGGGATCGTTGGATCCAGAGGTTGAGATTGTATTCACATTACGGTGTAAAACCTAAGAGTTGGGTTTTTAATGTGTCTCGGGATCTCGGGTGCTGTGTGAGCACCGGTAGGGGGTTTTGGAGTTAGAGAGAGAGTTTTTGAAAACAGATGATTTTTAAGGAATCATGATGTATTTGTGGGGCTATTATTTTTTCGGGGTATTTTTGCTATAAATACCATTTGAACCCAAAATTTCCGAAATAATTTCATTTCAGCCCTCTTCTTCCTCTCTCTTTCCCGTCCGCAGCGATTTCCCGTCGCCTCCCCTGCCCCGCGGCTTCAGGCCGTGCGCCCGCCGCCGTCCGGCCGCCGATCGGCGCGTCCGACCCTACCCACGGCGTCGTCTCGGCGAGGCGCTTCTTTCCCCTCCATCAATTCGAAGTTTCATCGCGTGTGGAAGTCGGATTTTGCGGAAGTGCGCCGATCCCCAATTTCTAGGGTTCTTCGATTTTGGTCCGATTTCTTCCGATTTTCGTTTGGGTAATCTTCCTAACCCCTTTTTCCATGCTTGTGATGTAATTCCCTGCCTAATTGTGATTTATTGGCTCGAATTTATTCGAATTTCGTTGGTTGTGGTTCGAATTTTTGGATGTGTGGGTGAAGTGGGTTCGAAAATTGTGATCTTTGGCAGGGGTGTGGCGATTCTTGTTATGGGTCATTTATTACATGTGTAGATGTATTGTTGATGCTTAATGGAGTTCGAAATTAGGGCTTGAAATTCGAAAATTTGGGGGTTTGGCCTGTGGGATGATTATTCATGCTATGGATTGATTAATTCACATTTTAGATGAATTATGGTGTTTATTGGGTTCGAATTTGTGAGATTTGGGTTCGATTTTTGTAGGGCATTCTTGAACAAATTTCGATATTGTCTCATTTATTTTCCCTCCCTGCATGTACCCTGCCCCGGGTCTTTTTAGAGGTTAATTGTCGTGTGTTGACAATATTTTGAGGGATATGGGTGTGCTTGAGCATGGGTTGCATGTTCGTAAATAATTGTGAATTATTTATCGTGTTAGCACATCATTCCTCGGGGCATGGAACTCGGGCAAGGTTTGGCTCGGACTTCGGAGATTTAAGGTACGTGCGACGTACGAGCATTACTACATATTAGAGCATTTGTGAATGCATAATGTATTTTGATTTTATTGAATAATCGTGCACGAGGATTATTTATATGTGTTGCATGAGGATTATTTATATGTGTTGAGAAGCTATGAAGCGACCCAATCTTGATATCGCCGTCAGGGGCGCACGTGACACTAGAGTAGTGTAACTCTCATAAGTTATATGGGGTACCTGATGTATATGACCATTGTAGGGCATTTGAGATGCCTGGGCATTTGAGATGCCTGAGAATGATCGTGGGATCATGTTTTCATTATAAGACATTTGAGATGTCTAGGTATAAAGGGAAAATTGGTAAAATAAATGCTAGGCATTTAATTTATTTATGATTAATAGCGAGGCTATGAAATCAGTGTTAGATATTGAGATATCTACTTTTGCATGAATGATGAACTTGGAATCATAATTTTTGATATTCGAGAACTAGGCATGCAATGGGTTAAATCAATGTGTTGATTTACTGATTTATGAGATTTGATGAGTTTGATGATTGTGAGAACAGGGACAGTACACGGAATCCCGGATGAGGATGTTGCCATCCAGGGAGTATCATTTAAATTTCATTACTATTTACCTGTGTTGTAAATTATGAAATTCATTATTGTGATTATGAGATTTTGTGTATTGGTATGCTCACCCCGTTGGGGGCTGTCTCTGTTGGGGCAGGTGAACAGGTGCATCGATAGCTGTGGAGCTGAGCTCGAGCTGTTGATTGGATGTACTCACGGGATCGTGGTACCAGGGCTTGATGGAGCACGGTATCGTATAGAGTACTTATATACACCCGAGCTTTATATACACATTTATGATGCTCGCATGTGAGCACGGACATTCTTGTATATGGGTTGTATATAAAGGCATGAGCCTTCCTCTCTTTCATTATATGTTGCATGCAATTGTGGTAGAATTGCTAATGATATGAGAGTCGTTAGTGTATTATGTGGGTGTTGAGACCCATTATGTCGTCATATGTATGATGTCTTCCCTGGCTGGGAATTTACTTTGTATTACTGCTGTCTGATGAGTATTATGTTTTCCCTGGCCGGGAATTATATTATGTGTTGTGCTTTTATTTCGGGATAGCTCTAGTTATGGGGAGACTCTGCCCAATTTTTTATAAAAGTCCACAATGTGAAAAGTGGCAAAAAGGGATGGTATTGGGCGAACTTTGTGAGTCTATTTCGTTGTTAGGCTGATGACCTTATAACATTGAGTGTTAAAGGAATTATTTTGAAATTGCCATGCAATGATAGAGTATCATCTGAGCTTCCCGATTGGCTTTTTATTGAAAGCATGTGCCACACATAGTGGTTAATACACTAATTATGGTTTAAGGGCTTGGGGTCCTTACAGATACCCATCGCTACGCCTTGATAGCGGATGTATCTCTTTGTTCAGCGGATGATACCCCTCGCTACGCCTTGATAGCGGATGTACCCCCTCGCTTAGCGGATGATAACCATCGCTACACCTTGATAGCGGATGTACCCCATCGCTCAGCGGATGATACCCATCGCTACACCTTGATAGCGGATGTACCCCATCGCTCATTTATGTGAGCGGCAAGACCTTCCTCGCTTGCCCATAATAACCACCGGACATTCAACCATTCTTAAGAACATAGTTTCATATTCATCATAAACATCATAGCATCTTATAAACATCATCTTGTAAACATTATTATCATGTAAGCATTATCATCTTATAGACATCATCGTCTCATCATAATCGTTATAGTAACGTCATATCATCATCATTTATCGTAACATCATCGTAAGCATCTCTTCATCTTAATTCATCATAAACATCATCATCATTTATCATAACATCATCGTAAGCGTCATCGTAACTTATCATAAGCATCATCATCATTTATCATAACATCATCGTAAGCGTCATCGTAACTTATCATAAGCATCATCATCATTTATCATAACATCATCGTAAGCGTCTCTTCATCTTAATTCATTATGAAAATCATCTTTATTTATCAAGCATCTTATCATCTTTATTCATCATAAAATCATCTTTACTTATCAAGTATCTTATCATCTTTATTCATCATAAAATCATCTTTACTTATCAAGTATCTTATCATCTTTATTCATCATACACATCATCATAGCATCGTAAATTCTTATACAATCATAGTATGATCATAATATAGGAGTATGGTTTACCGTCCGATGCCCGTACGTCTCTTACGTACCTTAATTCCAAAAATGGAGAAGTTGTAGAACTTTATCTCCTTGAAGTTGTGGGTACCTGGGATGGTTCTACATAACCATACAAATCGATATTAGAAGCTAATTATAGTCCAATATCCAAAAATCCCACAAAAACATCAAAAATACACATTTTGGTGTCTCGCGATCGATCTCCATGAAGTCCCGATCGATCGCGAGATCACACTGCCTCGTCCAACAAAATTTTCCAATTCGCGATCGATCGCCGAGTTTGCGCCGATCGATCGCGACCTCGCCGATCGATCGCGCCAAACTCGCGATCGATCGCTGAAGGCTACTGCCTTCTCCCCTGTAGCTCGCGATCGATCGGTGGAGGGTGCCGATCGATCGCCGAGTCCTGTAGGTCCGATTTTCGGGCACTATTCATCCTTCTCCTTCCCCAACACAAACAAACTCAAATATCAAAACACCAACCATACCAAATCACTACAAATCTGCAATAAACATCCTCATATAACCATAAATCATACCCCAACTACATACAACACATACCCAAAACAAACCCACATAATTTACTTCAAAATCAACCCATTTCCACACCAAACATCATAAAACTTTTAGGAATGGTTCCATACCTCTTGTAGGCTCCAAATCCTAACAAAGATCACACAAACAAAGTTTTTGTGAAGTTTTCTTCTTCCTTCCTTGGTGAATTTCGAAAATGGGAGATGGGTTAGGGTTGAGGAATGAATTGGGGATTTTAAAAGTGATTGGTAAAGTAAGTGGGTATAGGGGAAAAAAAGGGGGGGTTATAAGGTTAATATTAAAATTATACCCCAAAGTTAACATGATGTATAAAACACCCCAACATGGTATTTTAAAAGCATTTATAAAAATGCATTAAACTTCCACTAAATCATGCTTTCCTCATAATTAACCATCAACATAATTAAATCATGTTAACATCTCATTTTCTAACATGCATAACATGTACCCTGAAATACAACCCTGGGTCACGCCTATCATGACTAACCATTTCAACATGATAATTAATTTCAACACGTAAATCAATTATCAACATAATTCATCATATAAACATAATTAATGCCTTAATTGCAATTAATCATTTCGGCATCACATTACTCCCCTACTTATAAGATTTCGTCCTCGAAATCGCATGCACTTACCCCAAAAGAAACTAAACATAAATCACATACCAGAGAATAGTTCCGGGTAGTGCTGTACCATATGCCGCTCGGTCTCCCACATAGCCTCCTTGACACCCCGACGATCCCACTGAACTTTAATCATCGGTATAATCTTGCTTCGTAATCTGCGATCCTCATGATCCAGAATTCTGATCAGTCGTTCAACGCAGGATACATCTGAGTCCAACTGCACTCAGTAGGCTGTAAAACATGAGACGGGTCTGGCTCATACTTCCGTAGCATAGAAACGTGGAAACATCATGAATCCCAGATAAGGACGGCGGTAGAGCCAAACGGTAGGCTACAGTACCGATACGCTGCAATACTTCATATGGATCAACATACCTCGGAGATAACTTTGCCCGCATACCGGAACGAACTACACCCCTAAAGGGTGAGATTTTAAAGAAGACCATGTCTCCTACTTGGAATGCTAGCGGTCGTCGCCGCTTATTGGCATAGGCTGCTTGCCTATCCTGGGCCGCTTTCATCTTTTGGCGTATCAACTTTATCTTGTCTTACATATCCTTAATCATATCCGGTCCTCCGATCGCTTTACTAGTCAAGTCCTCCCAATACAGCGGTGACTTACATCGTTGTCCATAAAGAGCTTCAAAGGGCCATTTGAATGCTCGCCTGATAGCTGTTATTAAAGGAGAACTCTACCAGTGGTATAGAATCTTGTCACGGAGTATCAAACTCCAATACACATGTCCTCATCATATCCTCGAGTGCGAAGTAAACCTTGGGTCTCTGTCAGACACCATCGAGACTGGAACACCATGTAATCTCACCACATCCCGCACATATAGTTGGGTCATCTTTAGGTACGCAAAAGTCATACAGTAAGGGATGAAATGAGCTACTTTCGTCAGCCTATCCACGATCACCCAGATCGCATCAAATCCAGAGGCCGACCTTGGCAAGTGGGTTACGAAGTCCATAGATATATGTTCCCACTTCCACTTAGGTACCTCCAAGCTCTTCAGCTCGCCACCAGGCCTCTGCCTTTCTGCCTTTACTTGCTGGCAGATCAAACATCTCTTAACAAAACTGATCACATCACGCTTCATGCGCCTCCACCAGAATTGACCACTCATGTACATCTTTCTTCCTCCTGGGTGAATACTGAACCGACTACTGTGAGCTCGTTCCAATATTCCTTTACGTAACTCTGGTGTATCTGGGACTACTCATCGGTTGCCCAGTCTTAATGAATCATCTTCAGCCACTCTAAACTTTGTTGGCTGACCTCGAAGTGCTATCGATAACCATCTCTGAACTTCATCATCCGACCTCTGGGCTTTCCTGATTGCCTCAAAAATGTCTGGCTCTGCCAACAAGGTCGACACTCGCACCGGCGACGTGTCCACATCGAAATCATAGCCCAGATGGCAATAAGAATTCATCATCGCTGATAACACATCGCGTCCTCAGCAGTACACTTCACTTCCAACTTAAGGCGTCTGCTGTCAAATTTGCTTTACATGAATAGTCCATCTATCTTCTTTGTTGCCTATTCAACTCAGCCTGTGTGAACAAAACTTCAGGCTCTTATAGTCCGTGTAGATGGCAAACAACGTACCATGCAAGTAATGCTTCCAAATCTTCAAGGCAAATATAATGGCTGCCAGCTCCAAATCATGGACTGGGTACCCATCCTCATGTGGTTGCAACCGCCTCGATGCATAAGCCACCACATGCTTATCTTGCATCAACACACGGTCCAAACCCTGCAGTGATGCAGTCGTGTACATAGCAAACTTCTTATCCTCGGAAGGAATTACCAATATATGTGTCGTAGTCAAACGACGCTTCAATTCTTGGAAGCTTTCCTCACAAGCTTCGGACCAATAGAACGGCACTCTTTTCTGAGTCAGCGGTGTCAGGGGCCTGTCAATCCCTAAGGATCTGGAGTACTGTTCTCAAGTGCTTCACGTGTTCCTCTTCAGTTCGAGAGTAAATGATCATATCGTCAATGAAAACTATGACGAACTGATCCAAATATGGTTGGGGTACCCTGTTCATCAGGCTCATGAAATAGCTGGGGCATTCGTCACCCCAAAGGGCATGACTAAGAATCCGTAGCGCCCATATCTAGTCCGGAAAGCTGTCTTCTGTACATCATCCTCTCGAACTCGAATCTGATGATACCCCGATCTCAGATCGATCTTACTGTAGAGCCCCGTACTCTGCAGTTGATCAAACAAATCATTAATCCTTAGAAACGGATACTTATTCTTCACTATGACTTTGTTCAGTTGTCTGTAATCGACGCGCAGCCGCATCGAACCATCTTTCCTCTTTATAAACAAAACTGGTGCACCCCAGGGCGATACGCTAGGGCGTATATAGCCCTTGTCAAGGAGCTCCTGCAACTGAACATTTAACTCCTTTTTGCTCCGTTGGTGCCATCCTATACGGGGCACGAGAAATGGTAGACGTCCCTGGTAGTAACTTAATCCCAAACTCGACCTCTCTCGTCGGTGGGAATCCGGGAATCTCTTCCGGAAATACATCAGGAACACCGCCACTACGGGCACATCTTCAACCTTTAACTCTTCCCTCTTTTGAGTAATATCACCAGTATAGATGAGATATACTTTGTGGTCTCATTCCAATAACTGTGCCATCTTGACAGTAGATATCAACGGAATCTTTGAACGGGAACCATCCCCATAAAATATCCATTGGACTCCCATAACAGACTTGACTCGGATAGTCCTTGCCTGCAGTCCACAACTGCCTGATACTTGTTCAGCACATCGATGCCCACAATGCATTCGAAGTCTGACATTCCCAGATTAACCAAGTCTGTCCTCAGTTCGGTACCCTCAAAATAATGAGGCTGTCATAAACCACCTGATCAGTTATTAAACTTCTTCCAGCGGGGGTCGAGACTACAAGAGGCGTGGGCGACGGAGAAGTGCATATAACATCGTATCACTTACTTCTGCATTTGCTGCTATGCTGCAACACAAGGGTTAACAACGATACCCAAAAGCAGTTCATATAATACATCGTTAGAGAAACAAAACATGCTAGTACAACATCATATCCTTCATATGCAACATATGCATAAAACATGTTAAAAGTAAGCACCTAGCCAACTTATTGCTAAGGCTACCCTTCACTCGTTCCCGGGTTATCTAACCTGGCTCTGATACCACTAATGTAGGGCCTTCCTACCTTAACATCATAAGCAAGGAATAATTAGGGCTAAACATGCATTACATACAGCTTAGGGCTCCGGTTATAACGTGAGTTATTAGGATTACAGGCCAAAATAAAACTTCAAACAAATTAATTACATTCTCAAATGGATGGCGCTATAGAATTATACTACTCCTGGAGTAGAGACTATACCAAATACTGAATCCTAATTCATAAGGCATCTCGAAGCTCACTTCTTCAACCCTGCCCATAGCCCTTCAAATCCAAATGTGTACCTACAGGAACAACCCATCGTGAGCATATTCGTCATTACTCAACATCATAGGATAATGGCATATAAATAAATGCATGAAGTAAATGGGTAACGTATACTTCCTGGTTAATCACATTAACCCTCTTTGGTTGTCCCTGCTTCATGGTCATGCATATAATCGTTAGTTCTCGACATAAATGATTAAAATCATACTTCACATATATGCTCACAACAAACTATGTTAATTAGAAATGGGACTGTCCGGGTTCCATTATGACAGCGGTATAGTTGGCCCCCTCGCTCGACATAACACATCATATGATACCCATCGCTACGCCTTGATAGCGGATGTATCTCTTTGTTCAGCGGATGATACCCCTCGCTACGCCTTGATAGCGGATGTACCCCCTCGCTTAGCGGATGATAACCATCGCTACACCTTGATAGCGGATGTACCCCATCGCTCAGCGGATGATACCCATCGCTACACCTTGATAGCGGATGTACCCCATCGCTCATTTATGTGAGCGGCAAGACCTTCCTCGCTTGCCCATAATAACCACCGGACATTCAACCATTCTTAAGAACATAGTTTCATATTCATCATAAACATCATAGCATCTTATAAACATCATCTTGTAAACATCATTATCATGTAAGCATTATCATCTTATAGACATCATCGTCTCATCATAATCGTTATAGTAACGTCATATCATCATCATTTATCGTAACATCATCGTAAGCATCTCTTCATCTTAATTCATCATAAACATCATCATCATTTATCATAACATCATCGTAAGCGTCATCGTAACTTATCATAAGCATCATCATCATTTATCATAACATCATCGTAAGCGTCATCGTAACTTATCATAAGCATCATCATCATTTATCATAACATCATCGTAAGCGTCTCTTCATCTTAATTCATTATGAAAATCATCTTTATTTATCAAGCATCTTATCATCTTTATTCATCATAAAATCATCTTTACTTATCAAGTATCTTATCATCTTTATTCATCATAAAATCATCTTTACTTATCAAGTATCTTATCATCTTTATTCATCATACACATCATCATAGCATCGTAAATTCTTATACAATCATAGTATGATCATAATATAGGAGTATGGTTTACCGTCCGATGCCCGTACGTCTCTTACGTACCTTAATTCCAAAAATGGAGAAGTTGTAGAACTTTATCTCCTTGAAGTTGTGGGTACCTGGGATGGTTCTACATAACCATACAAATCGATATTAGAAGCTAATTATAGTCCAATATCCAAAAATCCCACAAAAACATCAAAAATACACATTTTGGTGTCTCGCGATCGATCTCCATGAAGTCCCGATCGATCGCGAGATCACACTGCCTCGTCCAACAAAATTTTCCAATTCGCGATCGATCGCCGAGTTTGCGCCGATCGATCGCGACCTCGCCGATCGATCGCGCCAAACTCGCGATCGATCGCTGAAGGCTACTGCCTTCTCCCCTGTAGCTCGCGATCGATCGGTGGAGGGTGCCGATCGATCGCCGAATCCTGTAGGTCGGGCACTATTCATCCTTCTCCTTCCCCAACACAAACAAACTCAAATATCAAAACACCAACCATACCAAATCACTACAAATCTTCAATAAACATCCTCATATAACCATAAATCATACCCCAACTACATACAACACATACCCAAAACAAACCCACATAATTTACTTCAAAATCAACCCATTTCAACACCAAACATCATAAAACTTTTAGGAATGGTTCCATACCTCTTGTAGGCTCCAAATCCTAACAAAGATCACACAAACAAAGTTTTTGTGAAGTTTTCTTCTTCCTTCCTTGGTGAATTTCGAAAATGGGAGATGGGTTAGGGTTGAGGAATGAATTGGGGATTTTAAAAGTAATTGGTAAAGTAAGTGGGTATAGGGGGAAAAAAAGGGGGGTTATAAGGTTAATATTAAAATTATACCCCAAAGTTAACATGATGTATAAAACACCCCAACATGGTATTTTAAAAGCATTTATAAAAATGCATTAAACTTCCACTAAATCATGCTTTCCTCATAATTAACCATCAACATAATTAAATCATGTTAACATCTCATTTTCTAACATGCATAACATGTACCCTGAAATGCAACCCTGGGTCACGCCTATCATGACTAACCATTTCAACATGATAATTAATTTCAACACGTAAATCAATTATCAACATAATTCATCATATAAACATAATTAATGCCTTAATTGCAATTAATCATTTCGGGGGCATCACAGATTTTGTGCCCCAACTTTGAATATCCAGCCTGTTGGTTCTAGGTGCGGCAACATGAGATAGAAAATAGCGAAAATGAAGAATAAAATAGACACCAGAATTTACGTGAAAACCACGGGCAAGATGAAAAGATTCCACTATAATATTTGTGGGTTACAACCTCTCGCTATCTTTCAACAAGAACAACACTCTCAATATAGGAGAAAAAACTATCTCACAAATATAATAGAATACACACTCAAATATAGAGATATGAGAGAAAACTCTGAAAATGGGATGAATTGAAATGAAACTGAAGAGCTCTATTTATATGGATGAAAGTGTGCAACAAATGCACAACTCCCAACGCCCACTGCTCAACTACCACCAGTGCACATTTAATGTACACGGTCAAATTATTGCCGACATTTCTCTCTCCCACTTGGAGATTTGGATGAGGATCAAGCACATCTCCACACATCCTTCCAATCTTGCCACACCCTGCTGCTTACGTTTTTGATAAGCCACTTGAGGATCTGACCACTCGAACTTTTCAGTGTTAACTGGCTTTGTCAGAATATCAGCTAGGTTCTCCTTCGTATGGATCTTCTGCATATCCACACTTCCGATTTCTACTTTCCCGCACAAAGTGAAAATGCACTCCAATGTGTTTAGTCCTGAAATGAAAGGCTGGATTCCTCGCAATATGCAAGGCACTTTGACTGTCACAAAACAAAGGAACTTTCTCTTGTTTACTGCTCCTCCTGCAAGTGTAAACACATAACCAGTAGTAGATTTTCCTTTATCTAGATCATCTGCATAATCTGAATCCACATATCCCCTGAGTGTAAAATCTGATCCTCCATAACATAATGCAGCATTCGAGGTACCCTTAATGTATCTAAGGATCCTCTTAACCGTACTCCAATGCTCTTGTCCAGGATTCACTTAGATCCTCTTAACCGTACTCCAATGCTCTTGTCCAGGATTCACCATGTACCGACTGACTGCTCCCACTACTTGTGCAATGTCTGGTCTTGTACAGATCATAGCGAACATTAAACTTCCCACCATTGATGCATACGATACTCGAGACATTTCCATCCTCTCCGCTTCACTGCTAGGACACATATCAGAGGATAACTTGAAGTTAACAGGAAGAGGGGTCAAAATTGGCTTACAATCTTGCATGTTGAAGCGTTGCAAGATTTTCTTCAAATAATTTCTCTGGGAAAGCCAATCTTTATGTTAATTCTGTTTCATTGTGCATCCCTAGAAACTTGTTTGTTGGTCACAAGTCCTTCATATCAAATTCCCTAGCCAAATGTGCCTTCAATTCTTGGCCTCGATCTTTGTTGGGGCCTGCTACCAACATGTCGTCAACGTACAACAACAAAATGATGTAATCATCATCCCTAGCTCTCTTGTAATATGCTCAAGGATCTACATTAAGTCTGTTGTACCCAAGGTTCATGATATAGGAATCAAATCTCTGGTACCAACACGTCGGCGTTTGTTTGAGACCGTACAGAGATTTGTTCAACGTGCAAATCAAGTTCTCTTTGCCTATTTCAGCAAAACCTTCTGGTTGGAGCATATAAACTTCTTCAAGATCTCTATGAAGAAATGTCATTTTCTCATCTAGCTACTCTAGATGTAGATCAGACACCACACTTAACATAAATACTATTCTGACTGTTGTAAGTCGGACCATGGGAGAAAATATCTCATTGAAGTCGATACCTTCTTTCTGGGCATATCATTTCACAACCAATCTTGCAGGGTATTGCTCCACTTGGTTATTGCATCACACTTGATCTTGTAGACCTATCTGTTACCGATGGCTTTCCTCCCTCGTGGTAGTGTAACAAGATCCCAAGTTTTATTTTTGTCTAAGGCTTCCAATTCTTCTTGCATAGCTTGCATCCACAGGGATACATCCGAAGTTTGAGTAGCCTCCTGGAAACTTGATGGCTCACCATCCTCTGTCAGTAAAAAGTATGCAATATTGCTTTCAGTATCATAATATGAAAGCCAAACCGGTGGTCTCCTCTCGTGAGTAGACTGCCAAACTTTGAGAACCTCTGACTCATCTGGTTCTTATTCATCGTGCTCTGATAATACCTCAGAAGAAACTTGATCTTCTGTCTTATTTTCCGCCTGAATTGTAGTATATGAATTCAGTGTGCATTTGTCTCCCTTCACTTTATCTTCCTCGAAGATAACATCCCTGCTGATAATAAGTTTGTGGGCAGTTGGGTCCCACAAACGATACCCCTTAATGTAAGGAATCCAACACACAAGTGCGCAGCGGAAATAAAACAATGGATTCCTAACCGAGGACCTATACAGAGTATTCATATCGGGATGATTAAAAGAGTCTCACCCTTGTAGCGTGTTTGAAGCAGATTTCACGTTGTAGCACCTCGAGTCACGAACGAAAATTTTCACCTTCGTCTCTACGGTATCCACACGATCAAATCGAAAGGGATTGTTCAAGAACAAGTTGCTAGACTTGTTCTTAAACCAAAAATGAACTCTCGGTTCAAAACCGATTAACGGCAGCCGATCAATCCACCAAGCAACACGGCGGCAGCGTGAAGACGGAGGAGGAGAGGAGGCGGCGGCCGAGAGAGAGGGTTTTGGAGGCTATTAGGTTTTGTGATATGTTAGATTAATTCTTAATCAACCTTGATATCATTTATATGTTAGATTTAATTAAAGGTTCAAGACTTTCTTAAAGCTTTATGGGCCCAAACCCATGATTTAATTAAATCCTTATAATCATGTAATTAAGACTCTTCTTAATTAATTAATTCATCCAATGAATTTAATTCCCCTTATCGATTAAATCTTTTGTGCGACCCGATAGGATCTTGTAATGTTGGCAGTGACATAAAATCTCATTTTATGTCACAAGCAATGAGCGGTATCTAGCAACACATCAAGGCTACCCAAATTACAAGAATGTCATTGACTCGACATAACCATGGAACTTGTGATAATATTAACCATGTAACTTAATCCCTTTATCCAATGTGTTTAGATTGAACACGAGTCATGGAATAGTCATACTCGTATATTCAATCTCTATTTCTTGATCCCCAAGTAGAACTAGAATAAACGAATAAGCTCGATATCACATATCGACTCATTCGGGCACGGCCATGCATTTTAGTCTTACTTGATCAAGGGCCCAAACACTTCTCCTGTTATATAGGAGGGACAAATCCTATCTTGATCAATCAACATCCCTCTACATAATTCGTAGTGTATCCAATATTTGCCTTTATAGTTTACCCTGTTACAGGTAACGTTTGACAATATCAAATACATAACTCCTTATGTTGGGATCTCTGATGATCTCAAGTCGTAAGGATTAGATACATTATTATCACTATGAGAATTGCTTATGACACTCATATAACTATCCATGTAGCATTCTCATGGTAGGTCTGTCCAGTACATTGTTCTCTAACATGTACTCATGTGTTGATTTGATATCTCATATCCATGAACAATTCATCAATCACAACATACTAGTCTCAATGCATTATCATTATCCCGATTCATGATAATACTTGACTAGGGATGTGATGTCCCCGAAATGATTAATTGCAATTAAGGCATTAATTATGTTTATATGATTAATTATGTGGATAATTGATTTACGTGTTGAAATTAATTATCACGATGAAATGCTTAGTCACAGGATAGGCATGACCCGGGGGTTACGTTTCAAGGTACATGTTATGCATGATAGAAAATGGGGTGTTAACATGATTTAGTTGTGTTGATTGTTAATTATGAGGAAAGTATGGATTTAATGGAGTTGGTTGCATTTTTTGTAAAATGCTTTTAAAATACCATGTTGGGGTATTTTATACATCATGTTAATTTTTGGGTACAATTTAATTAACCCATATACCCCACTATACCCTCTTTCCCCTCACTTTACCCTTTCCCCTCTAAATCCCCAAATCACTCTCAAACCCTACACTTTCTCCCATTTTCGAAATTCACCAAGGAAGGAGAAGGAAAGCTCCACAAAACTTTTGTTTGTATGATCTTTGTTAAGATTTGTAGTCTTCAAGAGGTATGTAACCCTTCCTAAAGTTTTTATGATGTTTGGTGTTAAAACGGGTTAGTTTTTGATGATTTATGTGGGTTTGTTTTGGGTATATGTTTTATATGTTTGGGGTATGATTTTTGAAGTGTTTTATGTGGGTTTTAGTGGGTTATGATGTTGTTGTTGTTGTAGGAAAGTTTGGGTTCGAATGGTTTAAGATGGAGCTTGAAAAATGCTCAAAAATGGCGAAAAATTGCGCACCAGCAGGTGGCGGTCGATCGCCTGAAATGAGGCGATCGATCGCCGATGGCCAGTAGCCATTTCACGTAGCAGGCGATCGATCGCCTAAAATTAAGCGATCGATCACCGCAAGGCAAAAGATCGAGGCGATCGATCGCCTCAGGCAGCGATCGATCGCCACTGTGTAAAACATGGAAAATGATTATTTTTGATGAATTTTTGGTATTTGGCTATTGTTTTAGCTTCTATTATTGATTTGTATGGTTATGTAGAACCATCCCCCCACAACCTCAAGGAGATAAAGCTCTCCGATTTCTCCACTTTTGGGAATTGAGGTACGTAAGAGACGTACGGGCATCGGACGGTAAACCATACCCCTATACTATGATCATACTATGATTGCTTAAGTATTTACGATGTTATGACGATGATTATGATAAGTAAGTTTATGATGATGACGCGTATGATGAATAAAGATGACAAGATGTTTACGATGATGTTATGATAAGTAAGTTTATTACGATGATGTTTATGTGATGTTTAATAATGAAACAATGTTTACGAAAGGGTAAGATGCCCACATGGTAAGACGCCATACGATGTTTATGATATGGTAAGATGCCATACGATAGGGTAAGATGCCCATATGCATGAATGTGAATCAGGGTCAACAAAAAGAAGTTAACGAATAACCAGCAAGTTTACTTAACTAAGATTTCGTACATCTACTGCTATATTTTGTTATGATGCTATAAGATGATGATGCTCATATGATGATGATGTTATAAGATTATGATATTTATAAGATGATGACGTTTTACAAGATGATGATGTCTATATGATGCTATAATGTTTATGATGAATATTAACTATGTTATTAAGAATGGTTGAATGTCCGGTGGTTATTATGGGCAAGCGAGGAAGGTACTTGCCGCTCACATAACTAAGCGAGGGGGTACATCGGCTATCAAGGTGTAGCGAGGGGGTATCATCCGCTAAGCGAGGGGGTACATCCGCTATCAAGGCGTAGCGAGGGGTATCATCCGCTGAACAAAGAGATACATCCGCTATCAGGCGTAGCGATGGGTATCATATGATATGTTATATCGAGCGAGGGGGCCAATTGTGCCGCTGTCATAATAGAACCCGGACAGTCCCATTTTTAATTAACATTGTTGGTTATGAGCATATATGCGAAGTATGATTTTAATCTTTCATGTCAAGAACTAATGATTATATGCATGGCTATGAAACATGGACAACCAAAGAGGGTTAATGCGATTAACCAGGAAGTATACGTTACCAATTACTTTCATGCATTTGTTTATATGTCATTACCTTATGACGTTAAGTAATGATGTACATGCTCATGATAGGTTGTTCCTGTAGGTACACCTTTGGATTTGGAGGGCTATGGGCCGGGTTGAGGCAGTGAGCTTCGAGGAGCATTGTGAATTAGGATGCAGGAGTTCGTATAGTCTCTACTCTAGGAGTAGTGTGAATCTATAATGTTAACAATCATTATTGGGAATGTAATTAATTAGCTCTTGAAGTTTTATCTTGGCCTGTAATCCTATTAGCTCACGTAATAACCGAAACCATAAACTGTCTGTGATGCATGCTTAGCCCTGATTATGTCTTGATTATGATGTTAAGGTAGGAAGGCCCTACATTAGTGGTATCAGAGCAGTGGTTAGAGAACCCGGGAATGAGTGAAGGGTAGCCTTAGCAATAAGTCGGCTAGGTGCTTACTTTTAAACATGTTTTATGCATATGTTGCATATGA
This sequence comes from Haberlea rhodopensis, assembly GCA_907163345.1. Taxonomy (NCBI): domain Eukaryota; kingdom Viridiplantae; phylum Streptophyta; class Magnoliopsida; order Lamiales; family Gesneriaceae; genus Haberlea; species Haberlea rhodopensis. The sequence goes on along the minus strand of CAJQUN010000004.1, from coordinate 22,236,991 downwards.
AGTATATGATGTTGTACTAACATGTTTTGTTTCTCTAACGATGTATTATATGAACTGCTTTTGGGTATTGTTGTTAACCCTTGTGTTGCAGCATAGCAGCAAATGCTGAAGTACGTGATGCGATTTCATATGCACTTCTCCGTCGCTCATGCCTCTTGTAGTCTCGACACCTGCTGGAAGAAGTTTGATAACTGATCAGATTGTTTATGACGGCCTCATTTATTTTGAGGGTAACGAGCTGAGGACAGACTTGATTGTTCTGGGAATGTCAGACTTCGAATGCATTGTGGGCATTGATGTGCTGAACAAGTATCAGGCAGTTGTGGACTGCAGACAAGGACTGTCCGATTCAGGTCTGATATGGGGGTCCAATGGACATTCTATGGGGATGGTTCCCGTTCAAGGATTCCGTTAATATCTGCTGTCAAGATGGCACAGTTATTGGAACGAGACCATAAAGGATATCTCATCTATGCTGTTGATATTACTGAAAGAGGAAAGAGTTAAAGGTTGAGGATGTGCCCGTAGTGGCGGTGTTTCCTGATGTATTTTCGGAAGAGATTCCCGGATTCCCACCGGCGAGAGAGGTCGAGTTTGGGATTGAGTTATTACCGGGGACGTCTGCCATTTCTCGTGCCCCTTATAGGATGGCACCAGCGGAGCTAAGGGAATTAAAGATTCAATTGCAAGAGCTCCTTGATAAGGGCTATATACACCCTAGCGTATCTCCCTGGGGTGCGCCGGTTTTGTTTGTTAAGAAGAAAGATGGTTCGATGCGGTTGTGCATCGATTACAAACAACTGAACAAAGCCACAGTGAAGAATAAGTATCCACTTCCGAGGATCAACGATTTGTTTGATCAGTTACAAGGTACGAGGCTCTACAATAAGATCGATCTGAGGTCGGGGTACCATCAGATTCGAGTAAGAGAAGATGATGTTCAGAAGACAGCCTTCAGGACTAGATATGGGCACTATGAATTCTTAGTCATGCCTTTTGGGGTGACGAATGCCCCAGCTGTTTTCATGAGTTTGAAGAACAGGGTGCTCCAACCATATTTGGATCAGTTCGTCATAGTTTTCATTGACGATATGCTTAATTACTCTCGAACTGAAGAGGAACACGTGAGGCACTTGAGAACAGTACTCCAGATCCTTAGGGATTGCCAGACCCCTAACACAGCTGACTCAGAAAGGAGTGTCGTTCTATTGGTCCGAAGCTTGTGAGGAAAGCTTCCAAGGATTGAAGCGTCGTTTGACTACGGCACCTATATTGGTGATTCCTTATGAGAATAAGAGGTTTGCCTTGTACACGAATGCATCACTGCAGGGTTTGGGCTGTGTGTTGATGCAAGATAAGCATGTGGTGGCTTATGCATCGAGGCGGGTGAAACCACATGAGGCTAGGTACCCAGTCCATGATTTGGAGCTGGCAGTCATTATTTTTTCCTTGAAGATTTGGAGGCATTATTTGCATGGTACGTCGTTTACCATCTACACGGACCATAAGAGCCTGAAGTTTTTGTTTACACAGGCTGAGTTGAATATGCGAGTACCATCCAGGTGAAGCGAATTTGTTAGCAGACGCCTTAAGTAGGAAGGTGAAGAGTACTGCTGAGGATGTCATGAATTTATCAGCTATGATGACTTCTTGTTGCCATCTGGGCCATGATTCGATGTAGACACATCGCCGGTGCGAGTGTCGACCTTATTGGCTGAGCCAGACATATTTGGGGCTATTAGGAAAGCCCAGAGGTCGGATGATGAGGTTCAGAGGTGGTCGTTATTAGTACTTCGAGGCCAGCCATCAAAGTTTAGAGTGGCTGAGGATGATTCCTTAATACTCGGCAACCGCTGGGTAGTCCCAAATACGCCGGAGTTGCGTAAAGGAATCTTGGAGCGAGCTCACAGTAGCCGGTTCAGTATCCACCCAGGAAGAAGAAAGTTGTATAAGGACCTATGTGGTCAGTTCTGGTGGAGACACATAAAGCGTGATGTTATGACCTTCGTCAAGAGATGTTGATCTGCCAACAGGTGAAGGCAGAAAGGCAGAGGCCTGGCGGCGAGCTGAAGAGCTTGGAGGTACCTAAGTGGGAGTGGGAGCACGTATCTATGGACCTTGTGACCCACTCGCCAAGGACGGCCTCGGGATTTGATGCAAATTGGGTGATCGTGGATAGGCTGACGAAGGTAGCTCACTTCATCCCTTGTCATGTGTCTTTCACATACCTAAAGATGGCCGAATTATATGTGCGGGATGTGGTGAGGTTGCATGGGGTTCCAGTCTTGATTGTGTCTGACAGAGACCCAAGGTTTACTCCACATTTCTGGGAGGGTCTTCAGACAGCTTTGGGTACAGAGGTGAGACTGAGTACAATTTATCACCCTCAGACAGATGGTCAGACAGAGCGTACGTTACAGACGCTTGAGGACATGTTGAGGGCATGTGTTTTGGAGTTTGATACTCCGTGGCAAGATTCAGTACCACTAGTAGAGTCCTCTTATAATAACATCTATCAGGCGTTTTGAAGCTCTTTGCGGGCGACGTCGTAGATCACCGTTGTACTGGGAGGACTCGATTAGTAAGACGGTCGGAGGACCGGGTATGATTGAGGATATGGAAGAAAAGATTAAGATGATACGCCAAAAGATGAAAGCGGCCCAGGATAGGCAAGCAGCCTATCCTGATAAGCGGCGACGACCGCTAGAATTCCAGTTAGGAGACAAGATCTTCTTGAAAATCTCACCCTTCAGAGGTGTAGTTCGTTTTGCTATGCGGGGGAAGTTATCCCCGAGGTATGTTGGTCCGTATGAAGTATTGCAGCGTATCGGTACTTTGGCCTACCGTTTGGCTCTACCGCCGTCTCTATCTGGTATTCATGATGTCTTTCACGTCTCTATGTTGCGGAAGTATGAGCCAGATCCGTCTCATGTATTACAGCCTACTGAAGTGCAGTTGGATTCAGATGTATCCTACGTTGAACGACCGGTCAGAATTCTGTATAGTGAGGATCGCAGATTACGAAGCAAGATTATACCGGTGGTCAAAGTTCAGTGGGATCGTCGGGGTGTCGAGGAGGCCACGTGGGAGACGGAGTGGCATATGGTACAGCACTACCCGGAACTATTCTCTGGTATGTGATTTATGTTTAGTTTCTTTTGGGGTAAGTGCATGCGATTTCGAGGACAAAATCTTATAAGTAGGGGAGTAATGTGATGTCCCCGAAATGATTAATTGCAATTAAGGCATTAATTATGTTTATATGATTAATTATGTGGATAATTGATTTACGTGTTGAAATTAATTATCACGATGAAATGCTTAGTCACATGATAGGCATGACCCGGGGGTTACGTTTCAAGGTACATGTTATGCATGATAGAAAATGGGGTGTTAACATGATTTAGTTGTGTTGATTGTTAATTATGAGGAAAGTATGGATTTAATGGAGTTGGTTGCATTTTTTGTAAAATGCTTTTAAAATACTATGTTGGGGTATTTTATACATCATGTTAATTTTGGGTACAATTTAATTAACCCATATACCCCACTATACCCTCTTTCCCCTCACTTTACCCTTTCCCCTCTAAATCCCCAAATCACTCTCAAACCCTACACTTTCTCCCATTTTCGAAATTCACCAAGGAAGGAGAAGGAAAGCTCCACAAAACTTTTGTTTGTATGATCTTTGTTAAGATTTGTAGTCTTCAAGAGGTATGGAACCCTTCCTAAAGTTTTTATGATGTTTGGTGTTGAAATGGGTTAGTTTTTGATGATTTATGTGGGTTTGTTTTGGGTATATGTTTTATATGTTTGGGGTATGATTTTTGAAGTGTTTTATGTGGGTTATGATGTTGTTGTTGTTGTAGGAAAGTTTGGGTTCGAATGGTTTAAGATGGAGCTTGAAAAATGCTCAAAAATGGCGAAAAATCGAGCACCAGCAGGTGGCGGTCGATCGCCTGAAATGAGGCGATCGATCGCCGATGGCCAGTAGCCATTTCACGTAGCAGGCAATCGATCGCCTAAAATTAAGCGATCGATCGCCGCAAGGCAAAAGAGATCGATCGCCTCAGGCAGCGATCGATCGCCACTGTGTAAAACATGGAAAATGATGATTTTTGATGAATTTTTGGTATTTGGCTATTGTTTAGCTTCTAATATTGATTTGTATGGTTATGTAGAACCATCCCAAGTACCCACAACCTCAAGGAGATAAAGCTCTCCGATTTCTCCACTTTTGGGAATTAAGGTACGTAAGAGACGTACGGGCATCGGACGGTAAATCATACCCCTATACTATGATCATACTATGATTGCTTAAGTATTTACGATGTTATGACGATGATTATGATAAGTAAGTTTATGATGATGACGTGTATGATGAATAAAGATGACAAGATGTTTACGATGATGTTATGATAAGTAAGTTTATTACGATGATGTTTATATGATGTTTAATAATGATACAATGTTTACGAAAGGGTAAGATGCCCACGTGGTAAGACGCCATACGATGTTTATGATATGGTAAGATGCCATACGAAAGGGTAAGATGTCCATATGCATGAATGTGATCAGGGTCAACAAAAAGAAGTTAACGAATAACCAGCAAGTTTACTTAACTAAGATTTCGTACATCTACTGCTATATTTTGTTATGATGCTATAAGATGATGATGCTCATATGATGATGATGTTATAAGATTATGATATTTATAAGATGATGACGTTTTACAAGATGATGATGTCTATAAGATGCTATAATGTTTATGATAAATATTAACTATGTTATTAAGAATGGTTGAATGTCCGGTGGTTATTATGGGCAAGCGAGGAAGGTACTTGCCGCTCACATAACTAAGCGAGGGGTATCATCCGCTAAGCGAGGGGGTACATCCACTATCAAGGCGTAGCGAGGGGTATCATCCACTGAACAAAGAGATACATCCGCTATCAAGGCGTAGCGATGGGTATCATATGATATGTTATGTCGAGCGAGGGGGTCAATTGTGCCGCTGTCATAATAGAACCCGGACAGTCCCATTTTTATATAACATTGTTGGTTATGAGCATATATGCGAAGTATGATTTTAATCTTTCATGTCAAGAACTAATGATTATATGCATGGCTATGAAACAGGGACAACCAAAGAGGGTTAATGCGATTAACCAGGAAGTATACGTTACCAATTACTTTCATGCATTTGTTTATATGTCATTACCTTATGACGTTAAGTAATGATGTACATGCTCATGATAGGTTGTTCCTGTAGGTACACCTTTGGATTTGGAGGGCTATGGGCCGGGTTGAGGCAGTGAGCTTCGAGGAGCATTGTGAATTAGGATGCAGGAGTTCGTATAGTCTCTACTCTAGGAGTAGTGTGAATCTATAATGTTAACAATCATTATTGGGAATGTAATTAATTAGCTCTTGAAGTTTTATCTTGGCCTGTAATCCTATTAGCTCACGTAATAACCGGAACCATAAACTGTCTGTGATGCATGCTTGGCCCTGATTATGTCTTGATTATGATGTTAAGGTAGGAAGGCCCTACAAGGGACAATCTTTAAGAACAATACAATATTATTCTAAGGACATTAACTTATATATCAATTCATATTGCACAGATATTCGAATAAGATATAATAATGATTTGCCATTAATAGAATCATAATACATTGTATGTCATAAACAATCATCTAATTGTCTTAGGGCATATCCCAACAAATCTCCCACTTGCACTAAGACCAATCAGACATATACTTAATGCCTAGAGAACTAGTATGCCGATCATGCTTCTGCTGTGACAGTGGCTTCGTCAATGGGTCAGATACATTATCATCTGTTGGTACTTTGCATATTTTAACATCTCCTCTTTCAACGATTTCTCGAATGAAATGAAAGCGCCGAAGTATGTGCTTGGATCTTTGGTGAGATCTAGGTTCCTTATCCAATGTGATGGCTCCATTGTTGTCACAATAGAGTTCTATGGGATCTAGTATGCTAGGCATCACCCCAAGTTCAGAAATGAACTTCTTGATCCAAACAACTTCCTTTGCTGCATTTGAGGCAGCAATATACTCAGCTTCAGTTGTAGAATCGGCTACTGTCTCTTGCTTTGAACTCTTCCAGCTTACAGCACCTCCATTTAGGCAAAACACATATCCTGATTGCGATCGAAAATCATCTTTGTCGGTTTGGAAACTTGCATCAGTGTAAACTATTACATTCAGTTCTTCCTCACCTCCATAAATCAAGAATGTATCCTTAGTTCTTCTCAAGTACTTCAGGATATTCTTGACTGCAATCCAGTGACATTCACCTGGATCAACTTGATATCTGCTCGTCATGCTCAAAGCATACGAGACATCGGGACGAGTACATATCATGGCATACATGATAGATCCAATAGCTGACGCATATGGAATCTTACTCATGCGTTGTCTCTCATCTGGTGTTGAAGGACACTGATCCTTAGAGAAATGTATTCCATGCGTCATAGGCACGAACCCTTTCTTAGATTCTTGCATGCTAAACGGTTTTAGCACTTTGTCTATGTATGTACTTTGACTTAGGCCAAGTAATCTTCTCGATCTATCTCTATAGATCTTGATTCCTAATACATAGGTGGCTTCACCCAAGTCTTTCATAGAAAAGCACTTCCCTAGCCAAATCTTTACAGATTGTAAGGCAGGGATATCATTCTCAATTAGAAGTATGTCATCTACATACAATATTAGGAACATAATAATGCTCCCACTGACCTTCTTGTAGACACAAGGTTCATCTACGTTTTTGATGAAACCAAACTCTTTGACTGCATCATCAAAACGAAGATTCCAACTCCGAGAAGCTTGCTTTAATCCATAAATGGATCGTTGTAGCTTGCATATCTTTCCAGCATCCTTTGGATCGACAAAACCCTCGGGATGTGTCATGTACACATCCTCAAACAGATTTCCATTAAGGAAAGCTGTTTTGACATCCATCTGCCAGATTTCATAATCATGAAATGCAGCTATTGCAAGTAAGATCCTAATGGATTTAACCATGGCAACTGGTGAAAAAGTTTCATCATAGTCAATACCATGAATTTGTTTGAAACATTTTGCTACCAGTCGACCTTTAAAGGTTTGTACATTATCATCCATGTCGGTCTTCTTCTTGAAAATCCATTTGCACCCTATGGGTCTCACCCCTTCAGGTGGGTCAACCAAAGTCCATATTTGGTTTGCATACATGGATTCCATCTCAGATTTCATGGCCTCTTGCCACTTCTCAAAATCAGTGCCCATTATAGCTTCTTGATAAGATGACGGCTCATCCTCATCAATAAGTACTAAGTCACCTTGTTGAGTCACAAGAAATCCATATCTCTGTGGCTCCCGGTGTTCTCTTACAGACCTACGCTGGGCTTTTGTCTCTTGAGCAGGCACTTCATCCACAACAACTTGTGGTGATTGCTCTGTTTCCATCTCAATATCTTGTTCAGTGTTTTCTTGTGGTTGAACTTCACTAAGTTCTATATGTCTCCCACTGGTTTTTCTAGAAATAAATTCTCTTTCAAGAAAGACACCAGTCCGAGCAACAACAACTTTGTTCTCGGTGGGATAATAGAAATAGTATCCTTTCGTTTCCTTAGGATACCCCACAAATAAACACTTATCAGATTTGGGTCCAAGTTTGTTAGAGGCGTGACGTCTCACGAAAGCCTCACATCCCCAAATCTTCATAAAAGACATACTAGGACGTTTCCTAGTCCATATCTCATATGGTGTCTTTTCCACTGATTTAGATGGAACACGGTTCAGTATGAATATTGTTGTTTCTAAAGCATGTCCCCAAAAGGATATCGGAAGATCTGCATGACTCATCATTGATCAAACCATGTCCAACAAGGTTCGATTCCTTCTTTCGGATACACCATTCCATTGTGGAGTATACGGAGGAGTGAGTTGTGGGACTATCCCACACTCCTTTAGATAGTCATGAAATTCTTGGCTTAGGTATTCACCTCCTCGATCTGATCGGAGGATTTTGATACTTTTACCAAGTTGGTTTTGTACTTCATTCTTGAAATCTTTGAACTTTTCAAAGGTTTCATGTTTATGTTTCATAAGATACACATACCCATATCTACTGAAGTCATCAGTAAATGTAACGAAGTATTGAAAACCACCTCTAGCATGTGTGCTTATTGGTCCACATACATCACTATGTATGAGACTCAATAAATCATTTGTCCTTTCAACATGTCCCTTGAAAGGAGCTTTAGTCATCTTGCCCATTAAACAAGATTCACATGTTTCATATGATTCAAAATCAAATGAATCCAATACTCCATCCTTATGAACAATACAATATTATTCTAAGGACATTAACTTATATATCAATTCATATTGCACAGATATTCGAATAAAATATAATAATGATTTGCCATTAATAAAATCATAATACATTGTATGTCATAAACAATCATCTAATGACTTGTCTTAGGGCATATCCCAACACTTAACACCATCAGCGTAGCCTAAGAAGATACACTTTCTGTATTTAGAATCCAACTTTGATCTTTCTTGTTCGTTGTATAGAACGTACACCGGACTTCCAAATGTATGTAGTCGAGAATAATCCACCGGCTTTCCAGTCAACACCTCCATCGGAGTCTTCAGATCAATCGTCACTGATGGACAGATATTGATAATATAACTGACGGTTTTGACTGCTTCTGCCCAAAATGACTTGGCTAGACCAGCAGTCTTCAGCATGGCTCTTGTTCTGTCCAACAAGGTTCTGTTCATCCTCTCTGCCACTCCATTTTGTTGAGGATTTGTTTATTCTCCTCCATTGTCAGTCCTCAAACAGTTGATCTTCTTTTCAGAGTCAAGTTCAACCTGCTCTTTGAACACCTTGAAGATTGAAAAAAACATCTGATTTCTTCTTGATTGGGTAAACCCAGCATCTTATAGAGAAATCATCAATGAACGAGACAAAGTATCTCGCTCCTAGAGATACAACCGGTGTTTGCCAAACATCAGAATGAATCAGCTCCAATATACCGTTGCTTTTGACAGTAGATGTGCCAAACTTTAGCCTATGTTGTTTACTGGTAACACAATGCTCACAAAATGGTAGACACACTTTTGTAAACCCCGGCAGCAGCTTCCGTTCCGAGAGAACCTTCAACCCTCGTTCTGACATATGTCCGAGCTTCCTATGCCATAACACTGTTGATTCTTCTCCTGAACTAGTCGATGCAACAACTAGCTCTGCCTCTTTGTGTGTTTCTCCCAGAAGTACATACATATTCTTGTAAGACTTTTTTCGCCATCAATACCACAAGCGCGCCTTTCACAACCTTCACGATCCCATTTTCAATACGGGTCTTGCACACGATATCATCCAATTGTCCCAAAGACAAAAGATTCTTGTCAGACCCTTCACATGTCGTACATTTTGTATGGTGTGAATAGTACCATCAAACATTTCAATTTTGATGGTTCCCACCCCAGCGATTTCCAAGGCATGATCATTTCCCATGAATACAGATCCTCCTGACACTGGTTCATACTGGTCGAACCATTCTCTCCGAGACGTCATGTGCCACGTTGCTCCTGAATCCATTATCCATGTGTCATAAAATATTTGTCTGCCTTCCGCAACGTTGCTGCTTCGCTGAATAGTATTTCTCCACCCTCAGAGGTACTGGCAACATTTCATTGAGAATCTTTTTCAGTACTCTTCTTACTTGTACAATCTTTCTTGAAGGGCCCTTTACCACCACATTTATAACAGTAAAAATTATTATTCTTACTTATGGATTCGGATCTACCATACTTGTGGCTCCCACTGGAGTCACGCTTCGTCGATCTTCCTCTCATCGTCGTCAAAGCCTCTGCATGCTCCGAACTTGCCAACATGTCTTCCTTGTTCTTGTGCCTACTTTCTTCTTCAAGAACCGCGGCTGCAACATTATTGAAGACTAATATATCATTAGTGATATTGTTGGTGAGATTGATGATTAGTTAATCGTATGAATCCGGTAGACTTTGAAGTAGATGCTCCGCACGTTCAACTTCCTCTATTTTATACCCCAAAGTAGTGAGCTGGGCAAATAGAGTATTCAAAGTATTGATATGGTCAGTCACCGATGAAGATTCTGACATCCGAAGAGTATAAAGCATTCTCTTTAAGAAAATCTTGTTGTGTAGTGACTTGGCCTCGTACAATTTTACTAGAGTATCTCCAATATCTTTTGCATTTTTCTTTTCAGCGATACTTGATAATACTCCATCTGCTAGAGCCAAATGTAAATTGGAAATAGCATTACCATTCATCTCATTCCACGTTTCATCATCTGTGATATCCGCCGGTTTATCTCCAATAGCCGCCAAGCATTTATCATTTCGTAAAACTGCTTGCATCTTCATAGCATGAAATTACTTACACTGAACTTTTCAATCTCGAACCGTGCCGCCATTCTGACAACAATAAAATTGCCTAAAATAAGATCTCAATAAAAAAATTTCTGATGTGGAAGATCAGCCAAAGCTGCAACCACAGAGCATACTCAGAATTTTACAAGATTTTAAAACAATGCTCTGATACCACTTGTTGGCCCCAGGTGCGGTAAAATGAGATAGAAAATAGCGAAAATGAAGAATAAAATAGCACCAGAATTTACATGGAAAACCCCTAAAAATTATTAGGGTAAAAACTACGGGCAAGATGAAAAGATTCCATTATAATATTTTGTGGGTTACAACCTCTCGCTATCTTTCAAAGAGAACAACACTCTCAATATAGGAGAAAAAACTATATCACAAATATTATAGAATACAAACTCAAATATAGAGATATGAGATAAAACTGTGAAAATGGGATGAATTTAAATGAAACTGAAGAGTTGTATTTATAGGATGAAAGTGTGCAATAAATACACAACTCTCAACGTCCGCAGCTCAAATACAACCAATGCATATTTAATATACACGGTCAAATTATTGCCGAGACAGCCAATCATATTTAATTGATGGCGAATTATTCACAAATATTGTTTGAGATGAAAACTATAGAAATCTAGACGAGAGAAGGCCGAAAGAGTCAGTGATCTGACACTCGCTATTTCAAAATGTTCGAGTGCACCCCAACTAATTTTATTAATCAAATCTAATTTTATTTAATAGAATAAAATTATGGGTATTCGCAATATCTTAAAGTCTTCGAAAACTAGTTTATAAATTTTCTAAAAAAATTATGTGCATAAGTAGGTATCAAATGCCTTGAACTTTAGGTATTTTTTGGGTTATTGGCATCGGATCCCTATGTGGTTTTCCAATAGGAAAATTACATCTATATGATTTGAAAATAGACAGTTTATCCCCTGTGGTTTGTGAAAACAGGTAGTTTACCATACTGTAGTTTGTGAATAGGTGCAAAACACCCCCGTATATATTATGTTTTGCAAATCACAGGGGGTAAAGTGCTTATTTTGAAAATCATAGTGTGGTAAACTACATATTACAAACCACATGGGGTAAATGACATATTTGAAATACCACAGGGGATAAAATGTCTATTTACGAATAATTTGAGGTAAAATATCTTTTATCAACATCAGAGAGGGATATATTATCACTAGCTCTTTTTTCTTTTTCTTTTTTGCTAGAACGATCTAATTATATGTGAATTACTTATAATGTTCTCTATATTTGTTATAATTTTAAATCTTTGAGAAATATTGTAGTAAATATACAACCGACACTTCTTGAGTGTTTGCAAATACTTTTACAAACTGCTTATCAACTTTTCAGATAAAAAAACACATTTTTAGTATTTTATTTCATTGCTTCTCTAAAAATAAGCAGAAAAAAGGCCGAGGAGCAGGTCATGACATGTTTTTACTGCTTTAAGTTGTTTGGTGGCAATTTTGTAATTAATTAAAGTTTATTAAACTGCTTATTTATTTTAATAGCAAACACTCAATGTTTTTGCTTAAATATAACTTTTTCAACTTTAAACAAAAGCAACATAGAAGTGCTTTGAATAAGCAATTGCAAACACACAATTCGATTATTTCTACTTTTTTATTATGAATTTGAGTTAAGTAAATCTAAAATATTGAAATTGAAATGTGAATTGTTAGTTTAATTGATAAAGTTTCAGTTGGTAACTGTAAAAATAATAATAATTTATTTTGCTTACCCAAGACAATGAAAATATGAAAGATTTTGATTTTTTTGCACGATAAAGATGATAAATCAGCATGTAATCATAATGGTCCATAACTATACTTCAAAATATATTTTGTCCACCCGATTAAAATTTTCTGGTTCCGCCCTCGATTGTATCAACATTGACGCCTTGTCCGCAATGTCGAGGGATATGCTTAATTATACGATCGATCAATCCCATCTAAAACATCAAAATCATGTAATTTTCATGTAATTATTGTTGGGTTTCCGTACACCGGTGCCAGATCCAAACGCAGTGAAAAATAAACATAAACAGATCTGACCCGAGGACGGATTGATCGCGCCTGATTCATATATAAACATGGAAATATCAAAATAAATGCATGAAAGGAGAATTACCGATAACAGCGAAATCAATCTGATGTCGGTGGCCCTCGAGTCCAATCAACCTGACCAGATCTACAAGCCAACACCAGTGATAGTTTGGCGTTAGCGTTTCTATGAGATAGTGTATTTGGAATGAATGGAGTCTTAGTTTCTCATAAACTAGAATGACTTATTTATAGGGTCATTGGGTCACTAATGGGCTTTGGGTGCATAAAGCCCAACAGGCCAACATTTGGCTTATAGGGCACATATGCAAACAATCTCCTACTTGCCCAAAAGCCAACACATGAGCACTAAACTCATAATCCAAGTAGGTCAATCCAATTGAATTACTTGATGTACAACTGACGTACATAATTATGAGTTAAATATATCATACTTTTTAATTTTACAACTTTCTATAGATGGAACCTTACCAAACATAGAAACTCCACTAAAGTGATGAACTTTCAAAAATTAAACTCATCTCTTGAATATCAATCACACAATCTTGAGCATTTAACATTTAAGTCTCAATTCTCATCTATAGATCGGCGGCCGGTTGATTGTGAGCCAGCGCGGCTCAAGTGTATCATAGCAGTATGATCACAACTTTTGTGATTTTAGAAGTCAAACAACTTCTTTGGACTTACCCTGAATGCCCCATTGCCAGTTAAACTCCTTTAAAAGAGAATTGCTGAAATATAATTCCAGCAACAAGGGCATTGGTTGATCGAGACCCATTATGATTTCAATAACTATGTATTTGTTTCACGTTATATGATTCATTGTGTGCGTATATGAGAAACTCTTTTTTCACAAGCACTACCCACTCTGGCCAGAGATTTCTTGAATCATATACAGAAAAACACATAGGACATCCTGGTTCATCAAGACTAGTGTGAATCCCCAACGACAATCATAGGCCTCTGACAGCATCACTGAATACCCAAAATAATGACTTTATGACCCGCACGTGGCCAGTCATTAAATCAAAGTACACGGCTATCGATCAATACCTCAATGACGCCTCGGGTCATGAGGAATAATGGTGCACAACTATGACTAGGAATTCTATACTCGACAAATGGTAACCACTTATAGAATTCCGAGTAGGGTCGTTTAGTGAACTCATTCCTAATGAGCACATATTCATGTGTGCTGACTTCTCCAACGTCGATGAAACGCAGTGCACTACGCTAGTCACATCATGAATACCAGTCTCTAACGAGCATATATCAATATCCCATTCTTGAAGGCCCATCGACCAGGAACATTTAGAAATCGCAGTCGAGAATATATATCATGGTCACCATCATAGGCGTAACCACATTCTAAGGACTATATCAATCTCAAGGACTTCATCAATGCATCAAGATGCATGGGTAAACAAATAAAGAAGTGTCATATATATATTTATATTCAAACAAAGATTTGTCATAATATGATTACAAGTACAATCAATCAACTATTGATTTAATTAATCATGTATGACAACAATATCTTTCACTTTCCCAAAGCCAACTACTCATGTGTCTTAAGATCATCTTCCCAAGATGTCTGACAGACACCAATCGTTGTAAAGGCTTTGTCAGTGGATTCACTATATTTTTCTGTTGAAGCGATTCTCTCGATAATAATGTCGTGTCTACCATCTCTCTCATTAGATAGTATTTTCTCAATATATGTTTGGATACTGATGAGATCTTGGCTATTCATAATAGCTCAAATGTTGTCACAGTACAAAGGACTGTGTCAACCGCACTAGAAATTACACCCAACTCTTGGATAAAATTTCATATCCAAACTGCCTCTTTGCAGCATCGTATGCTGCAATGTATTCAGCTTCAGTGGTGGAATCCAATGTGGTGTCTTGCTTGGAACGTTTCCAAGAGACATCACCATCATTGAGCTTAAATACAAATCCGAACATCGATATGGTATCATCTACATCCGATTGAAAAACCAGCATCAGCTTAGCCTTTCAACTTTTATTTCTCCACTTATAGATCCAAAAACCATGAACATATCATAAGTTCTTCATAAGAACTTGAGGATTATTTTCACAGTTTTCCAGTGACCTTCACCGGATCTGTCTGATGTCTGCCCAATACTCTAAGAACATACATCAGGCCAAGTACATAACATAGCATACATTACGCTATTAAAAAATTGAAACATAAGGTACCAATGTCATCTTTTCACTCTCCTCATCAATCATAAGACCCATTGACTCGAGAGATGAATACTATGACATATTATGAAGTAACTCCTTTTTCGACTATTCTATACTAAACCCTTTTAGCACAGTATTTATGTACGTAGATTTAGAGATCTCAAGCATCCTTTAGATCTATCCCTATAGATCCTTACGCCAAGCACGTATGACGCTTCTCCCAAATCTTTCATGGAGAAATTAGTAGATAATCATGCTTTAATTGATTAATCCAACATCATTCACAATGAGCATGATATAATCGACTTAAAGCAAAACAAATATAACCATGCTCCCATCTAACCCTTTTGCACACAATGGCACTTCCAGATTTTTAACAAAACCAAACAATTTGATGATGTTATCAAAACGGAAGTTCAAACTTTGGGATGCCTTCTTAGGCCCGTAAATGGACCTCTGGAGTATGCAAACCTTTTGCTCACTCCCAATGGTTGTGTGGCCCTATGGATGCCTTGTATAAAAGTCTTCACATCCATCTGTTATATCTCATAGTCATAATATGAAGATATAGCTAATAAAATTCGAATAGACTTTAGCATCATAACCGATGAAAATTTTCTCACAAACAACTCTTTGCCTATGAGAATAACCGTTTCTCACCAGTCAAGCTTTGAAGGTCACTACCTTCCCATCCACTCCAAGCTTTCACTTGTAGATCCATTTGCAGCCAATGAGAACAATTCCCAAAGAGGATCTACTAAGGTCCATACCTTATTAGAGTACATGGAGCCTATTTCAAATTTCATAGCATCTCGCCAATATCCCCAAAACGATGTCCAACATCGTCTCCTTGAAAGTCCTAGGATCACATCCATGGTCAAAACCATTTTGACTACTTTCTAGGAGTAAATTCAATTTATCAGTAGTTCTTGAAACATTTTCAAATCTCCTTGGTGTGTGTAAATCAAAGGTTGCGATTGACTCAATTAATTTCACCGTTTTCACTTTTCTAGTGGTTTGAGGTTCTTGAACCCTTTCAAGTTATATTATTTTGTCATCCTTTCTAATAGAAACATTTTCTCTAGAAAGATTGCACTTGCGAAACAAACACTTTACCTACAATTGATAATATAAATTTCCACAAAATAACATAAAATGGATCAACTATCCAACTCATCTCACACTGGCTGCTTCACATAAGCAGAACAATCTCAAATAAAAATTTGGATTATTTTTCATTCCATATCGTATATGGAGTTTTGGTCACTGCATTGGTATGAATTATGTTCAACAAATATGTAACTTTAGAGAGTTACTCAGAGAGAATCACATTCTCTTTAATATAACTAAACATCCTCTTGCACTAACATTTAGTGCTCCACATACGTCCATATGAATTAAATTCAATGGACATTCAACACATGCTAAAGATATGCGTGATTTAAGTTAATTCCTTTTATATTCTTTTAACATAATCTTATTAATCGTTCATAAGTTCCTCAGATTCAATAAAACACGCATCCTTAAAAATACTGCAAATCATATTTGCAAATTTAAAAGAATATCATTCTCTATCAAAATAGGAACAGTGTTCATGATTAAATCTGAACAAATAAATAATTGCTCAAACCAGTTCCTAACCAGTTCAAGATTTTATATTAAATAAATGTTTCAAACAGCCTTTGCAACAACTCTTGCTACAATGCTTAGCCTCAGGTATGTGTCACCTTCCTAGGGCTCTCTACTTCTTCTAATAACATGCAACTCTTTGCAAAGATGCGAGCACAACTGACATCATATATCAAAGAAGTAGAACCAATAGAAACATTTAATTTTAATATCAAACATACCTTTTCTAGAACGCTTCTAGTCTAGGTATTCCTCACAATTTTGCGCCATTGACCAGCAGTGAAAACATAGATGCCTCTCCTTTCTTAGTTGCTACTATATCCTTTTTCGTCTTTTGAGGTTGGGAACCATTTCCCTTCCTCTTTTTATCCTTGAACTCTTCCTACCATTGGTAGAAGATTCGACAAGAAGAACACGCTTCTCCTTTTGAATCAAAGACTCATTAGTTTCCAACATTTTGACTATAGGATCAAATCTACAGTCAGTTAATGAGGTTTTGTCACATTCAGATTTTCTAATTGATCAACAAGAGATATTTTTCTTACATCATGCTCAAAGACCGTAGCCCCGTCTTGCATGTGAAATGAAAATAGCTCTTTTGAAGTCGCGAGTCTCAGTAATCGCGTCTGTTCACCAAACAACATTTGTAGGTGTTGGAAAATATCAGCAGTGTGAGCGAGCTTCTCATATTTGTGTTGAAACTCATTGGTGACATTGATGCTATCATATAGCACCTAGCCGAGTGATCATCGTCCCACCACTTCTCAAGTGTGTCGATCTCCTCATGAGACGAACCGGGAGACACTTCAACAGGAGGCTCCCACCAAGGGTATATAGCAACCTTTTAGAAGCAAGCACTATTTTAAAATTAATTGACAATCAGAATAATTTGGTGGTTAATTTGTTTATATCGAGACTTGATGTAATCGGATTCATGGCAATCACAATACTGAGAATAAACAGAAATATAAGCAAATCGTTTGATTGTTAATTAATTCAAAAACTATGGATTTTAGTTATTGAATGCTCCCACTAAATGTTTTGAATTCATCACCCTCATGACAAATGAACGGAAAATCATATTTTCATAGTGGGCTTGGAGTCCAACTAGCTCATGAAAACCCCCGGTGTGGGCCCACCGACTTCATGATTCTAAAGGTATATCACAATTGCATCATATACAACCCCCAAGATATTTGTCTAGCGATTGGCATAACCCTACGTGGGCAGGACTTATGCCTTCTCACGTCAAACTAACCCATCCCACGGATGGAAATGTCATGCCCATAAGACCCCACGTCTGTGAGTAATCTAGAAGGTTAACATAACCGCACCCTTAATTAAGTGGCAGTTAAACACACAACTTTCCCATGTCAGATGCCTCCCACGTGGGTGAGTAAGGCAATATGACACAAGTATCGTCTCATGGCTTAACTATTGATGGAAGACAGGAAGCAACAAACCCTTTTGAGCCCCCCTTATCAGTTTGAAATTAAAAGTTTTGAATCATATTCAAAAGAGGGATTTAATAATTATCTCATCAAATGCTCGTTTGTTTGTTTGCCAGATTCATACAATTATGCTTTATTCATGCATCATATGTACTAATAAAACATACAAACAAACATTTATCATAATAAAAATAAATATGGACGATTACGACCTTTTCCTAATTGATCCACTGAGCCATACGTGGATCACAAGTCTGTCTAAGGTGATGCAGGTATGCAATGCAATCCTATTATATTTTTGCTTCCATTATACATATCTTGACTATTGGTGCTCCAAATTCAATCTCGATCTTCCACTAATTCTAATAATTTACATTTAAATCGTGCAAACAAGAGAATAGGGATATATTCCGGGGTGGGATACATCAGAAAATAGAAGGAGCAGGCTCGCAGGCCCGATAATCAAAAAACACAATTGTAATGAAACAATAAAAACCTAAGCATTCACCTAAACACATTGGTCAATGCCCATAATCATCCATCATACAATCACATCATATGTAATTAAACATTAAACTAAACAATTACATCATATGTAATTGTACTAATCACATCACATGCAATTAGAGCACAATAATTAATTTATTCTATCGTTTCCCACTAATCGCATCATTAATTGAAAATAAAATTAACAAATTAAATAAAATCATTTTATTTAATTTCTAATTAATTAAATTTCAGTCAATTGGTAAAATCTCTATTTTACCTTTTAATCATAATGATAATCGAAAATAAAATTAACAATTAAATGAAACACTTTCATTTAATTTTCAGAACATGCCAACCATTGGCTCATTGGCTTGAAGGGCATTGCTAACAATCTCCCACTTGCCCAAAAGCCAACACAAAACTACAAACTCATAATCCAAGTAACTCAATCCAATTGAACAACTTGATGTACTACCAATGTACATAATTATGAGACATAAATATATCAAACGTTTAAATTTTAGAAGTTTTTATAGATGAAACATTTTCAAATATAGAAATTCCACTAACGTGAGGAGCTTTCAAAAAATTAAATTCATCTCTTCTAAATCACTCAATTTGAGAACTTAACATTTAAGTCTCAATTCTCACCAATAGATCGGCGGTCGGTTGATTGTGACCCTGCGAGGCTCAAGTGTATCATTGCAGTAGGATCACAACCTTTGTGATTTTAGAAGTCAAACGACTTTTTTGGGCTTACCCTGATGCCCCATTGCCAATTAAACTTCTTTAATAGACAATGGCTGAAATATAATTCCAGAAACAACCTACCGATCGTGGGTAGCGCCTAGCATCTGCGCTCCACGAAGACCTAGATACAAATGACTAGCAACGTACGAGAACTTGTCAACCATAGTTAGCGTGCAGTACATTCCTTTCACTCAATTTGTCCCGATTGAATCAAGGGTATTGGTTGATCGAGACCCTTTAGATTTCAAAAACTATGTTTTGTTTCATGTTATATGATTCATTGGTGCGCATATGAAAAACTCCTTTTTCACAAGCACTACCCACTCTGGCCAGAGATTCCTCGAATCATATATAGAAAAACACATAGGACATCCTGGTTCATCACACCAGTGGTGAATCTCCAACGACAATCATGGCCTCTGACAGCATCACAGAATACCCTAAATAACAACTTTATGACCCGCATGTGATCAGTCATTAAATCAAAGTACACAGCTATCTGTCAAGACCTCAATGACGCCTCGGGTCATGAGGAGTAATGGTGCACAACTATGACTAGAAATTCTATACTCGACAAGTCGTAACCACTTATAGAATTGCGAGTAGGGTCGTTCAGTGAACTCATTCCTAATGAGCACCTATTCATGTGTGCTGACTTCTCCGCCGATGAAACGCGGCGCACTACACTAGACACATCATGAATACCTGTAAGGACCCTAAACCTTAACAGTGAATTCGAGGTATAAATAGGGCTAAATATGTATTAAAGACATCTTAGGGTTCTGGTTTGATGTGAGCACAATTAGGTTACAGGTCAAAATAAAACTTCATCAATTAATCAGTTACATTCTCGATCATGAATGTTTAAGTGATAGCATTAGACTACTTCTCGAGTAGAGACTATCCAAGATTCCTGTACTCTATCTTCATTTATACTTTCGACAGCTCACAGTTCAACCGACCCTCAGCCCCCTTGATTCACAATGTACCTACAGGAACAACTCACCATGAGCATATATATATACATCATCACTTAACACAATAACTTAATAAAGTAATTAAGCGTATGAAACGATTAATTGATATGCTCCACGATTACCACATTAGTACATTTCATTGTCGTTCCTGTTTCACAAGCTTATGCACAAAATCATTAGTTCAAGATATAATGATCGATAACGCGTTTCCAATTATAATCACAATAATTCAATTTAACCACTTGAATTGTGACTGTTCCGGTCCCAATACAACAGCGGAATTTTAGGACCCCTCGCTTCGACATATATCGGCATCATATGATATCCCTCGCTTCGACAATGACAGCGGCATGTTACCTCGCTTAGACATGACAGCGGCAAATATCATACTACCATCGCTTCATATGACAGCGGCAAGTACCTCCCTCGCTCGGAGATAAAGGCTACCGGAACATTCATCAATTCCCATCACATTAATCAATCACAATAGTTGATTCCATTATCACAGTAATTCACAATCATTTCACATATATCATCACGTGTAAGGATTCACTATCCACAATGTACATAATTAAATGTATGGCACGTTTTACCGTCCGATGCTCGTACGTCTCACTACGTACCTTGGTTCCAAAAGTGGAGATATCGTGGACTTTATCTCCTAGGCTGTGTGGCTACCTGGGATGGTTCTACATAATCACATGAATCCATATTAGAAACCAATAAAGGAACCATTATCAAAAACATCACCATTTAGAACAAAATCTCAAAAATCCAAAATTTAAGCCTTGCGATCGATCGGCCCCAAGCCCCGATCGATCGCCAAGTTGAGAAAAAATAAGCATTTGGATACTGCCTCCACCGATCGATCGGGCCATTTTACCGATCGATCGAGACATCACACCGATCGATCGGTAAAAACGCCGATCGATCGGTAAGCTATTTTTACGCCTGGCTTAGGTACTGTCTTGCTCGATCGATCGGACCAAATTTCCGATCGATCGAGAAACCCTGTTTCAGCGAGAAACATCCAAGTATGAGCTTCTACCACACCTATACTCAAGTACAACCAAAAGCAACCACTAAGCTCAACATATAACCACAAAACAACATGAAAATACATCTCCCATCATGAACAACAAGATGAACCAAGATCCACTCATTTAACCTCAAAAACAAGCTATAAATCAACCAAGACTCAACAAGACTCTACCATAAAGGAAGCTTACCACTTGAGCTTCAAGTTTTTGACAAGAAAACACAAAAACTCCTCCTTTTCAAATCTCCCTCCTCTCCTCTTGGTTTAGAAACGAAAATGGGAGTTCAAGGAGTGAATGGATGAGGTTTAGAGACAAAATCTGAGAGGGATGGGGTGATGGGATGTAAAGTATGCAAGTTGCCCTCCTTTGCCATGCTATGAATTTTAATTCTCTTTAATGTGAAACAAATTACAAGCATGATATATAAAATACCTCCACATGATATTTTAAAAGCATTTTACTACAATGCACCAAAATCACCATTTAAAATCATGCTTTATCAAAATACACAACCCATAACAATTAAACCATTATAACACCCAAATTCCCCACATGAATAATATGCACTCCGAAATGCTTTACCGAGTCACTCTTAACATGTGACTAAGCATTTTACCAAGATAATTTACGCCAACACAGAATTAATTATCACCATTAATCACATAAACATGTCCAAATTGCATATAATTATTTCGGGGATATCACAATACTCCCCTACTTTTAAGATTTCGCCCTCGAAATCACATGCACTTACCCAACCAAAACTAAACATAATCACATACCATAGAATAGTTCTGGGTAGTGCTGCACCATATGCCGTTCCGTCTCCCACGTGGCCTCTTCGACACCCCGACGATCCCACTGAACCTTGACCATCGGTATGACCTTGCTTCGAAGTCTGCGATCCTCTCGATCCAGAATTCTGACTGGCCGTTCAACATAGGATACATCTGAACTCAACTGAACCTCAGAAGGCTGCAACACATGAGACGGGTCCGGCTCATACTTCCTTAACATAGAAACATGGAAGACATCATGTATACCGGATAATGACGGTGGTAGGGCTAGACGGTAAGCCAAAGTACCTATGCGCTGCAATATCTCGTATGGCCCAACATACCTCGGAGACAACTTCCCCCGCATACCGAAACGAACTACACCTCTGAAAGGTGAGATTTTTAGAAAGACCTTGTCTCCTACTTGGAATTCCAATGGTCGCCGTCGTTTATTAGCATAGGCCGCTTGCCTATCTTGAGCCGCTTTCATTTTCTGACGGATCACTTTGATTTTCTCTTCCATTTCACGAATCAATTCCGGTCCTCCGACCATCTTACTAGTCAAATCTTCCCATTATCACCAGTGACCTACAACGTCGACCGTAAAGGGCCTCAAATGGAGCCATCTGTATGCTCGCCTGATAACTGTTGTTGTAAGAGAATTCTACAAGTGGCACTGAATCTTGCCACGGAGTATCGAACTCCAATACACATGCCCTCAATATGTCCTCAAGCGTCTGTATGGTACGCTCTGTCTGACCATCTGTCTGAGGGTGGTAAGCTGTACTCAGTCTCACCTCTGTACCCAAAGCTGATTGAAGACCCTCCCAAAAGTGCGATGTGAATCGCGGGTCTCTATCGGATACAATCGAGACTGGAATGCCATACAATCTTACTACGTCCCGAACATATAATTGAGCCATCTTTAAGTATGTGAAAGTCATACTATATGGAATGAAGTGAGCCACTTTCGTCAGTCGATCTACAATCACCCAGATCGCATCAAATCCCGAGGCAGTCCTTGGCAAATGGGTCACGAAATCCATAGAGATGTGCTCCCACTTCCACTCTGGTATCTCTAAACTCTTCAACTCGCCTCCGGGCCTCTGCCTTTCTGCTTTCACTTGTTGGCAAATTAGGCACTTCTTAACGAATGACATAACGTCTCTCTTCATCTGTAAGGACCCCGTATACTTAACCCTTTATTAGTGTACTAATCATTAATGTGTAGCATAAGCTTTCAATAAAATTTTTCGGGAAACACAGATGATACCTTACCATTTAATGGCAACACAACATTTTCTTTAACATACAGTGTTATAAGCTCTCATCCTAACAACAATAGACTCATAGAGCTTGCCCATTACACCACTTTTTACTTGTGGACTTTTATAAAAATTTGGGCAGAGTCTCCCCATAAATAGAGCTATCCCGAAATAAAAGTACAGCACATAACATAATTCCCGGCCAGGGAAAACATAATACTCATCAGAATACAGTAATGTCAAGTAAATTCCCAGCCAGGGAAGACACCACACACATGACAACAAAAGTGGGTTTCAACACCCACAATACACTAATGACTCTCTTATCATTTAGCAATTCTACCTCTAATTGCATGCAACATGGAATGAAAGAGAGAGAAAGGCTCATGCCTTTACATACAACCCATATACAAGCATAATCTTGCTCACATGCGAGCATCATGAATATGTATATAACCCTCA
Source organism: Haberlea rhodopensis (assembly GCA_907163345.1). Classification (NCBI taxonomy): domain Eukaryota; kingdom Viridiplantae; phylum Streptophyta; class Magnoliopsida; order Lamiales; family Gesneriaceae; genus Haberlea; species Haberlea rhodopensis. Next base: position 22,213,416 of record CAJQUN010000004.1, on the reverse strand, counting down.
TGGGCGTATGAGTACTTTATACGATACCGTGCTTCATCGAGCCCTGGTACCACGATCCTGGGAGTACATCCAATCAACAGCTTGAGCTCATATCCAAAGCCATCGATGTACCTGTTCACCTGCCCCAACAGAGACAGCCCCCAACGGGGTGAGCATACCAATTCCACAATTTCATAATCATAATGACATAGTACATAATTTACGAAAATGTAAATATTGTGGAACATATATGATACTTCCTGGATGGTATCATCCTCATCATAGCGTACCCCTGTAATAACCCTGTTCTCAAAACAGATAAATCATCAAATCTTGAATATGCAGTTAATCATCATATTGGTTAACCCTAGCCAGTCTCAAATCAGTAACATTTCATAACATCTTACTTTATTTGGCAATGATTGGTAACATTTCATAACATCATTTCATAACATCGTTTCATAACATCGTTTCATAACATCTTTTCATAACATCTTTTCATAACATCTTACTTAATTTAGCAATAATTAGCAACATTTCATAACATCATTTCATAACATCTTTTCATAACATCTTTTCATAACATCTTACTTAATTTAGCAATAATTAGCAACATTTCATAACATCATTTCATAACATCGTTTCATAACATCTTTTCATAACATCTTACTTAATCTAGCAATTATCATAATTCTAGATATCATATTGAGATTTCCTTAACTTCCGATACTGGTTAATCACTTCTCTGATTAACTACGTCTCTGTTCCTATCATTACCCATAGGGAAATAAAATACAGATATCCTAGATATCTAATCAAATACCACATTCTCATTTCTTACTTCAAGGTAACGTCATACTATGGGTGTTTGCTCCGTAGCAACCACACCTCATCATTGGCTCGCTTCATAGCGGCACTGAGCATTCCACCATGTGAAACAGCATATCGTAACCAAGTCCAGATACCATCATAGTAAAACATATCATATATCTTAAATCATGCATCATACTTGTAAAACATCATTTAAACTATGCTCGTACGCTAAACGTACCTTAAATCCTCGAAGTCCGAACCAAACCTTGCTCGAGTTCCATGCCCCGAGGAACGATGTGCTAGAACGATAAATAATTCACAATTATTTACGAACATGTAACACATGCTCAAGCACATTCATAACCTTCAAAATATTGTCAACTCACGACAATAAATCATTTAAAAGACCCGGGGCAGGGTACATGCAGGGAGGGAAAACGAATGCGATAATATCGAAAATTGTTCAAGAACATCCTACAAAATTCGAACCCTAAACTCACAATTCGAACCCAACCAGCATCATAATACACCTAAGATGTGAATTAAACCATCAATGGCAAGAATCATCACCTTTGCCAAAAACCCCCAATAATTCGAAAATTAGACCCTACGAAATTGGGGAAATTCGAACCATAACATCTTAATTCGATCCCACTTAAGCATCATAATTCATTTAAGCATGAATAAATCGAATCCTAACAAGAATTATCATCCTCATGCCAACAATCCCCAAAATCGAACATAAATCCCCCACACATCATGAAATTCGAACCAACCTCCACAAATTCGAACTCAATCCTCAAAATTCGAACATAATAATTCACAATAGGTAGGGAAAATACATCATAAGCATGGAAAAGGGGTAAGGAACGTTACCCAACGAAATCGGAAGCAAAATCGGACGAAATCCGATGAACCCTAGAAATTGGGGATCGCCGCTCTTTCTCAAAATTCGACCTCAAATCGCGATGAAACTTTCAATTGCCGGAGGGGAAATGAGCGCCTGGACGAGACGAAGCCGTGGGTAGGTCGGACGCGCCGATCGGCGGCGGGACGGCGGCGGCCGAAGCGCTTTTGCGCGCGGGCAGGGGCTGGCAGCGGGAAATCGCGCGCGGGGGAGGAGAAGAAGATTTGGGGCTGAAAATGAAATAAATTCCAAAATTTTGGGTTTAAATGGTATTTATAGCAAAAATATCCCTGAAAAATTAATAGCCCCACAAATACATCATGATTCCTTAAAAATCATCTGTTTTCAAAACTTCTCTCTCTAACTCCAAAACCCCCTACCGGTGCTCACATAGCACCCGAGATTCCGAGACACATCAAAAACCCAACTCTTAGGTTTTACACCGTAATGTGAATACAATCTCAACCTCTGGATCCAACGATCCCAACTACCCAAATAAACGAGCCCAGAAGGCCCAATACCTCGATTAAACCCACATCGCCACGTAAAACCACTTTAGGGATTATTAATACTACGGGATTAACACCTATAATCCCTGGTCATCACAATATCCCCCACTAAAAGAATTTCGTCCTCGAAATTAGTACTGGTGTATCACGTAACACCCAGGCTACACAACAACATGAAGCCATAACCTCGATTCCTGACCATATCAGAATCGTATTAATAAACGCGAGGATACTTACTTCTCTTCAAACTCTGAAACAGAGCGACATACCAAAACCAACATATCACCTAAGAGGCAAAACGTACCTCGATGCGGGTCGTCCCAAAAGTCAGTCTCTCATGACTGCAAAACAACCAATACTTACGGCTGTAGACCGGACAGTCATCCTTAGTTCTAATACAACTAGTAAGAACGCATCCTGACTGACACCTCAACCGTGAGAATGTTGACCTCGTGTCAAACTCTGGGGTGGAATAAACTTCCAAATCCATCATAACGTCAAAGAGCGTCAGCACAGCTCAACGCTAATAATCCAAAGGCAGTTAGTCAACTGAAACTGTAAGGATACGAATCGTTCCTGATTCCATCGTAGATTTCATTCCTTGACATCTCTTATCATGACTCACGATGTCCAACATACATCGTTACGAGGGAAACACTAGTATTCCACGGTGTACACATAACAAACCTGGTTTCCACTTTCAAACCTCCTCTATCGAAGGAGCAGTCGCATCATTGCAGCTCAAATACATGGATTCTCAGATCGAATCAACGACGACTTGACGACTCTCTCGTTGGTACTTCACGTCATGAGCTGTCCCAGACAAGTCTCCCCAAGATTTAAACATAAACATATATACGTTCCAGTGAGGCATACTCAACCTCAACTTCAAATGACGTGGTGACTACCAGAGTTCACCACAATCCACTTCGTATCACCTTACGATTTGCCAAACTTGGTTCCAACGAGCAGTATAACGGCTCTAGCAAGCCCATCATGGTGCTGCACACACGCGGCAGACAACCTCAAACCTACCAATCAGATGGACGTTCCCACACGGCATACCATACCATGGGAAGAACAATCAATAGAGTAGTGGGTCTTTACCCAACATTCCTCCAATGCTGATATACCCTGGACACTTAAATGTCCCCATGTACTTAACATAACCTGATCCTACTCCCTTAGGACCCATCTTACATCCTCATGGGTGGTGTGATCATGTCTACCACATGTCATATCAATAGAAAGCGAGTAATTCCTCCACGATTACTCCTGAACATAAGCTGCGGTACAATCACATGTACAGTGTATCCACCCATTCCTCGAGCAACCCGCTCGGTATAAGGGTCACGTCAATCGGTGCCACACACACCACCTTGTGCCCGACACTGGCACCCAAGGCATACAACTGGAAGCGTATACTCAACGCATTGATCATCGTAACGATGATGCATGTCTAATAAGACATCTCCTACACCATCGTCGTCGTCATCCTGTGACGACACGTGCCAACTCATGGCATCTAAGACATTGTCAACTAGTGACGATACATGTACATCAGCGTATGTCATCCACTATCATGCTAGTAAAATAGGCATAATAAAACATGTATAACAACGCATGCCAGCTGTAATAATGCTAAATAGAATAGCAATATCTCATACCTCATCGCTAACAAGATAGCGGCATACCTATCTCCGTCGCTCAATAATAATACGTAATCAGCACCCATCGCTCGAAGGCGGCAAAATCCTGTGCTGAATATATAGCGGTACAGTCCATCGCTATAGAATCGACGGCATGATACCTCGTCATATAATAAGTGGCATGAAACCTCGCTATACACCTGAGTATGAATCATCGTCCACATAATAGCGGGAAGAGGCATCGTCATCAATACATCTGGCGGAAAGAACCATCGCCAATCAATATAGCGGAATGTGCCATCGCTATCATACATCTGGCGGAAAGAACCATCGCCCATCAATATAGCGGAATGAAGCATCGCTATCATACATCTGGCGGAAAGAACCATCGCCCATCAATATAGCGGAATGAAGCATCGCTATCATACATCTGGCGGAAAGAACCATCGCCAATCAATATAGCGGAATGAGGCATCGCTATCATACATCTGGCGGAAAGAACCATCGCCCATCAATATAGCGGAATGAAGCATCGCTATCATACATCTGGCGGAAAGAACCATCGCCAATCAATATAGCGGAATGAGGCATCACTATCATACATCTGGCGGAAAGAACCATCGCCAATCATCATAAAAGAATGAGTCATCGTAAATCCACATAATAATATCGTATGGCCTCTTACCATATGGGGCACCTTACCCCGTGGCACCTTACCACAATAATATCGCATGGCTACTTACCATGTGGGGCACCTTACCCCGTGGCACCTTACCACAATAACATCGCATGGCTACTTACCATGTGGGGCACCTTACCCCGTGGCACCTTACCACAATAACATCGCATGGCTACTTACCATGTGGGGCACCTTACCCCGTGGCACCTTACCACAATAACATCGCATGGCTACTTACCATGTGGGGCACCTTACCACAATAACATCGTATGCACATCATCATATAAACATCGTATGCACATCATCATATAAACATCGTATAAACATTATCATATAAACATCGTGTAATCATCATCATAAACATCATATCATATTTACTCATCGTAAACATCATTATAAACTTACTTATCATAATCATCATCATATAAACATCATATCGTCTTTACTTATCGTAAACATCATCATAAACTTACTTATCATAATCATCATCATATAAACATCATATCGTCCTTACTTATCGTAAACATCATCATAAACTTACTTATCATAATCATCATCATATAAACATCGTATAAGCCTCATCGTATAAACATCGTATAACATCAGCGTATACACATCATCATATAAACATCATCATTTCATCGTGAATACTCATGCAATAAAAGCATAGTTGTAGTATAAAGATGTGTGTTACCGTCCGATGCCCGTACGCGTCTTACGTACCTTCCTCGCTTGAACATTACATGAACAAACGCATTAGTATATTCAAAAATAATTGAGACCATACCGAAGTATTCCACTGTCGGTTGTCTACCCAGTCTGTCCTCAGACAATACATCATATCTTTCTTTTCCCTGATTTCCTTCCAAAATCAGATTCCTTGGCACGTAGCATATAGAGTGTTAGACATCGCTATTAATGCCATCATATCGTGTTCCACACGATTCCTGCAACCACAATGGTTAGCAATACCACTTTCATATCATATAAGCACATAAACAATTAGTCATGTCGTATAACATTAATGCCATCATGCATAAATATGTGCTATCAATAACTTCCTAGGCCCTTAACAGCCCCAATGAGCAACCACTGCTCTGATACCACTAATGTAAGGACCCCGTATACTTAACCCTTTATTAGTGTACTAATCATTAATGTGTGGCATAAGCTTTCAATAAAATTTTTCGGGAAACACAGATGATACCTTACCATTTAATGGCAACACAACATTTTCTTTAACATACAGTGTTATAAGCTCTCATCCTAACAACAATAGACTCATAGAGCTTGCCCATTACACCACTTTTTACTTGTGGACTTTTATAAAAATTTGGGCAGAGTCTCCCCATAAATAGAGCTATCCCGAAATAAAAGTACAGCACATAACATAATTCCCGGCCAGGGAAAACATAATACTCATCAGAATACAGTAATGTCAAGTAAATTCCCAGCCAGGGAAGACACCACACACATGACAACAAAAGTGGGTTTCAACACCCACAATACACTAATGACTCTCTTATCATTTAGCAATTCTACCTCTAATTGCATGCAACATGGAATGAAAGAGAGAGAAAGGCTCATGCCTTTACATACAACCCATATACAAGCATAATCTTGCTCACATGCGAGCATCATGAATATGTATATAACCCTCATGGGCGTATGAGTACTTTATACGATACCGTGCTTCATCGAGCCCTGGTACCACGATCCTGGGAGTACATCCAATCAACAGCTTGAGCTCATATCCAAAGCCATCGATGTACCTGTTCACCTGCCCCAACAGAGACAGCCCCCAACGGGGTGAGTATACCAATTCCACAATTTCATAATCATAATGACATAGTACATAATTTACGAAAATGTAAATATTGTGGAACATATATGATACTTCCTGGATGGTATCATCCTCATCATAGCGTACCCCTGTAATAACCCTGTTCTCAAAACAGATAAATCATCAAATCTTGAATATGCAGTTAATCATCATATTGGTTAACCCTAGCCAGTCTCAAATCAGTAACCTTTCATAACATCTTACTTTATTTGGCAATGATTGGTAACATTTCATAACATCATTTCATAACATCGTTTCATAACATCGTTTCATAACATCTTTTCATAACATCTTTTCATAACATCTTACTTAATTTAGCAATAATTAGCAACATTTCATAACATCATTTCATAACATCTTTTCATAACATCTTACTTAATTTAGCAATAATTAGCAACATTTCATAACATCATTTCATAACATCGTTTCATAACATCTTTTCATAACATCTTACTTAATCTAGCAATTATCATAATTCTAGATATCATATTGAGATTTCCTTAACTTCCGATACTGGTTAATCACTTCTCTGATTAACTACGTCTCTGTTCCTATCATTACCCATAGGGAAATAAAATACAGATATCCTAGATATCTAATCAAATACCACATTCTCATTTCTTACTTCAAGGTAACGTCATACTATGGGTGTTTGCTCCGTAGCAACCACACCTCATCATTGGCTCGCTTCATAGCGGCACTGAGCATTCCACCATGTGAAACAGCATATCGTAACCAAGTCCAGATACCATCATAGTAAAACATATCATATATCTTAAATCATGCATCATACTTGTAAAACATCATTTAAACTATGCTCGTACGCTAAACGTACCTTAAATCCTCGAAGTCCGAACCAAACCTTGCTCGAGTTCCATGCCCCGAGGAACGATGTGCTAGAACGATAAATAATTCACAATTATTTACGAACATGTAACACATGCTCAAGCACATTCATAACCTTCAAAATATTGTCAACTCACGACAATAAATCATTTAAAAGACCCGGGGCAGGGTACATGCAGGGAGGGAAAACGAATGCGATAATATCGAAAATTGTTCAAGAACATCCTACAAAATTCGAACCCTAAACTCACAATTCGAACCCAACCAGCATCATAATACACCTAAGATGTGAATTAAACCATCAATGGCAAGAATCATCACCTTTGCCAAAAACCCCCAATAATTCGAAAATTAGACCCTACGAAATTGGGGAAATTCGAACCATAACATCTTAATTCGATCCCACTTAAGCATCATAATTCATTTAAGCATGAATAAATCGAATCCTAACAAGAATTATCATCCTCATGCCAACAATCCCCAAAATCGAACATAAATCCCCCACACATCATGAAATTCGAACCAACCTCCACAAATTCGAACTCAATCCTCAAAATTCGAACATAATAATTCACAATAGGTAGGGAAAATACATCATAAGCATGGAAAAGGGGTAAGGAACGTTACCCAACGAAATCGGAAGCAAAATCGGACGAAATCCGATGAACCCTAGAAATTGGGGATCGCCGCTCTTTCTCAAAATTCGACCTCAAATCGCGATGAAACTTTCAATTGCCGGAGGGGAAATGAGCGCCTGGACGAGACGAAGCCGTGGGTAGGTCGGACGCGCCGATCGGCGGTGGGACGGCGGCGGCCGAAGCGCTTTTGCGCGCGGGCAGGGGCTGGCAACGGGAAATCGCGCGCGGGGGAGGAGAAGAAGATTTGGGGCTGAAAATGAAATAAATTCCAAAATTTTGGGTTTAAATGGTATTTATAGCAAAAATACCCCGAAAAATTAATAGCCCCACAAATACATCATGATTCCTTAAAAATCATCTGTTTTCAAAACTTCTCTCTCTAACTCCAAAACCCCCTACCGGTGCTCACATAGCACCCGAGATTCCGAGACACATCAAAAACCCAACTCTTAGGTTTTACACCGTAATGTGAATACAATCTCAACCTCTGGATCCAACGATCCCAACTACCCAAATAAACGAGCCCAGAAGGCCCAATACCTCGATTAAACCCACATCGCCACGTAAAACCGCTTTAGGGATTATTAATACTACGGGATTAACACCTATAATCCCTGGTCATCACATCATCCGTCTCCACCAAAATTGATTACACAAGTCCTTGTACATCTTTCTCCCACCTGGATGGATGCTAAATCTGCTACAATGAGCACGATGCAAGATTCCTTGACGCATCTCTGGTGCCCTCGGCACTACCCAACGGTTACCAAGTCTCAAGGAACCATCTTCTGCTACTCTGAATTTTGATGGCTGACCCAGACGTATACATGATAACCATCTCTGTACTTCAACGTCTGTCACCTGGGCTTTCCTGATAAGTTCAAAGATGTCCGGTTCTGTCAATAAGGTCGACACCCGCACCGACGATACATCTAAATCAAAATCATATCCCAATTGACAACAGAGGCCATCAAAGCCGATAGCTGAATCACATCATCTGCTGTATACTTCACTTTCCTGCTCAAGGCATCAGCGGTCAGGTTCGCCTTCCCTGGATGGTACTCTATCTTGCAATCATAGTCCTTGAGTAAATCCATCCACCTCCTTTGCCTCATATTCAGTTCCGCTTGAGTAAATAGGAACTTCAAGCTCTTATGATCCATGTAATGGTAAAGGATGTACCATAGAGATAATGTCGCCAAATTTTCAAAGCGAAAATAATGGCCGCCAGTTCCAAATCATGAACCGGGTACCTTGTCTCATGAGGCTTCAACTGCCTCGATGCATAAGCCACCACGTGCTTATCCTGCATCAGTACACAGCCCAATCCTTGCAGTGATGCATCCGTGTACAAAGCAAACCGCTCGTTCTCCGAAGGAATTACCAGAACAGGTGCTGTAGTCAGTCGGTGCTTCAACTCTTGGAAGCTTTGCTCACATGCCTCAGACCATGAAAACGGAACACCCTTCTGAGTCAACTGCGTCAACGGCTTAGCGATCTTAGAGAATCCCTCGACGAAAAGTCGGTAGTAACCCGCTAAACCGAGGAAGCTACGGATCTCGGGCACAGATGTAGACGCAGACCAATCCATCACTGCTTCCACTTTCCTGGGATCCACAGAAATCCCATCACTAGAAATCACATGCCCCAAAAATATTACGCTGCTCAGCCAAAATTCACACTTGCTCAGCTTAGCATACAACTGATTGTCCCTGAGAATCTGGAGCACAGTCCTCAAATGATTCCTGTGATCTTCCTCGCTCCGGGAATAGATAAGTATATCGTCAATAAATACGATGACGAAATGATCCAAATAGGGTTGGAACACTCGATTCATCAAGCTCATAAACACAGCCGGGGCGTTTGTCACTCCAAACGGCATGACCAAAAACTCATAGTGACCATAACGGGTCCGGAAGGCCGTCTTCTGCACATCATCCTCTCTAACTCGGATCTGGTGGTACCCTGACCTCAAATCAATCTTACTGTACAACATCGTGCCCTGCAACTGATCAAACAAGTCGTCGATCCGCGGAAGAGGGTATTTATTCTTCACTGTGGCCTTATTCAATTGTCTGTAGTCGATGCACAATCTCATCGACCCATCCTTCTTTTTCACAAATAACACAGGCGCACCCAAGGTGATACGCTGGGGCGTATGTAACCATTATCAAGTAGTTCTTGTAGCTGCTCTTTCAGCTCTCTTAACTCCGCTGGTGCCATCCTGTAAGGGGCACGAGAAATAGCGGATGTCCCGGGTAATAATTCGATCCCGAACTCTACTTCCCTAATCGGCGGGAATCCGGGAATCTCTTCCGGAAATACATCGGCAAACTCGGCAACTACTGGAATATCTTCGACCCTTAACTCTTCTTTCTTTCCAGTAATGTCAATGGCATAAATAAGGTAGCCTTCATGCCCACGTTCCAATAACTGAGTCATCTTTAAGGCCGATATCAATGGGATTCTTGAGCGGGAACCATCCCCATAAAAAGTCCACCGATCCCCTAAATCAGATCTGAATCGTACTGTCCTCAGACTGCAGTCCACTACTGCCTGGTATCTGTTCAGCACATCAATACCCACAATACAGTCGAAGTCCGACATTTCCAGAACAATCAGGTCTGACTTCAACTCATTGCCCTCAAAATAAATGAGGTCGTCATCAACAAACTGATCTGCAATCACACTCTTTCCAGCGGGTGTCGAAACCACAAGAGGCGTGGGTGACGGAGTCGTGCATATACGGTGCCTCTCCACAAAACTCGTCGACACAAAGGAGTGCGACGCACCTGTATCTATCAAAATATAAGCAGGGTGCGTAAATAAATAACACGTACCCGCTATCACTTCCTCCTGCTCCCTGGTAAGGGCATACACTTGTCCTTGAGGTGGTCCCAACGGCTGTCCTCCCAATGGTCTCGGTGCAAATGGTGGTCTCTGCTGCACTGGCCTGTCTGAAGGTCTCCCCATAGTATTCTGTGGTCCTCCCCTATTAGGACAATTTCGGGCCAAGTGCCCATGTTTCCCACACTCATAACAAGCAGAGCATACTTTCACTGAATGGGGTCCCCCGCATAGAAAACACTTAACTTTCTCAAAACTGCTAGCCTGAGACTGTCCCCGATGAGACGGAGCATTACTTCCACGACCACCCCTTCCACGAGCATCTTGCCATCTACCACTGAATCTGGAAGATGAGGAGTTTCCCTTTGGCTTAAAATGGTCGCCCCTTGGTTTCAAATTTTCAGGGGTCGGTCTCTGAGATGGTGCTGGAGGCGGTGCCACATTCGGATATGCACCCACTCCCAACTCTGCCAGTTCAGCTCGTGCTAGGGCATCATCAAAACAAGTAGGGCCATAAGTGATCACCCTATCATACAACTCCGGCCTCAAGCCTTTCATGAAGTTCCTCATCTTTGCTTGGGTGCTAGAGGCGATATGAGGTACATATCGAAGTAAGGAACAGTACTGGAGGGCATAGTCAGACACCGGCATAGTACCTTGCCTCAAGCCATTGAATTCATCCTCTTTAGCCTGCCAGTGCCGCCGCTGAGAAGTACCGGGTCAGAAATCGAGTCCTAAACAACTTCCAGTTTATTTCCTGACCCTGAGCCTCCTGTTCAATCACTGTGGTCTTCCACCACATCAACGCCTTTTTGGCCAACTGAAATTCTGCTAGCCGTATCCAAGCTCTTTGCGCACGGGGCAGCTACAAATATCTGCTCCAACCTCTCTAGCATTCCTCGCCCTTCTCCCCTGTTTCAGTCCCTTCAAAAGTCGGGGGCCGATAAGCTAGAAACTGCGTCAAACTCAGTTCTCCCGGCAATAACTTTTGTTCGGACGGCTCTTCGCCCAAGGCTGGCGGCGGTAGGGGATTTGTATGCCTAGCACTAGCATTTACACTTATCGCATCACCAACATCAACATTCGCTGCCATACTGCAACACAAGGGTTAACAACAATATACAAAACAGTTCACATAATACATCGTTAGAAAACCATAACACGTTAGTATAACAGTCACATGCTTCATATGCGTACAACATATTTAAAAGTAGACGCCTAGCCAACTTATTGCTAAGGCTACCCTTCACTCGTTCCCGGGTTCTCTAACCACTGCTCTGATACCACTAAAGGTAAGGACCCTAAACCTTAACAGTGAATTCGAGGTATAAATAGGGCTAAATATGTATTAAAGACATCTTAGGGTTCTGGTTTGATGTGAGCACAATTAGGTTACAGGCCAAAATAAAACTTCATCAATTAATCAGTTACATTCTCGATCATGAATGTTTAAGTGATAGCATTAGACTACTTCTCGAGTAGAGACTATCCAAGATTCTTGTACTCTATCTTCATTTATACTTTCGACAGCTCACAGTTCAACCGACCCTCAGCCCCCTTGATTCAAAATGTACCTACAGGAACAACTCACCATGAGCATATATATATACATAATCACTTAACACAATAACTCAATAAAGTAATTAAGCGTATGAAACGATTAATTGATATGCTCCACGATTACCACATTAGTACATTTCATTGTCGTTCCTGTTTCACAAGCTTATGCACAAAATCATTAGTTCAAGATATAATGATCGATAACGCGTTTCCAATTATAATCACAATAATTCACTTTAACCACTTGAATTGTGACTGTTCCGGTCCCAATACAACAGCGGAATTTTAGGACCCCTCGCTTCGACATATAGCGGCATCATATGATATCCCTCGCTTCGACAATGACAGCGGCATGTTACCTCGCTTAGACATGACAGCGGCAAATATCATACTACCATCGCTTCATATGACAGCGGCAAGTACCTCCCTCGCTCGGGGATAAAGGCTACCGGAACATTCATCAATTCCCATCACATTAATCAATCACAATAGTTGATTCCATTATCACAGTAATTCACAATCATTTCACATATATCATCACGTGTAAGGATTCACTATCCACAATGTACATAATGAAATGATGGCACGTTTTACCGTCCGATGCTCGTACGTCTCACTACGTACCTTGGTTCCAAAAGTGGAGATATCGTGGACTTTATCTCCTAGGTTGTGTGGCTACCTGGGATGGTTCTACATAATCACATGAATCCATATTAGAAACCAATAAAGGAACCATTATCAAAAACATCACCATTTAGAACAAAATCTCAAAAATCCAAAATTTAAGCCTTGCGATCGATCGGCCCCAAGCCCCGATCGATCGCCAAGTTGAGAAAAAATAAGCATTTGGATACTGCCTCCACCGATCGATCGGGCCATTTTACCGATCGATCGAGACATCACACCGATCGATCGGTAAAAACGCCGATCGATCGGTAAGCTATTTTTACGCCTGGCTTAGGTACTGTCTTGCTCGATCGATCGGACCAAATTTCCGATCGATCGAGAAACCCTGTTTCAGCGAGAAACATCCAAGTATGAGCTTCTAACCACACCTATACTCAAGTACAACCAAAAGCAACCACTAAGCTCAACATATAACCACAAAACAACATGAAAATACATCTCCCATCATGAACAACAAGATGAACCAAGATCCACTCATTTAACCTCAAAAACAAGCTATAAATCAACCAAGACTCAACAAGACTCTACCATAAAGGAAGCTTACCACTTGAGCTTCAAGTTTTTGACAAGAAAACACAAAAACTCCTCCTTTTCAAATCTCCCTCCTCTCCTCTTGGTTTAGAAACGAAAATGGGAGTTCAAGGAGTGAAGGGATGAGGTTTAGAGACAAAATCTGAGAGGGATGGGGTGGTGGGATGTAAAGTATGCAAGTTGCCCTCCTTTGCCATGCTATGAATTTTAATTCTCTTTAATGTGAAACAAATTACAAGCATGATATATAAAATACCTCCACATGATATTTTAAAAGCATTTTACTATAATGCACCAAAATCACCATTTAAAATCATGCTTTATCAAAATACACAACCCATAACAATTAAACAATTATAACACCCAAATTCCCCACATGAATAATATGCACTCCGAAATGCTTTACCGAGTCACTCTTAACATGTGACTAAGCATTTTACCAAGATAATTTACGCCAACACAGAATTAATTATCACCATTAATCACATAAACATGTCCAAATTGCATATAATTATTTCGGGGATATCACAATACCAGTCTCAAACGTGCATATATCAATATCCCATTCTCGAAAGCTCATCGACCAGGAACATTTAGAAATCGCAGTCAAGAATGTATTTCATGGTCACCATCATATGCGTAACCACATTCTATAGACTATAGCAATCTCAAGGACTTCATCAGTGCATCAAGATGCATGGGTATACAGATGAAGAAGTGCCATAAATATTAATATTCAAACAAAGATTTGACATAATAAGATTATAAGTACAATCAATCAACTATTGATTTACTTAATCACATATGACAACAATATCTTTCACTTTCCGAAAGCCAACTACTCATGTGTCTCAAGACCATCTTCCCAAGATGTCTGACAGACACCAATCATTGCAAAGGCTTTGTCTATGGATTCACTATATTTTTCAGCTGAAGCGATTCTCTCGATAATAATGTCGTGTCTGCCATCTCTCTTTAGATGGTATTTTTTCAATATATGTTTGGATGCTGATGAGATCTTGGCTATTCATAATAGCTCAACTGTGTCACAGTACCAGAGACTGTGTCAACCGCACTAGAAATTACACCCAACTCTTGGATGAAATTTCATATCCAAACTGCCTCTTTGCTGCATGTATTCAGCTTCAGTGTGAAATCCGATGTGGTGTCTTGCTTGGAACGTTTCCAAGAGACAACATCATCATTAAGCTTAAATACAAATCCAAACATCGATGTGGGATATCTACATCCGACTTAAAACTAGCATTAGCTTAGCTTTAAAATTTTATTTCTCCACTTATAGATCCAAAAGCCATGAACATATCCTAAGTTCTTCACAAGCACTTGGGATTATTTTCACAATTTTTTTAGTGACCTTCACCGGGATCTGTCTGATGTCTGCTCATTATTCTAAGATCATACAACAGGCCAAGTACATAACATAGCATACGATATGCTACCAACAGTCGAAACATAAGGTACCAATGTCATATTTTCTCTCTCCTGATCAATTTTAAGACCATTGACTCGAGAGATAATACTATAACATATTGGGAAGTAACTCCTTTTTCGACTAGTCCATGCTAAACCCTTTTAGCACAGTGTTTATGTACGTAGATTGAGAGATCTCAAGCATCATTTAGATCTATCCATATAGATCCTTACGCTATGCACGTAGAACGCTTCTCCCAAATCTTTCATAGAGAAATTAGTAGATAATCATGCTTTAATTGATTAATCCAATACCATTCACAAGAAGCATGATATAATCGACTTAAACCATCACAAATGTAACCATGCTCCCACTAACCCTTTTGCACACACATGTCACTTCTGGATTTTTAACAAAACCAAACACTTTGATGATGTTATCAAAACAAAAGTTCAAACTTCGGGATGCCTTCTTAGGCCCATAAATGGACCTCTGGAGTTTGCAAACCTTTTGCTCACTCCCAATGGTTGTGAAGCCCTATGGCTGCCTTGTATAAAAGTCTTCACATCCATCTGTTATATCTCATAGTCATAATATGAAGATATAGCTCATAACCGATCAAAATTTTCTCACAAACAACTCTTTGCCAATGAGAATAACCGTTTCTCACCAGTCAAGCTTTGAAGGTCACTACCTTCCCATCCACTCCAAGCTTTCATTTGTAGATCCATTTGCAGCCAATGAGAACAATTGCCAAAGAGGATCTACTAAGGTCCATACATTATTAGAGTACGTGGAGTCTATTTCAAATCTCATAGCATCTCGTTAATATCCCGAAATGATGTCCAACACCGTCTCCTTGAAAGTCCTAGGATCACATCCATGGTCAAAATCATTTTGACTACTTTCTAGGAGTAAATTCAATTTATCAGAAGTTCTTGAAACACTTTCAGATCTCCTTGATATGTGTATTCAAAGGTTATGATTGACTCAATTAATTTCACTGTTTTCACTTTTCTAGTTATTTGTGGTTCTTGAACCCTTTCAAGTTATATTATATTGTCATTCCTTTCTAATAGAAACATTTTCCTAGTAAGACTGCTCTTGCGAAACAAACAAATTGTCTTCAATTGATAATATAAATTTCCACAAAATAACATTAGATGGATCAACTATCTAACTCATCTCCCACTGGCTGCTTCACATAAGCAGAGTAATCTCAAATCTATATTTGGATTATATTCAGTCCATATCATATATGGAGTTTTCGTCACTGAATTGGTATGAATTATGTTCAACAAATATGTAACTTTAGAGAGTTACTCAGAGAGAATCACATTCTCTTTAAGATAACTCAACATCCTCTTGCACTAACATTTAGTGCTCCACATATGTCCATATGAATCAAATTCAATGGACATTCAGCACATGCTAAAGATATGTGAGATTTAAGTTATCATTCTTTTTATATTCTTTGAACATAATCATACTAATCGTTCATAAGTTCACCAGATTCAATAAAACATGTACTCTTAAAAATACTGCAAATCACATTTTTAAATTTAAAAGAATATCATTCTCTATCAAAATATAAACAATGTTCATGATTAAATCTAGAACAAAGAAATAATTGCTCAAACCAAAATACAATATTTCCAGAACACTTCTGGTCTAGGTATTCCTTGCAGTTTTGCGACAGTGACCAACAGTGAAAACATAGATGCCTCTCCTTTCTTAGTTGCTACTATCCATTTTTGTCTTTTGAGGTCGAGAACCATTTCCCTTCATCTTCTTTATCCTTGAACTCTTCCTACCATTGGTAGAAAATTCGACAAGAAGAACACGTTTCTCCTTTTGAATCGAGGACTCGTGAGTTTCCAATATTTTGACTATAGGATCAAATCTACAATCAGTTAATGATGTATTGTCACATTCAGATTTTCCAATTGATCAACAAGAGATATTTTTTTTACACCATGCTCGTAGACCGAAGCCTCATCTTGCATGTGAAATGAAAATAGCTCTTTTGAAGTCGCGAGTCTCAGTAATCGATTCCGTTCACCAAACAACATTTGTAGGTGTTGGAAAATATCAGCAGTGTGAGTGAGCTTCTCATATCTGTGTTGAAACCCATTGGTGACATTGATGATATCATTGTCCCACCACTTCTCAAGTATGGCGATCTCTTCATAAGACGAACCGAGAGACACTTCAACATGAGGCTCCCACCAAGGGTATATAGTAACTTTTTAGAAGCAAGCAATTAATAGTCAATCAGAATAATTTGGTGGTTAATTTGTTTATATCGAGACTTGATGTAATCGGATTCATGGCAATCACAATACTGAGAATAAACAGAAAATATATGCAACGCGTTTGATTATTAATTAATTCAAAAACTATGGACTTTAGTTATTGAATGCTCCCACTAAATTTTTCGAATTCATCACCCTCATGACAAATTAACGGAAAATCATATTTTCTTAGTGGGCTTGAAGTCAAACTAGCTCATGATAACTCCGGACGTGGGCCCACCAGCTTCTTGATACTAAAAGGTAGATCACAATTGCATCATATGCAACCCCCAAGATATTCGTCTCGCGATTGGCATAACCCTACGTGGGCAGGACAATTATGCCTTCTCACGTCAAACTAACACATCCCACGGATGGAAATGTCACGCCAAAAAGACCCAACGTGGGTGAGTAATCTAAAAGGTTAACATAACCGCACCCTTAATTAAGTGGCAGTTAAACACATAGCTTTCCCATGCCAGATGCCCCCCACATGGGTGAGTAAGACAATTACACAAGTAGCGTCTCATGGCTTAACTGTTGATGTGAGACAGGAAGTAACAAACCCTTTTGAGCTCCCCTTATCAGTTTGATATAAAAAATTTGAATCATATTCAAAAGAGGGATTTAATTATTTTAAAATCTCATCAAATGCTCGTTTGCTTGTTTGCCCGATTCATACAATTATGCTTTTGTGACATCCCCGAAATGGTTAATTGCTATTGGGCTTTAATTGTGTTTACATGATTAATTATGTGGTAATTGATTATGTGTTGGGATTTATTTACCTTATGGAAAATGCATGGTCATATGGATAGGGTTGACCCGGGATTGCATTTCAGGGTGCATGTGGTGCATGTTGGGTAAATATTATGGGAAGCATGATTTATTTGCCTTGGTTAGCAATTTATTAGAAATCATGTGTTTATTTGATATTTGGTGCATTTTGAGTAAATGCTTTGAAAAATATCATGTTGGGGTGTTTTATACACCATGGAATTATTTTGGGTATACCTTTAATTAAATTAACCCAATCCCCCTTTTTATCCCCAACCCCACTCTTTTAACCTCATTCTTACTTTACCAAATCAAAACCACAAACCCTTCCCTTCTCCAAATTTCGAGCTCAAGCCTTGGGTGGAAGAGGAACCTTGCAAAAATCTTGATTTGTGGAGCATATTGGGTGATTTGAGATCCCCAAGAGGTATGGGTACCTCATGCTTTAATTTTGTGAAGTTTGGTTTGAGTTTGGTTTGGTTTTGAATGGTTTTAAAATGGGTTTTGTTGGGTTGTTGTGGTTTTGGTTAAAGGTTGGATTTATGGTTGTTTTAAGGTGTATTTTGATGGTTTATGTTGTTATTTGAGTTGTTGGTTTGTTGGTTAAGAGTTGGAATGGGTTGGAATGGTTTTGAGATGCAAAAATGGAGGATTTTCGGGTTACAGGGGATGGCGATCGATCGCCCATTCCAGGCGATCGATCGCGCCCAGGAAGTAGGCTTTTCAAGCCTTTGGCGATCGATCGCCACTCTTGGGCGATCGATCGGCGGGTCTGGCGATCGATCGCGCCAGGGGTGGCGATCGATCGCCGAAGGGTGCAATTTTAATTTTTCGGACAGTGGGTATTGGCGATCGATCGCCGTGAGGGGCGATCGATCGCGAAAGCCAAAATATGTTATTTTGGTTATTTTTGTCAAATTTTTGGTATTTGGCTATTATTTGGCTTCTAATATGGGGTTGTGTGATTGTGTAGAACCATCCCAGGTAGCAACACAACCGAGGAATTGAAGCCGGACCAATTCCACTTTTGGAAAGGTACGTAGTGGACGTACGGGCACCCAACGGTAACATGTATTTTATATGCTCATTGTTTATGCATTGTGGATGCGAGTATATATGTGGTATTGCATAGTGGATGCATATACATGTTTATTTATGCCATATGAGGTATTGCATAGTGGATGCATATACATGGTAATTTATGCACATTGATGTTAGATGCATATTATGATTATTGGATGCACATCCCATGAGTCGTGGTCATCCTTTGATGATTTTAATGCTTGCCGCTTTTGGTATTGGTTCCGCTAAATGTGAAGCGAGGGGTGGGAGCGCCGCATGTCACATTTGAGCGTGGTTATCATATGGGGCGAGGAAAGGGTATTTGCCGCTCTCTGTGAAGCGAGGGGTGGGAGCGCCGCATGTCCATTGTAGCGAGGTTATCCTATGCCGCCCATATGAATATAAGCGAGGGGCATTAAAATACACTGTGATGGACAGACTAGGGAATGGTGACCAATATGTGGTACAGTTGAAATGGAATATGATGTCATGACATGTTTTGGCCATAAAAAAAAATAATCTGTTGATTATACTCATGAGTTATGGTACAGGGACAACCAAACGGGAAGCGTTTGAAATGCATGGGAAAACAGGAAGTGTTTTATATTGATTATGCATTTACGCTTTATCTTCATATTGTGTTGAATATGAATGATTATTATTGCTCATGTTTGGGGGTTGTCCTTGTAGGTACCTTTTTGGCATGATAGATGGGCTTGAACGGGTTGAGACAGTGAGCTTCTCGAGCATCTTTGGTAGATGAAAGGACAGGATTCTTTTGTATAGTTCCTACTCTAGGAGTAGCGTAAAACTATAGTGGACACATTCATTTGTTGGAATGTAATTAATCCTTTTGGTAGTCCTTTATTTTGGCATGTAAATGCTTAAGCTCATAGACTCAACTTGTTTACTCTACTCTGATCATTTATTTAGCTCTATTATGCCTTTATTCCGCACTTAAGGATTAGGGTCCTTACATTAGTGGTATCAGAGCAGTGGTTAGAGAACCCGGGAGCGAGTGAAGGGTAGCCTTAGCATGGTTGGCTAGGTGCTTACATTTGAAGCATGTTTATGCATGTGGTGCATATTACTGTATATCCTGTTATACTAACATGCTTATATCACTCCTGTTATCTAACGACATGTTATATATATTGCTTTGGATTGTTGTTAACATTTGTGTTACAGCATGGCTGCTAATGAGGAAGTCGGAGATGTTGGGAGTGTAAATGCGAGTATTGGACAGGCTAATCCTCTACCTCCACCGGCTGTAGGAATGGAACCAGTGGTCCAGTTATTGCTACCGGGTGAGATTAGCTTGACGCAGTTTCTGTCTTATCATCCGCCCCGGTTTGAGGGGACAGAGTCCGGAGAAGAAGCGGAAGAGTGGCTGGAGAGGCTTGAGCAGATCTTTGTATCGGCTCCTTGTGCTATTACTGCTTGGCTGAGGCTGGCGGAGTTCCAGTTGGCTAAGAAACCATTGATGTGGTGGAGGAGCACAGTGATGGAAATGAGAGCACTGGGTGCTGTGATTGACTGGACGCTCTTCAGGACCAGGTTCTTGAACCGATACTTCTCCGCGGCAGCAAGGCAGACAAAGGAGGATGAATTTACCAATCTGAGGCAAGGGAACATGACCGTAGCAGATTATGCCACACAGTACTCATCACTACTGAGGTATGTCCCCCATATTGCCTCTGATGGACGTGCCAAGATGAGAAATTTCATGAAAGGACTGCGACCGGAGCTCTATGACCGGGTTATCATCAATAACCCAACTTCATTTGATGATGCTCTCACAAGAGCGGAGCTTGCTGAGCTAGGAGTGGGAGCTTATGCCATGCCACCACCGGTACCGCCACAGAGGCAGACTACTGACAGTTTGAGACCTCGGGGTGAGTCATTTAAACCCCGTGGTGCCTCTTCATCTTCACGGTATGGTGGGAAGAAATACTTTGGACAGAAGCAGGATAACAAGAAGGGAAATTGGTCGGCCAATCGAGGATCTTCACAGGGGGATAGGCCGGGAGAGCCTAAGTGCAACAATTGTGGAGGGCCGCATTCTTCAAATAAGTGTCCTGCATGTTATGTATGTGGCAGGATGGGCCACATTGCTCGATATTGTCCCACCAGGGGAGGCCAGTCAGAGTATCAGGGCAACAGGCCGAGATTTGAGGACAGGACAGTGCAGCAGAGGCAACAGTTTGGGCCTCGTCCATCGGGAGGTCAGACAGTGGGACCACCCCAGGGACAGGTATATGCACTGACCAGGGAGCAGGCTCAGGCAGCCCCGGAGGAGGTGATTGCCGGTACGTGCCATTTATTTACGTACCCTGCTTTTGTTTTGATAGATACAGGTGCCTCCCATTCCTTTGTGTCTGTGGGATTTGTGGAAAGACACCATATGCGCACGTCTCCTTTGCCCACACCTCTATTGGTCTCGACACCCACTGGAAGAAACGTCGTTGCTGATCAGTTTTTGGCAGATAGCCTCATTTATTTTGAGGGCAACGAGTTGAGATCAGACTTGATTGTGCTGGGTATGTCAGACTTTGACTGCATCTTGGGAATTGATGTTCTGAACAGATACCAGGCAGTGGTAGATTGCCGGCAGAGAACAGTGAAGTTCAGACCTGAGTTGGGCAGTCAGTGGACTTTCTTTGGCAACGGGTCTCGTGCGAAGATTCCGTTGATTTCAGCGATCAAGATGTCTCAGCTGTTGGAACGTGGGCACACGGGCTATCTTATTTATGCCGTGGACACGTCTGAAAAGAGTAAAGAACTGAGGGTTGAGGATGTACCAGTTGTGGCAGAATTTGCTGATGTATTTCCAGAAGAGATCCCAGGATTTCCACCGGCCAGGGAAGTTGAATTTGGGATCGAGTTGCTGCCAGGGACATCCGCTATCTCTCGTGCACCTTATAGGATGGCACCGGCAGAGTTGAGAGAGTTGAAAGAGCAGTTGCAGGATCTCTTGGACAGGGGTTATATACGCCCGAGCGTGTCGCCATGGGGCGCAC
Organism: Haberlea rhodopensis; assembly: GCA_907163345.1. Lineage (NCBI taxonomy): Eukaryota > Viridiplantae > Streptophyta > Magnoliopsida > Lamiales > Gesneriaceae > Haberlea > Haberlea rhodopensis. Next base: position 22,191,343 of record CAJQUN010000004.1, on the reverse strand, counting down.
CAGTTCTCTTTGTGAAGAAGAAGGACGGTTCGATGCGGTTGTGCATCGATTACCGGCAGCTGAACAAGGCTACAGTGAAGAACAAGTATCCTCTCCCAAGGATAGATGACTTGTTTGATCAGTTGCAAGGTACCAGGGTGTATAGCAAGATTGATTTGAGATCCGGGTATCATCAGATTCGGGTCAGAGAGGAAGATGTGCAGAAGACAGCGTTCCGGACTCGATACGGGCATTATGAGTTCTTGGTGATGCCGTTCGGTGTGACGAACGCCCCGGCCGTCTTTATGAGTCTGATGAACAGAGTGTTTCAGCCGTATCTTGATCAGTTCGTCATCGTGTTCATTGACGATATTCTTATCTACTCCCGGAGCGAGGAAGATCATGTGAAACACTTGAGGACAGTGCTTCAGATTCTCAGAGAGCATCAGTTGTATGCTAAGCTCAGTAAGTGTGAATTTTGGCTGAGCAGTGTAGTGTTTCTGGGGCATGTCATTTCGAGCAGTGGGATATCAGTGGACCCGAAGAAGATTGAGGCTGTGATGGAGTGGGCTGCCCCCACTTCTGTGCCTGAGATCCGAAGTTTTCTTGGTTTGGCCGGGTATTATCGGCGCTTTGTTGAGGGCTTTTCGAAGATTGCCAAGCCGCTGACTCAGTTGACTCAGAAAGGAGTGCCTTTCTTTTGGTCAGAAGCTTGCGAGGAGAGCTTCCAGGAGTTGAAGCACCGGTTGACGACGGCGCCAGTGTTAGTGATCCCGACGGAGAACTCCAGATTTGTTCTGTATACGGATGCATCACTGCAGGGCCTTGGATGTGTTCTGATGCAAGATAAGCATGTGGTAGCTTATGCATCGAGGCAGTTGAAGCCACATGAGACAAGATATCCAGTTCATGACTTGGAATTGGCGGCTATCATCTTCGCCCTGAAGATCTGGAGGCACTACTTATATGGCACTTCATTCACCATATACACGGATCACAAGAGCCTCAAGTTTCTATTTACTCAGGCAGAGCTGAACATGAGACAGAGGAGATGGATGGACCTACTCAAGGACTATGATTGCGAGATAGAGTACCATCCGGGGAAGGCCAATTTGACAGCAGACGCTTTGAGCCGGAAAGTGAGGAGTTCTGCTGAGGACGTCATCCATTTGTCGGCTATGATGACCTCCTATTGCCATATGGGCTATGACTTTGACATTGATGCATCACCTGTGTATGTATCGACTTTGCTAGCTGAGCCAGATATCTTTGAGAGTATCAGGAGAGCTCAGAGGTCAGATGCTGAGGTTCAGAGATGGTTGTCTATAGTGCATCTTGGTCAGCCGACGAAGTTCAGAGTGGCCGACGACGGATCTTTGAGATTGGGTAACCGCTGGGTAGTTCCGAGTACGCCGGAGTTGCGTAAGGGAATCTTGGGGCGAGCTCACAGTAGCAGACTTAGCATCCACCCAGGCGGGAAGAAGATGTACAGAGATCTGCGTGGTCAGTTTTGGTGGAAGAGAATGAAGTCCGATGTCGTCGCTTTTGTGAAGAGGTGTCTGATCTGCCAGCAGGTTAAGGCAGAGAGGCAGAGACCTGGCGGCGAATTGAGAAGCTTGGAGATACCGAAGTGGAAGTGGGAGCACATTTCCATGGACTTCGTGACTCATTTGCCGAGGAGTGCTTCAGGCTTCGATGCTATTTGGGTGATTGTGGACAGATTGACCAAGGTAGCCCACTTTATCCCCTATAGCATGACATTTACATTTTTGAGGATGGCGCAGCTGTATGTTAGAGATGTGGTGAGATTGCATGGGATTCCCGTTTCTATTGTGTCAGATCGAGATCCGCGATTCACATCTCATTTCTGGGAAGGCCTTCAGTCAGCTTTGGGAACTGAAGTCAGATTGAGTACTGCTTATCATCCTCAGACGGATGGCCAGACCGAGCGCACTATTCAGACGCTCGAGGACATGTTAAGAGCTTGTGTATTGGAGTTCGATGCCTCTTGGCAGGATTCAGTGCCTTTGGTAGAGTTTTCGTATAACAATAGCTACCAGGCAAGTATTCAGATGGCTCCGTTTGAAGCTCTTTATGGCAGACGATGTAGATCGCCCTTGTGTTGGGACGATTTGGACAGTAGATCAGTCGGAGGGCCTGAGTTGATCCGGGAAATGGAAGAGAAAATAAAGACTATAAGGCAGAAAATGAAAGCAGCCCAAGACAGACAGGCAGCTTATGCAAATAAACGGCGGAGACCGTTAGAGTTTCAGTTGGGAGATAAGGTCTTTTTGAAGATCTCGCCTTTCAGAGGCGTTGTGCGATTTGGGATGCGCGGGAAACTGTCTCCGAGGTATGTTGGACCGTACGAGATCTTGCAGCGCATTGGCACATTGGCTTACCGACTGGCTTTGCCGCCTTCTTTATCTGGGATACATGATGTGTTTCATGTATCGATGCTGCGAAAGTATGAGCCGGATCCGTCTCACGTGTTGCAGCCTTCCGAAGTTCAGTTAGAGTCAGATATATCTTATGTGGAACGGCCTGTTAGAATTCTGGACAGAGCAGACCGTAGACTTCGGAACAAAGTGATACCGATGATCAAAGTTCAGTGGGATCGCAGGGGTGTCGAGGAGGCTACGTGGGAGACGGAGCAGCATATGGTGCAGCACTACCCGGAACTATTCTCTGGTATGAGTTTATGTTTAGTTTCTGTTGGGGTAAGTGCATGTGATTTCGAGGGCGAAATCTTATAAGTAGGGGAGTATTGTGACATCCCCGAAATGGTTAATTGCTATTGGGCTTTAATTGTGTTTACATGATTAATTATGTGGTAATTGATTATGTGTTGGGATTTATTTACCTTATGGAAAATGCATGGTCATATGGATAGGGTTGACCCGGGATTGCATTTCAGGGTGCATGTGGTGCATGTTGGGTAAATATTATGGGAAGCATGATTTATTTGCCTTGGTTAGCAATTTATTAGAAATCATGTGTTTATTTGATATTTGGTGCATTTTGAGTAAATGCTTTGAAAAATATCATGTTGGGGTGTTTTATACACCATGGAATTATTTTGGGTATACCTTTAATTAAATTAACCCAATCCCCCTTTTTATCCCCAACCCCACTCTTTTAACCTCATTCTTACTTTACCAAATCAAAACCACAAACCCTTCCCTTCTCCAAATTTCGAGCTCAAGCCTTGGGTGGAAGAGGAACCTTGCAAAAATCTTGATTTGTGGAGCATATTGGGTGATTTGAGATCCCCAAGAGGTATGGGTACCTCATGCTTTAATTTTGTGAAGTTTGGTTTGAGTTTGGTTTGGTTTTGAATGGTTTTAAAATGGGTTTTGTTGGGTTGTTGTGGTTTTGGTTAAAGGTTGGATTTATGGTTGTTTTAAGGTGTATTTTGATGGTTTATGTTGTTATTTGAGTTGTTGGTTTGTTGGTTAAGAGTTGGAATGGGTTGGAATGGTTTTGAGATGCAAAAATGGAGGATTTTCGGGTTACAGGGGATGGCGATCGATCGCCCATTCCAGGCGATCGATCGCGCCCAGGCAGTAGGCTTTTCAAGCCTTTGGCGATCGATCGCCACTCTTGGGCGATCGATCGGCGGGTCTGGCGATCGATCGCGCCAGGGGTGGCGATCGATCGCCGAAGGGTGCAATTTTATTTTTTCGGACAGTGGGTATTGGCGATCGATCGCCGTGAGGGGCGATCGATCGCGAAAGCCAAAATATGTTATTTTGGTTATTTTTGTCAAATTTTTGGTATTTGGCTATTATTTGGCTTCTAATATGGGGTTGTGTGATTGTGTAGAACCATCCCAGGTAGCAACACAACCGAGGAATTGAAGCCGGACCAATTCCACTTTTGGAAAGGTACGTAGTGGACGTACGGGCACCCAACGGTAACATGTATTTTATATGCTCATTGTTTATGCATTGTGGATGCGAGTATATATGTGGTATTGCATAGTGGATGCATATACATGTTTATTTATGCCATATGAGGTATTGCATAGTGGATGCATATACATGGTAATTTATGCACATTGATGTTAGATGCATATTATGATTATTGGATGCACATCCCATGAGTCGTGGTCATCCTTTGATGATTTTAATGCTTGCCGCTTTTGGTATTGGTTCCGCTAAATGTGAAGCGAGGGGTGGGAGCGCCGCATGTCACATTTGAGCGTGGTTATCATATGGGGCGAGGAAAGGGTATTTGCCGCTCTCTGTGAAGCGAGGGGTGGGAGCGCCGCATGTCCATTGTAGCGAGGTTATCCTATGCCGCCCATATGAATATAAGCGAGGGGCATTAAAATACACTGTGATGGACAGACTAGGGAATGGTGACCAATATGTGGTACAGTTGAAATGGAATATGATGTCATGACATGTTTTGGCCATAAAAAAAATAATCTGTTGATTATACTCATGAGTTATGGTACAGGGACAACCAAACGGGAAGCGTTTGAAATGCATGGGAAAACAGGAAGTGTTTTATATTGATTATGCATTTACGCTTTATCTTCATATTGTGTTGAATATGAATGATTATTATTGCTCATGTTTGGGGGTTGTCCTTGTAGGTACCTTTTTGGCATGATAGATGGGCTTGAACGGGTTGAGACAGTGAGCTTCTCGAGCATCTTTGGTAGATGAAAGGACATGATTCTTTTGTATAGTTCCTACTCTAGGAGTAGCGTAAAACTATAGTGGACACATTCATTTGTTGGAATGTAATTAATCCTTTTGGTAGTCCTTTATTTTGGCATGTAAATGCTTAAGCTCATAGACTCAACTTGTTTACTCTACTCTGATCATTTATTTAGCTCTATTATGCCTTTATTCCGCACTTAAGGATTAGGGTCCTTACAGCTTTATTCATGCATCATATGTACTAATAAAACATACAAACAAACATTTATCATACATCATATGCATAATAAAGATAAATATGGACGATTACGACCTTTTCCTAATTGATTCACGTGAGCCATACGTAGATCACAAGTCTGTCTAAGGTGATGCAGGTATGCAATGCAATCCTATTACATTTTTGCTTCCATTATACATATCTTGACTCTTGGTGGTCCATCTTCAATCTCGATCTCCCACTAATTCTAATAATTTACATTTAAATCGTTCAAACAAGAGAATATGGATACATTCCGGGGTGGGATACATCAGAAAATAGGGGGAGCAGGCTCGTAGGCCCGATAACCAAAAATGATAATTAAAATGAAATAATAAGAACCTAAACATTCACCTAAACACGTTGGTCAATGCTCGTAATCGTCCACCATGCAATCACATCAGATGCAATTAAACATTATCTAACCAATTACATCATATGTAATTGTACTAGTACATCACATGTAATTAGAGTACAATAATTAATTTATTCTATCGTTTCCCACTAATCGCATCATTAATTGAAAATAAATTAACAAATTAAATAAAATAATTTTATTTAATTTCTAATTATTTAATTTTCAATTAGTTGGTAAAATAACTTTTTACCATTTGACCATCATATTAATCGAAAATAAAATTAACAAATTAGATGAAACATTTTCATGTAATTTCCAATTAGTCAAATTTTCAGTTACTTGATAAAATCACTATTTTACCTTTTAATCGTAATGATAATCGAAAATACTTGGTAAAATCACTATTTTACCTCAAATCATAATATTAGTCAAAAATAAAATTAACAAATTAAATGAAACAGTTTCATTCAATTTTTCAATTAATTAAATTTTTAACTAATTGTAAAATCTCAATTTTACACTTAATAAATTGAAATATAAATTAAAAATCATATTTTTAATTAATTAAGTTTATGATTTATTGCTTCAAAATAATATCCGGATAAAACATCTAAAATGACCCAAAATAATTTATGGACTCCAAACCAATTTGGATCCAAAATTAAAATGCAATTTCAACACAAGAAATTTTCATTATTTTTCGGATATAAAAAATTTCAATTTTTTTTTTAATTCCAAAAATACTGTTCATTCATCCCTAAAATCGGAAATTATGGTTAGGGTAGGTTAGGGTAGGTTAGAAATCCGCCGCCACCAGTGCTCCTCCAGCCCGCGCGTCGGAAAGGAGAGAAGATTACAAGAGATGCGACTCCTGTTGGGTTTCAGTACCTCGACGCCATATCCAAACGCAGCGGAAGATAAACATAAACAGATCTGACCCGAGGACGGATCTATCGCGCCTAATTCATATATAAACATGCAAATATAAAAATAAATGCACAAAAAGAGAATTACGATAACAGCGAAATCAATTTGATGTCGGTGCCCTCGAGTCCAATCAACCTGACAAGATCTACAAGCCAACACTAGTGCTAGTTTGGCGTTAGCGTTTCTATGAGATAGTGTATTATGGAATGAATGAAGTCAGTTTCTCAGAAACTAGAATGACTTATTTATAGGGTCATTGAGTCACTAATAAGCTTTGGTTACATAAAGCCCAACAGACCAACATTTGGCTTATAAGGCACATATGCAAACAATTATTTACTTATCAAACATTTTTCTTAAAAAAATATTATATTCATAGATTGCGAAAAGGTGCATCGACCAATCCCTTTGAAGCATCAAATGATACAATTGTCATAAAATTATATATTTTATCAAACTTTTTTTATAATTGTTTTTTCCAAATAATATTTGTAGTTTGAAAAAGATGGACATTGTGCTGATAGCTATGGATCCATGTGCTGATGAGCAGTGCAGCAAATAATTGGTACCCTATTATTTTTTAAGTGATTAAAACACATACATATGATATAAAATTACAAAATAAAACTTAATAAAAAAATAAAGTTTTCAATAATTTTAATTTAATTTGAAAAGAGAGTATTTGGAAAAAAAATTAGGGATTGTGGAATTTAGTTGTTCTAACCCATCTTAAAATATTGTATTATATTAAATATTATACAATATAGTTTTTCATAGTATAAAAATCCTAAAATATCATTTTATCTATCTTGTTCTCCATTTCAATTAATTGCTATAACTAATAACGGAAATAATATTCATTTATCAAACAAATTGAAATAAATTTATTTCATTACGTATTATTTATTTTCTAAAGATAAGAAGTCTTCCAAATTTAAAGATAAGAAGTGTATCCTAAAAAGTCAATGTTTCCTTTTTTACATGTTTTATGTTTGGGTAAACTACCAATAAATTCTCAAATCCAAACTTTTCTTTAACCTAACTCCCCTTATCCATAATTTTATATTCTAACTCCCCAACCATACTTTCATCTTCATCCTAACTCCCTACCCCACAACACTATACTAAATTACCCTGCAAGTGGAAATGGATTAATTGCATTATACCCTCTGGAGTTTTAATCACTTTTCAAAATTACCCCAAAGTTTTACCATGTTTCTAATAAACTTGTCCTTTACGATCGGACTTGAAAAAATGGTATCAGAACCTAGGTTTAATATGGAAATACTATAATAATATCTTGAATATTAATTTGTAACCTATATAGAGGAGACGATTCAAGAAATTATGGACCCGAACGAATGTTCGAAGTGTCATTCATACAGGTGGTACTTACAAAAATTGGAAGCACTGAATCAGAAGCATATGGCAGAAGCTCAACGCTTCAACCATAAGTGGAAACTATTACGAGGAACATGATTATGCACACCTGGCATAAACCATTACAAGAAACTCGAAAGGATGGCTAAGAGGCTCCATCAAGTGAACCTCAAACTACAGTTCGAGTTAGCCAAACTTCAGAAAGACGATCATCCTGAACATGAAGAGGAGGTTCCAGCCACTAATGTTCCAACAGGTTCTGGACCAGATGATTAGGATGGGAGAACCAACCTTTTGAGAAATCGAACTAGATTCTTCTAAGATATCCCAAGATCTTAGAGAAATCCAGAAGATAGTGCAGCAATATGGCTACTTACAATACCATGTCCCTGCACAGATCCATCAGATTCAGAGTCAGATGAAGATTATGGTTAAACATCAGGAGGAAATTCTTAGAAACCTTCAAGATGTTCAAACCCGAGCCAAAGAGTTGGAATCAAGACCAAGTCCGACAGGAAGAAGGAACGAATGATGGTTACCACCGTCCTATGGAACAGAAGCCCTTTTACATCAAAAGGGGAAAGGAGAGGAGGTCCGAAGACCTTTGACAGAGACAGAAATAATGATTCCAGTTCTACGAGGAGAGCCCATACTTCCCACAAAGTAATGGAAAGAATCAACCTGGAAGATCTGCGTGACCTTGCTGATTCATTTGCGGGATTAAATCTCATAGAATTCAAGACGGGAGAGCTTGTAACAAGACCTCCACCACAAAAGAGTTTCGGGTCACACAATCCACCCAAAGGTGATCAGAGTATGCTGCACAGGGAAGATTTCACCTCAGCAACTTTGGATCCCCCAGTTGGAACAAGGAACCATTCTCGCAGACCAGATATACATCAAACGCCTTACGGGAAAGCGCAGTTAGATCCAATTCATCCATATGGACTTATGCTTAATATGGATATCTTGGATTTCAAAAACAGAGAAGTTCTTATTGATGAATGGGCTTCAGCAATGAGAATAGCTGTGGGGTCTTGCCCACCTTAACAGTGTTCTAGAGACATAAGAAGGACTAATCATGCATTAATAACATCTTAAGGTTCTGGTTGTTACATGAGCTAACAGGATTACAGGCCAAAATAAAAGAATTCAAAAAATAATTCATTACATTCCCAGAAGAATGTTAACATTTAGATTTATACTACTCCTAGAGTAGATACTAATCGTGACTTGAATCCTATAAATTCCTGTGTTCCTCGTAGCTCACTGCCTCAACCCGACCCTTAGTCCTTTAGCCCAACAGCGTACCTACAGGGACAACACATCATAAGCATATACAATCTTACTTAACATCATAAAAAAATATTATAGTAAATGCATGAAATATTGGTTAAGTAAATATGCTGGTTATTCATTAACTTCTTATTGTTGTCCCTGATTCATAATCATGCATATGGGCATCTTACCCTGTGGCATCTTACCACATTATAAACATCGCATGGCCTCTTACCATGTGGGGCATCTTACCCCGTGGCATCTTACCACAAATAACATGGTATGGCCTCTTACCATATGGGGCATCTTACCCCGTGGCATCTTACCACAAATAGCATCGTATGTCCTCTTACCATATGGGGCATCTTACCTCGTGGCATCTTACCACAAATAACATCGTATGACCTCTTACCATATGGGGCATCTTACCCCGTGGCATCTTACCACAAATAACATCGTATGAATATATATAAACATCTTATCAACATCGTAGACATCTTATAAACATCGTAAACATCTTATAAACATCATCATTTCATCATGAATACTCATGCAATAAAAGCATAGTCGTAGTGTAAAGATGTGTTTTACCGTCCGATGCCCGTACGTCTCTTACGTACCTTTTCAAAAGGAGGAGGAGTCAACAGACTTATCTCCTTGATTGTGCTGGTACCTGGGATGGCTCTACACAACCACATAATACAATATTAGGCACCGATACGAGAATCGAAATCAATTTACAAAAAAAAAAAGAACATAAAATTTTATAACACATGAACAGTAACTACCGATCGATCGGTCTCCCTTACCGATCGATCGCTAACTGTTCATCATTTTCTTCTTTTAGCTACGACATTTGCCGATCGATTGAACACCGATCGATCGGTCGTTCCCATTCATGCGAGATTTCCAGAAATCTCGAACACCTCATTTCATACCCTTCAAACCACTTCATAACACACATAAAATGCCTGAACAAGCATATCAATAGCTTCATCATACTTCCATGCATGTATTAAAATTAAAGGTTCACTCATAACTTAAATCGACATGCATTACAACTACCCATTTTTATCAGTACTCGATCATCTTTTTCTGAAAAACAGGGCATAACTACCCAGCCCAGAATTCTTGAACATACATCTTTATAGCAACGAAACTACCACATAGCCCATAGTTCATGCTTAAACAAATATGCTGGTATTTTCACCAAACTTCCATGTATGTAATCACGTCAAAGGTTTACTCATAACCTAAGCTAGCATGCTTCAAATCTTCATAATAAAACCCCTACTCAACAAACAAACAGGGCACTTCCTTGCCCAGATTTTCGAGGAGCCCTTTTTACAACCGAAAATCTAATACATAAAGCATGTACGTTACTTAATAAAACATGCTAGGGACTTCATAAACATTACCTACAAGTGTTCATAACAAGGTTTCAACAAACCTAACACTAACATGCCAAAACTGCTATGAAGAACATACATGCATAAAACGAAAAAGCTGGTGAACCAGCGTGATTCCTCACCACTTTTGCTCTTCGATTTTCGTCAAGAAGGGATTAGTAAAATCCGATCACTTTCCTCCTAGTAGCAGTCCAAATTACAGACGAAAAGAAGGGAGGAAGAAGGAAGTTTTTGGAAGAGACAAGAGTGAAAATATCTTAGTGCCAACATGCCTACTTGGTCAATCAGTTTCCAGAAAACAGGGGAGGGGGCGTGGGTTGCATGTGGTTGCATGTAGGGTGGTTTTGTGGTGTTTAATTGTGTCCCGATATTTCATACGATGTATAAAAATATCTCCCCTTGATATTTTATAATTTTACTACATCAATACAACAATTAAAAACACCTAACATGCCCCCTAAACCATATCTCATATCATAATTATAACCCCCAATTAAAGTACCACAACCCTCTTAAACACATCGTAAATCATCATCGTAGCACATAATCATATAACATTTCGGGGGTATTACAATAGCAGTAGGAACGCTCGATCTAAGTAAAGAAGGATACTTCTTAAAATGAGTCTGGAAGGATCAACCAAGATTTCCTGGGATATGGGAGACCCAGGTACCAAGAAAGAATTTTTAGCCGGAGAGTCCCTAAAAGAAATCGTGGACAAATGGCTAAATTCTTTAAAAATCCAATGTTTCACTAAGATTTCAAATAGCGGTCCCGAATTCAAGTCGATTCTATTTCGCCTCTTCCTCAGAGAAAGATGATCAAAGAATTCCCAAACACGGTCCGGCCACACCTTCGTAACTCCAAACCCCCGGATTCGTTACAGTCCCTCCTGTGATACTCCAACACCCCCCCCCCCCCCCCCCCACAATGAATCTGTTTCATTAGAGTTAGCTACTTCGAATGAATGGAGAAAGAAAAGCCTAAAAAATATAGACAAGCTCAAATTAGTCCTGGAACTACATGATATCTGTTATGTAGACGAGTACATTAAACTCTTTACAGAGTATAGATGGAAGGCAAAGATAGAAGAAAATGATGCAGCAGAACTATTCTTTGCCAAAATACCGTGCCCATGGAGAGAAATGCTTATCCGGTAATATACACCTCATGCAATAGAGACGGTGGCCAGGAGAATGTCATTCTTAAGGTAAAGCTCACGGAGTTATCACAGAAGATGAAGTTTCAACCAGACGCATATGGGGTCTTTGGGTTTGTCTAACCGAAATGGACAAAGTTAAATACTCATTCAAGTTCTTTCAGAATTCAACCAACGGTACTTTCATGTTGAATTCAATGATATGAACATCAACAAGATTTGCTGAAGAACTCTTCGAAACAAAAAAGGAGAATTCTTTGGGAAAACAAGATTCCGATAGGAAAAGAAACTTACAGGAAATTCTGCAACATGGCATATGTTCGCCGATGGATAGATCGAATTTGCCAAGCATGTCCAGAGCAGAACCAGAGTTCGGGAAAGGATTCCGATCCAAACCCGACAGATCGGAGGCAGGAAAAGACAAAGGACCTGCTGACAAGAAAGCCTATTTTCCTAAAGCTCGGGGACGATAAAAACCAATAATGTAAGATTCCCCGACAAAGGAAAATGTGTTGACCATTAAAAATTAGTGTGGTAACTGTCAACGCACTCAGACAAAAATAATGGACCACTCACGAGAAAAGTTGGCATAACCAGACAAAGATGCCAAACCACGTGAAAGTTAAGGCGCACTCACGGGCGCACCTAACAATTATCAAGATTTGGAATCCGAAGTTGAAGTCCGGATTTATGCCTATATAAGAGCACTTATTCAGGAAGCTAATGTAAGTCCCCAACCCCTTAACTCGTCATTAGTGCATTTATGACGTCGTATGAGTATAAAAAAAATTCATTCTTTAAAAAATCATTACATGCTTCACATAATCCCCATGACTTTTATAAAAATTTGGGCAGAATCTCCCCATAATTTGGGTTATCCGAAAATATAACACATCACTAAAACTAACTCCCAGCCAGGGAAAAACACAATACTAAAAGAACATAAGTAAGTTCCCGGCCAGGGAAAATATAGTACTAAGGAGATATAAAAAGTGGACTTCAACACTATTATACAGCCCATATACACGACTCCAAGTGCTCACATGCGAGCAACCAATAATGAATACCCATCTAGTTGCATAAATCATGTATACCATTTACTCAATCTCACTCTACGCTTCAGGAAGCAATATTGTCCAACCAAGCTCGAGCTTGCTACGCCAAAATAACCTTGTAGTTGTAATACCTGTTTCAACAGAAACAGCCCCACACACAGGGTGAGCAAACCAACATCACACTACCCATATCATAACAATGCATAAAGATAATGATATCAAGATTTACGAGTATCGAAAATCGATAAAATGTACTCTCTGTGAAGTTCTGAATCCGTATAGCTTCCACACAATGTTCCTGTTTCAAGCTTACACGCTTTCATAACATCAAGTTTAGTATCGTCACTGAAAATATGATACTCAACCACACAATGAATTCAATACAACAAGAATCTATTATTTATACTCAATCATAAATAATTCCATGTCAATGCAGTTCTGACTATCAATCTATCTCACTCAACACTTCCTCATACTGGTCTTGCCAACGACATCCATACCCAACTCCATATCTGGACCACGTACATTTACGAGTCCACCATACCACATATATCAAACTCAATTCACATAATACCCAACTCCCAATCCGGACAACGTACATTTACGTGTCCCCATACCATATATATCAAACTCAATTCACATAATACCCAACTCCCAATCCGGACAACGTACATTTACGTGTCCACATACCATATATATCAAACTCATTTCACATATTGATATTTGTTCCCTTATATTCAGTCATCACAATTATTCACATATATGAATACTGGAATATGAAATAATTCATATTATACCTGCTCGTACGTCACCACGTACCTTATAGTCGACAACATGAACAAGCTACCCTCGACTTTCAGAAGTACATGGAGCATCTACATCGAATATCAATTCAACATTAGCTCATTAATAATACAATTATTATCAATAGGTATTTCCAACTCCCAATCTAGAATTGATAACTCAATAAAATGGACATTGTCACACAATCAAGACAATTTATATTACTCAAATCAACTATATAGTTAGTTCATAGATTTGCCATTCAAATACTCAATAAAGTCTCCAATTCATGCTATTGCACACATGCAAGTATATTCTTTAATACACACTTTGATACATGTTTATAACACACATTAACATCTATCTAACTCACATATTCACACAATGACACAATCCCCAAGTTATTAGCATAACAAACCATAGCCCAACACTCCTCAAAACACAACCATGATATAAGCCAAAAAAGTAGATTTTGTTACTACACAATTAGTAGAGTTTGGCCAACACTTGAACACCACTTAAGCCTATTATCAAACACTTTATAAGCATGATTTGCAAGCCCCACTTAAAGCCCTAATTTTCGTCCATCATAGCCCCTAAAAGTCAGCCATGCAATTCCCTCTCAATTAAACCATTATAGCACACAAATTGATCCATAAAAACACATAACTCCCTTCCAACAATCTGCTGAATTTTTGAACAAAACATGGCATAAAATCTTACATAATAGCAACATAAAAGTCGAACCAAGCAGTAGGAAAATCGATCCATGTACATCAAGATTTTCGAACCAACCCAGGTGCAAAGATTGAACCATTTCAGCAAAGAATTCATGCCATGACAGCAAGGTGCAAACTCAACATACAGTATAATCTAAACTTCAAAACAGCATGAATTCGATCAAGAAGAGCAGCAAGGTTTCCGAACCCATCAAGAAATGAAATTAGGAAACTTATACAATCTTCCAACATAAGATTAATCAAGCTAAAGTATGAACAAAACGAAGTACTGATCAATCAAGTATGAAGCTAAACCCACAACCAGCAGGAGAAGAGAAATCGATTACAAATCTCCAAAAAAAAAAAAATCGAAGCAACACCTCAAACCAAAGCTGATATGGGAAACGAACGATTAATGAATAAGGTAAGATTTTACATGTACAAACCTTGAAGAAATTGGCGAAGAATCCGCTGGCTTTCCTGTTCTTCACGTCGCTCAGCCGAAGGGAGTTGGGGAAAATAAGGGATGCGTGAAATCGTGGTGAGGGAAGGGAGAAGGTACTCGCTTATGTTGGTGAGTGAAATGTAGAGAATTGTGTTATTTTATTTAAGTCTAACCATCTTAGATTTAATTTATGATACAAGTTCAACTCGGAATTATTTATTCAAAACCGGGACCAAAATGACATTTTCAAGAATTTAATAATCTCCTTGAATTTAATTAACATTGTAAATTCGATCCCGAAATCATTTATCCCAACTCCGCTCCCAATAAAATTCCCGATAGTTGAATTCCGTAATTATCTTATAATTATCGCAACTATCATCAAATAAATAATTAATATGTTCCGGGCATTACAGCTAATGACATCAAAAAAATTTCATACTTTTCTGAGAATAAAAATTGTAGTCTCCAAGCTTTGTAATCCTTCTACTTTCATAGCTTGGTAATATTTCTTTTCTTTTCTTGCTTTTCGTAAACGTCTGTAATATTGTTCTGTTTTAGTTTATGTGTTCTTAAGTCAAGCCTTATCTTTATGAGAGGCTAAACAAGTATGTCTCCTCCCAAAAGTAGGCGTTTTAATGTAACACATATTATAAGTATTTCCAGAATAAAAACAAGGTTGTTGCCCATCTATCTCCCAGATTTCTTTAAATCTTTCTTATATCTTGATTATACCTTACGCCCTAAGGTAGGAAACGAATTAGGGATGTGCTGTGCGGTTTCTGAAGTAGTCGGATAACTGGCAGAATAATCTCTCCTGAGGGTTGAGGTTGGATGGTGAGGAGCCATTCGTAAAACAGGCTGGAGGCAGTAAGTTTTCGACTGGTTTGCAACCCACCTCAGCCGATGTCGTTATGGTCAAAATGGATATATTTCAGTTTGTTAAAATTTTATTGTAATACGGAAGCATGATGGGCCTGTTATTTAATTTTACATAATAAGGGAATATTAGGCTTAAATTTATCATGAACCATGAGTCCTTTGCAAAAGTATGTTCTTGGGTCTTCTCAAGATGACAGAACTGAAGGATCTCATCTTCATATAATACCATTAAGGTCCATGCATTTAAAAATCCCTTAATAGGAGTTTTTTTATTGGAAAAATGAGATTTTGGGTGTTTTTGTAAAAATCCTAAAAACATTCGGGATTTTTATACAATTAAAGTAAGGGCTTTTGTGTCTTTTGATGTTGGTAGAGAGTTGGAATAAAGCAAATAAGTGTGGTAGGGAATTATAATAAAGAATCTTTGACATATGGAGGAATGTTAAAATTATATTTGGAGGTAGGTATCTTAAGTGAGTTTACCCCTTATGTTTTGATAAACTTCCATATTTTAATCATAAACTCACGACTTTGTAATTTCAGGGAACTTTAAAGTTAAGCCGAACGAACAATAAACTGAAATAAAATATCAATTGCAAAATGGCATTTACAAACTCATATGTGCTTTTATGAATCGGAATCGATAAAAATTTATTGCCTCTGATCTTACGCCTGGGTATCAAAGATCAGGTACTTAATTTAAAATTGTAATTTAATTTACGGCCAAAATTCATTACGACAGTTCGTAGAAGCCTTTTTGAGAACCCTTAAAAAATACTTTATAGTAAAATAATACTCTATACTGACCAATTTTCAAAATCCTTCATCTGTACAATTTAATTTGAGATTGGATTTGTTACACCCCGGGCCTATGCCCACGCAAGTGTGGCTGCATAATTAGCTAATGTAGCAACTACTTCATATCCATACTCGGTTTATGAAAATGGTTAACTCAAGTTGCTATAGTAATATATTACAACCCATTATAAACCTTTTAAACACCATTTTCTAACTCATGTTGGATAGAGGTATCACAATCACCCATCATTCAGAATAAAACGTCCTCATTGCGGCTTGACAATCGCCCATCATTAATTTTGTTAATGAGAACAAAATTATGGTAAGTTAATTAGGAATAGTCAATTAGGCTAAAGAAATCCCACATTGAGAAAATGTTACTTTTATGGTTTGTTTATTATGAGATACAAATCAATAGAGTGTAGTTAAGTAGAAAAGATGGGTGCCCCTCGCGCGCCGTCCGTCCGTCCGCTCGACTCTTCTCGCCGCGCCGTGCCGCGTCGCGCGTCGCGCGTGTCGCTACCGCGAAGGCAACCCTATCTTTTTACTACTCGGATTTCTGAAATGACTTTTCATCTACCTGGTTTTTCATATTCTGCTGAGTATTAAGTTTGAGACTTTTCACCTATCTGCCGAATTAAAGTCAGATTTAAGTGTGATACTTAAATCCTTATTAATTTTATGTTAAGTGTTGAGACTTTTCATCTACCCCATTAAACTTTACACTTAATTTCTGAGACCTTTGGAGTGGTCCGCTGCTCAGCTATATAAGCTGCATCAGCTCTATGCTTTCTTCATCCCGAAATTGCATTTCATATCATATCATCTTATCTTGAGAGTACTACACACTGTTAAGTGTTCGACTGAGTCTGTCTGGGTTTCTGCTTCAATCCAAACAGAGGTGTTCGGGTGTTGTACCTTGGAACTCTCTTGTCCAGGAGGCCAGAAGTTGTAGGCGGGCAATTTAGAGTTTACGGGCACACGGTTTACTGTGGCCTCGTCCATTTCAGATACTACACAACAAAGTTTCCTGCAGAGTATATTTAAACTGTTGTTATAAGTTTCTACTGTTTTCAAGCATTTTATTTATAAGACAGTGTTTGTGATCTTATGAGTTTTTCGTCAACTTGAACAAAAAAGAAAAGAACCAACAAGAGTAAACTCTAAATCTTTTGTGTAACTTTTTTGTTCTGTTTTATGTTCTGTCAAAGCTCAGATTTTCATCAACTGCACTTTAACAATTTGTTACTGGTCAAGTTTCATATTTAATTGAGACACTGTTTATGCACTGTTGAAAGGTTTAATTCTACTGTTTCAAAACTTCTTTATATTATTTGTGCTCTCTTATTTGTGTTCTGTTTTAGCTAATGACTGAACAGCTTACCCAAACACTGCTGTGAATACTGAGATTCCGGTGATCAAAGCTAGCGGTACTGAGGCCGCTATGCCAGTTCTGGAAAGTCCAATGCCGTTTTCTCAATTTGAGAAACCGGAAAAGTTCAAAGGTTCCAACTTTAAACGTTGGCAACAAAAGATGATGTTCTTCCTTACCACCTTGAACTTGACCAGGTTTCTGAAGGAGGAGAAACCGGTGGAGGACAAAGAGGATCCTCAATCTGCAGTGAATCGCTTCGCCTTTAATACTTTCGGGCGATCGATCGAGATTTTGTCTCGATCGATCGCCAGCACCAGACTACCAAAATCTAAAATTTTTTTTCAAAAATTTTCCTCTCAGGTTGCTTCGCCTACATCTTTATTGATCTTGTTTTTACACCTGCAACAAAAATCGCACGGATTTATTCACGAAAAATCTAAAAACAAATTAAAAACAACTAAACTACAATGAACGAGGAAGGAGAAGAAAGTTCTTAATTTATAGTCCCAAGCTGGACTGTCACCTCCTTCTATGTTAACTTGATTGCTCCTTCGGATTCTTCACAGAATCACTCGGGAGTGCACCTTGTGTCCTTCCAGAAATCAACGTTGTCAGCTGCCCTATCTGCACTTCCAGGTTCTTAATCGATGCATCTTGATTCTGCATCCTCACCTCAGTCGACGAAATCAGTTTGGCCACCAGCTCCTCCATACTCGGTTTTTGTGTGAACCCCGACTGTGGTTGTGGATTCAACACATTCTCTTGGTTTGACCATCTCAGATTTGGGTGGTTCCTCCACCCCGGGTTGTATGAGTTCGAGTATGGATTATTTTGCTGCCTGTTCCCTATGAAATTCACAGCTTCAGTAGTTTGATTGAATTGGTTACCACCTTGGCACTCAATGCTCGGATGACCGCCTCCACATAAATCACAGAAGACAGCTTGAGCTTGCATCGCTACTGCACCCATGTTATCTATCTTCAGGGTCATAGCTTCCAACTGAGCCGAAATGGCAGTAATCTCGTCCACTTGATGGACTCCTATTGGTTTCTGTGGCGTGTTCCTTTCCGATTGCCACTGATAGCTATTGGACGCCATTTCCTCCAATAAGTCATACGATTCTTCCGGTGTCTTCCGCATGATCGATCCCCCAGATGCTGCATCAATCATTGATTGGTTAGCAGAAAACAAACCATTGTAAAAAGTCTGTACCTGCAGCCAGATGGGTAGACCATGATGTGGGCATCTCCTCAATAAATCTTTGAAACGATCCCACGCCACGTATAAACTCTCTGGGTCGAATTGCCCGAACGTGGTGACATCGTTCCGCATTTTTGCCGTCTTGGAAGGGGGAAATACTTTGATAAGAATGCTTTAGTCATACCCTCCCATGTTGTAATCGATCCTGCAGGTAATGAATTTAACCAAGATTTAGCTTTGTCTCTTAATGAAAAAGGGAAGAGCCTTAACCTAATGGCGTCGTCGGAGACGCCATTATGTTTAAAAGTGTCACAGATCTCCAAGAAGCTGGAGATGTGAGTGTTTGGATCGTCAGTGGCAGCCCCCCCAAACATTACAGAGTGCTGTATCATTTGGATTATTGCAGGCTTGATCTCGAAGTTATTCGCCTGAATTGTCGGCCTAGTAATGCTGGCATAAAGATCCATGGAATGCTGGCTGTGCAAAGTCCATCATCGATCTCGGATTTTGTGCATCGTTATTTTCGGCCATTGCTCGAGCTTCTCGTAGTCTTCTAAGTAGAGTTCTCTCTATTTCAGGATCAATTGGCTCGAGAATGGGTTCCTCTCTTCTGAGCATGCACTAGAGAAATGGTTCCTGTACTGGATCATACTAAAGGAGACAACAACAAAAATACAAAATCAAAAACAAAAAACAACTAACGAAAAAGAAAAATAAAAACAAAAACGAAATAGTACAAATTGGTTAAATTACAATTAACTAATCTCGTATGATATTATACAGATTAGTCCCCAGCAACGGCGCCAAAAACTTGTCCGCTTATTTTTTAAACAGAAAATTTGAGAAGGTACGTGGATATGTTATTAATATTTGAGAAATACTAATGAGTTTATTTTGTACTTGTCCCATGACAGATGATAGTTGGGTGATGAAATATGGAAAGGTTGATGCTTGAGAGCATGTGAGTACTGTGATAAGCATGATACTATGATGCCATTGTACATAGTAGGTGACTCCACCTACAAAGGTATGCGATTAATTAATACGAGGTTGATGTTGTTTATATACAAGTGAGTAGGAAGGAATGCGGGATAATACAAGATAACTTATCCAAGTAGATAAGAATAAATGATGGGTTATGACATAAATTGAGGGATGAACAATATTATGATGCATCGTGACGTAAGAATATTTGTGTTAGATGATGATATGTGGTTGTTGGTGCATATAATGTTCATATACGTATATGCGAATTACTAATGGGTTTTCTAGTAAAATACTTTGAGCCAGATAATAACCAGAAGATGATATATGAGAAGTTGATGTTGAAGGGCTCAAAAGTACCATTATTTCATACAGACAAGGGTGACGTGCGATATGATGAGATTGGTATAGATTGCATAATTTTGAAACCACACAGGTATGAGGTAATTGTACGATAAAAGGATGGTGTCTCGTCATACATTCTGATATACACATGATATGCATGGATTGCATTATTTAGCGATTATATGATGATGTTAATCCCCCTTATACATATATGTTAGCTCATCGAGTGCTAATGTTAAAATATGGTAAAGTGATGTGAGTTGCAGTCTTGCAATCGTTGGTGTAATGGGGCACATGTGTGAGCCGTGATGATTCAGATGACTGTCATCCTATAGATGGTCAAGTCACTATCTTGAGCTGTGTAATGGTACGTCAATTTAAATTGTTGCCTTTTATGGTGAGCATGCATTTATATTTCGAGGACGAATTTTTTATTAGTAGGGGAGAACTGTGATGCCTAGTTTATTCTGCTTATATTTAATTGTTTAAATGGTAAATTATGGGATAATTTACGTAATTAAATGTTTGGCCTCGTATATTGAGTCGGGCAGGATTCTTCGGGTGTAAATGGAACTTTAGCATATTTTAAATGCTTGGGGGACTCATATTAATTTGTTTTATTTATATGGGAAATTTTTGAATGGTTAGATTAACTTGAAATATTTAATTTAGAGGTGCATAATTATATTAGATTTGGGATGAATTAATGTAAGTGTAATGGGATTTATTTTTTTGAAGGTTTTTTTTATATATAACAAAGAATCCCCCCCACACACACACATACAAAAATCGAGCACCTCTTCTCCCCCAACCCCAAAACAATCATCGGTCACCTTGGCAAGGAGCACAAGAATTTCTCACCTCCATTTTAGCAAGTTTCTTGAAGCATTTTGTGTGGGTAAGCTCCCTCTCCTCCTTGGCCCTCTTTTCCCAAACTTAATTTAGTTTTTGGTTTGTGTTTGGAGGGTACTATTGGTTCGAAATTAGGGTTATGGGTGACTTTTGTTTCGAAATTTTGGGGCTTTGGTTAGCTATTCTTTGTGACGATTTTGGGGTTGTTTATTGGGTTGTTTTGGAGTGCTTTGAGTTGTTAATTGAAGGGAAGGCATTGAAATACTAGTGTGTGCAGATTTGGGGTGTGTTTATGTGAAGTGTGTGTGCAGAGTGTGTGTGTGTGCGTGAACAGTGTGTGTGTTAGTGTGTGTGTTAGTGTGTGTAGATGGTGTTTATGCAAGTAATTATGTATCCCTACATATATTGAAGTGTAAATGTGTTAAGTACATACATGTATGTGGTTAGATGGAGTATTGTCAATGAAGAATGATAATTTGGAATTTGGATAGTATGATAAATGTTATTGATTGTTGGAAGTTAATTGTGACTCACTTTATTGGAGGGTTGATTGTTGATTATAAATTGTGGAATTATGTCTTGGCTTAGTATTATTGTTGGTTAAGAAATGAATATAAAAATAATGCATAGAAGTTGTTTGTTAATATGCTTAAACGAGATCCAAGTGTGGGTCTAAGCCTTGTTAGTGGGGGTTGAAAAGGATTAACTTCTATGGCTTGTAGCCATTGTAATACTGTGGTGGGTGCTGGGCTATGGTGTGGAATATATTACCTTTAGAGGCATGTATGGTATGTGTTATAACATGGAATAAAGACTTTATGTTTGGATTAAGAAAAATCGATTATTTATGGTAGAACCTCTTGTGTACATGGATTCTTCCTTGCATGGCTTGTTACTTGAATCATTTCGGTGTTGTTTTGGGTGTTTTAAGCATGTTGGGTGTTAAATGGAGGTTTGTGTTGGGAAGTTGAATTATGTAATATTATGGGCATGGCTTTGTGTTTGAATGTGAGATTATGTCCATCAAGTATTGGTTAAGAATTGACCCTTTTGAGTTCGTATAGAGTCTTCTTGGGCTCTCGGACAACAAGGAGGGTGACTTGACGGTAAACACAGATTATAAGGTACGTGGTGACGTACGAGCAGGTATAATATGAATTATTTCTTATTCTAGTATTCATAAATTGTTGGATAATTGTGATGACTGAATATAAGGGAATGAATATGTGAATAATTGTGATGACTGAATTTAAGAGAACGAATATGTGAATAATTGTGATGACTGAATATAAGGGAACGGATATGTGAATTGAGTTTGTTATATGTGGTATGGTGGACACGTAAATGTACGTGGTCCGGACATGGAGTTGGGTATGGATGCCTTTGGCATGACCAGCATGAGAAAGTGTTGAGTGATAGATTGATAGACATAACTGCATTGATATGGAATTATTTATGATTGAGCATAAATAATAGATTCTTGTTGTATTGAATTCATCGTGTGGTTGAGTATCATATTCTCAGTGACTATACTAAACTTGATATTATGAAAGCGTGTAAGTTTGAAACAGGAACATTGCGTGGAAGCTATACAGATTCAGAACTTTACAGGGAGTATATTTTATAGATCAATACTCTTGAATTGTGATATTATGATCTTATCATGATCTCTCTGCATTGTTATGATATGGGTAGTGTGATGTTGGTATGCTCACCCTGTGTGGGGGATGTTTATGTTGAAACAGGTATTACAGCTACAAAGTTATTTTGGCGTAGCAAGCTCGAGCTTGTTTGGACAATATTGCTTCCTGAAGCGTAGAATGAGATTGGGTAAATGGTATACATTATTTATGTAACTAGATGGGTATTCATTATTTGTTGCTCGTATGTGAGCACTTGGAGTCGTGTATACGGACTGTATATTGGTGTTGAAGTCCACTTTTTATATCTTCTTAGTATGGTTACTTCCCTGGCTGGGAACTTACTTATGGTTTTGATTTCTTTTAGTATCGTGTTTTTCCCTGGCTGGGAATTATTTTTGGTGATGTGTTTTTATTTTGGGATAGCTCAATTTATGGGGAGACTCTGCCCAAATTTTTATAAAAAACCACAATGTAAAAGTGGTGCAATGGTAATGATAATGGGTGAACCTTGAGTCTTATTACTGAGTATTATTTATGTCATGAAGAATATGTGAAGCATGTAATGATTCTTTTAAAGAATGAAATTTCTTTATACTCATACGACGTCATAAATGCACTAATGACGAGTTAAGGGGTTGGGGCCTTACATTAGTCGTATCAGAGCAGTGGTTAGCTCTTTGGGATGTTTAATGGCCTATGGATGTGTTGATAGACATGTATATCACATACTTTTATGCATGATTGTAGTTTTCTGTCATTGTGACATGACGCATGCTATGTGCATTTTATGATATGAAGCAATGAAAAATGGTGTTATTGCTAACCATCGTGATTGCTGGATCGTATGAGATACGAAGAACATGATATTGATAAACGACCAGCAATACCAATGAACATACACAATGAGGGTGGTATGGTTGAAAAGCCTCGAGTATGGTAACTCGTTTTATTTATATCATTAGCTTGACTATGGTGAAAATGATAATGCATTTTAAGGCGCGTGATGAATGACATCGCTGACGGTTTAATGTTGATGATAAGTGGACGTTGTTACTAGTAGAGGAATAAACGCGTTTTATTGAGTTGAATTTTGTGTACATGTTATGTATATGTATGTGCAGTGCTGAGAAATCTGATTTTGCAAGAGAAATCAGAAAATGAGATATGATATCTGAGGGTAGGAAATGGTAGGCAGTACTGTGCTGTTGGAGTATGACAACAGATGATGTGACAATCGGGTATGTGTACGTCATTTACATGATGGCACAGGTACGTAATGATGTACAAGCATGGATGAATATATTTTCCACTGTATTATTGAAAAAGCGAAGTGTCGCTTAGGTTTAGGGTCGCTTTTATGGTTGACCGACATTTTATTATTATGTGTGGGTCGCCTTCGTGTTGAGCGACGTGTTATTATTATATGTGGGTCGCCGTGGGTACGAGCGACGTATTAAAATATTTAAGGGTCACCGCCTAGTAGCGAGTGATGTGGGTCACCGCGTGTAGCGAGTGATGTGTGTATTTAGAGGTCGCCACTAGAGTGTGCAATGTGATCATGTTGTGTGAATGTAGAGTGGGGTCACCGCTAAGGCGAGTGATGTGTATGTATGATTTGTGGGTGGCCACTGATGAGTGAGCGATGTGATATTGGGTCACCACTGGCGAGTGAGTGATGTGGTCGTCGCTGACGAGCGAGCGATGTGATATGGGTCGCCACTGATGAGTGAGCGATGTGATATTGGGTCACCACTGACGAGCGAGCGATGTGATATTGGGTCGCCACTGAGGAGTGAGCGATGTGATTCGGGTCACCACTGACAAGTGAGTGATGTGGTCGCCAGCTGGCAAGCGAACGACGTGTATATTTCAGGGTGAGATAGCATGTGACGTGTATATTGATATTGAGTCGGTGCTAGGGAGAGCATGCGATGTGATTATTGTCGGGATCGACACTATTGAGAGTGTGCAATGTATTTTATGTGCCTCCACTATAGAGGGAGGGTGATGAATATACGTTGATTTAAATTGACCTTGTTGATTTGACGTATTGTGATAATCAAATGTACAGGTGAAAGCGACCATGGAGAGAGTGGATGAAGAGACATTATTGTTTTCTTTCATTTTTATTGCAGTGGATGCAATAGCGGGGTGTGATTGATATCGATATATTGATGACATTTATTGGCGAGATGATGGTATGATGATATTGTGATATTTGAGATTTATAATATTTACCGCTATCATATCGAAGCGATGAAAATATTGTGAATGCCGCTGATATGTCGAGGCAATGAACATTTTTGGACGGTCATGTTATTGATGATGAGTATAGCAATTGTGTATTGATATGAAATTATATTTTGTGGAATATTTATGTTGAGAACTGGGGCAGTTTAAAGGATCGAGTGTGGATCCACTGTGTACAGTAAGTGTTATTACATCTTATTGTTTTAAGAATGTAATTTTATTCATTGTGATTATGGATATTATATGGATGCCAGTAGTGGCGATGATATTGTGCATGCCCGTAGTGGCGATGAGATTATGCATGCCAATGTTGGCGATGAGTATTGATATATTGCTATTGTGTTAGCAATGAATATTAGGGTGTCGTCATTGGGCGATGAATATTGATGTGCTGCTATTATGTTAGCATAAGTATTAGTGTACTGTTATTGTGCTAGCAATGTATATTGATGATGTGTTCATTTCAGATAGCTGTGGACATTGTGTTATTGTTGTTCCTTGGGTACATGAGTTGTAGGCCCAAGAGGATATTGAAATGTTCCAGAGGAACAAGGAGTTGAGGTAAACTATTACGTTTGGTTTGACATGTGAATATATGTTAATATATGTTGATAGATGCTGATTGCATTATCTCGGTGAGTTATATTAATTTTGAGAATCGATTGTACAAATGGAATAACAGAAAATGATAATCGCTTGAGATGTATTTATTACTGTGCATGCTAGATTGATATATTCTAGGAGTAGTAGGTGAACTTGATCATGTTGACATGAGATTAACGGGTACGTCACGGGATGACGTGGGATCACTATGAATGTCGTGTGTGGACATATGATCTTTGTGAACATTCATGATTAATGAATTATTATGTTTCGAGGATGAGTTAAAGATTGAAATAAATTGTGTCATTGAGGCATGCAATTGATTCTTATGTTGAATTTCAATCATCCAGATATGTGATAGTGTGCTTAAGCATGTTGTGTATAGGATTGCGTGAAACTTTTGACGCAGAGAATTAATGTTCGATGATGGAAACATTATGAATATCAGAATGCGTAAATGACAAGGTACGTGGTTATGTTATGAATATTTGAGAAATACTAATGAGTTTATTTTGTACTTGTCCCATGACAGATGATAGTTGGGTGATGAAATATGGAAAGGTTGATGCTTGAGAGCATGTGAGTACTGTGATAAGCATGATACTATGATGCCATTGTACATAGTAGGTGACTCCACCTACAAAGGTATGCGATAAATTAATACGAGGTTGATGTTGTTTATATACAAGTGAGTAGGAAGGAATGCGGGATAATACAAGATAACTTATCCAAGTATATAAGAATAAATGATGGGTTATGACATAAATTGAGGGATGAACAATATTATGATGCATCGTGACGTAAGAATATTTGTGTTAGATGATGATATGTGGTTGTTGGTGCATATAATGTTCATATACGTATATGCGAATTACTAATGGGTTTTCTAGTAAAATACTTTGAGCCAGATAATAACCAGAAGATGATATATGAGAAGTTGATGTTGAAGGGCTCAAGAGTACCATTATTTCATACGGACAAGGGTGACGTGCGATATGAAGAGATTGGTATAGATTGCATAATTTTGCAACCACACAGGTATGAGGTAATTGTACGATAAAAGGATGGTGTATCGTCATACATTCTGATATACACATGATATGCATGGATTGCATGATTTAGTTATATGATGATGTTAATCCCCCTTATACTTATATGTTAGCTCATCGAGTGCTAATGTTAAAATATGGTAAAGTGATGTGAGTTGCAGTCTTGCAATCGTTGGTGTAATGGGGCACATGTGTGAGCCGTGATGATTCAGATGACTGTCATCCTATAGAAGGTCAAGTCACTATCTTGAGCTGTGTAATGGTACGTCAATTTAAATTGTTGCCTTTTATGGTTAGCATGCATTTAAATTTCGAGGACGAATTTTTTATTAGTAGGGGAGAACTGTGATGCCCAGTTTATTCTGCTTATATTTAATTGTTTAAATGGTAAATTATGGGATAATTTACGTAATTAAATGTTTGGCCTCGTATATTGAGTCGGGCCGGATTCTTCGGGTGTAAATGGAACTTTAGAATATTTTAAATGCTTGGGGGACTCATATTAATTTGTTTTATTTATATGGGAATTTTTGAATGGTTAGATTAACTTGAAATATTTAATTTAGAGGTGCATAATTATATTAGATTTGGGATGAATTAATGTAAATGTAATGGGATTTATTTTTTAAAAGGTTTTTTTTTATATATAACAAAGAATCCCCCACACACACACATACAAAAATCGAGCACATCTTCTCCCCCAACCCCAAAAAAATCGTCGGTCACCTTGGTAAGGAGCACAAGAATTTCTCACCTCCATTTTAGCAAGTTTCTTGAAGCATTTTGTGTGGGTAAGCTCCCTCTCCTCCTTGGCCCTCTTTTCCCCAACTTAATTTAGTTTTTCGTTTGTGTTTGGAGGGTACTATTGGTTCGAAATTTAGGGCTATGGGTGACTTTTGTTTCGAAATTTTGGGGCTTTGGTTAGCTATTCTTTGTGACGATTTTGGGGTTGTTTATTGGGTTGTTTTGGAGTGCTTTGAGTTGTTAATTGAAGGGAAGGCATTGAAAAACTAGTGTGTGCAGATTTGGGGTGTGTTTATGTGAAGTGTGTGTGCAGAGTGTGTGTGTGTGCGTGAACAGTGTGTGTGTTAGTGTGTGTAGATGGTGTTTATGCAAGTAATTATGTATCCCTACATATATTGAAGTGTAAATGTGTTAAGTACATACATGTATGTGGTTAGATGGAGTATTGTCAATGAAGAATGATAATTTGGAATTTGGATAGTATGATAAATGTTATTGATTGTTTGAAGTTAATTGTGACTCACTTTATTGGAGGGTTGATTGTTGAATATAAATTGTGGAATTATGTCTTGGCTTAGTATTATTGTTGGTTAAGAAATGAATATTAAAATAATGCATAGAAGTTGTTTGTTAATATGCTTAAACTGAGATCCAAGTGTGTGTCTAAGCCTTGTTAGTGGGGGTTGAAAAGGATTAACTTCTATGGCTTGTAGCCATTGTAATACTGTGGTGGATGCTGGGCTATGGTGTGGAATATATTACCTTTAGAGGCATGTATGGTATGTGTTATAACATGGAATAAAGACTTTATGTTTGGATTAAGAAAAATCTATTATTTATGGTAGAACCTCTTGTGTACATGGATTCTTCCTTGCATGGCTTGTTACTTGAATCATTTCGGTGTTGTTTTGGGTGTTTTAAGCATGTTGGGTGTTAAATGGAGGTTTGTGTTGGGAAGTTGAATTATGTAATATTATGGGCATGGCTTTGTGTTTGAATGTGAGATTATGTCCATCAAGTATTGGTTAAGAATTGACCCTTAACTTTGAGTTCGTATAGAGTCTTCTTGGGCTCTCGGACAACAAGGAGGGTGACTTGACGGTAAACACAGATTATAAGGTACGTGGTGACGTACGAGCAGGTATAATATGAATTATTTCATATTCCAGTATTCTTATATTGTTGGATAATTGTGATGACTGAATATAAGGGAATGAATATGTGAATAATTGTGATGACTGAATTTAAGAGAACGAATATGTGAATAATTGTGATGACTGAATATAAGGGAACGGATATGTGAATTGAGTTTGTTATATGTGGTATGGTGGACACGTAAATATACGTGGTCCGGACATGGAGTTGGGTATGGATGCCTTTGGCATGACCAGCATGAGAAAGTGTTGAGTGATAGATTGATAGACATAACTGCATTGATATGGAATTATTTATGATTGAGCATAAATAATAGATTGTTGTTGTATTGAATTCATCGTGTGGTTGAGTATCATATTCTCAGTGACTATACTAAACTTGATATTATGAAAGCGTGTAAGTTTGAAACAGGAACATTGCGTGGAAGCTATACAGATTCAGAACTTTATATTTTATAGATTTTCAATACTCTTGAATTGTGATATTATGATCTTATCATGATCTCTCTGCATTGTTATGATATGGGTAGTGTGATGTTGGTATGCTCACCCTGTGTGGGGGATGTTTATGTTGAAACGGGTATTACAGCTACAAAGTTATTTTGGCGTAGCAAGCTCGAGCTTGGTTGGACAATATTGCTTCCTGAAGCGTAGAATGAGATTGGGTAAATGGTATACATTATTTATGTAACTAGATGGGTATTCATTATTTGTTGCTCGTATGTGAGCACTTGGAGTCGTGTATACGGACTGTATATTGGTGTTGAAGTCCACTTTTTATATCTTCTTAGTATGGTGACTTCCCTGGCTGGGAACTTACTTATGGTTTTGATTTCTTTTAGTATCGTGTTTTTCCCTGGCTGGGAATTATTTTTGGTGATGTGTTGTTATTTTGGGATAGCTCAATTTATGGGGAGACTCTGCCCAAATTTTTATAAAAACCCACAATGTAAAAGTGGTGCAATGGTAATGATAATGGGTGAACCTTGAGTCTTATTACTGAGTATTATTTATGTCATGAAGAATATGTGAAGCATGTAATGATTCTTTTAAAGAATGAAATTTCTTTATACTCATACGACGTCATAAATTCACTAATGACGAGTTAAGGGGTTGGGGTCTTACAGGTATAGCAGGAATGGTTTTTGTTGATCAATGAGATGATCAACTGGCGTTTGAGAATTTAATGATTTGGTTATTTTGAGAACAGGGACAATACAGGGGGATCCCGATGTGGATGATACCATCCAGGGAGTATCATTTAAATTCATGGCATTTACATTCTGTCAATTATGAACTGCAATATTATGATTATTGGATTGGTGGTATTGGTATGCTCACCCCGTGTGTGGGCTGTCTCTGTTGGGGCAGGTAATACAGGTGCAGCGGTAGCTTTGGAGTTGAGCTCGGGCTGTTGATTTGAGGTACTTCCAGGATTGAAGTACCAGAGCTGGTTGATTAAGTACGAAGCTCCAGAGTTGAGATCGAGCGGTGCATGCGAGATGCTTCCAGGATCGAAGTACCAATAACCGCATTCGGTAGAGTATCTTATACATTAGATACACATTTATTCATTTGGTGCTCTCATATGAGTACGTTTTTACGTGTATATGGAATGTATAAATGGGCAATGGCTTTTCTCTCTTAATTTATTGTTTGCATGCAATTAAATACGGAATTGCTAATTGAACTGAGAGCATGATAGTGTATTTTGAGGGTGCATGCTATGTAAGTGATCTTGGTTGGGGAATTTGAATATTATGTGGATCAAATGCAAGAAATTTTCTGGATAGTATATGATGTTATACTTGCATATGGCTTTTCCCCCATGATAATATGATTGTATGCACTAATGTTATGGATTAATACACTAATACGGATTAAGGGCACGGGGGTCCTTACATTAGTGGTATCAGAGCAGTGGTTTGCTCTTTGGGGCTGTTGAGGGCCTAGGAACATGTTAATGGGAATGAGAAAGCACATACTTATGCATGATTGTAGTTTGTGTTGTGTGGCACAACTATATTGCTTATGTGCGTTTATGATATGTGTTCATAATTGGAATATGTTGTTGCTAACCATGGTGGTTGCAGGGTCATATGAGACATGGATTATGCATTACGGTTGCATATATATTGGAGTGATGATTTTAATGCTTGCCGCTAAATGTTGAAGCGATGGTAAAATTCCGCATATCACATTTGAAGCGAGGTGCATTAAAATACACTCATGGCGATGTTTATTGGGATACGGCATTACGGTTGCATGCATGGCGTAGCGATGTGAATACTTGCCGCTGTCATATTATAGCGATGAAGAATATTTGCCGCAAATATGTCGAAGCGAAGGATAATTCCGCTGTCATATTACTATTGCGAGGGATATTATGCCGCTAATATGTCGAAGTGAGGGGTTTTTCCGCTGTCATGATCAAAGGGAGGGGTAGTGGCGCCGCTGTCATACCATCGCGATGAAGAATATTTGCCGCTTAAGCGAGGGATATTATACCGCTAATATGGCCTAGTGATGAGCTTTCCGCTGTCATATGATAGCGATGGAGGATATTTGCCGCTTAAGCGAGGGATATTATGCCGCTGATATGTCGAAGCGAAGTAGCGAAGAGGGATATTTGCCGCTGTATAGCGAGGGATATCATGACGCTAGTTTATTGGCGATGGTTCATGCCACCGGGTATTCATAGCGATGGTTCATTCCGCTATTCTATTTGCAATGGTTTATGCCGTCGGGTATTCATAGCGATGGTTCATTCCGCTATTCTATTGGGGATGGTTTATGCCGCCGGGTATTCATAGCGATGGTACATTCCGCTATTCTATTAGCGATGGTTTATGCCGCCGGGTATTCATAACGATGGTTAATTCCGCTATTCTATTGGCAATAGTTTATGCCACCGGGTATTCATAGCGATGGTTCATTCCGCTATTCTATTGGCGATGGTTTATGCCGCCGGGTATTCATAGCGATGGTACATTCCGCTATTCTATTGGCAATGGTTTATGCCACCGGGTATTCATAGCGATGGTTCATTCCGCTATTCTATTGGCAATGGTTTATGCCGCCGGGTATTCATAGCGATGGTAAATTCCGCTACATCTATTGGCGATGGTTCATGCCGCCAGGTATTATATAGCGATGGGTCATTCCGTTACATCTATGGCGATGGTTCATACCGTCGGATATCTATAGCAATGTTTTATGCTGCTGACTCTATGGCGAGGGATCATGCCACTGATTCTATAGCAATGGGTTATACCGCTATGTAAGTAGCACTGGATTACGCCACCTACGAGCGATGGGCGCTGCTTGCGCACCACTGGTGGACGATGGATACATGTATGCCGCTATCTTATTAGCGATGAGGTATGGTGTATTACTGTTTTATTAGCATTATTGTGGATACCATATATTGTAATATACCGTCATGTGTTTGACGATGAGATTTTGGATGTCATATGTTGGCATATACCGTCACAGGATGACGATGACATAGCGGATGTTCTATTTAGATGTGTAGCGTCGTTTTGATGAATATTACGTCTGGGCGTATGTATTTAGTCGTATGGTTTGGGTGCCGATGGTGAGCACAAGGTGGTATCTGCGTCACTGGTTGACGAGACTGTTACGCCGAGCAGGTTTGCTCGATGGATTATTAGATGCATTGTACCGGTGAGAGTACCGCATCAGGTTATAGAGGTAAATATTTTTTTCTAGTAGTGGTACCTTTGGGTATACTCGTTGGGATGACTAAGGCCAGGTGTTTGGTGGTAAGAGTAGTCATTGAGGAAACTACTCGCTTGTCGTTGTGATGTGTGATAGGCATGGTCACACCCACCCTGAGGGTGTGGAATAAGTCCTAATGGATTAGGATTGCATCGTGGTTGAGCAGGGACACCGGGATGTCCATTATGCTTTGGTGTTTTAGAGCAATATTGGGTCATGACCCACTACTCTAATGATTTGTACGGTATGACATACCGGATGGAACGTATGATACGTTGGTAGGCTCGGTATAAGCCTATGGAGGTAGCGATTTGCTAGCCATGTATTGTTGCAATGATATAGTGTGCTCGTTGTAGCCATTATACTGCTCGTTGGATTCGAGTTTGGTAAATCGTACGGCGATAAGACGAGGGTTTATGGTAGACTCTTGTAGTCTCTATGTGGCATGATGATTGAGGCAGGGAATACCTCACGGGGACACTTATACGTCAAATGTTTTGAGGGACTTGTACCGCTCAATTTCGTTGGGAATACCAACATGAGTGTCGACGAGTTGTTGTTAGCTCTGGTTGAGCATCCTTGCATATGAAATGCAACGGGAGTCACAATTGGAATTGTGGGATATAGCTAGTGGGGTAACACTACTATATTGATTTTATCTCTTGGAGAGATTTGGATTGTACTAACATGGAGACAGTTGGTATCGGCCGTGGGTTAATTGTAAATCAGCCATAAGCATTACTGGTGTTGGACCGAGTAATGGATTACTTACTTTTCAATGAGACGTGCGAGGAGACGTCTCCGGGGGAATGCTCGAGATTGTGTAGTACTATGGTATTAGTACAGAGCATTGTTAGAATGAGTATACGCTGTGTGCGGATTTCGTTTTGATAATAGTGGCATGGATGCACTGTACTGGACCAGTTGTGTATTTATTGGTTCTGGGATATGTTTTGGTATAAATATATCCTGGTTTTTCTGAACGGCAGTTCAAGGTTGGAGGGTCATGAGTTCATGACATTTTCCTTGTGAGGAAGGCAGTATTGATATACCTATTGGGAATCTTTGGGAGACTCAATGAGTCGGGTTGTGTGGTGTTGATGTTGGAATCACACCATCGCCGTTGGTCTGTCAATCATTTATTCTCCGCGAGGTGAGAATAGCTGGGGATTGACAGTTGGTTATGGGACTTTGGGTACGATTGGAGATACTGAGTCTATTGCATTGAGTATGCATGTTGTGTTGGTGCTTAGGCATGTGTACCGATGTGTGTATACGAATGCCAACATTTATTTGGTCCTCGTCGAGCGTCGGATTAGTACGCTTGGATGAATGAATCTCCGGTGTGAGATTGTGGCACTTTGAGATTGGTAATCTCGATGGCACGATGTATTCTGATGAATGATCGTGAGGGTAGTTGACTTCCCCTGAAGAGGGATTTTCTTATCTTAGGCCATGGTAATTCATTTCTGGGTAATTTGATCACGTCCCTATGTTAGGATCGTTGAATCCTAGGGTAAACAAGGGATGGCCATTGTGGGGTCCTCTTTACTTAATCCAATTTGTATCCATTAAACATACAATGTGAGTCTGAATTAAGTAATGTACCATGCACGGATTAAGAGTTCATACTAGTTAAGTTGTTTACAAGGTTATCAAAAACCTAACAAACTATACATAACATGTACATAAACAACCTAATCCAAAAGAACTCCTAGGCAGTGGTTCCCCTCGCAGCGGAAATCATGACTCACTTTCCCCACGTATATGAGTCCCTACAGAAACATTCACACCATGAGTATAGATAACAAATATCTCAGTGCAATATCAAACCACAATATCAATATCAATGATAAAGCACAAATAAATCATCAATACGTGAATGTTCTGTATCATGCATCCCCAAATGCACTATGTCATGACATGTCTCAACAATTTCCCTATTATCACGAGCCCCATATTATATGCCTAATCAGCTCAATATGTCAGTGGAACCACATCACATCTGCATATTAGCAGCACATATCATAGTACCATGCTCATCGGTGATAATAACCAGAGTATATACCCACACCAGGCGTATATCTCTCAAGCCAAAGCATATGTAGTATATCTATCGTGGCAACGATCCCAGCCAAAACATATACCACACCAGGCATATCTCTCGAGGCAATGATCTCACCAAAGCATATACACATATCTATCAAGGCATCCATCCCAATCATATGAAATCCATGTATGAACATGCATATGAACTACCAATCATATGACACAAGATAACATAAATCATATGATATCAAAACCATAACATCATCATCGCATCATATCTATACTCCGTACGTCAACACGTACCTGTAGTGCGACACAAAAGCGATAAATCAGGCGTTGATAGCTAATTGCCTCTTTGCCCTGTCCCCTGAGATGATGCTACAACAATGCCAACAATATACTATGTTATCCTAGGCATTAAAATCAATTCTACAAAAATATAAAATTTTCAACATTCTGCCTTCACCGATCGATCGCCTCAAAATCTCGATCGATCGCCGAACTGTCATGCTTCACCGATCGATCGCACAAAATCACCGATCGATCGTCACCTTGCACCGATCGATCGCCTCAACTCACCGATCGATCGCCTCATGCTCAAACCGCCTTAAATCATCACTGGTCGCGGCAATCGATCGAGACCACAGCCGATCGATCGGCCCGATCAGAAAAAATGAGAAAATGGCGATTTTCAAGCTTATCTCCATGGTTCTTCTCCTATACCTCAAAGTTTAACATGTAAACATAAGTCATGCAATCCCTAGTATCATATAAACATGTTTCTAACATCCTAGAAACAAATTCTTGGCAAAGAAACAAGTTATGATTCTAAGCATAAATATTTGATATTCCCTTTCACATACTTCAACCTCAACTACACAATTCAAGTGTAAAATCATGAAATCCTTACCAAGATGGTACAATTTCACTTCACACACCTTCGTAGCTCAATTCACAAGTGAATCCTGAGCTTAAATCACAAGAAAGGTGAAAGAGAGGGAGAGAAGCTTGGTAGAGATTTTTAGGTGAAAAGTGGTGTATCGTGAGTTTAAGCTCACTAAGCTCTTTCTTATAGCCACTTGTTCTAAACACATGAGAATTCACCTCAACATGTAAATCCAACCACAAATTCACATGCTAATGCAACCTTACATGAAATACAAAGGCATATGAAATTCAAATTCAAATGCAACTCCAATTGAAATTAAATTCACATGCATATTCCAAAGGCCTACTAGATCATGACTTAATATGTTATTAAATCATTGTTCACCATGTTTCATTATGAGTTCCACCTGAACTCCCAATATCATACCGCCACATGATTAATTACACCATAATCATATCATACGTATATAACATAAATCGAGGCATTACAATTCTCCCCCACTTATTGAATTTCGTCCTCGAAATTGTATATACAAAACATGCATATCATGATACACAACTCAATCATCCTATGATAAAAAGATAGGAAACATAATCATGTATGCAACAGTACAATATGTATATACCAACAGTATCATAAAACTGTAAAATCATACCAGAAAACAAATCTGGATACCGTTGCATCATATGCTGCTCCGTCTCCCACGTTGCCTCTTCGACACCCCGTCTGTCCCACTGTACCTTAACCATAGGAATCACCTTATTACGCAACCTGCGTTCAGCTCGATCCAAGATCATAACCGGTCGTTCCTCATACGACACATCTGTATCCAACTGTACCTCAGGTAGCTGTAAGACATGACTCGGATCTGGTTCATACTTTCTCAACAGTGACACATGAAAAACATCATGAATACTACTCAAGGCCGGTGGTAGTGCTAAGCGATATGCCAACGTACCAATACGTTGCAACACCTCATATGGACCAACATACCGTGGAGACAATTTTCCACGCTTACCAAACCGTACTACACCTTTAAAAGGTGAAATTTTCAAGAACACACGGTCACCAACTTGAAATTCAAGTGGTCTACGTCGCTTATTGGCATACGCAGCCTGTCTATCCTGAGCAGCTTTAAGTTTCAACTAATGACCTTTACTTTCTCTTCCATCTCATGAATCATATCCGGTCCATGTAAGGAAGACTGATCCACATCATCCCAATACAATGGCGATCTACATCGTCGCCCATATAGAGCCTCAAATGGTGCCATCTGTATACTAGACTGATAACTGTTGTTATATGAAAATTCTACTAATGGCAACGAATCTTGCCAAGAAGTATCAAACTCTAGTACACAGGCACGCAACATATCCTCAAGCGTCTGTATCGTACGCTCTGTTTGTCCATCTGTCTGAGGATGATATGCTGTACTCAACCGTACTTCAGTTCCCAACGCTGTTTGTAACCCTTCCCAGAAATGAGAAGTAAACCTCGGATCCCTATCCGATACAATGGAAACTGGAATACCATGTAGTTTTACTATATGTTGAATGTATAACTGTGCCATTCTCAGATATGTATATGTCATACAATATGGCACAAAATGAGATACTTTGGTGAGTCGGTCAACAATCACCCAAATAGCATCGCAACCAGAAGACGTCCGTGGTAAATGAGTCACAAAATCCATCGTGATATGTTCCCGTTTCCACTGAGGAATTTCCAAACTATGTAATTCACCTCCTGGTCTTTGTCTTTCCGCTTTCACTTGTTGACAGATCAAACACCGTTTCACAAAGCTCAATACATCCTGTTTCATACGTTTCCACCAAAATTGTGTACGTAAATCATGATACATTTTCTTCCCTCCAGGATGTATACTGTATCTACTACAATGAGCACGTTGTAGTAGTTCTTGGCGTAGTCCTAATGATGCAGGTACTACCCAACAATTTCTATACTTCAACGTTCCATCACTTGAAAGTACAAATTGAGATAATTGTCCTTGACTTATCCTATCCTTCCATTGTTGTACTTCATCATCAGTCATTTGTGCCGTTCTGATTTTCGCAAATATGTCGGGTTCAACCAACAATGTTGATACCCTTACTGGCACGAGTTCCATATCAAAATCATAACCCAAAGTACAACAAGAAGTCATCAATGCGGATAAATGAATTACCTCATCAGCCGTGTGATGTACCTTTCGACTCAAGGCATCTGCTGTAAGATTAGCCTTTCCTGGATGATATTCAATCTCACAATCATAATCTTTCAACAGATCCATCCATCTCCTTTGTCTCATATTCAACTCCGCTTGAGTGAATAGAAATTTTAAACTTTTATGATCTGTGTATATGGTAAAAGACGTACCATATAAATAATGTCGCCATATCTTCAATGCAAAGACAATGGCAGCCAATTCCAGATCATGTACTGGATATCGCATTTCATGTGGCTTCAACTGTCGTGATGCATAAGCCACTACATGTTTATCCTGCATCAATACACAACCCAAACCAAGTAAAGATGCATCAGTATATACGGCAAACCTGTCATGCTCAGATGGAATGATCAAGACTGGAGCTGTAGTCAATCGATGTTTTAATTCTTGAAAACTACGCTCACACGCCTCTGACCATTGGAATGATACTCCCTTCTGTGTCAAATGTGTCAATGGTTTGGCAATCGCTGAAAATCCTTCAACGAACCGTCTATAATAACCAGCCAAACCTAAGAAACTACGAATCTCTGGCACAGAAGTAGGTGCTGACCAATTCAACACTGCTTCCACTTTCTTTGGATCGACTGATATACCTTCTTCTGAAATAACATGTCCCAAAAAGCCGACACTAGTCAACCAAAACTCACACTTACTGAGTTTGGCATACAACTGATGTGTCCTCAACAATTGCAATACCATATGCAAATGTTGAACATGTTCTGCATCACTCCATGAATAGATTAGTATATCATCGATAAAGACAATGACAAATCGATCAAGGTATTCCTGAAAAACCCTATTCATTAAACTCATAAAGACAGCAGGAGCATTTGTCACTCCAAATGGCATCACCACAAACTCATAATGCCCATAACGAGTTCTGAATGATGTCTTCTGTATATCTGCTTCCCTCACACGTATTTGATGATACCCTGACCTCAAGTCAATCTTAGATTATATCCTTGATCCCTGCAACTGATCAAACAAATCATCAATACGAGGAAGAGGATATTTATTCTTTATCGTTACCTTGTTCAATTGTCTATAATCTATACACAATCTCATTGTCCCATCCTTCTTCTTCACAAACAATACCGGAGCACCCCAAGGCGATACACTAGGACGTATGTACCCCTTGTCCAATAAATCTTGCAATTGCGTTTTCAACTCTTTCAATTCAGTTGGTGCCATCCGATAAGGAGCCCGGGAAATTGCAGAAGTACCAGGTATCAAATCAATACCAAATTCCACTTCTCGACTCGGTGGAAATCCAGGTATCTCAGTTGGAAACACATCCGCATATTCTGCAACCACTGGTATCTCCTCCACTTTCCTTTCTTGTTTCTGTTCAATGATATCAAGGGCATAAATCAAATAACCCGCATGTCCACGCTCTAACAAACGCGACATTCGGATTGCTGATATCAAATGAATCCTTGCCCTCGATCCCTGACCATAAATAACCATTGATTTCCCGTATCAGACTGAAATCTCACAATCTTTTGACTACAATCCACAACAGAGTGATATTTACTCAATACATCAATTCCAAGGATGCAATCAAAATCTGACATGTCTAACACAATCAAATCATCTTGAAAGCCATAGTCAGACTCAAACTGAATAGCACAATCAGACACACTCTGACAAGTCATCACAGTAGTTCCCATGGGTATCGAGACATAAAGAGGCATCAACAGTGGAGACGAGCATATATGATACTGATCAACAAAAGCTTGTGCAATAAAAGAATGTGATGCACCAGTATCAATCAACAGAAACGCAGGATAAGTAAATAAAGTACACTTACCCGCTATCACAGTATCAGGAGCTGCCTCTGCTTCCTCCCTGTTCAGTGCATACACCTGAGCCTGAGGTGTTCCTGCCCTCTGTCCTCCACCAGACTGTGGTACACCCTGTGGTCTCTGCTGCACTGTATTCTCTGACACTGGTCCTCTCCTCTGTTGTCCAACCACTTGAGGACAATCACGGATCACATGTCCTGGTTTCCCACAACGGAAACAAACCACCGTATCAAACTGTGGACAATTTCTTTGATAATGTGGCCCTCCACATTTAAAACATTGTAATCCACGCCCACCACTACTACTGCTTCCTTGGGACTGTCCCTTAGATTTGCGATCACCCCCTTTTTGTGATCCAAAACGTTTACCACTAAACCTAGATGAAGATGCACCACCTCATGGTGATTTAAATGATTCCCCTCTAGGTCTCATATTGTCAGATGTAGGTGGTTGAGCTTGTCCAACATCTGTATATACCCCTACAGCAATCTCAGCCATCTCCGCTCTAGTCAACGCTTCTTCATATGATGTAGGGTTATTGGACATGACCCTATCAAACAATTCAGGTCTCAACCCTTTTACAAACTGTCTGATCTTTGCCTTGGTGTTAACAGCAATATGTGGCACATACCGGAGCAAAGAAGAGTAATGCACAGCATAATCAGATACTGTCATTGATCCCTGTCTCAAATGCGTAAATTCATCTTCTTTCCTCTGCCTTGCAGCAACAGAGAAATAATGCTCCAGAAACTTCGTTCGAAATACATCCCAGTTAACCGTATGTCCTTGAGCCCTCAACTCAAGTACTGTGGACTTCCACCACATCATAGCTTTCTTAGCTAACTGGAATTCATCTAAGCGTAACCACGCAGTCTTGGCACACGGTGCAGATACAAATATCTGTTCCACACGTTCCAGCCACTCCTCTGCCAGTTCCCCTGACTCAGTCCCCTCAAACCTCGGTGGCTGATAGCTCAGAAATTGCGTCAATGTCAATTCTCCAGGCAACAGTACCTGTTCCACTGGTCCTTGTTCAATCGGTGGTGGTGGCACAGGCACCATCCTCACACTGGCATTGCCACTCAGGGCATCCCCAACATCCTCATGATACCCACTGTCTGTCATAGATGTATAACAAGGGTTAACAATAACATTTACAAGTATATAACATGTTAGAATAACATCATATTCCAAAACCTAACATGTTCGTACCATTCTCAAAGTGTTTAGGTAACTCCCTAATACACTTCCTCTACCCATGTTCACCCCGTTCTCGAACCACTGCTCTGATACCACTAATGTGGGGTCCTCTTTACTTAATCCATTTTGTATCCATTAAACATACAATGTGAGTCTGAATTAAGTAATGTACCATGCACGGATTAAGAGTTCATACTAGTTAAGTTGTTTACAAGGTTATCAAAAACCTAACAAAAACTATACATAACATGTACATAAACAACCTAATCCAAAAGAACTCCTAGGCAGTGGTTCCCCTCGCAGCGGAAATCATGACTCACTTTCCCCACGTATATGAGTCCCTACAGAAACATTCACACCATGAGTATAGATAACAAATATCTCAGTGCAATATCAAACCACAATATCAATATCAATGATAAAGCACAAATAAATCATCAATACGTGAATGTTCTGTATCATGCATCCCCAAATGCACTATGTCATGACATGTCTCAACAATTTCCCTATTATCACGAGCCCCATATGGTATGCCTAATCAGCTCAATATGTGTAAGGACCCCCGTGCCCTTAACCCGTTATTAGTGTATTAAGCCATACCATTAGTGCATATAATCATATCATAATGGGGAAAACCACATGCAAGTGCAACACCGTATGCTACCCAGAAAATTTCTTGCATCCAATTCCCAAAATATTCAGATTCCCCAACCAAGATTAATCATATAACATGCACCCACATAATACACTAACATGCTCTTAGTTCATTTAGCAATTCCATAATTAATTGCATGCAACCATAATGAACAGAGAGAAGCCGTAGCCCATTTATACATTCCATACACACGTAAAATGTACTCACATAAGAGTACCAAATGGATAAGCATGTATCTGATGTATAACACTCTACCGGATACCAGTCCTGGTAGCACCTCCCAAGCGCCACTCGATCTCAACTCTGGATCTGAGTGTCCGTCCAGCCAGCTCTGGTACCTCGATCCTGGAAGTACCTCTAACCAACAGCCCGAGCTCGACTCCAAAGCCGCTACACCTGTGTTACCTGCCCCAACAGAGACAGCCCCCACACGGGGTGAGCATACCAATACCACCAATCACAAAATAATAATATTGCAATTCATAATTTACAGAATGTAAATGCCATAATTTAAATGATACTCCCTGGATGGTAACACCCTCATCCGGGATCCCCTGTATTGTCCCTGTTCTCAAAATAACCAAACTCATCAAATTCTCAAAGCCAGTTAATCACCATATAGATTAACTAATGCAGTTCTACCATGCCAGTTCCATAATCAATGTGTAAAATCATATATATATATGCCATAGATTTCACATATATTTAACCAAGGATTCCATGTTCCCATAACATTGCTCGCTCCACAATAGCGGCATTCTAAACCCAGCGCACGCTCAACAATAGCGGCGTCATAACCGATGGTCGCTCAACGGCGACAACACCCAATCGTTGCTCGCTCGAAAGCGGCACCCTATGATTCCCAATGTATGTCTATTTATCACATTTACCATATACCATGCATTTCACTATCCAATTATTGCAAGTACCATAAACCATGCACTTCGATACCCATCTATTTCCAATACCCTATACCATGCATTTTAATACTCATTTATTGTAAATACCACCAACCATGCATTTCAATGCCCATTTATTACAAATACCATATATCATGCATTTCACTATTGCAACATTATAAAAGGCTATGCTCGTACGTTATACGTACCTTAATTTCCGAAGTCCGAGCCGAACCTTGCTCGAGTTCCATGCCCCGAAGAACGATGTGCTAACATGGTAAATAATTCACAATTAATTCCGAACATGCAACCCATGCTCAAGCACACCCATAACCCTCAACATATTGTCAACCCACGACAATTTACCATTTAAAAGACCCGGGGCAGGGCATATACAGGGAGGGAAATCGAATGAGACAATATCGAAAATTGCTCAAGGACCACCCCTAAATTTGAACCCCAACAACACAAATCAAACCCAAATAATCACCATAATTCATTTAAAACATGAATTAAGCTATCCAAGCAAGAATCAACACCCCTTGCCAAAAACCCCCAATTTTCGAATTCAATACCCTTAAATTCGAACCCAAACAAGCCCTTAAATTCGCACCCTTATAATTCTTCGAATTCGAACACAATCAAGCATCATAATGCATCTACAACATGAATTAATCAA
The DNA here is from genome assembly GCA_907163345.1 of Haberlea rhodopensis. Taxonomy (NCBI): domain Eukaryota; kingdom Viridiplantae; phylum Streptophyta; class Magnoliopsida; order Lamiales; family Gesneriaceae; genus Haberlea; species Haberlea rhodopensis. The sequence continues at coordinate 22,148,899 of CAJQUN010000004.1, read as the reverse complement.
TTACCAACAACAATAATCGCCCCACAAGCGAAACCCCCAAATTTTCGAACCCTAACCCACAAAAACTAGCTGAAATTCGAACCAAAATGCAACCAAAATTTCGAACCAAAAAGTCTGCAATGCTCGACCCAAAAACACCATAAAAACGCCCCAAAAACACCAGAAAACTCGTGCCAAAAACATACCAAAATCGAGCCCCAAAAATCGGATGAACTGCAGTGACGAACCCTAGCGCTTTCTGCAGAAATCCGAGCTCAATCCTCGACCAAACTTCAAATTGTTGGTATGGAAATGACCGCCTGGAAGAGACGAACGCGGCGGCGGGTCGGACGCGCCGAACGGCGGCCGGACGGCGGCGGGCGAAGCACATTTGTGCGCGGTGGTCCAAAGGGGATCGAAAATCGGCGGGTTCGGGGAGAGAGAAGGAGGGGGAAGAAAATGGTTCCGATAATTAAAATCCCGGGTTCAATTGGTATTTATAGCAAAAATACCCCAAAATATCAATAGTCCCACAAATACATCATGATTCATTAAAAATCATCTGTTTCCAAAAATTCTCTCTCTAACTCAAAAACCCCCTACCGGTGCCCACACCAAGCACTCGAGATTCCGAGTCACACTAAAAACCCAACTCGCAGGTTTTCATCGGAATGAGAATACGATCTCAACCTCGGGATCCAACGATCCCAAATGCCCGATTTACCAACCTCGGGAGATGCCAAACCGCAATTAATTCCTAATTGCCACAATTAAAAATCCATCAAGGATTAATACAACACCGGGATTACCACCATAATTCCCGGACATCACAATTATCCCCCACTAATAAAATTTCGTCCTCGAAATTGCACCGGTGTATCCCACGTAACACCAGGACCTCACAAACAAAACAAAGCCAAGACCCCGATTCTGAACCACCTTAGAATCGAATTAACAACTGCGAGAATACCAGTCTCGCACCAAGCCCTAAAATAGCGCAACGCCAAAACCAATACAAACCCAAAAGATAATAACGTACCTCGACGTGAATCGTCCCAGAAGTCAGTTCACCAAAACTACAAACCAACCAAATCTCCATTGGTTCTGACAAAGATACCATCCCGTGATATTCACCACCTGCCCACGATGCTTGACACGCATCGTCAAGATGGGGACCACTAGTATACAACAGTATACTCACAGAAAAACCAGATTTCGCTTCCCAGTCCATCTTCTCCAAAGGAGTAGTTGCACCACTTGCAACCCGGACCGGGTTACCCACGGTCACTGATCCACACAAAATACATCACCGAGGATGTTTACACCGGTGTGTTCCAAGAAATCATATCTTGGTCCCGACACACCATCAAGACTCCACCAAGTCTCAAGTTCCACAGGGGACATGGAAGGCAACCAATTGCATTTCTACACAAGTGTCAACCATGACACTAAACAAATCCGAATCTCGGCCATCCCTCATTTATCCTTGGATCCAACAATCCTTAAAATAGGAAGGCTATCGAATTATCCGACAAAAACCACCATGATTCCAAAACACGTCGATCCCTCCTCAGGGGAATCAACAACCCTCACGATCATTCATCAGAATGCATCGTGCCATCGAGATTACCGATCTCGAGGTTCCACAATCTCACACCGGAGATCCACTAAACCAAGTATACACACTCGGCGTTCCACAATGAACAAAATAAGGTTGGCATTCGTATACACACACGGCATACATGCCCATACACCCACACAACATGCATACACAATGCAATAGACTCGGGTATCTCCAATCATACCCACATCCCAAAGCCAACTGTCAAACCTCGATTATTCTCACCCCACGGAGAATGATGGTTGTCAAACCAAAACCAAAGGGTGTGATTTCAACATCACCACCACACGAACCAAAATAACGAATCTCCCCAAAAGATTCAACCGGTAGGAATCATAATACCGTCTCCCTCTCAAGGAAAAAGTCATGAATCCATGATTCTCCAATCCTCGAACCACCGTTCGGAAACCTGGGTATATTTATACCAAAACATATCCCGGAACCCAGAAATACACAACTGGTTAGAGTAGTGCATCAAGACTATCATTACCCGATCCAAAATCCGTATACGCCATGTATACACATCCCAACGATGCTCTGTACTAATACCATAGTACTCCAAAATCGAGCATCTTCCCGAAGACGTCTCCTCAAACGTCTCACCGAGGTAAGAAATCCATTACCCGGTCCAACACCAGTAATGCTTACCATGGCTGATTTACAATCAATCCACGACCGATGTAAGCTGTCTCCAAGACAGTACAATCCAAATCTCTCCAAGAGATAAAATCAATATAGTAGTGTCACCCCACTAACTATATCTCACTAACCATTGTGATTCCCATTGCATGCCAATTGCAAGGATGCTCAACTAGAGTTAACCACGACTTGTTGACACTCACGTTGGTAACACCAACAAACTTGAGCTGTCCCAGCACAAGTCCCTCAAAACAATGACGTATAACGTCCCCGTGAGGTATTCCCTACCTCAAACACCATGCCACATAGAGACTACAAGAGTCTACCATAACCCTCATCGTATCACCATACGATTCACCAAACTCGAATCCAACGAGCATTATAATAGCTAACACAAGCACACCAAAGTACTGCAACAATACCTGGCTAGTGATTCGCTGGTCCCATAGGCTTATACCAACCTATCAACGTGACACACGCTCCATCCCGGTATACCATACCGCATAAACCATTAGAGTTGTGGGTCATTGCCCAACATATCTCTAAAACACCAAAGCATACTGGACAACCCAGCGTCCATGCTCAATTATCAAGCAATCCTAATCCATTAGGACTTCTTCCACGCCCTTAGGGTGGGTGTAACCATGTTTACTCCTCATCACAATAACAAGCGAGTAGTTTCCTCAATGACTACTCTTACCACCATTCACTTGGCCTTAGCCATCCCAGCGAGCATACCCAAGGGTATCATTGCTCGTCAATAATATACCTCCATAATACGATGCGTACTCTCACCGGTACAATGCATCAATGATCCATCGAGCAAACCTGCTCGGCAAAAGGTCTCGTCAACTAAATACCCAGACCCTGCCATGTGCCCACCATCGGCACTCAAACCATACAACCATATACATAAACATGAATGTATAAATCACCAAAATGACGCCAAGCGTCCACATAGCTATCCCAAATAACATCGTCAAACATATGACGGTACCTGTCGATACACGACATCCATAATCTCATCGTCAAACACATGACGGTAAATAATAATACACCATAATCACCATACTGATAACAAAAGTAATATGCCATACCTCATCGCTATCGAGATAGCGGAATACCTGTATCCATCGTCCACCAGCGGTACATAAGCAGCACCCATCGCTCGTAGGCGGCATAATCCAGTGCTACACACATAGCGGTATAACCCATCGCTGTAGAATCAGTGGCATGATCCCTCGCCATGGAGTCAGCGGCATAAAATGTCGCTATAGATATCCGGCGGTATAAACCATCGCCAATAGAATACCCGGCGTAACCGTCGCCAATAAAATACCCGGCGTAACCATCGCCAATAAAATACCCGGCGTAACCATCGCCAATAAAATACCCGGCGTAACCATCGCCAATAAAATACCCGGCGTAACCATCGCCAATTAAATACCCGGCGTAACCATCGCCAATAAAATACCCGGCGTAACCATCGCCAATAAAATACCCGGCGTAACCATCGCCAATAAAATACCCGGCGTAACCATCGCCAATTAAAATACCCGGCGTAACCATCGCCAATAAAATACCCGGCGTAACCATCGCCAATAAAATACCCGGCGTAACCATTGCCAATAAAATAGCGGAATAATCGCGGACTCAAGAGGTACTCACACTCACGTAGTACTTTGTTCCCGATCGCATCGCTACGTCATGACAACGGCATCATCGCTTCGACGTGACAGCGGCATGTATCATCGCTTCGACACGACAGCGGCATTTACCATCATTCCGGCATGACAGCGGAAATACCCTTCGCTTCGACGTATTAGCGGCATAATATCCCTCGCAATAATAATATGACAGCGGCATTTTCCTTCGCTTCGACATATTTACGGCAAATATTCTTCATCGCTATAATACGACAGCGGCAAGTATTCATATCGCTACGCCATGCATGCAACCGTAATGCATAACCCGTATTTCAATAATTGTTCCGGCACGACAGCGGCATCATCGCTTCGACGTGACAGCGGCATTTACCATCGCTTCGACACGACAGCGGCATCATCGCTTCGACGTGCATGCAACCGTAATGCATAATCCGTATTCCCATAAACATCGCCATGAGTGTATTTTAATGCACCTCGCTCCAACACGTAGCGGCAAAGCATTAAAATCATCACTCCGATGTATACCTATGCAACCGTAATGCATAGTCCATGTCTCAAAAGACCCTGCAACCACCACGGTTAGCAACACATATTCCAATTATGAACACATATCATAAACGCACATAAGCAATCATGCATAAGTATGTGCTTCTCATTCCCAATAACATGTTCCTAGGCCCTCAACAGCCCCAAAGAGCTAACCACTGCTCTGATACCACTAATGTAAGGACCCCCGTGCCCTTAACCCGTTATTAGTGTATTAAGCCATACCATTAGTGCATATAATCATATCATAATGGGGAAAACCACATGCAAGTGCAACACCGTATGCTACCCAGAAAATTTCTTGCATCCAATTCCCAAAATATTCAGATTCCCCAACCAAGATTAATCATATAACATGCACCCACATAATACACTAACATGCTCTTAGTTCATTTAGCAATTCCATAATTAATTGCATGCAACCATAATGAACAGAGAGAAGCCGTAGCCCATTTATACATTCCATACACACGTAAAATGTACTCACATAAGAGTACCAAATGGATAAGCATGTATCTGATGTATAACACTCTACCGGATACCAGTCCTGGTAGCACCTCCCAAGCGCCACTCGATCTCAACTCTGGATCTGAGTGTCCGTCCAGCCAGCTCTGGTACCTCGATCCTGGAAGTACCTCTAACCAACAGCCCGAGCTCGACTCCAAAGCCGCTACACCTGTGTTACCTGCCCCAACAGAGACAGCCCCCACACGGGGTGAGCATACCAATACCACCAATCACAAAATAATAATATTGCAATTCATAATTTACAGAATGTAAATGCCATAATTTAAATGATACTCCCTGGATGGTAACACCCTCATCCGGGATCCCCTGTATTGTCCCTGTTCTCAAAATAACCAAACTCATCAAATTCTCAAAGCCAGTTAATCACCATATAGATTAACTAATGCAGTTCTACCATGCCAGTTCCATAATCAATGTGTAAAATCATATATATATATGCCATAGATTTCACATATATTTAACCAAGGATTCCATGTTCCCATAACATTGCTCGCTCCACAATAGCGGCATTCTAAACCCAGCGCACGCTCAACAATAGCGGCGTCATAACCGATGGTCGCTCAACGGCGACAACACCCAATCGTTGCTCGCTCGAAAGCGGCACCCTATGATTCCCAATGTATGTCTATTTATCACATTTACCATATACCATGCATTTCACTATCCAATTATTGCAAGTACCATAAACCATGCACTTCGATACCCATCTATTTCCAATACCCTATACCATGCATTTTAATACTCATTTATTGTAAATACCACCAACCATGCATTTCAATGCCCATTTATTACAAATACCATATATCATGCATTTCACTATTGCAACATTATAAAAGGCTATGCTCGTACGTTATACGTACCTTAATTTCCGAAGTCCGAGCCGAACCTTGCTCGAGTTCCATGCCCCGAAGAACGATGTGCTAACACGGTAAATAATTCACAATTAATTACGAACATGCAACCCATGCTCAAGCACACCCATAACCCTCAACATATTGTCAACCCACGACAATTTACCATTTAAAAGACCCGGGGCAGGGCATATACAGGGAGGGAAATCGAATGAGACAATATCGAAAATTGCTCAAGGACCACCCCTAAATTTGAACCCCAACAACACAAATCAAACCCAAATAATCACCATAATTCATTTAAAACATGAATTAAGCTATCCAAGCAAGAATCAACACCCCTTGCCAAAAACCCCCAATTTTCGAATTCAATACCCTTAAATTCGAACCCAAACAAGCCCTTAAATTCGCACCCTTATAATTCTTCGAATTCGAACACAATCAAGCATCATAATGCATCTACAACATGAATTAATCAATTACCAACAACAATAATCGCCCCACAAGCGAAACCCCCAAATTTTCGAACCCTAACCCACAAAAACTAGCTGAAATTCGAACCAAAATGCAACCAAAATTTCGAACCAAAAAGTCTGCAATGCTCGACCCAAAAACACCATAAAAACGCCCCAAAAACACCAGAAAACTCGTGCCAAAAACATACCAAAATCGAGCCCCAAAAATCGGATGAACTGCAGTGACGAACCCTAGCGCTTTCTGCAGAAATCCGAGCTCAATCCTCGACCAAACTTCAAATTGTTGGTATGGAAATGACCGCCTGGAAGAGACGAACGCGGCGGCGGGTCGGACGCGCCGAACGGCGGCCGGACGGCGGCGGGCGAAGCACATTTGTGCGCGGTGGTCCAAAGGGGATCGAAAATCGGCGGGTTCGGGGAGAGAGAAGGAGGGGGAAGAAAATGGTTCCGATAATTAAAATCCCGGGTTCAATTGGTATTTATAGCAAAAATACCCCAAAATATCAATAGTCCCACAAATACATCATGATTCATTAAAAATCATCTGTTTCCAAAAATTCTCTCTCTAACTCAAAAACCCCCTACCGGTGCCCACACCAAGCACTCGAGATTCCGAGTCACACTAAAAACCCAACTCGCAGGTTTTCATCGGAATGAGAATACGATCTCAACCTCGGGATCCAACGATCCCAAATGCCCGATTTACCAACCTCGGGAGATGCCAAACCGCAATTAATTCCTAATTGCCACAATTAAAAATCCATCAAGGATTAATACAACACCGGGATTACCACCATAATTCCCGGACATCACAATATGTCAGTGGAACCACATCACATCTGCATATTAGCAGCACATATCATAGTACCATGCTCATCGGTGATAATAACCAGAGTATATACCCACACCAGGCGTATATCTCTCAAGCCAAAGCATATGTAGTATATCTATCGTGGCAACGATCCCAGCCAAAACATATACCACACCAGGCATATCTCTCGAGGCAATGATCTCACCAAAGCATATACACATATCTATCAAGGCATCCATCCCAATCATATGAAATCCATGTATGAACATGCATATGAACTACCAATCATATGACACAAGATAACATAAATCATATGATATCAAAACCATAACATCATCATCGCATCATATCTATACTCCGTACGTCAACACGTACCTGTAGTGCGACACAAAGCGATAAATCAGGCGTTGATAGCTAATTGCCTCTTTGCCCTGTCCCCTGAGATGATGCTACAACAATGCCAACAATATACTATGTTATCCTAGGCATTAAAATCAATTCTACAAAAATATAAAATTTTCAACATTCTGCCTTCACCGATCGATCGCCTCAAAATCTCAATCGATCGCCGAACTGTTCATGCTTCACCGATCGATCGCACAAAATCACCGATCGATCGTCACCTTGCACCGATCGATCGCCTCAACTCACCGATCGATCGCCTCATGCTCAAACCGCCTTAAATCATCACTGGTCGCGGCAATCGATCGAGACCACAGCCGATCGATCGGCCCGATCGGAAAAAATGAGAAAATGGCGATTTTCAAGCTTATCTCCATGGTTCTTCTCCTATACCTCAAAGTTTAACATGTAAACATAAGTCATGCAATCCCTAGTATCATATAAACATGTTTCTAACATCCTAGAAACAAATTCTTGGCAAAGAAACAAGTTATGATTCTAAGCATAAATATTTGATATTCCCTTTCACATACTTCAACCTCAACTACACAATTCAAGTGTAAAATCATGAAATCCTTACCAAGATGGTACAATTTCACTTCACACACCTTCGTAGCTCAATTCACAAGTGAATCCTGAGCTTAAATCACAAGAAAGGTGAAAGAGAGGGAGAGAAGCTTGGTAGAGATTTTTAGGTGAAAAGTGGTGTATTGTGAGTTTAAGCTCACTAAGCTCTTTCTTATAGCCACTTGTTCTAAACACATGAGAATTCACCTCAACATGTAAATCCAACCACAAATTCACATGCTAATGCAACCTTACATGAAATACAAAGGCATATGAAATTCAAATTCAAATGCAACTCCAATTGAAATTAAATTCACATGCATATTCCAAAGGCCTACTAGATCATGACTTAATATGTTATTAAATCATTGTTCACCATGTTTCATTATGAGTTCCACCTGAACTCCCAATATCATACCGCCACATGATTAATTACACCATAATCATATCATACGTATATAACATAAATCGAGGCATTACAGCCATGTTTTGGATTTGTTAGGTTTCGCGGTCGACACGTGTGGCGGGAATGCGATTGATTGTTCTTGCATGTCCTTTCGGAAATTTGAGACCTTGTGGAGTCTCGATGATGTGTTGGACCAAGATGTGATTTCTTGGAACTTATGGATGTAGACATCTTTCGACTGATAATCAGGTATTAATCCTGATTTGGTAGTAGTATTGTAGAGTTTGGTTGAGTTTTGAGTTGGTTTTGGAACTTGGGGATTTTTGGTTAAAATCAAAAGTTGAGTTTTTTGAGTTTTTATTGGTCTTAAATGGTGTATTTGAGGTGTTGAAGGTGTATGGGGTGTTGGTTTTGAGTTTGGGTGTGAAAACCACCATTGAAGCTCGAGTTTTTCGGAAAATCGCAGGTGGCGATCGATCGCCGAGGGGCACCGATCGATCGCGACGAGCTGCTGAATTTTTGGTGAAGATGTACAGTGCTGGCGATCGATCGCGAGTGGGTTGGCGATCGATCGCGAGGACTGGCGATCGATCGCGAAGAAGCACTGGTTTGGTCACTGGTCATGGCGATCGATCGCGATAGAATCGTTTTTTCGAAAATTTTGGAAAATGTCGGGATTTCGGAATCGAGGTTTGACTGGCCCATTTCTGGGACAATGTCTACATTCCAATGAGAATGCTATACTTTTAAATGGATTGGTTGGAGCCAAAATTTAATAAAACGAAATTCTCGGTTGAGTTTTTGGCTATCATTTAACTTATAAAATGGTATATTTTGGGTATTGCACATGTTTAACCCGGGGTCTTTTGAAATGGTAAATCGTCATGAATTGACGATAAGTTTGGGGGTAATGAACGTGCTTGGGCACGTGGTTGCATGCTTGTGTTTAATTGTGACTTATTTATGTGTTAGCACATAATTTATCGGGTCGTGGGACTCAGGCGAAGTCGGACTCGAACTACGGAATTATAAGGTACGTATAACGTACGAGCATAGCCTGTTATAATGTTGCAACTGTGAAATGCATGGTATGTGGTATTTACAATAAATGTATATTGAAATGTATGGTATATGGTACTTGCTATAAATGGATATTGATATGCATGGTATATGGTAATTGCGATAAATGGACATTCATTGGGAATTATATGGTACCGCCTTTGAGCCTTTCAAGCCTACCATGTAAAGAAAATCAATCACTAGTACCCTTTTTGAGTTTTAATGCAAAAGAATGGTTGTATGCTAAGCATACAAAAGACCCCCATTCGACATTCTTTGACGAGCTTATCATCCTTCCCTAATTAACCTAAATATAAATTCTTTCCATACCTTTGAAGGGAGTATGATGTGTTTCATTCACATGCACTTAAGTATTCAATGATTAAAATGTTTGTGAGCTTCGTTATGAAAAGAATGAAATGCATGAAAGAAAAGGAATGCCTTGAGAAAATAGATAAAAATATGACTCCAAGGGGAGCCAAGGCACAAAAGAAGAAAAATGTTGAAATAAAAGTTGAAAAATCGAGCGAGAAGAGAAGTTTTTAGTGTGCATATCATCATACTCTCTTGTTTGACATGTCTTTTTCCTTTCTTTCATAAGTCAATACCTAGGCCAAGCTACAAGCTAATAAAGACCTATTTGATTTATGTTTGCAAAGTGGCTAAGATAGTGGAGAAGAGTGTGCAAGTAAGCTTATACTTGTGTTAGTGTATGACTTGAACTATTGTGGGTTTGCATCTTTTGGATCTATAACTTGTACACAACACTTGTTTATGACCACACACGCACGTTCACTACTTGGTTAAGTATGAGGTGTTTAGAGATTGAACTTGTTCCACTATTAAATTTTCACCGCCTTTCATTACTATGCATATTTAAAATTGTTGAGGCATTAAAGTGAGAACAAGTTAGTTTGTTATGATGCTATGAGCCAATAAAAATATTATAGTTTTGTCTGATTTACTCGAGGTTTAGTAAAGAGTAAGTATGGGGGAGTTAGATGTGACTAGAAATAGACACATCTATTGTGTTTAATTGTTTACGATTTGGTATGTTTTGATGGATAATTTGATACATATGCTACCTAAGCGTATTAATTGTAGGTGGAACCGAAGAAATCGAGCTAACTAAAGCGAATAAAGGTCAAGAAAAGCTTTGGAGCTAATAAGGACTCAATGTAGATCAAGAAAAAGGCTAAAAATGTAATTTTAGTTGAGGCGATCGATCGCATGAAGGAGGCAAATGATCGCCTATGGACAGACAGTTGAGCAACAAAATTCACCCTCCAGCGATCGATCGCGAGGATGAGGCGATCGATCGCCAAAACCTTATTGGAGCAAAGCGATCGATCGCGAGAAAAGAGGCGATCGATCGCCTAAGGAAAATCGTCGAAAAAAAATAAGCTAGCGATCGATCGCTACCTTATGGCGATCGATCGCCAGCAGTGTTTTGGAAAGATTGGGGACTTGATTTCTTTCCTTCCTACATGGGCTCTAACCTACCCCATCAGCCTCCACACCTCTTGATACTCGAAAATTAGTCTCTTGAAGAGGGAATTCAGACCTTAGAACATATATTTTTTAATTTTTAGAATAATTTTTCTTTCAATTTTTGTGAAGAACGCTCGAAGAACGAGGACGGAAGCGACACTCCGAAATCGTGATTCCTTTTAGTAACTTTTTCTTTTCCTATTAGTTTAATGCTTTCTAGATTAATTTTGATTGTTTTTAATCTAGTTATGAGTAGCTAAATACTTTTGTGATTCTCAGTTTAGGAAAACGATACATTGTATGTTTACGATTCTTGTGAGATAAGTTTTGATTGTTGATTTTCATTGAGTATCAATTGTTTTTCTGATTTGATTGTCATAATTGTTATGCATGATTGTTGGACTGATCACCTAGCTTTTGTTCATACAATTTATTGCTAAATTAGATGACAAATACAGACTCGTTTGATCCCTCTAATTTACAAAGTAACTAAGATTAATTAAATTCCGCTTGTGAGTTTGTTAAATTCTTAGGAAAAATAATTGACTAGATTAAAGATAGACGCTTGGATTATGTTGTTTAGCTTCATCGATCTCACTAGTTCATATGCTATCACCGAGTTAAATCTTAATCGCTTGTATTTTGATTGATTGTTTGATAAGGGTTAAACTAGAACGCTTGGCCTACTTAACTAAACTTAAGGTGAGATAGGACTTTGATTATTGGATTAAACGTCCACGATGAATATTCATATGGAAATTGAACCATTTGTGAAGATCGATGATCAAGATAGTAAACACCAATTGTAAAGTTAACCGAAAACGAGAATCACTCTTTTCTCATAAGTAAATTCATCTAGTTTAATTTTGCATCATACTAGTAGTTAATTCAATTGATTTCAAAAACCCCTTTTTATTTTCGTTTGCATAAGTTAACACAAAGATATAACCTTCCTCGTGGGATCGATCCCTCCCTACTCACGCTACTACATTCATTACTGTTATTAACTTGAGAGTGGATATATCTTTATAATTGGAGGTACAGCTGTTTCTTGGAAATCATGCAAACAGACATGCATTGCTAGATCAACTATGGAATCTGAGTTCATAGCTTTAGATCTTGTAGCAGAAGAAGCTGATTTGCTTCAGAGTTTCTTGGAGGACATTCCAATGTGGTCAAAACCTGTGCCACCCATTAGTGTGCATTGTGATAGTCAGTCAGCTATGGGAAGAGCACAAAACAATGTGTATAATGGGAAATCTAGACATATACGTCGGAGAGATAAATTCGTGAAAAAACTACTAAAAACCGGTGTTATTTCTTTAGAATATGTGAATTCTAAAGAAAACATTGCGGACCCATTTACGAAAGGTCTAACGAGAGACCGAGTAGAGATTTCATCGAGGGGAATGGGGTTGAAGCCCATGAAATTGATTTCCAACAATGATGGCAACCCAACCTGAATTGTTAAATCCAATTTGCAAGTTCAATGGGAAAACCGAATTGTGGGGGGGATTGAACAAAGCACTCGAAAAATTGTGTTCCTTACCTATTCCTGTGATGAAAGAGTGATAGACCTGTACTTTGGGAAGGCCGAGCTCATGCTCTTAATGATTCTTCTATCTCAAGATGATAAAGTGGGGTATTACAGGATACTCTTTAGGAGAAATCGCCTATATCGAATGTGAAGGGGCCGCTTCTATGAGATGGCCTGAGGGCTAAATCTTTAGAGCATTCGATGAAACATCCAAGGCAGTCCAGAGCCAAAATGGACAACAACGAAAGAACCAATAATAGTGTGGAGATGAAGCTGTGTGAGTATTGGTGTCTTGTTATACATAAAACGTCGAACCGTTCAAGACATCACGTCCACTGGTTGACAAGTATATCCGATGATACTTTACTAAGGAAGGTTCAAGGTTAAATACCACCTATCCTGATGCAGTGGATTCTCTAAGTACTCTCAAATCTTCATCTAGGTGCATTGTGTTATTTTTTCGCCATATTGCATTCATGTGGGGGATTGTTGGGATTAATAAAGGATTAATAAACTAATTGGGTTTTAATTATTAAAAGCCCAATTTATTGTTAATTTTGTTAATGAGAACAAAATTATGGTAAGTTAATTATGAATAGTCAATTAGGCTAAAGAAATCCCACATTGAGAAAATGATACTTTTATGGTTTGTTTATAATGAGATACAAATCAATAGAGTGTAGTTAAGTAGAAAAGATGGTGTCCCTCGCGCGTCGTCCGTCCGCTCCGCTCGGCTCAGCTCGTCTCGTCTCGTCTCGTCTCGACTCGACTCGCCGCGAAGGCAGCCCTATCTTTTTACTACTCGGATTTCTAAAATGACTTTTCATCTACCTGGCTTTTCATATTCTGCTGAGTATTAAGTTTGAGACTTTTCACCTACCTGCAGAATTGAAGTCAGATTTAAGTGTGAGACTTAAATCCTTATTAATTGTAAGGACCCCCGGGCCCTTATCCCGTTATTAATGTATTAACTCAAGCATTTAGTGCATGTCATCATATATGTAGTGGCAGAACCACTTATCATCATAGCAAATCATGCCAATAATAAAATTCTTTACATTATTCCATATAATGTCTAATTTCCCCCAACCAAGTCCACATACATATCATGCACCATTATAATACACTAACATGTTCTCAGTTCATTTAGCAATTCAATAAATAATTGCATGCAACTCATAAATGAAGAGAGAAAGGCCCTTGCCTTTTTATACATACCATATACACATAATAGTGCTCACATGCGAGCATCAAATAAGTATGTGTGTATCCAATGTATAAAACACGGTACTCAATACAATCACTGGTACTTCTGTCCTGGAAGCACCTCCAATCCATAGCTCGGGCTCAACTCCAAAGCCATCGATGTACCTAATCACCTGACCCAACAGAGATAGCCCCCACACGGGGTGAGCATACCAATACCCCAAATCCAATAAGCACAATATTACAATTCATAATTTACACAAGTAAATGCTATGAATATTAAAAGACACTCCCTGGATGGCATCATCGTCGTCCGGGATCCCCTGTGTTGTTCGTGTTCTCAAAATAACTGAAACCATCAAATTCTTAAATGCCAGTTAATCGTTACATTGATTAAGAAATCAGTTTCCAACGTACCGATACCATAATCAATAATATCAAATCATTAAACAATGATTACAGGTATTCCAGATATTTCACTTCCTATTCCGTCACTCGCTCTACAATAGCGGCGTCATAATCGATGTTCGCTCAACGGCGACAACATCCAATCATTGCTCGCTCAAAAGCGGCACCATATAATTCCCAATGCGTATCAAGTGATTGCAACAACCATATAATTCCCAATGTCTATCCATTTATTGCAATATAATGTACCTACATTCAACATTTGCAATTATATAAAAGGGATATGCTAGTACGTTATACGTATCTTATAATTCCGTAGTTCGACTCCAATCTTGCCTTTGGTCCCGTGATCGATGAATTATGTGCTAAACACGATTAATAATCCACAATTAAATTCAAGCATGCAACCACGTGCCCAAGCACGTTCACAAACCCCAATTATATCGTCATCCATGACGATTAACCTTTATAAAAGACCCCGGGCGAAGCATGTATCGAAAACTCAACACGAAATTATACCCCAAAAACAGGTACTGGCGATCGATCGCTTCATCCCAGGCGATCGATCGCCTCGCAAAATGGCATGGGCGATCGATCGCTCCATTCCAGGTGATCGGTCGCCTCTCAGTGTATTTGGCTACTGTCTCATGGCGATCGATCGCTTCCTTTGAGGCGGTCGATCTCCTCACTGTTCATCTTCCTTAAATTCACCAACGTTGCGGCGATCGATCGCCCCGCCCTAGGGATCGATCGCCTCGACCTGTATCAGCCAAAAATGGCGTTTTTCTTGCAAAATTTTCCCCAACAACAATCCTCACACCCCATAAAACATAAATCCTTAACAAGGGGCTATAAATCAACCCCAAAACCCAACAACCCAAAAATCTTTAAAAACCAATTTCATAAACCCAACTCAAATCCTTCCCAAACACCACAATAAAATTATCAAATCGAAGATAAATGCAATGGGATGGATAATACCTTATTATCTTTGAGAAATTCAGCTCCTAGTCGAGCCTCCATCGACTTTTCATCAAGGGAGAAAAGTGGGAAGGGTTGTGTGATGCCCGGGGATTAAGGGTGTTAATCCCGGTGTGGTAATAATCCTTAATGGGTTTTAATTGTGGCAATTATGAATTAATTACGGTTTTGGGACTCCCGGGGATTTTTAAATCCGGTTTTTGGAGTCGTTGGATCCAAGGGTTGAGAATGTATTCTCATCGTGGTGATAACCTTGGATTTTGGCCTTTGGTGGGATCTGGGGTCCGGAGTACTTTGTACTGGGGCTGGTAATGGAAATTGAGGTTGGAGAGATAATTATTGAAAACAAATGATTTTTAATGAGTCATGATGTATTTGTGGTTAACTCGGGATTTTGGAGTTTTGGTACTATATATACCAAGTGGACTCGGTGTTCGGTCATTTGGATATCATTTCTCTCACCCTCACCAGCGTTCCCCCATTTCCCCAACCCTTCTCTCCTTTCTCCCTTGAGCAAAAATCGTTGGAGGCTCGACTTTGGAGCCGAATTTCTCGAAGATAATAAGGTATTATCCTTCCCCTCGCATTTATCTTCGATTTGATAGTAACATGGTAGATTATGGTTGAGATTTGAGTTGGGTTTAAGAAATTGGTTTTTAAAGATTTTTGGGTTGTTGTATTTTGGGGTTGATTTATAGCCCCTTGTTAAGGATTTATGTTGGATGGGGTGTGAGCATTGTTGTTGGGGAAGATTTTGCAAGAAAAACGCCATTTCTGGCTGTTACAGGTCGGGGCGATCGATCCCTATGGCGGGGCGATCGCCATGACGTTGATGAAATTTTCAGGAAGATGAACAGTGAGGCGATCGACCGCCTCAAAGGAAGCGATCGATCGCCATGAGGTAGTAGCCAAAAACACTGAGAGGCGACCGATCGCCTGGAAATGGAGCGATCGATCGCCCATGCCATTTTGCGAGGCGATCGATCGCCTGAGATGATGCGATCGATCGGCAATGCCTGTTTTTGGGGAATTATTTAGTGTTGAGTTTTCGATGCATGCTTCGCCCGAGGTCTTTTAAAATTGTAAATCGTCATGAATGACGATATAATTGGGGGTTGAGAACGTGCTTGGGCACGTGGTTGCATGCTTGTGTTTAATTGTGAGTTATTTATATGTTAGCACATAACTCATCGGGTCGTGGGACTCAGGCAAGTTTGGACTCGAACTACGGAATTATAAGGTACGTATGACGTACGAGCATAGCCCTTTATTATGATTGCAATTGTTGAGTGCATGGTACACTGTATTGCAATAAATGTATATGGAAATGCATGGTATATGGTATTAGCAATAAACGGATATTGAAATACATGGTTTATGGTAATTGCTACAAATGGATATATATGCATTGGGAATTATATGGTGCCATTTTTGAGCGAGCAATGATTGGGATTCTGTCGCCTTGAGTGAACATCGGTTATGACGCCACTGCTGTTGAGCATGCGTGAGAATGAAATGCCGATATTGTAGAGCGAGCAATGAAATAGAACTATGGAACCATAAGTGAGATATATGGAATATCTGTAATCATTGTTTAATTATTTGATATTATTGATTATGATATCGGTATGTGGCAAATGGATTTGTTAATCAATGTAATGATTAACTGGCATTTGGGAATTTGATGGTTTCAGTTATTTTGAGAACATGGACAGTACAGGGAATCCCGGATGAGGATGATATTGTTGGGTCCTACCTTAACAGTGTTAGAATGACATAATATGGACTAAACATGCATTAATGACCTCTTAGGGTTCCGGTTGTTACGTGAGCTAACAGGATTACAGGCCAAAATAAAACTTCAAAACTTATTAGTTACATTCACATAAACGAATGCTAACATTTAGATTTATACTACTCCTAGAGTAGATACTAATCAAATCCTGAATCCTCTGCATCCTTGTGTTATTTTAGCTCACTGCCTCAACCCGACCCTTAGCCCTTCAGTACAAAAGTGTACCTACAGGGACAATCCATCATGAGCATGTACATCATTACTTTACATTATAAGAAAATGGCATATGAATGAATGCATGAAATAACCGTTGGCATGTACTTCCTGGTTAATCGCATTAACCCACTTTTGTTGTCCCTGTTTCAAATATTCATGCATATAATCATTAAATCTTTGACATAAATGATTAATATCATACTTCACTTATATGCCCATGATCAACAATGTTAATTAGAAATGGGAATGTTCTGGCCCTGTTATGTCAGCGGCACAATTGGACCCCTCGCTCGACATATAGCGGTACTGTGATATCCCTCGCTACTCCTTGATAGCGGATATATCTCCTCGCTATCTATGTCAGCGGTAAGTACCTTCCTCGCTTGCCCATAATAACCACCGGAACACTCCACCATTCCCAACAACGTAGATTAACATACATCATAAACATCATCGTATCTTTACTTATCATAAACTTCATCGTATCTTTACTTATCATAAACATCATAGCATCATCATGTTACATAATTACTTATGAAATCATTGCATGGTCATAGTTTAGGAGTGTGTTTTACCGTCCGATGCCCGCACGTCTCTTACGTACCTTAATCTAAAAAGTGGAGAAGTTGAAGAACTTTATCTCCTTGAAGTTGTTGGTACCTGGGATGGTTCTACACAACCATACAAATCAATATTAGAAGCCAAATATAGTCCAAATACCAGAAGTCCAACAAAAACATCATTTCTCACTATTCAGCAGCTGGCGATCGATCGCTGCATCGAGGCGATCGATCGCCAGACTTAACTGGCTCGAGGCGATCGATCGTGCCATTTATGGCGATCGATCACCTGCCTTTGATTTTTGCCACTGGTCTTCAGCGATCGATCGCTGCGTTTGTAGCGATCGATCGCCACCTGCTGTGATCGCTAAGGGCTACAATATACTACCATGTATGTATTCAAATCGAAGTTCCACCAAAACTTAAACCCACATGCATCAAAATTGCCCAACTCTATCAGTACTCACCCAAGCTCTCCAAAAACAGGGTATCATAATCTTACCCAGATTTTCGAGCACCTCTTTTCATACCAACATATCCACCCAATAAAACATGCATCATGCTCAAATAAACATGCTAGGAGCTTCATAATAACACCATGTAAGTACTTAAATCAAAGGTTTAGCAAAACCTAAGCTAGCATGCATCATATCATCCCCACAAAGTTCAAACCCCTTCATAAATTAAGAAAAACAGAGTAAACATCTTACCCCTTTTTTTTTCCACAAGAATTCCTCAATAATTTTCACAACATAAACCCTTCCTTCCTGCAGCTAGGGGACGTTTTTTTTTGTTGCAGAAGAAAGGAAAGGGAGAGGAGAATGATAGGGAGAAGGAGGGATGGGTTGATTATATGATGAGGCATGGGTTGGACCAAGTTGGGGGAGGGGAGGTGGTCGATTGATTGGGGGTGGGTGGTGTGAGTTGGGGTGTCATGTGGTGTTTAATTGTGTCCCGGTATTTAGCACGATTTATTAAAATATCCACACGCGATATTTCATAACCTTACTTAATTAATACATCCCTTAAAACACCTAACATGCCCCCTAAATCATATCATCATAACATAAATATAACCCCCAATTTAAATGCACCACAACCCTTAAAACATCTCGTAACCGTTTATGATAGCACATAAACACATAGACATTTCGGGGGTATTACATTACTCCCCTACTTATAAGATTTCGTCCTCAAAATCCACATGCATCCACTATATCGAAACTAAACATAAAAACATACCAGAGAATAGTTCTGGATAGTGCTGCACCATATGCCGTTTCGTCTCCCATGTAGCCTCCACGACACCCCGACGATCCCACTGAACTTTGACCATCGGTATAATCTTGCTTTGTAATCTGCGATCCTCTCGATCCAGAATTCTGATTGGTCGTTCCACGTAGGATACATCTGAGTCCAACTGTACTTCAGTAGGCTGTAAGACATAAGACGGGTATGGCTTATACTTCCGTAACATAGAGACGTGAAAAATATCATGTATGCCTGATAAGGATGGCGGTAGAGCCAAACGGTAGGCCAATGTACCGATACGCTGCAATACTTCATACGGCC
Source organism: Haberlea rhodopensis (assembly GCA_907163345.1). Taxonomy (NCBI): domain Eukaryota; kingdom Viridiplantae; phylum Streptophyta; class Magnoliopsida; order Lamiales; family Gesneriaceae; genus Haberlea; species Haberlea rhodopensis. The sequence continues at coordinate 22,129,581 of CAJQUN010000004.1, read as the reverse complement.
CAACATACCTCGGAGATAACTTCTCCCGCATACCAAACCGAACCACACCTCTGAAGGGTGAGATCTTCAAGAAGACCTTGTCTCCTAACTGGAATTCTAGCGGTCGTCGTCGCTTATTGGCATAGGCTGTTTGCCTATCCTGGGCCGCTTTCATCTTCTGACGTATCAACTTGACCTTCTCTTCCATATCCCTGATCATATCTGGTCCTCCGACCGCTTTACTAGTCAAGTCCTCCCAATACAGTGGTGACCTACAACATCTTCCGTAAAGAGCTTCAAAAGGGGCCATTTGAATGCTCGCCTGATAGCTGTTATTATAGTAGAACTCCACTAGTGCCACTGAATCCTGCCACGGAGTATCAAACTCCAAAACACATGCCCTCAACATTTCTTCGAGCGTCTGAATGGTACGCTCTGTCTGGCCGTCTGTCTGAGGGTGATAAGTTGTACTCAGTCTCACCTCTGTGCCCAAAGCTGTCTGGAGACCCTCCCAGAAATGTGAAGTAAACCTTGGGTCTCTGTCAGACACAATCGAGACTGGAATCCCGTGTAACCTCACCACATCCCTTATATATAATTGGGCAATCTTTAGGTATGTGAAGGACATACAGTAAGGGATGAAGTGAGCCACCTTCGTCAGCCTATCCACGATCACCCAGATCGCATCAAATCCTGAGGCCGTCCTTGGCAAATGGGTCACGAAGTCCATAGATATGTGCTCCCACTTCCATTCAGGTACCTCTAAACTCTTCAGCTCGCCACCAGGCCTCTGCCTCTGTGCCTTTACTTGCTGGCAAATCAAACATCTTTTAACAAAAGTGTAGGGTCTTCCTACCTTGACGTCATATTATACACGTATTATGGACTAAACATGCATTCATAACCTCTTAAGGGTTCCGGTTGCAACTTTGAGCTAATAAGATTACGGGCCAAAATTGAAATTTCAACCTTAATTAATTACATTCTCAATACGAATGTTAAAGCGATAGAATTATGCTACTACTAGAGTAGAGACTATCCAGAAATCCTGAATCCTAACATCTTTCATGCTCCTCATAGCTCACTGCCTCAACCCGGCCCTTAGTCCTTTAGTCCAAAAGTGTACCTACAGGAACAACTCATCATGAGCATGTATATCGCTACTCAACATCATAGGGCAATGTCATATAAATAAATGCATGAAAGTAATTGGTAACGTATACTTCCTGGTTAATTGTATTAACCCCTTTTGGTTGTCCCTGTTTCATAGCCATACATAAAATCATTAATTCTCGACATGAATGATTAAAATCGACGTCTTATAAATATCGTCGTCTTTCAGCAACATCATCGTATAAGCATTATCATCTTATACATATCATCATTTATAACATCATCATCATATAAGCATTATCATCTTATAACATCATCATCATTTAAGCATCATAACAAGATACAACAGTAAATGTACGAAGTCTTGGTTAAGTAATTTACTGGTTATTCGTTAACTTCTTCTTCTTAACCCTGATTTACCTTCATGCATATGGGCATCTTACCCCGTGGTATCTTACCACACAATAACATCGTATGGCCTCTTACCATATGGGCATCTTACCCCGTGGCATCTTACCACACAATAACATTGTATGGCATCTTACCATATGGGCATCTTACCCCGTGGCATCTTACCACATTATAACATCGTATGGCATCTTACCATATGGGCATCTTACCCCGTGGCATCTTCCCACATAATAACATCGTATGGCATCTTACCATATGGGCATCTTACCCCGTGGCATCTTACCACATAATAACATCGTATGAAATCTTACTATATGAACATCTTACCCCGTGGCGTCTTACCACATTATAACATTGTATGGCATCTTACCCTTTTATAAAACATAGTATAACATTGTTATAAACTTACTTATCATAATCATCATCGTAAGCATCATCATCATAAACTTACTTATCATAATCATCATCGTACGCATCATCATCATAAACATCATCATAAACATCATCATCATAAGCATCATCGTAAACATCATCATCATAAACATCATCGTAAGCATCATCATCATAAACATCGTCATCATAATCATCATCGTAAGCATCATCATCATAAACATCATCGTAAACATCGTCATCATAAGCATCATCGTAAACATCATCATCATAAACATCATCGTAAGCATCATCATCATAAACATCGTCATCATAATCATCATCGTAAGCATCATCATCATAAACATCATCGTAAACATCGTCATCATAAACATCATCGTAAACATCATCATCATAAACATCATCGTAAGCATCATCATCATAAACATCGTCATCATAATCATCATCGTAAGCATCATCATCATATACTTATGCAATCAATACATAGTCATAGTTAGGAGGGTGTTACCGTCCGATGCCCGTACGCTTCTTACGTACCTTAATTCCAAAATGGAGAAGTTGTAGAACTTTATCTCCTTGAAGTTGTGGGTACCTGGGACGGTTCTACATAACCATACAAATTGATATTAGAAGCTAAATATAGTCCAATATCCAAAAATCCCACATAAATATCAAAAATCCATTTTTTTACAACTCGCGATCGATCGCTGCCCAGGCGCGATCGATCGCGAGATCGCACTGGACGAGGGGCAAAAATTCTCTTCATGGCGATCGATCGCCACTTTTGGCGCGATCGATCGCCAGCCTCGCCGATCGATCGCCCAAGAGTGGCGATCGATCGCCAAATGCTACTAGCGGACACTGGAGGCTCGCGATCGATCGCCAAGAACGGGCGATCGATCGCCGAGTGCTGTACTCCGAAATTTCGCCATTAATGCTCATTTTTCAAGCTCCTCCTCATGCCACCCAAAACCAAACTTCCTCACAACTTCAATAACATCATAACCCACTAAAACCCACATAAAACACTTCAAAAAATCATACCCCAACCATAAACAACACATACCCAAACAAACCCACATAAAACATCAAAAACTTAATCCATTTCAACACCAAACATCATAAAACTTATAGGAATGGTTCCATACCTCTTGTAGGCTCCAAATCCTAGCAAAGATCACACAAACAAAGTTTTTGTGGAACTTTTCTTCTCCTCTTTTGGTGGAACTCGAAAATGGGAGGGTTTGGGGTTTGGGAAGTGATTTGGGGATTTTTAATAAAGTGAAAGGTATAGGGGTTAAAGTGATGGGTAGAGGATTTAAAAAGGGGTTGCTTTAACTTAATTAAAAATTGTACCCCAAACTTAACATGATGTATAAAATGCTCCCACATAGTATTTTAAAAGCATTTTACAAAAATGCTCCAAACTTCATCTAAAATCACATCCTCCTCATATTTAATAATTAACACAATTAAATCATGTTAACATCTTAATACCCAACACATAAATCCATCAACACATGATACATCATATAAACATAATTAATGCCTTACTTGCAATTAATTAATTTTGGGGCATCACATTACTCCCCTACTTATAAGATTTCGTCCTCGAAATCGCATGCACTTACCCAAAGTGAAACTAAACATTAATCATACCAGAAAATAGTTCCGGGTAATGCTGCATCATGTGCCGTTCCGTCTCCCACGTAGCCTCCTCGACACCCCGACGATCCCACTGAACTTTGACCATCGGTATACCTTTGCTTCGTAGTCTGCGATCCTCACGATACAGAATTCTGACTGGTCGTTCAACGTAGGATACATCTGAGTCTAACTGCACTTCAGTAGGCTGTAAAACATGAGACGGGTCTGGCTCATACTTCCGTAGCATAGAAACATGGAAAACATAGTGAATTCCAGATAAAGACGGCGGTAGAGCCAAACAGTAAGCCAAAGTACTGGTATGCTGCAATACTTCATATGGCCCAACATACCTCGGGGACAACTTTCCCGCATACCCAAAACGAACTACACCTCTGGAGGGTGAGATTTTCAAGAAGACCCTGTCTTCTACTTGGAATTCTAGCGGTCATCGCCGCTTGTTGGCATAGGCTGCTTGCCTATCCTGGGTCACCTTCATCTTTTGGCGTATCAACTTAATCTTGTCTTACATATCCTTATGTCCTACGTATCCTTAATCATATTCGGTCATCCGATCGTTTTACTAGTCAAGTCCTCCCAATACAGCGGTGACTTACATCGTTGTCCATAAAGAGCTTCAAAGGGCCATTTGAATGCTCGCCTGATAGCTGTTATTTAAAGGAGAACTCTACCAGTGGTATAGAATCTTGTCACGGAGTATCAAACTCTAATACACATGTCCTCATCATATCCTCGAGTGCGAAGTAAACCTTGGGTCTCTGTCAGACACCATCAAGACTGGAACACCATGTAACCTCACTACACCCCGCACATGTAATTGGCCATCCTTAGGCATGTGAAAGACACATGACAAAGGATGAAGTGAGCTACTTCGTCAGCCTATCCAGGATCACCAGATCGTATCGAATCCAGAGGCCGCTCTTGGCAAGTGGGTTACAAAGTCCATAAATACATGCTCCCACTTCCATTGGGGGGTACTTCCGAGCTCTTCAGCTCGCCATAAGGCCTCTGCCTTTCTGCCTTTACCTGCTGGCAGATCAAACATCTTTTGACAAGGCCATAACATCACGCTTCATACGTCTCCACCAGAATTAACCACCTAAGTCCTTGTACATCTTCCTCCCTCCTGGGTGGATAGTGAACCGACTACTGTGGCCCGCTCCAACATTCCCTTACGCAACTCTGGTGTATCTGGGGCTACCCATCGGTGGCCCAATCTCAACGAATCATCTTCTGCCACTCTGACCTTTGATGGCCGTCCTTGAAGTACTATAGATGACCATCCTTGAACCTCATCATCCGACCTCCGGCTTTCCTGATAACCTCAAATATGTCTGGCTCGGCCGACAAGATCGACACTCGCACCGGCGATGTGTCCACATCAATATCATAGCCCGGACGGCAATAAGAAGTCATCATCGCTGATACACATAGTGTCCTCAGCAGTACTTTTCACTTCCGACTTAAGGTGCCTGCTATTAAGTTGCTTTACCAGGATGGTACTCAATCTTACAGTCAGAATCCTTGAGTAAGTCCATTCATCTTCTTTGTCGCATATTCAACTCAGCCTGTGTGAACAAAACTTCAGGCTCTTATGGTCCGTGTAGATGGTAAACGACGTACCATCCAAGTAATGCCTCCAAATTCCAAGGCAAACATAATGGCTGCCAGCTCCAAATCGTGGGATGGGTACTTAGCCTCATGTGGTTTCAACCGCCTCGATGCATAAGCCAGCACAAGCTTATCTCGCATCAACACATAGCCCAAACCTTGAAGTGATGTATTCGTGTACAAGGCAACCTCTTGTCTTCAGAAAGAATCACCAACCCTGGCACTGTCGTCAGACGACGCTTCAATCCTTGGAAGCTTTTCTCACAAGCTTCGGACCAAAAGAATGGGACTCCTTCCTGAGTCAACCGTGCCGGCGGCTTAGCGATCTTGATATAACATGATCCAAGGATACTACACTGCTCGACCAGAACTCGTACTTACTGAGCTTTGCATACAACTGATGATCCCTAAGGATCTGGAGTACTGTTCTCAAGTGCTTTACATGTTCCTCTTCAGTTCGAGAGTAAATAAGTACATGGTTGGATCACCCTGTTCATCAGGCTCATAAAATGGTTGGGGCATCCGTCACCCCAAAGGGCATGACTAAGAATCCGTAGTGCCCACATAAGGTCCTGGAAGCTGTCTTCTGTACATCGTCCTCTCAAACTCGAATCTGATGATCCCCGATCTCAGATCGATCTTACTGTAGAGCCTCGTACTCTGCAGCTGATCAAACAAATCGTCGATCCCCGGAAGCGGATACTTATTCTTCACTATGGCTTTGTTCAGTTGTCTGAAATCGGTGCACAACCGCAACGGACCATCTTTCTTTTCGACAAATAGGACTGGTGCATCCCAAGGCGATATGCTAGGGTGTATATAGTCCTTGCCAAGGAGCTCTTGCAACTGAACCTTTAATTCCCTTAACTCCGCTGGTGCCATCCTATACGGGCACGAGAAATGGTGGGCGTCCCTGGTAGTAACTTAATCCCAAACTCGACCTCTCTCGTCGGTGGGAATCCGGGAATCTCTTCCGGAAATGCATCAGGAAACACCGCCACTACGGGCACATCCTCAACCTTTAACTCTTTCCTCTTTCAGTAATAATCACAGTATAGTTGAAATATCCTTTGTGGTCTCGTTCCAATAACCGTGCCATCTTGACAACAGATATTAACGGAATCCTTGAACGGAAATCATCCCCATAGAATGTCCATCGGACTCCCATATCAGACCTGAATCGGACAGTCCTTGTCTGCAGTCCACAACTGCCTGATACCTGTTCAGAACATCAATGCCTACAAACTGACATCCCCAGAACAATCAAGTATGTCCTCAGTTCGTTACCCTCAAAATAATGAGGCCGTCTTAACCAATCTGATCAGTTATCAAACTTCTTCCAGCGGGGGTCGAGACTACAAGAGGCGTGGGCGACGGAGAAGTACATATGTGGTGCCTTTCCACAAAACTTGTTGACATTTGCTGCCATACTGCAACACAAGGGTTAACAACAAGATCCAAAAGCAGTTCACATAATACATCGTTAGAGAAGCGAAACATGTTAGTACCACATCATATACTTCATATGCAACTTATGCACAAAACATGTTTAAAAGTAAGCACCTAGCCAACTTATTGCTAAGGCTACCCTTCACTCATTCCCGAGTTATCTAATCACTGCTCTGATACCACTAATGTAGGGTCTTCCTACCTTGACGTCATATTATACACGTATTATGGACTAAACATGCATTCATAACCTCTTAAGGGTTCCGGTTGCAACTTTGAGCTAATAAGATTACGGGCCAAATTCAACCTTAATTAATTACATTCTCAATACGAATGTTAAAGCGATAGAACTATGCTACTACTAGAGTAGAGACTATCCAGAAATCCAGAATCCTAACATCTTTCATGCTCCTCATAGCTCACTGCCTCAACCCGGCCCTTAGTCCTTTAGTCCAAAAGTGTACCTACAGGAACAACTCATCATGAGCATGTATATCGCTACTCAACATCATAGGGCAATGGCATATAAATAAATGCATGAAAGTAATTGGTAACGTATACTTCCTGGTTAATTGTATTAACCCCTTTTGGTTGTCCCTGTTTCATAGCCATACATAAAATCATTAATTCTCGACATGAATGATTAAAATCGACGTCTTATAAATATCGTCGTCTTTCAGCATCATCATCGTATAAGCATTATCATCTTATACATATCATCATTTATAACATCATCATCATATAAGCATTATCATCTTATAACATCATCATCATTTAAGCATCATAACAAGATACAACAGTAAATGCTACGAAGTCTTGGTTAACTAATTTACTGGTTATTCGTTAACTTCTTCTTCTTAACCCTGATTTACCTTCATGCATATGGGCATCTTACCCCGTGGTATCTTACCACACAATAACATCGTATGGCCTCTTACCATATGGGCATCTTACCCCGTGGCATCTTACCACACAATAACATTGTATGGCATCTTACCATATGGGCATCTTACCCCGTGGCATCTTACCACATTATAACATCGTATGGCATCTTACCATATGGGCATCTTACCCCGTGGCATCTTTTCCCACATAATAACATCGTATGGCATCTTACCATATGGGCATCTAACCCCGTGGCATCTTACCACATAATAACATCGTATGACATCTTACTATATGAGCATCTTACCCCGTGGAGACTTACCACATTATAACATTGTATGGCATCTTAACCTTTTATAAAACATAGTATAACATTGTTATAAACTTACTTATCATAATCATCATCGTAAGCATCATCATCATAAACTTACTTATCATAATCATCATCGTACGCATCATCATCATAAACATCATCGTAAACATCATCATCATAAGCATCATCGTAAACATCATCATCATAAACATCATCGTAAGCATCATCATCATAAACATCGTCATCATAATCATCATCGTAAGCATCATCATCATAAACATCATCGTAAACATCGTCATCATAAGCATCATCGTAAACATCATCATCATAAACATCATCGTAAGCATCATCATCATAAACATCGTCATCATAATCATCATCGTAAGCATCATCATCATAAACATCATCGTAAACATCGTCATCATAAACATCATCGTAAACATCATCATCATAAACATCATCGTAAGCATCATCATCATAAACATCGTCATCATAATCATCATCGTAAGCATCATCATCATATACTTATGCAATCAATACATAGTCATAGTTAGGAGGGTGTTACCGTCCGATGCCCGTACGCTTCTTACGTACCTTAATTCCAAAATGGAGAAGTTGTAGAACTTTATCTCCTTGAAGTTGTGGGTACCTGGGACGGTTCTACATAACCATACAAATTGATATTAGAAGCTAAATATAGTCCAATATCCAAAAATCCCACATAAATATCAAAAATCCATTTTTTTACAACTCGCGATCGATCGCTGCCCAGGCGCGATCGATCGCGAGATCGCACTGGACGAGGGGCAAAAATTCTCTTCATGGCGATCGATCGCCACTTTTGGCGCGATCGATCGCCAGCCTCGCCGATCGATCGCCCAAGAGTGGCGATCGATCGCCAAATGCTACTGGCGGACACTGGAGGCTCGCGATCGATCGCCAAGAACGGGCGATCGATCGCCGAGTGCTGTACTCCGAAATTTCGCCATTAATGCTCATTTTTCAAGCTCCTCCTCATGCCACCCAAAACCAAACTTCCTCACAACTTCAATAACATCATAACCCACTAAAACCCACATAAAACACTTCAAAAAAGCATACCCCAACCATAAACAACACATACCCAAACAAACCCACATAAAACATCAAAAACTTAACCCATTTCAACACCAAACATCATAAAACTTATAGGAATGGTTCCATACCTCTTGTAGGCTCCAAATCCTAGCAAAGATCACACAAAAAAAGTTTTTGTGGAACTTTTCTTCTCCTCTTTTGGTGGAACTCGAAAATGGGAGGGTTTGGGGTTTGGGAAGTGATTTGGGGATTTTTAATAAAGTGAAAGGTATAGGGGTTAAAGTGATGGGTAGAGGATTTAAAAAGGGGTTGCTTTAACTTAATTAAAAATTGTACCCCAAACTTAACATGATGTATAAAATGCTCCCACATAGTATTTTAAAAGCATTTTACAAAAATGCTCCAAACTTCATCTAAAATACATCCTCCTCATATTTAATAATTAACACAATTAAATCATGTTAACATCTTAATACCCAACACATAAATCCATCAACACATGACACATCATATAAACATAATTAATGCCTTACTTGCAATTAATTAATTTCGGGGCATCACAAAAAGCGATCACATCACGCTTCATCCGTCTCCATCAGAACTGACCACATAGGTCCCTATACATTTTTCTTTCTCCTGGGTGATACTAAATCGGCTACTATGAGCTCGCTCCAGGATTCCTCTACGCAACTCCGGCGTGCTCGGAACTACCCAGCGGTTGCCGAGCCTCAAGGAATCATCCTCAGCCACTCTGAACTTTGATGGCTGTCCCTGAAGTACTATCGATGACCATCTCTGAACCTCGTCATCCGACCTCTGGGCTTTCCTGATAGCCTCAAATATGTCTGGCTCAGCCAATAAGGTCGACACTTGCACCGGCGATGTGTCCACATCGAAATCATAGCCCTGATGGCAAGAAGAAGTCATCATAGCTGATAAACTCATGACATCCTCAGCAGTACTCTTCACCTTCCTACTTAAGGCGTCTGCTATCAAGTTTTACCAGGATGGTACTCAATTTCACAATCATAATCTTTGAGTAAATCCATCCATCTTCTTTGTCGCACATTCAATTCAACCTGTGTGAACAAAAACTTCAGGCTCTTATGATCTGAATAGATGGTAAACGTCGTACCATATAGGTAATGCCTCCAAATCTTCAAGGCAAATATAATGGCTGCCAGCTCTAAATCATGGACTGGATACCTAGCCTCATGTGGCTTCAGCTGCCTCGATGCATAAGCCACCACATGCTTATTTTGCATCAACACACAACCCAAACCCTGCAATGATGCATCTGTGTACAAGGCAAACCTCTTATTCTCAGAAGGAATCACCAATACAGGTGCTGTAGTCAAACGACGCTTCAATTCTTGGAAGCTTTCCTCACAAGCTTCGGACCAATAGAACGGGACTCCTTTCTGAGTCAGCTGTGTCAGGGGCTTAGCAATCTTTGAAAAACCTTTGACAAAACGTCGATAATAACCGGCCAAGCCGAGGAAGCTCCGTATCTCGGGTACAGAAGTGGGTGCAGCCCACTCCATCACAGCTTCAACCTTCCTGGGATCTACAGATATCCCGCTGCTAGATATAACATGACCCAAGAACACCACACTGCTCAACCAAAACTCGCACTTGCTGAGCTTCGCATATAACTGATGATCCCTAAGGACCTGGAGTACTGTCCTCAAGTGCTTCACGTGTTCCTCTTTGGTCCGAGAGTAAATGAGTATATCGTCAATGAAAACAAAGAAAAACTGACCCAAATATGGTCTGTTCATCAGACTCATAAAGACAGCTGGGGCATTCGTCACCCCAAAAGGCATGACTAGGAATTCATAGTGCCCATATCTAGTCCTGAAAGCTGTCTTCTGTACATCATCCTCTCGAACTCGAATCTGATGATACCCCGATCTCAGATCGATCTTACTATAGAGCCTCGTACCCTGCAACTGATCAAATAAATCATCGATCCTTGGAAGGGGATACTTATTCTTTACTGTGGCTTTGTTCAGTTGCCCGTAATCGATGTACAGACGCATCAAACCATTCTTCTTCTTTACAAATAAAACTGGTGCACCCAAGGGCGATACGCTAGGGCGTATGTAACCCTTATCAAGGAGTTCTTGCAACTGAACCTTCAACTCCCTTAATTCCGCTGGTGCCATCCTATACGGGGACACGAGAAATGGCAGACGTCCCCGGTAGTAACTCAATCCCAAACTCAACCTCTCTCGTCGGTGGAAAACCGGGAATCTCTTCCGGAAAGACATCAGGAAACTCCGCCACTACGGGCACATCCTCGACCTTTAATTCTTTCCTCTTTTCAGTAATATCAACAGCATAGATGAGATATCCTGTATGGCCCCGTTCCAACAACTGTGCCATCTTGATAGCAGATATCAACGGGATCTTTGAACGGGAACCATCCCCATAGAATGTCCACCGGACCCCCATATCAGACCTGAACCGGACAGTCCTCTGTCTGCAGTCCACCACTGCATGATACCTGTTCAGTACATCAATACCCACAATGCAGTCAAAGTCTGACATTCCCAGAAAAATCAAATCTGACCTTAGCTCGTTACCCTCAAAATAAATGAGGCCGTCATAGACAATCTGATCAGCAATCAAACTTCTTCCAGCGGGTGTCGAGACTACAATAGGCATGGGCGACGGAGAAGTGCATATGTGGTGCCTTTCCACAAAACTCGTCGACACAAAAGAGTGTGACGCACCTGTGTCCATCAATATAAAAGCACGATGCGTAAATAAAAGACACGTACTTGCTATCACTTCTTCCGGAGCCGTTGTAGCCTGCTTCCTTGTCAATGCATAAACTTGCCCCTGAGGTGGCCCCATAGGCTGACCTCCATACTGCCTCGGTACAAACGGTGGCCTGTGATGCACTGCTCTGTCCGCAGGCCACCCCGCAGAGTTCTGTTGTCCCTCCCGATTAGGAAATTGCTGAGCAAAGTGGCCCTTATTGCCATATACATAACAACCTACGCAGTCTTTCGTCGAATGTGGTTGCCCACAAAGAGAGCACTAGACCTTCCCAAATCTACCTCCCTGAGACTGTCCTCTTCCTGACGGGGCGTCATACCTACGGTTTCCTTTCCAACGATTCTCGGGCCGCTTACCACTGAACCTCGAAGCTGATGTGTTCCCCCTCGGCTTCAAATTATCAGAAGTAGATTTATGAGGGGGTACTGGTGGTGGCACGGCATCAGGATATGCACCAACTCCCAGTTCGGCTAGCTCAGCCCGTGAAAGGGCGTCATCAAAGCAAGCAGGACCATAAGTGACCACCCTATCATACAGTTCCGACCTCAAACCTTTCATGAAATTCCTCATCTTTGCCTGGGTATTCGCAGCAATATGGGGCACATATCGGAGAAAAGAACAATAATGAAGAGCGTAGTCCGATACCGGCATGGTGCCTTTCTTTAAGTTGGTAAACTCATCCTCCTTAACCTGTCGTGCAACAGCTGAAAAGTAGCGGGTCAGAAACCGAGTTTGAACAGCTTCCAATTTATTTCCTGTCGCTGAGCCTCTTGCTCTATTACTGAGGTCTTCCACCACATCAATGCCTTCTTGGCCAGTTGGAACTCCGCTAGCCTTATCCATGCTGACTTCGCACAAGGAGCTGCCACAAATATCTGTTCCATCCTCTCTAACCATTCCTTGGCCAGTTCCCCTGTCTCAGTTCCTTCGAACATCGGGGGTCGGTATGCCAGAAACTGAGCCAAACTTAGCTCCCCAGGTAGTAACTGTTGCTCAGAGGGTTCTTCGCCCAAGGCTGGCGGTGGTAGGGGATTTGTACGCCCAGAACTTGCATTAACACTAATTGCATCACCCACTTCCACATTTGCTGCCATGCTGTAACACAAGGGTTAACAAAAATACCCAAAAGCAGTTCATATAATACATCGTTAGAAAACCATAACATGTTAGTATAAGAGTCATATACTTCATATGCAACATATGCACAAAACATGTTTAAAAAGGAGCACCTAGTCAACTTATTGCTAAGGCTACCCTTCACTCATTCCCGGGTTCTCTAACCACTGCTCTGATACCACTAATGTAGGGTCTTCCAACCTTAACAGTGTTAGAATGACATAATATGGACTAAACATGCATTAATGACCTCTTAGGGTTCTGGTTGTTACGTGAGCTAACAGGATTACCGACCAAAATAAAACTTCAAAACTTATTAGTTACATTCACATAAACGAATGCTAACATTTAGATTTATACTACTCCTAGAGTAGATACTAATCAAATCCTGAATCCTATGCATCCTTGTGTTCTTTTAGCTCACTGCCCCAACCCGACCCTTAGCCCTTCAGTCCAAAAGTGTACCTACAGGGACAATCCATCATGAGCATGTACATCATTACTTAACATTATAAGAAAATGGCATATGAATGAATGCATGAAATAACCGTTGGCATGTACTTCCTGGTTAATCGCATTAACCCACTTTTGTTGTCCCTGCTTCAAATATTCATGCATATAATCATTAAATCTTTGACATAAATGATTAATATCATACTTCACTTATATGCCCATGATCAACAATGTTAATTAGAAATGGGAATGTTCTGGCCCTGTTATGTCAGCGGCACAATTGGACCCCTCGCTCGACATATAGCGCTACTGTGATATCCCTCGCTACACCTTGATAGCGGATATATCTCCTCGCTAGCTATGTCAGCGGTAAGTACCTTCCTCGCTTGCCCATAACAACCACCGGAACACTCCACCATTCCCAACAACGTAGATTAACATACATCATAAACATCATCGTATCTTTACTTATCATAAACTTCATCGTATATTTACTTATCATAAACATCATAGCATCATCATGTTACATAATTACTTATGAAATCATTGCATGGTCATAGTTTAGGATTGTGTTTCACCGTCCGATGCCCGTACGTCTCTTACGTACCTTAATCTCAAAAGTGGAGAAGTTGAAGAACTTTATCTCCTTGAAGTTGTTGGTACCTGGGATGGTTCTACACAACCATACAAATCAATATTAGAAGCCAAATATAGTCCAAATACCAAAATCAACAAAAACATCATTTCTCACTATTCAGCAGCTGGCGATCGATCGCTGCATCGAGGCGATCGATCGCCAGACTTCACTGGCTCGAGGCGATCGATCGCGCCATTTATGGCAATCGATTGCCTGCCTTCGATTTTTGCCACTGGTCTTCGGCGATCGATCGCTGCGTTTGTTGCGGTCGATCGCCACCTGCTGTGTGCGCGATTTCTCCAGAATTACCAAGCACCTCATTTCATACCATCCAAACTTCAACATAAAACATATAACATGCTTGAACAAACATTCTAAGGGCTAAAATATACTACCATGTATGTATTCAAATCGAAGTTCCACCCAAACTTAAACCCACATGCATCAAAATTGCCCAACTCTATCAGTACTCACCCAAGCTCTCCAAAAATAGGGTATCATAATCTTACCCAGATTTTCGAGCACCTCTTTTCATACCAATAAATCCACCCAATAAAACATGCATCATGCTCAAATAAACATGCTAGGAGCTTCATAATAACACCATGTAAGTACTTAAATCGAAGGTTTAACAAAACCTAAGCTAGCATGCATCATATCATCCGCACAAAGTTCAAACCCATTCATAAATTAAGAAAAATAGAGTAAACATCTTACCCCTTTTTTTTTCCACAAGAATTCCTCAATAATTTTCACAACATAAACCCTTCCTTCCTGCTGCTAGGGGACGTTTTTTTTTGTTGCAGAAGAAAGGAAAGGGAGAGGAGAATGATAGGGAGAAGGAGGGATGGGTTGATGATATGATGAGGCATGGGTTGGACCAAGTTGGTGGAGGGGAGGTGGCCGATTGATTGGGGGTGGGGTGGTGTGGGTTGGGGTGTCATGTGGTGTTTAATTGTGTCCCGGTATTTAGCACGATGTATTAAAATACCCACACGCGATATTTCATAACCTTACTTAATTAATACATCCCTTAAAACACCTAACATGCCCCCTAAATCATATCATCATAAGATAAATATAACCCCCAATTTAAATGCACCACAACCCTTAAAACATCTCGTAACCGTTTATGATAGCACATAAACACATAGTCATTTCGGGGGTATTACAGATACCATCCAGGAAGCATCTTTTATATTTCATAGCATTTACATTTTTGTAAATTATGAATTGTATTATTGTGATTATTGGATCTGGGATATTGGTATGCTCACCCCGTGTGGAGGCTGTCTCTGTTGGGGCAGGTGATTAGGTACATCGATGGCTTTGGAGTCGAGCTCGAGCTATGGAATGGAGGTGCTTCCAGGGATCGAAGTACCAGTAACGGTATTGAGCACCGTGTTTTATACATTTGATACACACATACTTATTTGATGCTCGCATTTGAGCACTATTATGTGTATATGGTATGTATAAAAAGGAAAGGGCCTTTCTCTCTTCATTTATGAGTTGCATGCAATTATTTATTGAATTGCTAAATGAACTGAGAATATGTTAGTGTATTATAATGGTGCATGATATGTAAGTGGACTTGGTTGGGGGAAATTAGACATTATATGGAATAATGTAAAGGAAGTTTAATATTGGCATGGTTTGCTATGATGACAAGTGGGTTTTCCCCTACATATATAATAACATGCACTAAATGTTTGGGTTAATACACTAATAACGGAATAAGGGCACTGGTTGGGGAAATGGGGGAGCGCTGGTGAGAGTGAGAGAAATGATATCCAAATGATCGAACACCGAGTCCACTTGGTATATATAGTATCGAAGATAATAAGGTATTATCCTTCCCCTCACATTTATCTTCGATTTGATAGTAACATGGTAGATTATGGTTGAGATTTGAGTTGGGTTTAAGAAATTGGTTTTTAAAGATTTTTGGGTTGTTGTATTTTGGGGTTGATTTATAGCCCCTTGTTAAGGATTTATGTTGGATGGGGTGTGAGCATTGTTGTTGGGGAAGATTTTGCAAGAAAAATGCCATTTTTGGCTGTTACAGGTCGGGGCGATCGATCCCTATGGCGGGACGATCGATCGCCGTGACGTTGATGAAATTTTCAGGAAGATGAACAGTGAGGCGATCGACCGCCTCAAAGGAAGCGATCGATCGCCATTAAGCAGTAGCCAAAAACACTGAGAGGCGACCGATCGTCTGGAAATGGAGCGATCGATCGCCCATGCCATTTTGCGAGGCGATCGATTGCCTGAGATGATGCGATCGATCGGCAATGCCTGTTTTTGGGGAATTATTTAGTATTGAGTTTTCGATGCATGCTTTGCCCGGGGTCTTTTAAAATGGTAAATCGTCATGAATGATGATATAATTGGGGGTTGAGAACGTGCTTGGGCGCGTGGTTGTATGCTTGTGTTTAATTGTGAGTTATTTATATGTTAGCACATAACTCATCGGGTCGTGGGACTCAGGCAAGGTTGGACTCGAACTACGGAATTATAAGGTACGTATGACGTACGAGCATAGCCCTTTATTATGATTGCATTTGTTGAGTGCATGGTACACTGTATTGCAATAAATGTATATGGAAATGCATGGTATATGGTATTAGCAATAAACGGATATTGAAATACATGGTTTATGGTAATTGCTACAAATGGATATATATGCATTGGGAAATATATGGTGCCGCTTTTGAGTGAGCAATGATTGGGATGTTGTCGCCTTGAGCGAACATCGGTTATGATGCCACTGCTGTTGAGTATGCGTGAGAATGAAATGCCGATATTGTAGAGCGAGCAATGAAATAGAACTATGGAACCATAAGTGAGATATATGGAATATCTGTAATCATTGTTTAATTATTTGATATTATTGATTATGATATAGGTATGTGGCAAATGGATTTGTTAATCAATGTAATGATTAACTGGCATTTGGGAATTTGATGGTTTCAGTTATTTTGAGAACAGGGACAGTACAGGGAATCCCGGATGAGGATGATACTGTAGGGTCTTCCTACCTTAACAGTGTTAGAATGACATAATATGGACTAAATATGCATTAATGACCTCTTAGGGTTTCGGTTGTTACGTGAGCTAACAGGATTACAGGCCAAAATAAAACTTCAAAACTTATTAGTTACATTAACATAAACGAATGCTAACATTTAAATTTATACTACTCCTAGAGTATCAAATCCTGAATCCTATGCATCCTTGTGTTCTTTTAGCTCACTGCCTCAACCCGACCCTTAGCCCTTCAGTCCAAAAGTGTACCTACAGGGACAATCCATCATGAGCATGTACATCATTACTTAACATTATAAGAAAATGACATATGAATGAATGCATGAAATAACCGTTGGCATGTACTTCCAGGTTAATCGCATGAACCCACTTTTGTTGTCCCTGTTTCAAATATTCATGCATATAATAATCATTAAATCTTTGACATAAATGATTAATATCACACTTCACTTATATGCCCATGATCAACAATGTTAATTAGAAATGGGAATGTTCTGGCCCTGTTATGTCAGCGGCACAATTGGACCCCTCGCTCGACATATAGCGGTACTGTGATGGTAGTTAGTGTTGTGTGACACAACTATGTTGATTATGTGCGTTTATGATATGTGATCATAGTAGAACAATTATATGTCATGACATCTTTGGAATCATAATATAATCTGTTGATTATGACTGTGATTTGTGGTTCAGGGACAACCAAAGGGAGCATTTTGAAATGCATTGGGATACAGGAAGTACTTTGTACTCATGGTTTATGCATTTACTCATTATAATCATATTGTGGTGAATATGGATTATTATATGCTCATGGTTTGGGATTGTACCTGTAGGGACGCTATGACATGAAGGGCTAAGGCCAGGGTTGAAAAATGGTAACCTGCATTTTATATAGATCATGGATTATGCATTGTGGTTACATATATATTGGAGTGATGATTTTAAGGCTTTGTCGCTAAATGTTGAAGCGAGGGTATTGCCGCATGTCACATTTGAGCGAGGTGCATTAAAACACACTCATTGTGGTTGTATATATTGGAGTGATGATTTTAATGCTTTGCCGCTAAATGTTGAAGCGAGGGTATTGCCGCATGTCACATTGAAGCCAGGTGCATTAAAATACACACATGGTGATGTATATTGGGATAGGGAATATACATTGTGTTGCAGGTATAGATGGAATGCTTGGTGAATATCCCATGAGTCGTTGTTATGGATGAGTGATGATTTTAAATGCTTTGCCCCTGTCACTTGAGGCGATGATAGAATACTTGCCGCTGTGATATCGTAGCGAGGAAAGAATATTTGCCGCCAAATGTTGAAGCGAGGGTATTGCCTCATGTCGCATTTGAGCGAGGTTATTCGATGCCGCTGATATGTCAAAGCGAGGGGTATTAGTGCCGCGGTCATGACAAGCGAGGTGCATTAAAATACACTACTATAACAAGACTAGGGATCGACTATTCTATTAGCGATGTTTCATTCCGCTATTCTATTGGCAATGGTTTATGCCGCGGGGTATTCATAGCTATGGTTCATTCCTCTATTCTATTTGCGATGGCTTATGCCGCCGGATACTGATAGCGATGGTTCATTCCGCTATTCTATTGGCGATGGTTTATGCCGCTGGGTATTCATAGCGATGGTTCATTCCGCTATTCTATGGCAATGGTTCATACCGCCGGGTATCTATATAGCGATGGTACACTCCGCTAATACTATGGCGATGATTCATGCCGCCGGATATCTATAGCGATGATTTATGTTGCTGATTCTATAGCAATGGGTTATGCCGCTATGTACGTAGCATACGATCATGCCGCCTTCGAGCGATGGGTGCTTCTTGCGTACCAATGTTGGACGACGGAGACATGTATGCCGTAATTTTATTAGCGATGAGTTATGGTATATTGCTGTTTAGTTAGCATTATTGTGGATACCATGTATTGACATGTATCGTCACGTGTTTGGCGATGAAATTATGGATGTCGTGTATCGACATATGCCGTCACGTGTTCGACGATGAGATTGTGAATGTCAGGTGTTGACATGTACCGTCACGAGTTGACGGTATTATTTTGGGTGTCATATGTTGGCAGGTACCGTCACGGGATGACGATGACATAGTGGATGTCCATGTAGACGTGTAGCGTCGTTTCCATGAATAATACATTTATGTATGTGTATGTAGTCGTATGATTTGAGTGCCAATGGTGAGCACGTAGTAGTGTCTGTGTCACTAGTTGACGAGACCATTATGCCGAGCAGGTTGCTCAAAGAATTATTGGGTGCGCCGTATAGGAAGTGTACCGCAGCACATATTTGAGGTATTTTACGAGTAGTAGTACCTTTGGGGTATACTCGCTGGAATGGATGGCCAAGTGACTGGTAATAGGAGTAGTTCTTGAGGAAACTACTTGCTTATGCCGAGGTGACATGTGGTGGACATGATCACATCCACCCAGGAGGGTGTGGAGTAAATCCTACGGGATTAGGATTGCTTTGTGGTTGAGTGAAGGAACCGGAATGTCCGTTGTGCCTTATTGATTAGAGAAATGTTGGGTGATGACCCACCACTCTAATGGTTTGTACGGTATGGTGTACCGGAATGGAACGTATGATGCGTTGGTAGGTTTAGTATAAACCTAAGGAGGCAGCAACTTGCTAGCCAGGTATTATTGCAGTGCTATAGTGTGCTTGTGATAGCCATTATACTGCTCGTTGGATTCGAGTTTGGTAAATCGAACGGTGGTACGATGAGGGTGTATGGTAGACTCTTGTAGTCTCTATGTGGCATGATGATTGAGGCAGGGAATACCTCACGGGGATGTTTATACGTCAAACGTTTTGAGGGACTTGTATTGGGACAACTCAATTTTGTTGGGAATACCAACATGAGTGTCGACAAGTCGTGGTTATCTCTGGTTGAGCGTCTTGCATATGGCATGCAATGGGGTACACAATTGGATTGTGAGATATAGTTAGTGGGGTGACACTACTATATTGATTTGATCTCTTGGAGATATTTGGATTGTACGTCCATGGAGACAACTAATATCTGTTGAGGGTTGATTGTGAATCAACCGGGGTAAGCCCTACTAGTGTTGGACTAGGTGATGGCTTCGTATTTCCGGCGAGTTCGAGGAGGCATCTCTGGAGAGATGCTCAAGGTTTGTGGGGTACTATAGTATTAGTACAGAGCATCGTTGTATGTGTATACGTCGCGTATACGGGTTTCGATTTGGTAATAGTGGCTTTGATGCGCTATTCTGAACCAGTTGCGTATTTTTTTTGGTTCCGAGATATGTTTTGGTATAAATATATCCAGTTTTCCGAACGATGGTTCGAGGTTGGAGGGTCATGGATTCATGACATTTTCCTTATGAGGAAAGCAGCATTGATATACCTACCGATTGGGAATCTTTGGGAGATTCAATGAGTCGGTTTGTGTGGTTATGTTGGAATCACACCATTGGTCATTGGTCTGTCAATCATTATTCTCTGCGAGGTGAGAATAATTGGGGATTGACAGCTGTTTTTGGGACTTTGGGTATGATTGGAGATACCCGAGTCTATTGCATTGAGTATGCATGTTGTGTTGGTACTTAGGCATGTATTCAGGTGTGGGTATACGAATGCCAACATTTTCTTGGTACTCGTCGAGCATCGGATTTATATGCTTTGATGAATGAATCTCCGGTGAGAGATTGTGGCACCTTGAGATTGGTAATCTCAATGACACGATGTATTCTGAAGAATGATCGTGAGGTCTGATTGACTCCCTTGAGGAGGGATTGTCGTGTGTTGAGGCCATGGTAAGTCATTTTTGACTAATTTGTTAACGTCCCTGTGTTAGGATTGTTGAATCCTAGGGTAAACGAGGGATGGCTATGTGTCGGATTTGTTAGTTGTCGTGGTTGACATGTGTGGCGGGAATGCAATTGATTTTCTTGCATGTCCTTTTGGAAACTTGAGACCTTGTAGAGTATCGATGTTGTGTTTGGACCAAGATGTGATTTCTTGGAACATACGGATGTAGACATCTTTGGAGATGTGCTTTGTGCTGATCGATGGCCGTGGGTCGCCCGATCCGAGTTGCAAAGTGATGCAACTACTCTGTTGATGGAGATGAATTTGGAGAGCGGAGGTAAGTACACTGTAGTGTACTGGTGGTTTCCTTGGTAACGATGTATGTTTAACATCGTAGAGATATCATCGAGGCGATATCTATTTTGGAATCGCGAATGATTCATTTGATTAGCAGTTATGGTTGGCTGACTGCTTTTGAGATGGTTAGCATTGGGGTGCTGACGTTCTGTCGTGGTTGTGATGGTTTGGGAGGTTTATCCCATTCCAGGTTTTGGTGCGAGGTCGGTATCCTCGCGGTTGGTGTGTCGTTCATGACATGTTCATGATTCGACGATGTGAATTTGTTTGGGTTTTGTAATCTCGGTAATACATGGAGTATGCCGTGCAAATTTCGAGGATGAAATTTTATTAGTGGGGGATAATTGTGATGCCCGGGGATTAAGGGTGTTAATCCCGGTGTGGTAATAATCCTTAATGGATTTTAATTGTGGCAATTATGAATTAATTACGGTTTTGTTTTTGGAGTCGTTGGATCCAAGGGTTGAGATTGTATTCTCATCGTGGTGATAACCTTGGATTTTGGCCTTTGGTGGGATCTGGGGTCCGGGGTACTTTGTACTGGGGTTGGTAATGGAAATTGAGGTTGGAGAGATAATTATTGAAAAACAGATGATTTTTAATAAGTCATGATGTATTTGTGGTTAACTCGGGATTTTGGAGTTTTGGTACTATATATACCAAGTGGACTTGGTGTTCGGTCATTTGGATATCATTTCTCTCACCCTCACCAGCGCTTCCCCCATTTCCCCAACCCTTCTCTCCTTTCTCCATTGAGCAAAAAATCGTTGGAGGCTCGACTTGGGAGCCTAATTTCTCGAAGATAATAAGGTATTATCCTTCCCCTCGCATTTATCTTCGATTTGATAGTAACATGGTAGATTATGGTTGAGATTTGAGTTGGGTTTAAGAAATTGGTTTTTAAAGATTTTTGTGTTGTTGTATTTTGGGGTTGATTTATAGCCCCTTGTTAAGGATTTATGTTGGATGGGGTGTGAGCATTGTTGTTGGGGAATATTTTGCAAGAAAAACGCCATTTTTGGCTGTTACAGGTCGGGGCGATCGATCCCTAGGGCGGGGCGATCGATCGCCGCGACGTTGATGAAATTTTCAGAAAGATGAACAGTGAGGCGATCGACCGGCTCAAAGGAAGCAGTAACCAAAAACACTGAGAGGCGACAGATTGCCTGGAAATGGAGCGATCGATCGCCCATGCAATTTTACGAGGCGATCGATCGCCTGAGATGATGCGATCGATCGCCAATGCCTGTTTTTGGGGAATTATTTCGTGTTGAGTTTTCGATGCATGCTTCGCCCGCGGTCTTTTAAAATGGTAAATCGTCATGAATGACGATATAATTGTGGGTTGAGAACGTGCTTGGGCGCGTGGTTGCATGCTTGTGTTTAATTGTGAGTTATTAATGTGTTAGCACATAACTCATCGGGTCGTGGGACTCAGACAAGGTTGGACTCGAAATACGGAATTATAAGGTACGTATGACGTACGAGCATAGCCCTTTATTATGATTGCATTTGTTGAGTGCATGGTACACTGTATTGCAATAAATGTATATGAAAATGCATGGTATATGGTATTAGCAATAAACGGATATTGAAATACATGGTTTATGGTAATTGCTACAAATGGATATATATGCATTGGGAATTATATGGTGCCGCCTTTGAGCGAGCAATGATTGGATGTTGTCGCCTTGAGCGAACATCGGTTATGACTCCACTGCTGTTGAGCATGCGTGAGAATGAAATGCCTCTATTGTAGAGCGAGCAATGAAATAGAATATGGAACCATAAGTGAGATATATGTAATATCTGTAATCATTGTTTAATAATTTGATATTATTGATTATGATATCGGTATGTGGCAAATGGATTTGTTAATCAATGTAATGATTAACTGGCATTTGGGAATTTGATGGTTTCAGTTATTTTGAGAACAGGGACAGTACAGGGAATCCCGGATGAGAATGATACCATCCAGGGAGCATCATTTATATCTCATAGCATTTACATTTTTGTAAATTATGAATTGTATTATTGTGATTATTAGATTTGGGATATTGGTATGCTCACCCCGTGTGGGGGCTGTCTCTGTTGGCGCAGGTGATTAGGTACATCGATGGCTTTGGAGTCGAACTCGAGCTATGGAATGGAGGTACTTCCAGGGATCGAAGTACCAGTAACGGTATTGAGCACCGTGTTTTATACATTTGATACAAAACATACTTATTTGATGCTCGCATGTGAGCACTATTATGTGTATATGGTATGTATACAGGGCCTTTCTCTCTTCATTTATGAGTTGCATGCAATTATTTATTGAATTGCTAAATGAACTGAGAATATGTTAGTGTATTATAATGGTGCATGATATGTAAGTTGACTTGGTTGGGGGAAATTAGACATTATATGGAATAATGTAAAGAAATTTTATTATTGGCATGGTTTGCTATGATGACAAGTGGGTTTTCCCCTACATATATAATTACATGCACTAAATGCTTGGGTTAATACAATAATAACGGAATAAGGGCACGGGGGTCCTTACATTAGTGGTATCAGAGCAGTGGTTTGCTCTTTGGGGCTGTTGAGGGCCTAGGATCATATTGATGGAAATGAGTAGCACATAATTATGCATGATGGTAATTAGTGTTGTGTGACACAACTATTTTGCTTATGTGCGTTTATGATATGTGATCATAGTAGAACAATTATATGTCATGACATCTATGGAATCATAATATAATCTGTTGATTATGATTGTGAGTTGTGGTACAGGGACAACCAAAGGGAGCATTTTGAAATGCATTGGGATACAGGAAGTACTTTGTACTCATGGTTCATGCATTTACTCATTATAATCATATTGTGGTGAATATGGATTATTATATGCTCATGGTTTGGGATTGTTCCTGTAGGGACGCTATGACATGAAGGGCTAATGTAATGCCTCGATTTGTGTTATACACGTGTGATATGATTATGGTGTAATTATATCAATTTACAGTATGATAATGGGGGTTCAGGTGGAACCAAGAATGAATGAATACATGCTATATGACAAGGAATGAATCATGGTGTATAATGACTTGAATAATAACATATCAAGCAACATGAACTAGTAGGCATTTGATTATGCATATGAATTTAATTGGAATTGGAGTTGCATTTGAATTTGAATTTCATTTCACGTACATGTTACTTAACATGTCATTAACTCCAAATGATATGATAACAAATGATTTAGGGAACTAATGACCTTATATCAAGGTGATTTAGGGAGGAGAATCACATAGTTCTCATTTTACACCTACTAAAACACTACACAAGCTCCTCTCCATCTCTTTCAAGTTCTTGTTGGTTTGAGCTTGGGTTTCACTTGTAAATTGAGCTAGGAAGGTGTGTGAAGTGAAATTGTACCATCTTGGTAAGGAATTCATGGTTTTATACTTGATTTATGTCATTGGTGTTGATTTATGTGAAGTAGAATATCAAATGTTCATGTGAAGAATCATATCATGTTTATAAGCTATTAATTGGATTCTATTATGCTAGAAACATGTTACTATGTTCCTAGTGATTGCAAGAAACATGTTGATATGGTTCAATTTGAGTTATAGGAGAAGAACCATGGAGATAAGCTTGAAAATCGCCATGCTCTAAACTTTCTGGGCATCGGCGATCGATCGGTACTTGTATGGCGATCGATCGCCGAAGACAGCCAAAATATAAGGCGGTGAAAATGTGTGGCGATCGATCGGTGAAATTGTAGCGATCGATCGCTATGAACAGAGCATTGTGGCGATCGATCGCCAAGTTGTTGCGATCGATCGCGAGGAGACAGAATGTTTTGGCGATCGATCGGTACTGGTAGCGATCGATCGGTGCTTTAGGAAAGTTGAAAATTGTTATATTTTGTAGAATTTGATTTTAATGCCTATGATAACATGATATATTGTTGGCATTGTTGTAGCATCATCTCAGGGGACGGGACAACGAGGCACTTAGCCAGTGACGCCTAATTTATCTCGTTTGTGTCGTAGTACAGGTATGTGTTGACGTACGGAGTATAGATATTGTGTGATGATGTTATAAGATTGATATCATATGAATTGTGTTATGTTAGTATCATATGATTGGTAGTATCATATGCCTGTACATTCATGGATATCATATGTATGTGAGATATACGCCTGGTTTGGGTATATGCTCGGTTATGTATTTGAGATATACGCCTGGTATTGGGTATATGCTTGGTTATGTTACATAGGTTTGGGTATATGCTCGGTTATGCTATATAGAGATATACGCCGGTTTTTGGGTATATGCTCTGGTTATTATCATTTGAGGACGGTACTATGATATGTGCTGCTAATATGAAGATGTGAGGTGGTTCCACTGACATATTGAGCTGAATAGGCATATCATTTTAGTCTCGTGTTAATAGGGTACTTGTTGAGACATGTCATGACATGGTGCATTTGTGGATGCATGATACAGAACATTCACATTAGATGATTTATTGTGCTTTATCATTGTTATTGATATTGTGTTTTGATATCGCACTGAGATAGTTGTTTATCTATACTCACATTTTGTGAATGTTTCTGTAGGATTGCATAGACGTGGGAATCGTGAGTCTTATTCCGCTGCGAGGTGAACCACTGCATAGGAGTTGTACTGGCTTAGGTTGTTAATTTTATATGTAATGTATATGTAGAAAAAGTTAGTTGGTTTTTTGTACTAGGGATTTGGTACATCTGTAACAACTTAACTAGTAAGATACTCTTAATCAGTGTATGTTATTACTTAATTCAGACTCACATATGTATGTTCACATGATACATAATGAATTAAGTAACGAGGACCCCACAACTAAGGCCAGGGTTGAAATGGTAATCTGCATTTTATATACATCATGGATTATGCATTGTGGTTGCATATATATTGGAGTGATGATTTTAATGCTTTGCCGCTAAATGTTGAAGTCACATTTGAGCGAGGTGCATTAAAATACACTCATTGTGGTTGTATATATTGGAGTGATGATTTTAATGCTTTGCCGGTAAATGTTGAAGCGAGGGTATTGCCGCATGTCACATTTGAAGCGAGGTGCATTAAAATACACTCATGGTGATGTATTTTGGGATATGGAATATACATTGTGTTGCAGGTATAGATGGAATGCTTGGTGAATATCCCATGAGTCGTTGTTATGGATGAGTGATGATTTTAAATGATTTGCCGCTGTCACTTGATGCGATGATAGAATACTTGCCGCTGTCATATCGTAGCGAGGAAAGAATATTTGCCGCCAAATGTTGAAACGAGGGTATTGTCTAATGTCGCATTTGAGCGAGGTTATTCGATGCCGCTGATATGTCGAAGCGAGGGTTATTAGTGCCGCGGTCATGACAAGCGAGGTGCATTAAAATACACTACTATAAGAAGACTAGGGATCGGCTATTCTATTAGCGATGGTTCATTCCGCTATTCTATTGGCGATGGTTTATGCCACCGGGTATTCATAGCGATGGTTCATTCCGCTTTTCTATGGCGATGGTTCATACCGCCGGGTATCTATATAGCGATGGTACATTCCGCTAATCCTATGGCGATGATTCATGCCGCCATAGGTACATTCCGCTAATCCTATGGAACCATAAGTGAGATATATGGAATATCTTTAATCATTGTTTAATGATTTGATATTATTGATTATGATATCGGTATGTGACAAATGGATTTGTTAATCAATGTAATTATTAACTGGCATTTGGGAATTTGATGGTTTCAGTTATTTTGAGAACAGGGACAGTACAGGGAATCCCGGATGAGGATGATACCATCCAGGAAGCATCTTTTATATTTCATAGCATTTACATTTTTGTAAATTATGAATTGTATTATTGTGATTATTGGATTTGGGATATTGGTATGCTCACCCCGTGTGGGGGCTGTCTCTGTTGGGGCAGGTGATTAGGTACATCGATGGCTTTGAAGTCGAGCTCGGAGCTATGGAATGGAGGTGCTTCCAGGGATCGAAGTACCAGTAACGGTATTGAGCACCGTGTTTTATACATTTGATACACACATACTTATTTGATGCTCGCATGTGAGCACTATTATGTGTATATGGTATGTATAAAAAGGCAAGGGCATTTCTCTCTTCATTTATGAGTTGCATGCAATTATTTATTGAATTGCTAAATGAACTGAGAATATGTTAGTGTATTATAATGGTGCATGATATGTAAGTGGACTTGGTTGGGGGAAATTAGACATTATATGGAATAATGTAAATGAATTTTATTATTGGCATGGTTTGCTATGATGACAAGTGGGTTTTCCCCTACATATATAATTACATGCACTAAATGCTTGGGTTAATACACTAATAACGGAATAAGGGCACAGGTTGGGGAAATAAGGGAGCGCTGGTGAGAGTGAGAGAAATGATATCCAAATGATCGAACACCGAGTCCACTTGGTATATATAGTATCAAAAATCCAAAATCCTGAGTCCTCCACAAATACATCATGACTCATTAAAAATCATCTGTTTTCAATAATTATCTCTCCAACCTCAATTTCCATTACCAGCCCCAGTACAAAGTACACCGGACCCCAAATCCCACCAAACACCAAATTCCAAGGTTATCACCACGATGAGAATACAATCTCAACCATTGGATCCAACGACTCCAAATACAGGATTTAAAATCCCCGGGAGGCTCAACACGGTAATTAATTCATAGTTGCCATAATTAAAATCCATAAGGGATCATTACCACACCGGGATTAACACCATTAATTCCCGGGCATCACATTAATCTTATGTTAAGTGTAAGGACCCCCGTGTCCTTAACCCTCTATTAGTGTATTAACCATTGTATTTAGTGCATGCAATCATGTAATCAAGGGAAAAGGACCCCTACTACCATAGCATCACATACCAATAATAAAACTTCATACATTTTTGCACATAACGTCCATTTTCCCCCAACCAAGTCCACATACTTATCATGCACCCTTATAATAAACTAACATGTTCTCAGTTCATTTAGCAATTCAATAAGTAATTGCATACGACCAATAAATGAAAAGAGAAAGGCCAATGCCCTTTTACAACCCATATACACGTATAACAGTGCTCACATCGAGCATCAACAAATGTATGTGTATCAAATGTATAAACCAATGTGCTCAATACCGTCACTGGTACTTCGATCCTGGAAGAACCTTCAATCCATAGCTCAAGCTCATCTCCAAAGTCATCAATGTACCTATTCACCTGTCCCAACAGAGACAGCCCCCACACGGGGTGAGCATATCAATACCACCAAACCAATAATCATAATAACATGATTCATAATTTACGAAAATGTAAATGCTATGAATATAAAAGATACTCCCTGGATGGCATCATCCTCAACCGGGATTCCCTGTACTGTCCCTGTTCTCAAAATAACCAAAATCATCAAATCCCTAATAGCCTGTTAATCATTACATTAATTAACTAATCCCTTCCAGATTCGAATATCAATAACGTGATTTCATTATCCAGTAATTACAGATATTCTAAATATCTAGCCAATTGTTCCATTTCCTCGCTTGCTCTATAACAGCGGCATTCACAACCGATGTTCGCTCCATAGCGACAATATCTCGATCATTGCTCGCTCCATAGCGGCATCATACAGTGGGAAACAACGCCTTATCGCGATCGATCGCGAGTCTCCGCGATCGGTCGCCAACCCGCTGGCGATCGATCGCCGAGAACTTGCGATCGATCGCCATCACTGTTTGTCTTCACAAAAATTTCAACTGGTCGTCGCGATCGATCGGCGTTCCTCGGCGATTGATAGCGACCTGCGATCAATCGCGACCTGCGATTTTCCAGAAAACTCGAGCTTCCATGGTGTTTTTGTCACCCAAACTCAAAACCAACACCCCTAACTTACTCAACACTTCCAATACACCAAATAAACTCAATAAAAACTCTAAAAACAACATTTTAGATTTTTAGCCAAAACCTCCAAATCTAAAATCCAACCCAAAACTCAACAATCTAGCACAAAACTATAATCAAATCGAAGCTAGAGGTGAGGAGAAGAAGATTACCAGCCTTTCTTCAAGAAATCGGGCTCCAAAGACGAGCCCCCACCGATTTGTTTCCAAGAGAAGAAGAGGGAAGGGTTTGGGGTGAGAGAGAGGCGTGTGGGAGAGGAGAGAGAGGAGAGATTCCGTATAATGACGGAATACCGAGTCCATTTGGTATATATAGCACCAAGGCTCCAAAATACCAATACCTCCACAACTACATCATGATTCATTAAAAATCATATGTTTTCAATAATTATCTCTCCAACTCAAATTTCATCACCAGCCCCAGTACAAAGTACTCCGGACCCCAGATTCCACCAAAAACCAAATTCCAAGGTTATCACCACATTGAGAATACAATCTCATCCCTTGGATCCAACGACTCCAAAAACCGTATTTAAAATCCCCGAGAGTCCCGAAACCGCAATTAATTCATAATTGTCACAATTAAAATCCTTTAAGGATCATTACCACACCGGGATTAACACCATAAATCCCCGGGCATCACAATTATCCCACACTAATAAAATTTCGTCCTCGAAATTTGCACGCCGTACTCCACGTATTGCCGAGATTACAAAATCCAAACGGATTCACATCGTCGAATCATGAACATGTCATGAACGACACACCAACCGCGAGGATACCGACCTCGCACCAAAACCTGGAATGGGCTAAACCTCCCAAACAATTACAACCGCAACAGAACGTCAATATACCCCAATGCTAACCGTCTCAAAAACAGTCAGTCAACCCTAACTGCAAATCAAACGAATCATTCGTGATTCCAAAATAGATATCGCCTCGATGATATCTTTATGATTTAGCCTACGATGTTAACCATACATCGTTACCAAGGAAACCACCAGTACCCCACAATGTACTTATACCACATCCGGCTTCCGCTTTCCAAATCCATCTCCATCAAAGGAGTAGTTGCACCACATTGCAACACGGATTGGGAAACAACACGGCCACCGATCAACATGAAACACATCTCCAAAGATGTCTACATCCGTGTGTTCCAAGAAATCACATCTTGGTCCAAACACACTATCGAGACTCCACAAGGTCTCAAGTTCTCGAAAGGACATGCAAGAACAATCAATTGCATTCCCGCCACACGTGTCAACCACGATACTTAACAAATCCGACACATGGCCATCCCTCGTTTACCCTAGGATTCAACAATCCTAACACAGGGAGGCTATCGAATTATCCAGCAAGAATTACCATGACCCCTAAACACGACAATCCCCCCCAGAGGGAGTCAACCGGACCTCGCGATCATTCCTCGGAATACATCGTGTCATCGAGATCACCAATCTCAAATTGCCACAATCTCCTACCGGAGATTTATTCAACCAAGCATAGTAACCCGATGCTCGACGAGCACTAAGAAATGCTGGCATTCGTATACACATCGGTACACATGCCTAAGCACCAATACAACATGCATACTCAATGCAATAGACTCGGGTATCTCCAATCATATCCAAAGTCCCAACACCAACTGTCAATCCCCAGTTATTCTCACCTCGCGGGAATAAATGATTGACTGACCAACGACCAATGGTGTGATTCCAACATCAACACCACACAACCCGACTCATTGAATCTCCCCAAGATTCCCAATCGGTAGGTATATCAATACCGCCTTCCTCACAAGGAAAATGTCATGAACTCATGACCCTCCAACCTCGAACTGCCGTTCGGAAAACCTGGATATATTTATACCAAAACATATCCAAAACCAATAAATTACACAACTGGTCCAGTATAGTGCATCAATGCCACTATTACCAAAACGAAATCCGCATACACAACGTATACACATCTAACGATGTTCTGTACTAATACCATAGTACTCCACAAATCTCGAGCATCTCCTCCAGAGACGCCTCCTCGAACGTCTCGCCGGCAATATAAAGCCATCACCTAGTCCAACACTAGTAGTGCTTACCCTGATTGATTCACAATCAACCCTCAACCAAAATTAACTTTCTCCATGACAGTACAATTCAAATCTCTTCAAGAGATAAAAATCAATATAGTAGTGTTACCCCGCTAGCTATATCCCTCAATTCCAATTGTGACTCCCGTTGCATTCCATATGCAAGGATGCTCAAACAGAGCTAGAAAAGACTTGTCGACACTCACGTTGGTATTCCCAACGAAATTGAGTTGTTCCGGTACAAGTCCCTCAAACCATTTGACGTATAAACGTCGCCGTGAGGTATTTGCTGCCTCAAACCTTAAGCCACAAAGTGACTATAAGAGTCCACTAAAACCCTCATCGCACCATCATACGATTCACCAAACTCGGTCCCAACATGCAGTATAATGGCTCCAACAAGCACACTATATCACTGCCACAATATCTGGCTAGCAAAACGTTGCCTCCATAGGCTTATACCAAGCCTACCAACGTCTCATACGTTCCACTCGGTATACCATACCGTAACATCCATTTAGAGTAGTTGGTCATCACCCAATATTTCTCTAAAACACCAAGCACCACGGACATCCCGGTGTCCTTACTCAATCACAAAGCAATCCTAATTCCGTAGGATTTACTCCACACCCTCCTGGGTGGATGTGATCATGTCTACCACATGTCACCTCGGTATAAGAAAGTAGTTTCTTCGCTAACTACTCCTACTACCAGTCACTTGGCCATAGCCATTCCAGCGAGTATACCCAAAGGTACCACTACTCGTAAAACATATACCTCAAATATTGGCTGCGGTACACTTCCTATACGGCGCACCCAATAATTCTTTTAGCAACCTGCTCGGCATAATGGTCTCGTCAACTAGTGACCCAGACACTACCATGTGCTCACCATTGGCACTCAAACCATACGACTAAATACATATACATAGATGTATTATTCATCGAAACGACGCTACTCGTCTACATAGACATCCACTATGTCATCGTCATCCCGTGACGGTATATGTCAACACTTGACATCCAAAATAACATCGTTTGACGGTATATGTCGATACACGACATCCATAATATCATCGTCAAACACATGACGGTATATAACAACACATGGTGTCCACAATAATGCTAACAAAACAGTAATATACCATAACTCATTGCTAATAAAATAGCGGCATACCTGTCTCCATCTGTAATACCCCCGAAATGTTATATGATTATGTGCTATGATGATGATTTATGTTATGTTTAAGGGTTGTGGTGTAATTAATTTGGGGGAATATAATTATGATATGATGATATGATTTAGGGGGAATGTTGGGTGTTTTAAAGGATGTATTAATTTAAATGAAGTCATAAAATATCGAGTGAGGATACTTTATTTACGCACCCTGCTCTTATATTGATAGACACAGGTGCGTCACACTCTTTTGTGTCGACGAATTTTGTTGAAAGGCACCACATATGCACTTCTCCGTCGCCCATGCCTCTTATGGTCTCGACCCCCGCTGGAAGAAGTTTGACTACGGATCAGATTGTCTATGATGGCCTCATTTATTTTGAGGATAATGAGTTAAGATCAGATTTGATTGTACTAGGAATGACAGACTTCGATTGCATTGTGGGCATCGATGTTCTGAACGGGTATCAGGCAGTCGTAAACTGCAGGCACAGGACTGTCCGATTCAGGTCTGATATGGGAGTCCAGTGGACATTCTTTGGGGATGGTTCTCGCCCAAAGATTCCATTGATATCTGCTGTCAAGATGGCACAGTTATTGGAACGAGGTCATACATGATACTTTATCGATGCTGTTGATATGACGGAAAAGAGGAAAGAGCTAAAGGTTGAGGATGTGCCCGTAGTGGCGGAGTTTGCTGATGTCTTTCTGGAGGAAATTCCCGGATTCCCACCGACGAGAGAGGTCGAGTTTGGGATTGAGCTGCTACCAGGGACGTCTGCAATTTCTCGTGCCTCATATAGGATGGCACGAGCAGAGTTAAGGGAGTTAAAGATTCAGTTGCAAGAACTCCTTGACAAGGGCTACATACGCCCTAGCGTATCGCCATGGGGTGCGCCTGTCTTATTTGTTAAGAAGAAAGATGGATCGATGCGTCTATGCATTGACTATAGACAACTGAACAAAGCTACAGTAAAGAACAAGTATCCACTTCCGAGGATCGATGACTTGTTTGATCAGTTGCAGGGTACGAGGCTCTACAGTAAGATCGATCTGAGGTCGGGGTACCATCAGATTCGAGTAAGAGAAGATGATGTTCAGAAGACGGCGTTCAGGACTAAATATGGGCACTATGAATTCCTGGTCATGCCTTTTGGGGTGACGAATGCCCCAGCTGTCTTCATGAGTTTGATGAACAGAGTGTTCCAGCCATATTTGGATCAGTTCGTCATAGTCTTCATTGACGACATACTTATTTACTCTCGGACTGAAGAAGAGCATGTAAGGCACTTGAGGATAGTACTTCAGATCCTTAGGGATCATCAGCTATATGCAAAGCTTAGTAAGTGCGAGTTCTGGTTGGACAACGTGGTATTCTTGGGCCATGTCATATCTAGCCATGGGATATCTGTGGATCCCAGGAAGATTGAAGCTGTGTTAGAGTGGGCTGCACCCACTTCTGTACCGGAAATACGGAGTTTCCTCGGTTTGGCAGGTTATTACCAACGTTTCGTCGAAGGTTTCTCGAAGATTGCCAAACCCCTGACACAGCTGACTCAGAAAGGAGTCCCCTTCTTTTGGTCTGAGGCTTGTGAGGAAAGTTTTCAAGAACTGAAGCGTCGCTTGACTACAGCGCCTGTACTGGTGATTCCGTCTGAGAATAAGAGGTTTGCCTTGTATACGGATGCGTCACTGCAGTGTTTGGGATGTGTGTTGATGCAAGATAAGCACGTGGTGGCTTATGCATCGAGGCAGCTGAAGCCACACGAGGCTAGGTATCCAGTTCATGATTTGGAACTGGCGGCCATCATATTTGCCTTGAAGATCTGGAGGCATTACTTGTATGGCACGTCTTTCACTATATATACGGACCATAAGAGCCTGAAGTTCTTATTCACTCAGGCAGAGTTGAATATGAGGCAAAGAAGGTGGATGGATTTGCTCAAAGACTATGATTGTGAAATCGAGTACCATCCAGGTAAAGCAAACTTAATAGCAGACGCCTTAAGTCGGAAGGTGAAGAGTACTGCAGAGGATGTTATGTGTTTGTCGGCCTTGATGACTTCTTATTGCCATCTGGGCTATGATTTCGATGTAGACACGTCGCCTGTACGAGTGTCGACCTTATTGGACGGAGCCAGATATATTTGAGGCGATCAGGAAGGCCCAGAAGTCGGATAGTGAGGTTCAGAGATGGACATCATTGGTACTTCAGGGTCAGCCATCCAAGTTCCGAGTGGCTGAGGATGATTCTTTGAGACTGGGAAACCGATGGGTAGTCCCAGATATACCAGAACTGCGTAGAGGAATATTGGAACGAGCTCACAGTAGTCGGTTTAGTATCCACCCAGGGGGAAAGAAGATGTACAAAGATCTATGCGATCAATTCTGGTGGAGACGCATGAAGCGTGAGGTGATCAATTTCGTTAAAAGATGTTTGATCTGCCAGCAGGTAAAGGCAGAGAGGAAGAGGCCTGGTGGTGAGCTGAAGAGCTTAGAGGTGCCTGAATGGAAAGTGGGAGCATATATCTATGGACTTCGTGACCCACTTGCCGAGGACGGCCTCAGGATTTGACGCGATCTGGGTGATCGTAGATAGGCTGACGAAGACGGCTCATTTCATCCCTTACAGTATGTCTTATACATACTTGAAGATGGCCCAGATTTATATACGGGATGTGGTGAGATTGCATGGTATTCCAGTCTCGTTAGTGTCTGACAGGGACCCGAGGTTCACTTCGCATTTCTGGGAGGGTCTCCAGACAGCTTTGGGCACAGAGGTAAGACTGAGTACGGCCTATCACCCTCAGACAGACGGCCAAATAGAGCGTACCATTCAGACGCTCAAGGACATGTTGAGGGCATGTATTTTGGAGTTTGATACTCCATGGCAGGATTCAGTGCCGCTGGTGGAGTTCTCCTATAATAACAGTTATCAGGCGAGCATTCAAATGGCTCCTTTTGAAGCTCTGTATGGACGACGATGTAGATCACCGCTGTATTGGGAGGATTTGACTAGCAAAGCGGTCATAGGACCGGATCTGATCAAGGATATGGAAGGTAAGATAAAATTGATACGCCAAAAGATGAAAGCGGCCCAGGATAGGCAGGCAGCCTATGCAAATAAGCGGCGACGACCGCTGGAATTCCAGTTAGGAGACAGGGTCTTCTTAAAGATCTCGCCCTTCAGGGGTGTGGTTCGTTTTGGGATGCGGGGAAAGTTATCTCCGAGGTATGTTGGGCCATATGAAGTTTTACAGCGTATCGGTACATTGGCATATCGTTTGGCTCTACCGCCATCCTTGTCTGGAATACATGATGTTTTCCATGTCTCTATGTTACGGAAGTATGAGCCAGACCCGTCTCATGTCTTACAGCCTACAGAAGTTCAGTTAGACTCAGATGTGTCCTACGTAGAACGACCAATCAGAATTCTGGATCGAGAGGATCGCAGACTACGAAGCAAAGTTATACCGATGGTCAAAGTTCAGTGGGATCGTCGGGGTGTCGAGGAGGCTACATGGGAGACGGAACGGCATATGGTGCAGCACTATCCGAAACTATTCTCTGGTATGTTTTTAATGTTTAGTTCCATTATGATGATGCATGTGGATTTCGGGGACGAAATCTTATAAGTAGGGGAGTAATGTAATACCCCCGAAATGTTATATGATTATGTGCTATGATGATGATTTATGTTATGTTTAAGGGTTGTGGTGTAATTAATTTGGGGGAATATAATTATGATATGATGATATGATTTAGGGGGAATGTTGGGTGTTTTAAAGGATGTATTAATTTAAATGAAGTCATAAAATATCGAGTGAGGATATTTTAATACATCGTACTATATACCGGACACAATTAAACACCACATGACCACCCAACCCACATCACCCACCCCCTGCCAATCGGCCCCCTCCCCCCCCCCCCCCCACTTGGCAACCCATGCCCTTTTCCCCACTTGGCAGCCCATGCTTGCATCATTACCTTCCAATCAATCCCTTCTCCTTCTCTCCCCCTCCATTTTCGTTCCAGCTTAGCAGCATTAAGGCAAGGAAAAAGCTTGGTGAAATTGTTCCAAAAACCTTGCAAAAGAGGAGCAAAAGAGAGGGGTAAGTTGGTACTCTATTCTTTTGGTTGGGAATGGTTTTGGAGGGATGTTTTAACGCATGCTAGTGTAAGGGTTGGTCGAAACCTTGGTTTGGGTGCTTACATGTTAGTGTTATGTAACTACTAGCATGTTAGATCGAACACTTTATACGTTTTATGTGATAGATTGCTGGCCTTGAAACTAGGTGTTCGAAAATCTGGGTAATGTCATGATGCCCTGTTTTCTGTAAGTTTGGTTGAGCTCTAAGTTTATGAGGATGTTATGATGCATGCTAGCTTAGGTTTTATGAAACTTTGAATTTACGTGCTTACATAGAAGTTTTATGAAGCCCCTAGCATATATGTTGGAACATGTTGCATGGTTTATATGTGAGAATCATTGCTATGAAATGTAGTGCTCGAAATCTGGGTAGAAGTTGTGATGCCCTGTTTTTTCGAAAATGTGGATGAGCACTGATAAAGATGAGTTATTTTAATGCATGTCGGTTTAAGTTATGTGTGAACCTTTAATTTTAATACATGCATGAAAGTATGATGAAGCTATTGATATGCTTGTTTAGGCATTATATGTATGTTATGAAGTAGTTTGAAGGGTGTGATTTGAGGTGTTTGAGATTTCTGGAAAATCTCGCATGAATGGGAACGACCGATCGATCGGTGATGAACACCGATCGATCGGCAAATGCCGTAGCTAAAAAGAGATAATGATGAACAGTTAGCGATCGATCGGTAAGAGAGACCGACCGATCGGTAGTTACTGTTCATATGTTATAAAATTTTATGTTCTTTTCTTTGAAAATTGATTTCGATTCTCGTATCGGTGCCTAATATTATATTATGTGGTTGTGTAGAGCCATCCCAGGTACCAGCACAATCAAGGAGATAAGTCTGTTGACTCCTCCTCCTTTTGAAAAGGTACGTAAGAGACGTACGGGCATCGGACGGTAAAACACATCTTTACACTATGACTATGCTTTTATTGCATGAGTATACATGATGAGATGATGATGTTTATAAGATGTTTATAAGATGTTTACGGTGTTTATAAGATGTCTATGATGTTATATGTGGTAAGATGCCACGGAGTAAGATGCCCCACATGGTAAGAGGCCATGTGATACTATTTGTGGTAAGATGCCACGGGGTAAGATGCCCCACATGGTAAGAGGCCATGCGATACTATTTGTGGTAAGATGCCACGGGGTAAGATGCCCCACATGGTAAGAGGCCATGCGATGTTTATAATGTGGTAAGGAGCCACAGGGTAAGATGCCCATATGCATGATTATGAATCAGGGACAACGATAAGAAGTTAATGAATAACCAGCATGTTTACTTAACCAATGTTTCATGCATTTACTATGATGTTTTATGATGTTAAATGAGATTGTATATGCTTATGATGTGTTGTCCCTGTAGGTACGCTTTTGGACTAAAGGACTAAGGGGTCGGGTTGAGGCAGTGAGCTACAAGGAACACAGGAATGTATAGGAATCAAGTCTCGATTAGTATCTACTCTAGGAGTAGTATAAATCTAAACATGAACATTCTTTTGGAAGTGTAATGAATTTATTTTTGATGTCCTTTATTTTGGCCTGTAATTCTGATAGCTCATGTAACAACCAGAACCTTAGAATGTTATTAATGCATGATTAGTCATTCTTATGTCTATTAATCACTGTTAAGGTGGGAAGACCCCACACCATCGTCCACTAGTGGTACATAATCAACACCCATAGCTCGTGGGCGGTACAATCCGTGCCATGTAGATAGCGGCAGAACCCATCGCTATAAAATCAGCGGCATGATCCCTCGCCATAGAGTCAGCGGCATAAAACATCGCTATAGATATCCGACGGTATGAACCATCGCCAATAGATGTAGCGGAATGACCTATATAATACCTGGCGGCATGAACCATCGCCAATAGATGTAGCGGAATGACCCATCGCTATTTAATACCTGGCGGCATGAACCATCGCCAATAGATGTAGCGGAATGACCCGTCGCTATATAATACCTGGCGGCATGAACTATCGCCAATAAACTAGCGGAATGTACCATCGCTATAAATACACGCCGACATGAACCATTGCCAATAGAATAGCAAAATAACCCATTGCTATGAATACCCGGTGGCAAGAACCATCGCCAATAATCAGCGGCATAAACCATCGCTATACAATCGGTGGCAAGAACCATCGCCATAAAATCAGCGGTATAATCGTGGACTCAAGAGGTACTCACATTCATGTAGCACTTTGTTCCTTTCGGACCCAAGAGGTGGCTCACATTAAATGCAGCACTTTGTTCCCGATCGCATCGCTACGTCATGACAGCGGCATCATAGCTTTGACGTGACAGCGGCATGTATCATCGCTTTGACATGACAGAGGCATCATCGCTTCGACATGATGGTGGTACCATCGCTTCGACATGACAGCGGCATCATCGCTTCGACGTGACAGCGGCATTTACCATCGCTTCGACACGACAGAAACATCATCGCTTCGACATGACAGCGGCATAATCAGGAATGTATCACTTTGTTCCGCAGGCCCAAGAGGTACTCCCATGCACGTGCCACATGCCCCGTAGGAGCAAGAGGTGACCCCGCACATGTGCACATTGTCCTTTGGACTCAAGAGGTGATGCCCATTCCGCATAATCTCATCGATATTTTCATACACTTGCATCAAGGTTAACACAACAATCCACAAATCCTACTACGTTATATAATATACCTCGCTATGATATGACAGCGGTATTAACCATTGCTTCGACATATGAGCGGCAAATATTATGATCCATCGCTGGTGATATACCCGTAGCACGACTCTAATTGCAATATATTTGCATGCTCAATGTTAAATGAAATCTCATAATCATATGGATATGATACCCGAATATTCCACTGTCTGTTATCCACCATTCCTGTCCTTAGACAGCGTATAATGTTTCTCATTTCCTGATTTTCCTACAGCATCAAATTCTTAAAACACTTTCATATCAAGTGAAATCCGTTCCCATCAATCTCATTTCATCGTATTCCATATGATTCTGCAACCATCATGGTTAGCAATACCACATTCCACATCATAAAAGCACATAAGCAAATAGCTGTGTCACACAACACTAATTACCATCATGCATAAATATGTGCTACCCATTCCTATCAGCATGTTCCAGGCCCTCAACAGCCCAAAGAGCAAACCACTGCTCTAATACCACTAATGTAAGGACGCCCGTGCCCTTAACCCTCTATTAGTGTATTAACCATTGTATTTAGTGCATGCAATCATGTAATCAAGGGAAAAGGACCCCTACTACCATAGCATCACATACAAATAATAAAACTTCATACATTTTTGCACATAACGTCCATTTTCCCCCAACCAAGTCCACATACTTATCATGCACCCTTATAATACACTAACATGTTCTCAGTTCATTTAGCAATTCAATAAGTAATTGCATACGACCAATAAATGAAAAGGGAAAGGCCAATGCCCTTTTACAACCCATATACAAGTATAACCGTGCTCACATGCGAGCATCAACAAATGTATATGTATCAAATGTATAAACCAATGTGCTCAATACCGTCACTTGTACTTCGATCCTGGAAGCACCTCCAATCCATAGCTCAAGCTCATCTCCAAAGTCATCAATGTACCTATTCACCTGTCCCAACAGAGACAGCCCCCACACGGGGTGAGCATACCAATACCACCAAACCAATAATCACAATAACATGATTCATAATTTACGAAAATGTAAATGCTATGAAATATAAAGATACTCCCTGGATGGCATCATCCTCATCCGGGATCCCCTGTACTGTCCCTGTTCTCAAAATAACCAAAATCATCAAATCCCTAATAGCCTGTTAATCATTACATTAATTAACTAATCCCTTCCAGATTCGAATATCAATAACGTGATTTCATTATCCAGTAATTACAGATATTCTAAATATCTAGCCAATGGTTCCATTTCCTCGCTTGCTCAATAACAGCGGCATTCACAACCGATGTTCGCTCCATAGCAACAATATCTCGACCATTGCTCGCTCCATAGCGGCATCATACATTTCATACTATGTACTCGTTTATCAAACATTGGCTCCAACCAATCCATTTTAAAAGTATAGCATTCCCATTGGAATGTAGACATTGCCCCGGAAATCGGCTATTTAAACCCCGATTCCAAAATCCTGACATTTACCAAAATTTCCGAAAAAACAACAATCTTTGGGTGGCGATCGATCGCAGATTTTATCGCGATCGATCGCCCTGACCAGTGGGCAACAGCGCCTTATCGCGATCGATCGCGAATCTCCGCGATCGATCGCCAACCCGCTCACGATCGATCGCCGAGAACTTGCGATCGATTGCCATCACTATTTGTCTTCACCAAAATTTCAGCTGCTCGATCGCGACCTGTGATTTTCCAAAAAACTCGAGCTTCCATGGTGTTTTTGACACCCAAACTCAAAACCAACACCCCTAACTTCCTCAACACCTCCAATACACCAAATAAACTCAATAAAAACTCTAAAAATAACATTTTAGATTTTTAACCAAAACCCCCAAATCTCAAATCCAACCCAAAACTCAACCATCTAGCACAAAACTATAATCAAATTGAAGCTAGAGGTGAGGAGAAGAAGATTACCAGCCTTTCTTCAAGAAATCGGGCTCCCAAGACGAGCCCCCACCGATTTGTTTCCAAGAGAAGAAGGGGGAAGGGTTTGGGGTGAGAGAGAGGCGTGAGGGAGAGGAGAGAGAGGAGAGATTCCGTATAATGACGGAATACCGAGTACATTTTGTATATATAGCACCAAGGCTCCAAAATACCAATACCTCCACAACTACATCATGATTCATTAAAAATCATCTGTTTTCAGTAATTATCTCTCCAACTCAAATTCCATCACCTGCCCCAGTACAAAGTACTCCGGACCCCAGATTCCCACCAAAAACCAAATTCCAAGGTTATCACCATGATGAGTATACAATCTCATCCCTTGGATCCAACGACTCCCAAAACCGGATTTAAAATCCCCGAGAGTCCCGAAACCGCAATTAATTCATAATTGTCACAATTAAAATCCTTTAAGGATCATTACCACACCGGGATTAACACCATAAATCCCCGGGCATCACATTAAGTGTTGAGACTTTTCATCTACCCCATTAAACTTTACACTTAATTTTTGAGACCTTTGGAGTGGTCTGCTGCTCTGCTATATAAGTTGCATCAGCTCTATGCTTTCTTCATCCCGAAATTGCAATTCATATCATATCATCTTATCTTGAGAGTACTACACTTTGTTAAGTATTCGAGTGATTTTGTCTGGGTTTCTGCTTCAATCCAAACAGAGGTGTTCGGGCG
The DNA here is from genome assembly GCA_907163345.1 of Haberlea rhodopensis. Lineage (NCBI taxonomy): Eukaryota > Viridiplantae > Streptophyta > Magnoliopsida > Lamiales > Gesneriaceae > Haberlea > Haberlea rhodopensis. Next base: position 22,087,734 of record CAJQUN010000004.1, on the reverse strand, counting down.
TTGTACATTGGACTCTTGTCCAGGAGGCCAGAAGTTGTAGGCGGGCAATTTAGAGTTTACGGGCACATGGTTTACTGTGGCCTCATCCATTTCAGATACTACACAACAAAGTTTCTGCACAGTATATTTAAACTGTTGTTGTAAGTTTCTACTGTTTTCAAGCATTTTATTTATAAGACAGTGTTTGTGATCTTATGAGTTTTTTGTCTACTTGAACAAAAAGAAAAGAACCAACATGATTTTGATAAATGTAGCTTTTTGCCCCGCATAACACTTAACTTCCGGTGTTCCAGCTGGTGACCGTCTCTAATACCTTTATGTCACACCCCGACTCAGGCTCGAGCAAATGCGACTGCAGAACGTTCTATGTTGCTCGTAGAACGTATCGCAAACGTATGAATTCAAGTTTTAATAAATGGGTATGAATACGGATGTCGAACCCACAAGAATTGATATAGTTTTAAACTGAGTAATGTACTATATGTGATGCCCGGGAATTAGTGGTGTTAATCCCGGAGTGGTAATGATCCTTAATGGATTTTAATTGTGGCAATTATGAATTAATTGCAGTTTCGGGACTCTCGGGGATTTTGAATCCGATATTTGGAGTCGTTGGATCCAAGGGATGAGATGGTATTCTCATCGTGGTGATAATCTTGGAATTTGGTCTTTGGTGGGATTTGGGGTCCAGAGTAATTTGTACTGGGGCTGGTAATCGAAATAGAGTTTGTGAGGTAATTATTGAAAACAGATGATTTTTAATGAGTCATGATGTATTTGTGGAGGAGTTGGTATTTTGGAGCTTTGGAGCTATATATACCAAGTGGACTCGGTGTTACGGGATAACACAAATCATTCCCCTCCTTCTCTCCTCTCATCCACGCCTAACCCTTCCCCATTTCCCCTCTTTTTCCCTTGGTGGAAAAATCGTTGGTAGCTTGGCTCGGGAGCCGGATTTCTTTAAGATAATCAGGTATTAATCTTCCCCTCATCTTTGTCTTTGATTTGGTAGTTGTATTGTAGAGTTTGGTTGAGATTTTGATTGGTTTTGGATTTAGGGATTTTTTGGTTAAAAATCCAAAGTTGAGTTTTTGGAGTTTTTATTGGTTTTAAATGGAGTAATTGAGGTGTTGAAGGTGTTTGGGGTGTTGGTTTTGAGTTTGGGTGTGAAAAACACCATGGAAGCTCGAGTTTTTCAGAAAATCGCAGGTCGCGATCGATCACTGAGGGGTGCCGATCGATCGCGACGAGCTGCTGGAATTTTGGTGAAGATGCACAGTGTTGGCGATCGATCGCGAGGTCTCGGCGATCGATCGCGAGCGGGTTGGCGATCGATCGCGACGAAGCACTGGTTGGCCACTAGTCAGTGGCGATCGATCGCGATAAAAGCGGCGATCGATCGCCGCTCGCAGGATGTTGTTTTTTCAAAAAATTTGGAAAATATCGAGATTTTGGAATCGAGGTTTGAGTGGCCCATTTCCGGGACAATGTCTACATTCCAATGGGAATGCTATACTTTTAAATGGATTGGTTGGAGCCAAAGTTTAATAAAATGGAATTCTCGGTTGAGTTTTGGGTATCATTTTAAACTTATAAAATGGAATATTTTGGGTTTTATGCATGCTTAAACCGGGGTATGGATTGACGATAAGTTTGGGGGTTATGAACGTGCTTGGGCACGTGGTTGCATGCTTGTGTTTAATTGTGAGTTATTTATGTGTTAGCACATAATTCATCGGGTCGTGGGACTCAGGTGAGGTCGGACTCGAACTACGGAATTATAAGGTACGTATGACGTACTAGCATAGCCTGTTATAATGTTGCAACTGTGAAATGCATGGTGTTGGATCGAGCGCTTACCGCTTTACCAATAACTATAGTTAAGGGTAATGGCGAAACATCAATCTTTTCAACCATACACTGGCACAAGCGCCACGTGTTCGATCGATCACAAAGCAGAGGCAATTGTTGAACCCCAACAATCCCTCCCCCAATAATTGCACTCTCTGCAACTCATAGGAATCGAACACGCGACCTTGGCTCTGATACCACTTGTCAGGATCGATTCCGGGGGTGGGTTGCCATTCCACACACGAGTTCAACCAACTTGAGCTTCAATAGCTCGTGTTCTTGAAATAATGCACCGAGAGATTATATCGAGTTCGATTACAAAATCGAGCGGAAAACACTCGACATAACCCGCTCTAAAACCGATTAACTATTTGAAATACATTTTAAAGATATGCAATTAAAGTAAATAAACAAGCATTTGTTTATGGAAGTTCGAAGGTGGTGTAATCCTTCTACGTCTCCCCTTCTTCCACCTCATGGAAGGATTCCACTAGAAAACTTTGATTTATACAATCCCGTTGTACAAACCCGATCCAGTTGGGAATGCCCCATCCAACTAGAACTCCTAGCAACTCAACTATGTATGTTCTTTAATGTCTCACATACAAAGACCTCTCATCGGTTGTGATAAATCATCAACCGTTACAATGGTATTCACTCTTCTATTAAGCTCTCAAATACAATGAATAGAGTGAATACAAAGGCACAAATGATCTCTAACTAGATCTGATACAGCAAGGTAAGAGGTGCCAAAGGTTTGAGGAGTGCTCTTCATTTAGCAGCTTTTGTCTTTTAAGTTCCTCAATTGAATCCCAAGTGGGTTTGCTTTGGAAGGCTTGGATTGATCTTCAAAGCTGTTATTAAGCTTCCAAATCATGTATATATAGCCCCAAGTAATTATATATACGTTAGACACAAGAATATGCCCGTTGGAAAAGATTTTGCGCCATTCCCGAGCTTGCAACGGTCATATTCTGGTTTCTGGGCTCTTTGTATTTCGGACCGGATTGGCCGGATCAGCTTGGGCAGATCAGTCTGTCTGAATCAGCATGGTAGATCAGTCTGGCAGATCAGCATGGGCAGATCAGTCTGGTCCGGATCAGCACGGGCAGATCAGTCTGGTCTGGATCAGTCTGGACAATCAGCTTGATACAAAAACAGATTGATAAACTTGCTCTTTGATCTGTTGCTTGTAACTCTTGAATGTTTGATTTCTGGGCAAAGTAATCTACATAAAAGTTGTATCCCTTTCTCTTAGCTTTCCAGGGAATTAAGAATCGCTCGATTTCGAGTTTGTATGAGAGAGTTATGCTTGAAATACAAGGCGATGCTCCTGCTGTCTGTTTGCTGGATGCAGCAGCACATGGCGTGACTTACAGAAGCTTTTTGGCCATCTTAACGTCCGATTCAGTCTTTAAATTCCAAAGATGAATTGTAGATCTTTGTCTTAGCTTTCCAACCCATGCTGAATCGTTCCGTTCTGATAAGCGAGCTAAGAGTTATGCCCACCAGACTGACAGGGACTTTGCTGTAACAGCTCGATCTTACAGGCGTCACATGGCGTGACTTGCAGAAGCTTTTTGGCCATCTTAACATCCAATTCAGTCTTTCACTTCCAAATATGAATTGTATATCTTTGTCTTAGCTTTCCAACCCATACTGAATAGTTCCGTTCCGATAAGCGAGCTGAGAGTTATGGCCACCAGACTGACCGTTGCTTGCTGAAATAGCTTGCTGTTTCTTCACGGTTCAGCTCGATCTTGCAGGTGTCTTTTCTCCTTGATAACATTTGAACTAGCCGATTTGTTGTGAAATATGACTTTTAGTATTTTAGGTTGGCTGTTCAATCTCTTTAGAAGCACGCCATTTTGATATCCGAGCTATTAGATATGATCGAAACAATCCGCTCTGCCAGAATTTCAGACTTGGTCCAGCTTGATATTTTCAAGCTACTTCTTTGTAATTCATCAAGCTCTAAATTATGATCTATGAACTGCACACTTGATGAAATATGTTAGCAACACAATAACAAGTTTTGTTAACATCAAAACCAAGATTATTCGGGTTTCCAAAACCCAACACATGGTATGTGGTATTTGCAATAAATGGATATTGAAATGCATGACATATGGTACTTGCAATAAATGAATAATGAAATGCATGGTATAAGGTAATTGCGATAAATGAACATACATTGGGAGCTATATGGTGCCGCTTTGAGCGAGCAATAATTGGAATGTTGTCGTCATTGAGCGACCATCAGTTATGACGCCGCTGTTGTTGAGCGTGCATGGGATTAAAATGCCGCTATTGGGGAACGAGCTATGAAATGGAACTATGGAATCATTAGCTAGATATATGTGATATCTATGGTACTCTATTTGATGATTTAATCATATTTGATTGTGGAACTAGTATAGTGTTAGGATCGGTCCGGAGTGTTTAGGGGGGGGGGGGGGTGAATGAACACTCCTTGTAAAATATAATCCCTTGTGATTTCTTTCGGATTAGTGAAAGAAATCTGTCTCTCAATCAACTCTTGTACAGAACAGACCACTGAAAGTATGAGTGCGGAACGGTCTGTTCTTGTATATGTAAGAACGGCTCGATGGCTAGTAAGAAAGAACAAGTGCAGAAAGATAATACACAGGATATGTTTCTGGAAGTTCGAAGGTGGTGTAATCCTTCTACTTCTCCCCTTCTTCCAATTAAGGAAGGTTTATACTAGAAGACTTTGATTTATACAATCCTGTTGTACAAACCCGATTCAGGCTGGATTTACCTCACTACCAGTCTGAAACTCCTAGTCACTCAATCTGCTCAGACACACTCTGTCTGACAGTTACAATATGTTTCTCACTTTCTGATTTTCAATACAGAATACACAAAATGAGCACAGTGATCCTAAATGATCAAATATTACACAGTAATCGTGCTTAAGAACAACTTCAGCTCGAGAGCTTCTGAGCTTGTAAGCTTGTGCTGTTTTTGCTTTCTTGTGCGTCTTTTAATTGATCAGCAAGCGTTTGTAAGTTCCTTTTGTTGCATCCTTTTATAGTTGAGGGTACCAACGACATTATTTCCCTTAATGTGCAACTTTGACTCTTCTTAAACTCTGAGAGAGCTACAGTCTTCTTCTTCACGATATTTGCCGTTCTGGTTCATACTTTCGGCGACTGTCAGGTAAGCTACTCTTTGTCTTCTTACCTTTTATGGCAATCTTCAGTCTTTGGTCCTTTGTAGCATTAATTACAACATTAAATGCTACAATAAATAACCGTTAATGATTCGGGACTGAGGAGCCATTCTGTATGTATCCTAAGCTGCTCTGATCTGATAAAGATAGAGATCGATCTGAAGCTTCGGTTTAGTCAGTTTGATATCCATCGATCCGGTCTGATAAGTAATGTGTCTTATCAGCTTGTTCTGTTGTTGAGCTATCGATCTGGTTAGTCTGATTACCCTCGATCCGGTCTGATATGCTTTGTCATCTTATCAGCTTGATCTGTTTTGGGCGATCGTTCTGGTCAGTCTGATTTCACTCGATCCGGTCTGATATGTTTTGTCATCTTTAAAATCTCATCGATAAGATCCGGAACTAACAAATTCCCCCTTTTTGATGATGACAAAACCTAGCTTCTATGTCTTTTTAACCAGTCTGATAAGAGCTCTGAAGCGAAAACTTTCGGATCGATTACTTTCTTTTTGTTCAAAATAAATGAACATTATTAAGTTGGATCGATTAAGCCTTTTATTATTAAGCCTTATATTGTAGTTCAAAATAAATGAACACGGACTTAATCGAAAGAGGATTTTTATTGATCACCAAAAATCCTAAATACAGACAGTCTGAAAATTTTATTTTCTAGAAGACTGAGACGGAGGCGGCCTAAAGTCTTTCTTCTTTTCCCCCTTTTTGTCAGCAGCAATCTCTTGAAGAAAGTCAACAACTTGTGCTAGCTGCGCGCTGATAGCGTCAAGACGAACATCTTGAGCGCGGAGGGAATTGGCAACAGATGCTCTGACTTCAGTGGCTAGTTCGATCTGCTCTTTTCTCAGACTGTTCTTATAAGAGGCTTGTTGAGAAAACAGATCGTTTATGCCTCGCTAAAGGCTTCCGATACTGGCAGTCATCTTCTCTTTGAATGAATCAAAGTCCAAAGCTGTAAGCCTCTGACCTTGATGAACTTCGAGAATGCGTTGAGAGAGTGACAGGCAGTTGTCAGAGAGGTGCTGAAGAGTCCTTGCCAGAAATGGAGGTGCATCAGATTGTTGGCTGGGAGAGCGATCTGATGAGGACAAAGCCTGTTCATCGTCCTCAGCAGTAGGTACAATGGACGATATGGCAGCGTGATGACTTTCAGATCGGATGAGGGTGACCAAATCCGAGGAAAAGGCTTGAATGAAGGCCATATCTTCATCTGATTGGACTGGAGGAGTGCTGGGCCTGGAAGGCTCCTCAATTTGTAGAGCGGCAACAACTGTGGACACAACCAAGTCCGGATCGACGAACTCTGGTGCGTCAATTGTCGTAAGAGCGTCGGACGGACTGATTTGTGCACGGGAGGCTGAGGACCCCAAAGGAATGGAGAATGTTGGAGAGTCCAACAATACATTCAATGGTTCATCATCTGGCACAGACGGAGCATTAGGCAATGGCTGCTCAGCTGTCTGTTCTGGTACTTGCTCTGCAGTCTCATCCGCTGCTTGCTCGGCTGTCTGTTCTGCTACATCAGAATGAATAACCTCAACGAAAGGTTCTGCCATAGTCTTGCTTGCAGAGGGATGATCCGGGCTGGTTGTGGGAGTGGATACACTGAGCTTCTGTCGTTGAAAACGGACAGCTAAGTGAAGAGCATGAACATCCATCTCTAATTGAGCAATAACGGCCCCATCATCTCTGGCAGTTGGAGCAATCGGATCGAAGTTCTGTTTCTTAGCATCTAGGAGCAGAGTGGCCAGTCTGAATCTTTGAATAGCCGTAAATAGCTCTTTGCACTGCACGGCAAGCCGAACATCATCAGTCTCTGTTCCTTTCAGAACTTCCTCTTCCATCTTCTTCAGTCTGCTCAACTTACCGAAGAATAACTCAATGTGGTTGATAGTCCGGTACTGGACATATTCATCAAAGACCACAATGAGTGCCTTCACCTTCTCATCAACATCCTCCATAGCGATGTCGATGGCTGTCTGCGCTGCAGATTTGGGTTTAGAGGAGAGGGGTTCGGAGAGAATGGCTTTTCCCTTGCCGGTGGAGGAAGGGGACTTGATCCCTGATTGGGTATAATCTCACAACTCAGTGATAACTATTCCTTTGAACGTGGGAATGGCAGAGGGAAGTCTAACGGTGACTTTGGGTGCAAGGGTTGAAGCTTGTGAAGGTTGGATGGAAGGTTGGGATGCAGGGGTGGCTTTAGTTGGAGGCAATATGGGTAAGGCTTTGAGGGGTAATGTTTTGCTGGGCTTGGTAATCTGGGTTCTTGGCTTTTTGGGAAGTGGCTTGGTTGGTGGCGAGGGAGCAGACTGAGTTTCTTCAGAATCAGTCTGCATGGTCAGCTTTCGCTTGACCCGAGGTTTGCGCGCAATAGCTTGTTCTTCGCCCTTCTCAATCTTGACTGCAGCCAGAGTAGCAGGAGTAGGCGGAGCACTCTTGGACTTCAGCAATGCAAGTCCTTTGGAGTTTAGAATCTTAAAGGGGCTGAGAGCGGACTGCTTTCCCAGCTCGATGTCCAAAGACTCCAGTAGCTTGCTGAGAGGAACAACAAAGCATACATCTTGCTTAGATGCAATCACCGTTTCCATCAGAACTCCAAACAGAATCACAGACCAGTTCATCTTCTGTCCGGATACAATAGCCGCCATAGCCCTGAACTTCTCTGTGGTTACAGCGTCAAAACTTCCTGCCTTGCCCAAAATAGGCTTACCCACTATTTCGCACAGCACCTGGAAATGGAAGAGCATTTCTTTCTTCTTAAACGAGGGTTGCAAGCGATGGCCAAGAATAGAAATCTTTCCTTGAAGAGCTGAGAGTGACGCTTGAGGAATTTGTCCAAACTCTGTCAGTCCGGAATTGGGGAGGCCAAAGGTCTTGGCCAGCGTCATCGGCGATATCTCAAAGGATTTGCCCTTGACAGTAGTGGATATAGATGTCTTCTGGGAGACGGCATTGGCGAATAGTTCGCGGATTTCTGATTCATAAACAACGGTGCCGCACTCCAGAAAGTTCCTTAAACCAGATGATTCCAAAGCTCTGAAGATGGACACCATCTCTGCATCTTCTGCCCTGTAAATATCATTAAACTCAACGGAGAGGGAGTTATGAGTGATGGTAGCCATTGGAATGAAATTAAACGAATGCGAAGATTTAGGAGAGTGAGAGAATAAGCAAACAGATAGCGGTAAATTGTAAAAAGTGAAAGAAGATGAAATGTTCAGCCCGCTAAATAGGAGAGAGAAGACACGTGTCTTTATCTCGATGACTGATAAAAAAGAATTCAAAATGAACGGTCAAGATAACAGATAAAGAAGGCGGTTAAAATGCGATCAGTCCGGGCTGTTTTTGTAAAAGTAAAGTATTGACCAGACAGATCATGGGATAACATCAGATTGACATGGATCGGTCTGAAAGTTTGGACCGGTCTGTGTCTTTCTGAACATTGTATTATCAATCTGTGGCAACAGAAATCTTTAAGTGCGAAAGTAAGAGAACATCTAAACTATTAAGATAAGTCAATTAAACCAAGAATTTGACGAAAATAGTTAAACTTAGCCTCTGGGAGCGGTCTGGTGAAGATGTCTGCTGCTTGCTGCTCTGTTGAGATGTGCTCGATCCGAATTTCCTTTTTGCCAACATGATCTCGAATAAAATGATGGCGTATATCAATGTGCTTTGTTCGAGAGTGCAAAACTGGATTATACGTTATAGCGATTGCACTTGTGTTGTCGCAAAATATCGGAGAGTCAACAGCTTGGATGCCATAGTCTTTGAGCTGGTGTTGAATCCAGAGCATTTGAGCGCAACAGCTTCCAGCGGCTAGATACTCTGCTTCAGCTGTGGATGTGGCAATCGATGTCTGCTTTTTACTAAACCAAGAGATCAATCTTTCACCTAGAAATTGACATGTTCCACTGGTGCTTTTACGATCAATCTTACACCCAGCGTAGTCTGCATCTGAATATCCGATCAAGCTGAAGTTTGAGTCTTTGGAGTACCAAAGACCAACATGCTGAGATCCTTTCAAATATTTCAGAATACGCTTGGCAGCAATAAAATGTGATTGCTTTGGTTCTGACTGAAATCTGGCGCACATACAGACTGAGAACATAATATCAGGCCGGCTCGCTGTAAGATACAACAGCGATCCGATTAGTCCTCTATACATGGTTACTTCAACTGCTGTTCCCCCTTCATCTTTGTCTAACTTGATTGTTGGACTCATAGGAGTTGATGCAGTTGAGCATGTTTCCATTCCAAATCTCTTGAGGAGCTCTTTGGTATACTTGGTCTGATTGATGAAAATACCATTGTTGAGTTGTTTTACTTGGAGACCCAGAAAGAATGAAAGTTCTCCCATCATGCTCATCTCAAACTGTCCCTGCATTAACTTAGAAAATTTCTCGCACAATTTGGGGTTAGTTGACCCAAAGATTATGTCATCAACGTAAATCTGGACTAATAGGGTATGTTCCCCCTTAATAAATTTAAAGAGAGTTTTATCTACTGAGCCGATCTGAAAATCATGGTTCAGCAGAAATTGAGATAGAGTGTCATACCAGGCTCTTGGAGCTTGTTTCAGACCATACACTGCTTTATTCAGTAGATACACATGATTGGGATGCAAATGGTCCTGAAATCCAGGTGGTTGCTCAATGTAGACTTCTTCCTGAAGCTTTCCATTAAGAAAAGCGCTCTTAACGTCCATCTGATATACTTTGAAGTCTTTAAAGGCAGCATATGCAAGAAAGATTCGGATGGCTTCAAGTCTTGCGACTGGTGCAAATGATTCATCGAAGTCGATTCCTTCTTCTTGTCTGAATCCTTGTGCCACCAGTCTGGCTTTGTTTCTAACCACAGTTCCATCTGCGTCCAGCTTATTTCTGAAAACCCATCTGGTTCCAATGACAGGCAGATCGCTTGGTCTGGGGGTTAGACTCCAAACTTGATTTTGTTCGAATTGATTTAGCTCTTCTTGCATGGCCTTAATCCAGTTGAAATCAGTTAGAGCTTCATCGATCTTCTTAGGTTCCAGAGTAGAGATGAAAGCAGCATGTGTGAATTCATCCATCATCTGTCATCTGGTTCTGATCGGTGCAGAGGGACTACCAATCACTAGATTGGGTGGATGCTTCTTAGTCCATCGATAGCTTGACTCTGGATTGTCTGGTCCGGTCGGATGAGTAGTAGCAGCATGATCAGCATCTGCTTTAACATTTGAGTGAAGAACATCCGGATCAGCTCGATCTGAAGAAGTTTCAATGCCTAGATCCGATCTGTCTGGTACTTCTGGTTCTGGTGGATTGTCTCTTGACCTGTTAGCTACAATCTCATCATCACTGTTAGCTTCGAGATGGATATTTTCCATCTGATTTTGAATTGATTCTTTGTTGCCCTCAACACATAACGATTCATAAAAAACTACGTGAACAGATTCTTCTACAGTTAAGGTTCGATTATTGAAGATTCGATAAGCTTTGCTAGAATATCCTAAAAATATTCCATTATCTGACTTAGCTTCAAATGCTGTAAGATGATTCTTACCATTGTTGTGAACGAAGCATTTACAGCCAAAAACATGAAGGTGAGAAATAGACGGTCTGTTACCAGTCCATATTTCATAAGGGGTGAGATTCAGCTTCTTGTTAATCATAGACTGATTTTGAGTGTAGCAAGCAGTGTTGACAGCTTCTGCCAGAACTTTTGCGAAATGCCAGAATCAGCAAGCATTGTTCTTGCTGCTTCCTTGAGCGTTCTGTTTCTTCGTTCTGCAACTCCGTTCTGTTGAGGAGTTCGAGCGGCTGAAAACTCATGCTTGATTCCATGATCTTCTAGAAAGGATTCAAGATTCTGATTTGAAAACTCAGTGCCTTTGTCACTACGAATCCTGTCTATGCTGGATGATTTCTCGTTCTGAGTGCGTTTCAGCAGCTTGATCAACTTCGGACCGGTCTGATCTTTACTGCTCAAAAATATAGTCCATGTAAAGCGTGAGTAATCATCAATAACAACTAGAGTATACCGCATTCCCCCTAAACTTGTTATTGGTATAGGACCAAACAAGTCCATATGCAATAATTCTAAACAGCGGGAGAAGGATTTGGCATTCTTGTTTTTGAAGGATGATCTGATCTGTTTGCCCATTTGGCAAGCTTCGCAGATCTTATCCTTAGCAAAATCGATCTTGGGCAGACCGATAACTAAATCATGTTTACACAGGCTAGAGATGGTCTTAAAGTTTATATGATTCAAGCGTTTATGCCATAGCCAGTGTTTATTATCATTGTTAGCGATGAAACAAGTAGGATTATCAGGTTGAGCATGATTCCAGTTAATCTTATATGTATTTCCATTCCTGATTCCTACGAGCACGGTTATTCCCTTTTTATGATTTAACAGTGCAAGTGTGTTTGTGAAATTCTACAGCATAACCATTATCACAGAGTTGACTTATACTGATCAGATTATAGCACAGATTTTCAACTAACAGCACATCATTGATAATAATGTTACCATGGACAATCTTACCCTTGCCCACGGTCTTACCCTTTGAGTTATCTCCGAAGATGATCTTGGGTCCAGTACATTCTGTGACTTCAGACAGCAGCTCGATGTTTCCAGTCATGTGACGGGAACACCCACTGTCCAAATACCAGTCTGATGCGAGCTTCTTCGGTACCTGTCATCAAAGATAATTATTGTTGGTACCCAATCCTATTTGGGTCCAGAACGGATTAGCCCTTTGGGAACCCACACCTGTATCAGCTTCAATGGCTTGTGTGTGTAAGGTGTGCTGTGTGCTGGTCTGTTTTGATGTTGTGTGTGATAATGTGTGCGCTGTGAAAACCTTTGATTCTCATTAGGTAGTCTATATCTTCGTTGAATCGGTTTTGAATTATAGTAATTGTATTGTCTTCCTTGCCTTCGATCTTGCACCTTTGGATTTGGTCTGATAAACGCAAATTTAGCTGGTGCCTTTTCTTTGGCTTGGTCAACATAACCAATTCCTTTTCTCAGATTTTGATTCACGTAAGAGACTCCTGTTTGAATCTTAGGTGCTTCAGTCTCATATACTGTGCTGGATTTAACAAATGTCATTTGTTTGACTTGGTTCTTTACCAGCAACAGCTCAGACTCATCTTTGGTGTCAAAGCCTATGCCGGTGAAGTCACCGACGTTTCTTTGAACCTCTTGTAATTCTTCCAAAGATGTTCTGGATTTTTTCCATGTCTTGAATATATGAGAAAGCTTAGCATTTTGTGTGCTAATTCTCTTGTTTTCTTCATGGAGCTGATCATAGGAGATTTTCAGCTTATTCAGCTCGATCTTTAGACTATTGCACTCACCCTGCTCAGAGCAGCTTGGTTTATTGTGCTCATCTATTTGGTTACTGGCTTTAGCTTTATTTTTCTCAAATGATTCAGCTAAGATCCTATAATCATTAGCCATGTCTTGCAGTGCGGACATGAGCTCTTCTCGTGTAAATTCATTTGAGTCAAGATCATATACCTCATCTGTCTGACTCATCTCTTCGTCTGCCATGAGACATTGAATATCTTCTTCGCTTTCGCTGGAAGAATAATCAGAGCTTTCCGAGTCTGAGTCTGTCTGAGCCCATTTGTTGTTTCCTTCTTCAGCTACTAGGACTTTTTGGGATTTTCCATGATTCTTGCGGTCTTTGTAGTGCTTCTTCTTCCTATCATCACGATGCTTCTCTTTCCGTTCTTCTTTCTTCGGTCTGGTGCAATCTGCAATAAAATGTCCGGTCTTACCACAATTGTAGCAAGCCTGATCGTTAACAGCATCATCTTTTCTTGATTTATAATGATGAGAGGGTTTGAAGTTCCTCTTATTCTTAGACATAAATTTACCGAATTTCTTGATAAATAATGACATAGCATCATTACTTATATGTTCAGCGGATCGGTCTGATGTTGAAGCGATCTGGTCTGGAATGGCTGCCAGGGCCTTGTTTGGTTGAGAGATGAATGGCTCTGCTTCACCTCTGCTTATCAGTTCAAACTCATAGGCCTTAAGATCTGCAAACTAGATCATGAAGTTCAACTTTGTTAAAATCCTTTTGATTCCCTCATGGCAATGGTCTTAACATCCCATTCCTTTGGCAGAGCTCTCATAACTTTCAGAGCGATCTCTCTGTTAGAATATTCCTTCCCCAGACCATTCAGTTCATTTATGATGCCAGTGACTCTTTCATCAAACTCATTTAGAGTTTCTCCACTCTTCATTTTTATGCCCTCAAATCTTTGAAGAGCAACAGTCAGCTTGTTTTCTTTGGTCTGGTCGTTGCCTTGACATAGCTGTGCTATCTTCTCCCAAATCTCTTTGGCAGTAGAGCACATTTTGATTTTGCTGAACATGTTCTTGTCCAATGTCTTGAACAAGATGTCTTTGGCCACATTATCGAGATTTGCTTTCTTTCTTTCCTCATTCGTCCAGAGGGATCTGTCATTTTCTACCATTTGTGGTTCACCACCAGTAATGGCGACCGCTGTATTTATTTTTAGAATCTTCATTGGTCCATTAGTGATGACGAACCACATATCGTCATCCTGAGCTGCCAGATGAGCTTGCATTCTGATTCTCCAGTCATCATAATCTTCTTTTGAGAACATAGGAATTTTGTTAAATGATGCCATCAGCTCGAGTGATTTTGCTGATTAAGATGACCTGCTCTGATACCACTTGTTAGGATCGGTCCGGAGTGTTTAGAGGGGGGGGGGGGGGGTGAATGAACACTCCTTGTAAAATATAATCCCTTGTGATTTCTTTCGGATTAGTGAAAGAAATCTGTCTCTTAATCAACTCTTGTACAGAACAGACCACTGAAAGTATGAGTGCGGAACGGTCCGTTCTTGTATATGTAAGAACGGCTCGATGGCTAGTAAGAAAGAACAAGTGCAAAAAGATAATAAACAGGATATGTTTCTGGAAGTTCGAAGGTGGTGTAATCCTTCTACGTCTCCCCTTCTTCCAATTAAGGAAGGTTTATACTAGAAGACTTTGATTTATACAATCCTGTTGTACAAACCCGATTCAGGCTGGATTTACCTCACTACCAGTCTGAAACTCCTAGTCACTCAATCTGCTCAGACACACTCTGTCTGACAGTTACAATATGTTTCTCACTTTCTGATTTTCAATACAGAATACACAGAATGAGCACAGTGATCCTAAATGATCAAATATTACACAGTAATCATGCTTAAGAACAACTTCAGCTCGAGAGCTTCTGAGCTTGTAAGCTTGTGCTGTTTTTGCTTTCTTGTGCGTCTTTTATTGATCAGCAAGCGTTTGTAAGTTCCTTTTGTTGCATCCTTTTATAGTTGAAGGTACCAACGACATTATTTCCCTTAATGTGCAACTTTGACTCTTCTTAAACTCTGAGAGAGCTACAGTCTTCTTCTTCAGGATATTTGCCGTTCTGGTTCATACTTTCGGCGACTGTCAGGTAAGCTACTCTTTGTCTTCTTACCTTTTATGGCAATCTTCAGTCTTTGGTCCTTTGTAGCATTAATTACAACATTAAATGCTACAATAAATAGTCGTTAATGATTTGGACTGAGGAGCCATTCTGTATGTATCTTAAGCTGCTCTGATCTGATAAAGATAGAGATCGATCTGAAGCTTCGGTTTAGTCAGTCTGATATTCATCGATCCGGTCTGATAAGTAATGTGTCTTATCAGCTTGTTCTGTTGTTGAGCTATCGATCTGGTTAGTCTGATTACCCTCGATCCGGTCTGATACGCTTTGTCATCTTATCAGCTTGATCTGTTTTGGGCGATCGTTCTAGTCAGTCTGATTTCACTCGATCCGGTCTGATATGTTTTGTCATCTTTAAAATCTCATCGATAAGATCCGGAACTAACATATAGTATGAATGGTTTTATTTGATCAATGAGATGATCAACTACTTTTGAGAATTTAATGGTTTGGTTATTTTGAGAACAGGGACAATACAGGGAATCCGGATGAGGATGATACCATACAGGGAGTATCATTTAAATTCATGGCATTTACATTTTGTTAAATATGAACTGCAATATTATGATTATTGGATTGGTGGTATTGGTATGCTCACCCCGTGTGGGGGCTGTCTCTGTTGGGGCAGGTGATACAGGTGCAGCAGTAGCTTTGGAGTTGAGCTCGGGTTGACGATTTGAGGTACTTCCAGGATTGAAGTAACAGAGCTGGTTGAATAAGCACGTAGATCCAGAGTTGAGATCGAGCTGTGCATGGAAGGTGCTTCCAGGATTGGAGTACCAGTAACGGTATTTGGTAGAGTATCTTATACATTAGATACACGTTTATTCATTGGGGGCTCTGTGAGCACGTTTTTACGTGTATATGGAATGAATAAATGGGTAATGGCTTTTCTCTCTTCATTTATTGTTTGCATGCAATTAAATACGGAATTGCTAAATGAACTGAGAGCATGTTAGTGTAATATGAGGGTGCATGCTATGTAAGTGATCTTGGTTGGGGAATTTGAAAATGCAAGAAATTTTCTGGATAGTATATGATGTTATACTTGCATATAGCTTTTCCCCCATGATAATATGATTGCATGCACTAATGTTATGGATTAATACACTAATAACGGGTTAAGGCTACGGGGGTCCTTACATTAGTGGTATCAGAGCAGTGGTTTGCTCTTTGTGGCTGTTGAGGGCCTAGGAACATATTAATGGAATGGGAAGCACATACATATGCATGATGGTAGTTAGTGTTGTGTGGCACAACTATATTGCTTATGTGCGTTTATGATATGTGTTCATAATGGGAATATGTTGTTGCTAACCATGGTGGTTGCAGGTGTTGGGATATGCCCTAAGACAACTCATTAGATGATTGTTCATGACATACAATGTATTATGGTTTTATAAATGGCAATTCATTATTATATATTATTCGTGTATCTGTGTAATATGAATTAATATATAAGTTAATGTCCTTAGAATAATATTGTATTGTTCTTGAAGATTGTCCCTAGTCAAGTATTATCATGAATCGGGATAATGATAATGCATTGAGACTAGTATGTTTTGATTGATGAATTGTTCATAGATATGAGATATCAAATCAAACACACGAGTACATGTTAAAGAACGATGTACTGGACAGACCCACGATGAGAATGCTACATGGATAGTTATATGAACGTCATAAGCAATTCTCATATTGATAATAATGTATGTAATTCTTACGACTTGAGATCACCAGAGATCCCAACATAAGGAGTCATGTATCTTGATATTGTCAAACGTTACCTGTAACAGGGTAACTATAAAGACAATCATTGGATACATCACGAATTATGTAGAGGGATGTTGAGTGATCAAGAAAGGATTTGTCCTTCCTATATAACAAGAGAAGTGTTTGGACCCTTGATCAAGTAAGACTAAAAAGCATGGCCATGCTCGAATGAGTCGATATGTGATATCGAGCGTATCGTTTATTCTAGTTCTACTTGGGGATCAAGAAATAAAAGATTGAATATACGAGTATGACTATTCCATGACACGTGTTCAATCTAAACAAATTGGACAAAGGGATTAAGTTACATGGTTAATATTATCACAGTCCGTAGGTTATGTCGAGTCAATGACATTCCTATAATTTGGGTAGCCTTGATGTGTTGCTAGATACCGTTCATTGCTTGTGACATAAAATTAGATTTTATGTCACTGCCAACTTTGCAAGATCTTATCGGGTCGCACAAAAGATTAAATCAATAAAGGGAGAAAAATTCATTGGATGAATTAATTAATTAAGAAGAGTCTTAATTACAAATATTAGATATATGATTTAATTAAGATATTGGGTATGGGCCAATAAGGCTTTTTGAAAGCCTTTTAATTAAATCTAATATAAAATATAATAGGCTAACAAGGCTAAGATTAAGAGTTAATTTTTCCTAAGCAAAAACCTAGTAGCCACTCCAAAACTCTCGGCCGCCTCACTCCAAAGCCGAGAACCTCACGGCCGCCGCCGTGATTCTTGGTGGTTTAACAGCCGTCGTCGATCGGTTTCTAGCAACTTGTTCTTGAACGCCCCTTTTACTTGATCGTGTGGATACCGTAGAGACAAAGGTGCAAATCTTTGTTCGTGACTCGTGGTGTTGCATCGAGGAATCAGCTTCAAACACGCTAAAACGGTATGATTCTTTTCAATCTCGATATGATTACTTTGTATAGGTCCATGGTAGGAATCCAATTTTTTTTTTCCGCTGCGTATTGCTTGATCGGATTCCTAACAGTGGTATCAGAGCCAGGTTCAAAGCTCATATCGGATTTATGTGATTAATTGTTTAATCATGGTTTTGAATCTTTTGCAAGCTTTGAAACTGTATGATTCATATATGATATGTGATAATCGATTTTGTGGAAATTATCGCAATATTATATGTGATATAATTGACGGATCGAAGTATACGAGAATACGTGCTCAAAACCAAGCCATTGGCTCGCGAGAACCTCACGGCCGCCGCATGTGTGATATCCCCGAAATAATTAATTGCAATTTGGGCATTAATTATGTTTATGTGATATTATGGTGATAATTAATATATGTGTTGGAAATAATTATCTTGGTGAAATGCTTAGTCACATGGTAGGCGTGACCCGGTAGGGCTTTTCAGGGTGCATGTTATGCATGTTGGGAAATGGGGTGTTAACATGATTTATTTGTTTGGTTGATTAATTATGTGGAAAGTATGGTTTTAGTTGAGGTTTGATGCATTTTGGTCAAATGCTTTTAAAATATCATGTTGGGGTATTTTTGTACATCATGTTAATTGTTGGGGTACAATTTTTATTATTTCCCTCTTAACCCCACTACCCCACCCTTACCAATCACTTTACCAAAATCCCCAACTTATCTCCAAACCCTCATCCTCTCCTATTTTCGAATTTTGGCATAAAGTGAAGGAGAAATCCTTGCAAAAGTCATATTTGTGGGATTTGTTGTGAGATTTGGAGTCCCCAAGAGGTATGGATACCTCCTTGGTATTTTTGTGGTGTTTGGTTTAGTTTTGGTATGGTTTTGAAATAGGTTTGTTTGATTATATGGTGCTTTTGGTTGGGTTTTGGGGTATGTTGTTGTTGAGGGTTGTTTTGAAGTTATATTAGTGTTTTTGATGTATTGGATGGAGGTATTATGGTTCTATTGTGGATTGGTGGAGTTCTGTGCATGAAAATGGCGATTTCTCGCATTTACAGAGCTTCTCGGTCGATCGAGCATAGCATTCAATCGATCGAGCTCGGCAGCGCTGAAGGTGGGAACTTTTCGATCTTCTCGATCGATTGAGAAGAACACCCGATCGATCGAGGTGACTTCGTGATCGATCGGTATGGATGTCTCGATCGATCGAGGCGGGCAGCAAAGCGATGGGCGCTGGATGGTCAGCTCGCGATCGATCGGGCGTAAGGGACGATCGATCGCGAGTCTTAAAATTTTGGTGTCTTGGATTTTGGCTATTTTTATGAGATTTTTGGTATTGGTTCATAAATTGGCTTCTAATATTGGTTTGTATGATTGTGTAGAACCATCTCAGGTAGCCACGTAGCAAAGGAGATAAAGTCCCACGACATCTCCACTTTTGGAACTAAGGTACGTAGTGAGACGTACGGGCATCGGACGGTAAAACGTATTTATTACGCTTTGAATTGGTTATGCTTATGGTTGCATACGTGGTCTTAGTTATGCATTATGGTTGCATACATGTTTTGGATATGCATTGTGGTTGCATGTGATTGTGAGTCGAGATTATATTCCAGTGATGAAGAATACTTGTCGCCTTCATGTCGAAGCGATGATAGAATACTTGCCGCTGTCATATTATAGCGATGAAGAATATTTGCCGCAAACATGTCGAAGCGAAGGATAATGCCGATGTCATGTTGATGCGAGGGATATTATGCCGCTAATATGTCGAAGCGAGGGGTATTAATGTCGCTGTCATGTAAACGCGAGGGATGTTATGCCACTGATATAATAAGACTGGAACTGGCCATTGGTATACATGGAATGAGTGCATGTCATGACATAAATTATTGGTTTTATAATCCATTGATTATGATTGTGGTACAGGGACAACCAAAGGGAGCTTTTAAATGTATTAAATACAGGAAGTGAATCGCATTTACGGGTTTATGCATTTGAATTGCAATCATATTATTGTGAATATGATTTATTTACATGCTCATGGTTTTGGGGTTGTTCTTGTAGGTACTTTTGGGCGCACGGGCTAAGGCGGGTTGATGCGGTGAGCTAGTGAGGAGTGCTCTTGGTAGCAGGCACATTCTTCTGTATAGTATATACTCTAGGAGTAGTGTAAATCTATAGGATTAACATTCATTAGATGGGAATGTAATTAATCCCTTTTGGAACTTTATTTTGGCATTGTAACCTAATAGCTCAAGGCATCAACACGATTTTTATACTCTGTTTATGCATAATAATTCTATTTACGCCTTTAATCCGCACTTAAGGAACTAGGGTCCTTACAGCATGCAAGCTAGGGTCTCGGACCCTTGCTCGAGCATGGGCCGAGCCGCCGCCAGAGGGCTAGGGTTTCGAACCCTTGGCTCCATGGCTCTCGGGCGCCGCCGTCTTGTGGCTAGGGTTTCGAACCCTTTTGGCTCGATGAGCTCCAAGCCGCCGCCGCACATGGCTACGGTTTCGAACCCTAGTCTCGTGCTTGGTTGGGTCGTGGGTTAGGCTAGGGTTTTCGAACCCTTGGTCCGAAACATGGATGCAACAGTGGGCTTGCTAGGGTTCGCAAGTCCATGGCTTGAGACGCGCCAAGTATCCGTGGCATGTGATGTCCCGAGCGTACGATAATTTCATAAAATTTTATTTTACAATTTTAATTGGAATTAAATTTTAAAATGTTTAGAATTTAATTCATTAATTGTTATAGCATGTTTTATGTGTTGTTTGAGCATGGTGCATGGTTATAGCCCTATGACCTATTAGATAGGATTTTGTGAATAATTTAATACGGCCTGCGTGTCGTGCCTTCTCTATATTTTTTTTCTAAATGTTATCCCCCCCTATGTTCCCCTCGAATGTAACTCGAGGAATTCTCTATATCATGTAATTGTTATATAGTATAGTTTATTTTGTTGATGGAGATCAATGAAGATGGACCAAGGTGCTGGGATGAGGAG
This sequence comes from Haberlea rhodopensis, assembly GCA_907163345.1. Classification (NCBI taxonomy): domain Eukaryota; kingdom Viridiplantae; phylum Streptophyta; class Magnoliopsida; order Lamiales; family Gesneriaceae; genus Haberlea; species Haberlea rhodopensis. The sequence continues at coordinate 22,067,477 of CAJQUN010000004.1, read as the reverse complement.
GCCATTCACAAAAGGGAGCCAAAGAGGTGCTTGAAGAAGTTACCTTAGGTTGACCTTTTAGGATTTTCTCATTGGCTTGAGAAAATCTTTAGTAGGGGCTATAACCATGTCACATTTATTTTATGTTGATGTATGAGATGCATGTTTATCATTTTATTTAATATTGATGCTTGATATACATATACGTAGATATGTATATATTTATATATGTACCAGACAGATTTTCAATATAATAAAATCATGAGATCAATAAATCCCTCTAATAATTTTAAGTTTTAGATGCCTTCCAAAATTAAAAGTACTTGTCAAGACTTCGATTGAACATGTGTGGGTTTGCCAAAGCAAAGCACCGTGACAATCTTGGTAAGGCGCGAAAGGATAAAAGTGATATCCGTTTTACTTTAAATTGGGTCCGACTTAACTAGGTTATCTCAATAGGATTGGGAACCTACAGGCATGGGGTTGTATAATAATTCATTAGATGAATTTGAACAAAGTGTTGTTCGTCCAACCATCCAAGAATTACATGTGATGTAATTGACAAAGTGTTGTCTACCTAAATAACCGAGTCTTGGGTGATTAGTCAAAGCTAACTCAGGATTAGGTGAAATATGGATCTTGGCCCACTAAGGTTTCGAGGGTTGATATTTTTAAACAAAATAGTGAGAGCGTCATTTAATATAAGACCTTATTAAATGATTAAAATCATAAACTTATTTTGCATATTTATATTGTAGATATCCATGGCATCAAACAACGTAACTAGCACACTATCATTGTGATCGGTCCTTGAGATGGACAAACTGAATGGGACTAATTTCCTAGACTGGTATAGGAATTTGAGGATTGTCCTCAAACAAGAGAAAAAGCAATATGTCCTACAGGAACCCTTACCTGCTGAGGAACCTCCCGTGAAGGCCGCTAAAGCCGATAAGGATGCTTACAAGAAGCATCAAAATGACGCACTTGATGTTGGTTGCCTTATGCTTGCCACCATGAACTATGAGCTTCAGAAGCAACATGAGGAAATGGAGGCGTTCGATATGATCGAGCACTTAAAGCAACTCTACCAACAACAAGCTAGACAAGAGAGGTAGGATGTCTCTAGAGCGTTACTCCAGTGCAGAATGGTAGAAGGAAGCCTTGTTGGAACTCATGTACTGAAGATGATTGGGTATATTGAGAATCTTGAGAAACTGGGTTTTCCATTGGACCAAGAGTTGGCCACTGACGTAATCTTGCAATCGTTGCCTGATAGCTACAGTCAATTTGTCTTGAATTACAATATGATTAAAATCGAAAAGACTCTACTACAATTGCTTGGTATGTTGAGAACATATGAAGCAAACTCAAAGAAGTCTAAGCCCACTAATGTTCTTATTGTGAATAAGAGCAAGGGAAAGGCTAAAGCAAAAGGCTTTAAGAAGAACAAGAAAGTCTTTGTTAAATCTAAGCCTCATGCTTCTGCACTCAAGCCAAAGGGATGAGTGGCTAAGGAAGGGAACTGCTTCCATTGCGGTGAGACCGGACATTAGAAGAGAAACTGCAAATTATATCTGGAAGATCTTAAGAAGACAAAGGGAAGTGTGACTTCCACTTCAGGTATTTTTGTTATAGAAGTCAATTTATCTACTTCTTCATCATGGGTATTAGATACTGGATGTGGTTCTCACATTTGTGTTAATGTGCAGGATCTCAAAAGGAGTAGGATGTTGGCGAAATGCGAGGTTGATCTCCGAGTGGGAAATGGAGCAAGAGTTGCTGCATTAGCTATAGGAGATTACTCTTTAACTTTGCCTTCTGGTTTATTATTGGATTTAAAAGACTGTTATTTTGCGCCTTCTATCACTAGAAACATTATTTCAATTTCTTGTTTGGACAAGGTTGGGTTTTCATTTATTATAAAGGACAAGTGTTGCTCCATTTATTTGAATGATATGTTTTATGCTAGTGCACAATTGATTAATGGTCTATATGTATTAAATCTTGATATGCCTGTCTATAACATAAATACTAAAAGGATTAAGAATAATGATTCTAATCCAACTTATCTCTGGCATTGTCGCTTGGGCCATATAAACGAGAATCGCATATCAAACTTCATAAGGATGGAGTATTAGATTCATTTGATTTTGAATCGTATGAAACATGTGAATCTTGTTTAATGGGCAAGATGACTAAAGCCCCTTTCAAGGGACATGTTGAAAGGACAAATGATTTATTGAGTCTCATACATAGTGAAGTATGTGGACTAGGTGGTTTTCAATACTTCGTTATATTTACTGATGACTTCAGTAGATATGGGTATGTGTACCTAATGAAACATAAACATGAAACCTTTGAAAAGTTCAAAGATTTCAAGAATGAAGTACAAAACCAACATGGCAAAAGTATCAAAATCCTCCGATCAGATCGAGGAGGAGAATACCTAAGCCAAGAGGTTCATGACTATCTAAAGGAGTGTGGGATAGTCCCACAACTCACACCTCCGTATACTCCACAATGGAATGGTGTATCCGAAAGGAGGAATCGAACTTTGTTGGACATGGTTCGATCAATGATGAGTCATGCAGATCTTCCGACTTCCTTTTGGGGAAATGCTTTAGAAACTGCATTATTTATACTGAACCGTGTTCCATCTAAATCAGTTGAAAAGACACCATATGAGATATGGACTAAGAAGCGTCCTAGTATATCTTTTATGAAGATTTGGGGTTGTGAGGCTTACGTGAGACGTCACACCTCCAATAAACTTGGACCCAAATCTGATAAGTGTTTATTTGTGGGGTATCCTAAGGAAACGAAAGGATGTTATTTCTATTATCCCACCGAGAACAAAGTAGTTGTTGCTCGGACTGGTGTCTTTCTTGAAAGTGAATTTATTTTGAAAAGAACCAGTGGGAGACAAATAGAACTTAGTGAAGTTCAACCACAAGAAAACATTGAACATGATATTGAGATGGAACCAGAGCACACAACAAGTTGTTGTGGATGAAATGCCTGCTCAAAAGACACAAGCCCAGCGTAGGTCTGTACAAGAACACCGTGAGCCACAGAGATATGGATTTCTTGTGACTCAACAAGGTGACTTACTACTTATTGATGAGGATGAACCGTCATCTTATCAAGAAGCTATAATGGGCCCTGATTCTGAGAAATGGCAAGAGGCCATGAAATCTGAGATGGAATCCATGTATGCAAACCAAGTATGGACTTTGGTTGACCCGCCTGAAGGGGTAAGACCCATAGGGTGCAAATGGATTTTCAAGAAAAAGACCGACATGGATGGTAATGTACAAACCTTTAAAGGTCGACTGGTTGCTAAAGGTTTTAAACAAATTCATGGTATTGACTAAGATGAAACTTTTTCGCCAGTTGCCATGGTTAAATCCATTAGGATCTTACTTGCAATAGTTGCATTTCATGATTATGAAATCTGGCAGATGGATGTCAAAACAGCTTTCCTTAATGGAAATTTACTTGAGGATGTGTACATGACACAACCTGAGGGTTTTGTCGATCCAAAGGATGCTGGAAAGATATGCAAGCTACAACGATCCATTTATGGATTGAAGCAAGCTTCTTGGAGTTGGAACTTCGTTTTGATGATGCAGTCAAAGAGCTTGGTTTCATCAAAAACGTAGATGAACCTTGTGTCTACAAGAAGGTCAGTGGGAGCATAATTATCTTCCTAATATTGTATGTAGATGACATACTTCTCATTGGGAATGATATCCCTGCCTTACAATCTGTAAAGATTTGGCTAGGGAATTGTTTTTCTATGAAAGACTTGGGTGAAGCCACCTATGCATTAGGTATCAAGATCTATATAGATAGATCAAGAAGATTGCTTGGCCTAAGTCAAAGTACATACATAGACAAAGTGCTAAAACAGTTTAGCTTGCAAGAATCAAAGAAAGGATTCGTGCCTATGACACATGGGATACATCTCTCGAAGGATCAGTGTCCTTCAACACCAGATGAGAGACAACAAATGAGTAAGATTCCATATGCGTCAGCTATTGGATCTATCATGTATGCCATGATATGTACTCGTCCCGATGTCTTGTATGCCCTGAGCATGACGAGCAGATACCAGTTTGATCCAGGTGAATGTCACTGGATTGCTGTCAAGAATATCCTTAAGTACTTGAGAAGAACTAAGGATACATTCTTGGTTTATGGAGGTGAGGAAGAGCTCAATGTAATAGGTTACACTGATGCAAGCTTCCAAACCGACAAAGATGATTTCCGATCGCAATCAGGATATGTGTTTTGCCTAAATGGAGGTGCTGTGAGCTGGAAGAGTTCAAAGCAAGAGACAGTAGCCGATTCTACAACTGAAGTTGAATACATTGCTGCCTCAGATGCAGCAAAGGAAGCTGTTTGGATCAAGAAGTTCATTTCTGAACTTGGGGTGATACCTAGCATACTAGATCCGATTGAACTCTATTGTGACAACAATGGAGCCATCGCATTGGCTACCTAGATCTCACCAAAGATCCAAGCTCATACTTCCGTGTTTTCATTTCATTCGAGAAATCGTTGAAAGATGAGATGTAAAAATATGCAAAGTACCAACTGATGATAATGTATCTGACCGACTGACGAAGCCACTATCACAGCAGAAGCATGATCATCATACTAGATCTCTAGGCATTAAGTATTTGTCTGATTGGTCTTAGTGTATGTGCGAGATTTGTTGGGATATGCCCTAAGACAACTCATTAGATGATTGTTTATGACATACAATGTATTATGGTTTTATAAATAGCAATTCATTATTATATATTATTCGAGTATCTGTGTAATATGAATTAATATATACGTTAATGTCCTTAGAATAATATTGTATTGTTCTTGAAGATTGTCCCTAGTCAAGTATTATCATGAATCGGGATAATGATAATGCATTGAGACTAGTATGTTTTGATTGATGAATTGTTCATAGATATGAGATATCAAATCAAACACACGAGTACATGTTAAAGAACGATGTACTGGACAGACCCACCATGAGAATGCTACATGGATAGTTATATGAACGTCATAAGAAATTCTCATATTGATAATAATGTATGTAATCCTTACGACTTGAGATCACCAGAGATCCCAACATAAGGAGTCATGTATCTTGATATTGTCAAACGTTACCTGTAACAGGGTAAACTATAAAGACAATCATTGGATTCATCACGAATTATGTAGAGGGATGTTGAGTGATCAAGAAAGGATTTGTCCCTCCTATATAACAGGAGAAGTGTTTGGGCCCTTGATCAAGTAAGACTAAAAAGCATGGCCATGCTCGAATAAGTCGATATGTGATATCGAGCTTATTCGTTTATTCTAGTTCTACTTGGGGATCAAGAAATAAAAGATTGAATATACGAGTATGACTATTCCATGACTCGTGTTCAATCTAAACACATTGGACAAATGGATTAAGTTACATGGTTAATATTATCACAGTCCGTAGGTTATGTCAAGTCAATGACATTCTTGTAATTTGGGTAGCCTTGATGTGTTGCTAGATACCGCTCATTGCTTGTGACATAAAATTAGATTTTATGTCACTGCCAACATTGCAAGATCTTATCGGGTCGCACAAAAGATTAAATCAATAAAGGGAGATAAAATTCATTGGATGAATTAATTAATTAAGAAGAGTCTTAATTACAAATATTAGATATATGATTTAATTAAGATATTGGGTATGGGCCAATAAGGCTTTTTGAAAGCCTTTTAATTAAATCTAATATAAAATATAATAGGCTAACAAGGCTAAGATTAAGAGTTAATTTTTCCTAAGCAAAAACCTAGTAGCCACTCCAAAACTCTCGGCCGCCTCACTCCAAAGCCGAGAACCTCACGGCCGCCGCCGTGATTCTTGGTGGTTTAACGGCCGTCGTCGATCGGTTTTGAACCGTGAGTTTTTGTTTCGTTTAAGAACGAGTCTAGCAACTTGTTCTTGAACGCCGGATAACGTAGAGACAAATGTGCAAATCTTTGTTCGTGACTCGTGGTGTTGCATCGAGGAATCAGCTTCAAACACGCTACAAGGGTATGATTCTTTTCAATCTCGATATGATTACTTTGTATAGGTCCATGGTAGGAATCCAATTTTTTTTTCCGCTGCGTATTGCTCGATTGGATTCCTAACAGCAGGGTCATATGGGACATGGATTATGCATTAAGGCTGCATATTGGAGTGATGATTTTTATGCTTTGCCGCTAAATATTGAAGCGATGGTGAATTCCGCATGTCACATTTGAAGCGAGGTGCATTAAAATACACTCTTAACGATGTATATTGGTATATGGGTTATGCATTGTGGTTGCATGGATGGCGTAGCAATGCGAATACTTGCCGCCTTCATGGTGTAGCGATGTGAATACTTGCCGTTGTCATACCGTAGCGATGAGAGAATATTTGCCGCTGATATGAAGCGAAGAACACGACCGCTGTCATATTATAGCAAGGGATATTATTTTCCACTGGTATTGTCTATAGCGAGGGGTATTTCCGCTGTCATGTTAAAGCGAGGGGTATTTCCGCTGTCATGATTAAAACGATGAGTAATGGTGCCGCTGTCATACCGTAGCGATGAGAGAATATTTACCGCTGATATGAAGCAAAGAACACGACCGCTGTCATATTATAGAGAGGGATATTATTTGCCGCTGGTATGTCAAAGCGAGGTAGCGATGAAAGATATTTGCCGCTCATATGAAGCGAAGAACACGACCGCTGTCATATTATAGCGAGGGATATCATGCCGTTAGTTTATTGGCGATGGCTTATGCCACCGGTTTATTCTGCTATTCTATTGGCGATGGGTTATGACGCCGGGTATCTCTATAGCGATGGTTCATTTCGCTACATCTATTGGCAATGGCTCATGCCCCCAAGTATCATATAGCGATGGGTCATTCCGCTACATCTATGGCGATGGTTCATACCGCCGGGTATCTCTATAGCAGTTGTTCATTCCGCTACATCTATTGGCGTGGTTCATGCCGCCAGATATATATAGCGATGTTTTATGCAGCTGATTCTATAGCGATATTTTATGCCGCTGACTCTATGGCGAGGGATCATGCCGCTGATTTTATAGCGAAGGGTTCTGCCGCTATCTACATAGCACGGGATTGTACCGCCCACGAGCTATGGGTGTTGATTATGTACCACTATTGGACGACGGAGACAGGTATGCCGCTACTTTATTAGCGATGAGTTATGATATATTGTTGTTTAGTTAGCATTATTGTGGATACCATGTGTTGTCATATACCGTCATGTGTTTGACGATGAGATTGTGAAGTCAGGTGTTGACATGTACATGTAAGTAATCCTTAGAGCATACAACGCAGCGGAATAAAAAAATTGGATTATTAGAACAATGGATCTATACATAGGATATCATATCGGATAAAGGTTTACAAATTCTCACCCTTGTAGCGTGTTTGAGCAGATTCCACGGAGCTGCACCACGTCCAACGTCTCCTCCGAGTCACTAGCAAAACTTGTCTAGTTTTGCCTCAACGGTATCCACACGATCAAATCGGGAAGGGATAGTTTAAGAACAAGTTGCTAGACAAATTCTTAAACCGGAACTATAACCACACACGATTCTAAATTGAAGAGGATGGCCGGAAAAACAAAAGGGGACCAAGACGGCGGCGGCCGAGAGGTCACGATTTTGATGGTGGCCGAGAGCTTCCTCTTGGGTGGCTAGGTTATGATATGAATTGTATGATTAACCTTTAATCATAACCTTGTATATCATTATATAAGATTTAATTAAAAAGCTTTCATAAAGCCTCATGGGCTTAAGCCCATGATTATAATTTAATCCTTATAATTATTAATTAAGACTCCTCTTAATTATTTAATTCATCCCATGAATTTAATTTCCCTTATCGATTTAATCTTTTGTGCGACCTGATAGGATCTTGTAATGTTGGCAGTGACATAAAATCTCATTTTACGTTACAAGCTAAGAGCGGTGTCTAGCAACACATCGAGGCTACCCAAATTACAAGAATGTCAATGACTCGACATAAGCTTTAGAACTTGTGATAATATTAACCATGTAACTTAATCCCTTTGTCCTTTGTGTTTAGATTGAACACGAGTCATGGAATAGTCATACTCGTATATTCAATCTCTATTTCTTGATCCCCAAGTAGAACAAGAATAAACGAATAAGCTCGATATCTCATATCGACTCATTCGAGCATGGCCATGCATTTTAGTTCTCACTTGATCATGGGCCAAACACATCTCCTGTTATATAGGAGGGACAAATCCTATCTCGATCAGTCAACATCCCTCTACATAATTCGTAGTGTATCCAATAGTCGCCTTTATAGATTACCCTGTTACGGGTAACGTTTGACGATATCAAGATACATAACTCCTTATGTTGGGATCTCTGATGATCACAAGTCGTAAGGATTACATACATTATTATCACTATGAGAATTGCATATGACGATCATATAACTATCCATGTTGCATTCTCATGGTGGGTCTGTCCAGTACATCGTTCTCTAACATGTACCCATATGTTGATTTGATATCTCATATCAATGAACAATTCATCGATCAACACATACTAGTCTCTACGTATTATCATTATCCCTATTCATGATAATACTTGACTAGGGACATCTTTAAGAATAATACAATATTATTCTAAGGACATTAACATATATATTAATTAACATTGCACAGTTAAAAGAATAATATATAATAATGAATTGCCATTCAAGAAATCATAAACATTGTATGTCAAAACAATCATCTAATGATTTGTCTTAGGGCAAGCCCAACAAATCTCCCACTTGCACTAAGACCACTCAGACATATGCCTAATGCCTAGAGATCTAGTATGACGATCATGCTTCTGCTGTGACAGTGGCTTCGTCAATGGGTCAGATACATTATCATCTGTTGGTACTTTGCATATTTTAACATCTCCCCTTTCCACGATTTCTCGAATGAAATGGAAACGCCTAAGTATGTGCTTGGATCTTTGGTGAGATCTTGGTTCCTTAGCCAATGCGATCGCTCCATTGTTGTCACAATAGAGTTCTATCGGATCTTTAATGCTAGGCACCACTACAAGTTCAGAAATGAACTTCCTCATCCAAACCGCTTCCTTTGCTGCATCCGAGGCAGCAATATACTCTGCTTCCGTTGTAGAATCGGCTACTGTTTCTTGCTTTGAACTCTTCCAGCTCACAGCACCTCCATTTAGGCAATACACATATCCAGATTGCGATCGAAAATCATCTTTGTCAGTTTGGAAGCTTGCATCAGTGTAACCCATTACATTGAGCTCTTCCTCACCTCCATAAATCAAGAATATATCCTTAGTTCTTCTCAAGTACTTCAGGATATTCTTGACAGCAATCCAGTGACCTTCACCTGGATCAACTTGATATCTGCTCGTCATGCTCAAAGCATACGATACATCGGGACGAGTACATATCATGGCATACATGATAGATCCAATAGCTGACGCATATGGAATCTTACTCATGCGTTGTCTCTCATCTGGTGTTGAAGGACACTGTTCCTTCGAGAGATAAATACCATGTGTCATAGGCACGAATCCTTTCTTTGATTCTTGCATGCTAAACCTTTTAAGCACTTTGTCTATGTATGTACTTTGACTCAGACCAAGAAGCCTTCTTGATCTATCTCTATAGATCTTGATTCCTAATACATAGGTGGCTTCTCCCAAGTCTTCATCGAAAAGCAATTCCCTAGCCAAATCTTAACAGATTGCAAGGCAGGGATATCATTTCCAATGAGAAGTATGTCATCTACATACAACACTAGGAAAATGATTACGCTCCCACTGACCTTCTTGTAGACACAAGGTTCATCTTCGTTTTTGATAAAACCAAACTCTTTGATTGCATCATCAAAACGAAGATTCCAACTCCGAGAAGCTTGCTTCAATCCATAAATGGATCGTTGTAGCTTGCATATCTTTCCAGCATCCTTTGGATCGACAAAACCTTCTGGCTGTGTCATGTACACATCCTCGAGCAGATTTCCATTAAGGAAAGCTGTTTTGACATCCATCTGCCAGATTTCATAATCATGAAATGCAGCTACTGCAAGTAAGATCCTTGTGGATTTAACCATGGCCACTGGTGAAAAGGTTTCATCATAGTCAATACCATGAATTTGTTTGAATCCTTTTGCAACCAGCCGACCTTTATAGGTTTGTACGTTACCATCCATATCGGTCTTTTTCTTGAAAATCCATTTGCACCCTATGGGTCGTACCCCTTCAGGTGGATCAACCAAAGTCCATACTTGGTTTGCATACATGGATTCCATATCAGATTTCATGGCCTCTTGCCATTTCTCAGAATCATTGCCCATTATAGCTTGTTGATAAGATGACGGCTCATCCTCATCAATAAGTAGTAAGTCACCTTGTTGAGTCACAAGAAATCCATATCTCTGTGGCTCTCGGTGTTCTCTTACAGACCTACGCTGGGCTTGTGTCTCTTGAGCAGGTGCTTCTTCCACAACAGCTTGCGGTGCCTGCTCTGTTTCCATCTCAATCTTAGGTTCAGTGTTTTCTTGTGATTGAACTTCACTAAGTTCTATTTTTCTCCCACTGGTTTTTCTAGAAATAAATTCTCTTTCAAGAAATACACCAGTCCGAGCAACAACTACTTTGTTCTCGGTGGGATAATAGAAATAATATCCTTTCGTTTCCTTAGGATACCCCACAAATAAACACTTATCAGATTTGGGTCCAAGTTTGTTAGTGGCGTGACGTCTAACGAAAGCCTCACAACCCCAAATCTTCATAAAAGACATACTAGGACGCTTCCCAGTCCATATCTCATATGGTGTCTTTTCCACTGATTTAGATGGAACACGGTTCAGTAAGAAAATCGCTGTTTCTAGAGCGTGTCCCCAAAACGATATCGGAAGATCTGCATGACTCATCATTGATCTAACCATGTCCAACAAGGTTCGATTTCTCCTCTCGGATACACCATTCCATTGTGGAGTATACGGAGGAGTGAGTTGTGGGACTATCCCACATTCCTTTAGATAGTCATGAAACTCTTGGCTTAAGTATTCACCTCCTTGATCTGATCGAAGGATTTTGATACTTTTGCCAAGTTGGTTTTGTACTTCATTCTTGAAATCTTTGAACTTTTCAAATGTTTCATGCTTATGCTTCATTAGGTACACATACCCATATCTACTGAGGTCATCAGTAAATGTAACGAAGTATTGAAAACCACCTCTAGCTTGTGTACTTATTGGTCCACATACATCACTATGTATTAGTCCCAATAAAACATTTGCCCTTTCAACATGTTCCTTGAAAGAGGCTTTAGTCATCTTGCCCATTAAACAAGATTCGCATGTTTCATATGATTCAAAATCAAATGAATCTAATACTCCATCCTTATGAAGTTTAGATATGCGGTTCTCGTTTATGTGGCCCAAGCGACAGTGCCAGAGATAAGTCGGATTACAAATCATTTTTTTTAATCCTTTTAGTATTTATGTTATAGATAGGCATATCAAGATTTAATACATTAAGACCATTCACCATTTGTGCACTAGCATAAAACATATCATTTAAATAAATAGAACAACAGTTGTCCTTTATTATAAATGAAAAACCATACTTGTCTAAACAAGAAATAGAAATTATGTTTTTAGTAATAGATGGCACAAAATAACAGTCTTTTAAAATAAACGATAAACCAGAAGGTAAAGTAAACAATAATCTCCTATAGCTAATGCAGCAACTCTTGCTCCATTTCCAACTCGGAGATCAACTTCACCTTTCGCCAACGTCCTACTCCTTTTTAGATCCTGCACATTTACACAAATGTGAGATCCACATCCAGTATCTAATACCCATGATGAAGAAGTAGATAAATTGACTTCTATAACAAAAATACCTGAAGTGGAAGTCACACTTCCTTTCTTTAGATCCTCCAGATATACTTTGCAGTTTCTTTTCCAATGGCCGGTCTCACCGCAATGGAAACAGTTTCCTTCCTTCGCTATCCCCCCTTTTGGCTTTAGTGCAGAAGACTATGGCTTAGATTTAACAAAGACCTTCTTTACTTTCTTGTTGCCTTTAGCTTTGGCCCTTCCTTTGCCCTTATTCACAATAAGAACATTTGTGACCTTAGTCTTCTTTGTATTTGCTTCATATGTTCTCAACATACCAAGCAATTGTGGTAGAGTCTTTTCCATGTCAGTCATATTGTAATTTACTACAAATTGACTGAAGCTCTCAGGCAACGATTGCAAGATCACATCGGTGGCCAACTCTTGGTCCAATGGAAAACCCAGCTTGTCTAGATTCTCAATGTACCCAATCATCTTGAGCACATGAGTTCCAACTAGGCTTCCCTCTACCATCCTGCACTGAAATAACGCCTTAGAGACGTCATACCTCTCTTGTCTTGCTTGCTGTTGGTACAATTGCTTTAAGTGTTCGATCATATCGAACGCCTCCATTTCCTCATGTTGCTTCTGAAGCTCAGAGTTCATGGTGGCAAGCATAAGCACCCAACATCAAGTGCGTCACTTTGATGCTTCTTGTAAGCATCTTTATCAGCTCTTGTAGCTGTTAGGGGAGGTTCCTCAGCGGGTAAGGGTTCCTCTAGGACATATTGTTTCTTTTCTTGTTTGAGGACTATCCTCAAGTTCCTATGCCAGTCTAGGAAATTTGTCCATTTAATTTGTCCTTCTCAAGGACCGATCGCAGTGATAATGTGCTAGTAACGTTGTTAGTTGCCATGGATATCTACAATATAAATATGCAAAATAAGTTTATGATTTAATCATTTAACATGGTCTTATATTAAATGATACTCCCACTATTTTGTTTTTAAAAAAATATCAACCCTCAAAACCTTTAGTGGGCCAAGATCCATATTTCGCCTAATCTTGAGTTAGCTTTGGCTAATCGCCCAAGACTCGGTTATTTAGGTAGACAACACTTTGTCAATTACATCACATATAATTCTTGGATAGTTGGACGAACAACGCTTTGTTCAATTCATCAAATGAATTATAATCCAACCCATGCCTCTAAGTTCCCAATCCTATTGAGATAACTTAGTTAAGTCGTACCCCATTTAAAGTATAACGGATATCACTTTTATCCTTTCGCGCCTTACTAAGATTGCCACGGTGCTTTGCTTTGGCAAACCCACACATGTACAATCGAAGTTATTGACGAGTACTTTTAATTTTGGAAGGCATCTAAAACTTAATATTTTAGAGGGATTTATTGATCTCATGATTAGTTTGATAATTTAAAATATGTCCACTACATATAGTTGTATACATATCTACATATATGTGTAATACAATTATCAATCTAAAACATAAGATAAATCATGCATCAACATACATAATTAAACGTGACATGGTTATAGCCCCTACTAACGATTCTCTCAAGCCAATGAGAAAATCCTAAGAGTCAACCTAAGGTAACTTCACAAGCACCTTCCTTTGGCTCCAATTTGTGAATGGCCTTCTCATCCCGGCACGATGCTCCATCTTCATTGATCACCATCAAAAAAATAAACTACACTATTTACAAGATATAGAATTCCTCGATTCACATTCGAGGGGAACATAGGGGAGGGATTACATTTAGAATGAAATAGAGAAGGCACGACACGCAGGTCGTATTATATATTACAAACATCCACAAATCCTATCTAATAGGTCAAAGGGCTATAACCACGCACCATGCTCAAACAACACATAAAGCACGCATTAACATTTAATTAATTAAATTCTAAACATTTTAAATTTAATTCTAATTAAAACTGTAAAATAATTTTTGAAAAATTATCGTACGCTCGGGACATCACATGCCACGAACTTAAGCGACTAAGACACGAACCACCATGGTTCGAACCACAAAAGCACACGGCTGGACCAATAATGGGCCTAGGGTTCGAAACCCTAGCCCATGGCCGAGCCAAGCTCGAGCGGCGGCGGCGCTAGGGTTCCAAACCCTAGCCGCCACGCACCACCTTGGGTTTTCATTGAGCCATCTTGTTCGAAACGCCGGAATTTGTTAGTCACGAGTCAGGGTCAGGCCATGCACGGGGTTGGCTCAACCATCTCGAGCTAAGGGTTCGAAAAACCTTGCTCTCATGTGGTAAAGCTACTAATCCATGCATGCGTGAACCATTATCGAGCCAAAGAGTTCAAAACTCATCCACGTCTCAAAACCTTAGCATAAGAGGCGATGATGGCCGAGCCCATGCACGGCTACTAGGGTTCGAAACCCTAGCCGTCATGAGCTAGCCGTCACGTGCCAATGGGTTCTAAACCCAAATCAATTTTCGACACTTCCATGCACAATTATTAGCCACAACGACTAAGCCATCTCGAGCCAAGGGTTCGAAAACCCTAGCCCTCATGTGGCTAGCCGTGGTGTCATTTGTGATGGTGATGGCCGAAAATATTGCCCAATAAATATGATTATTCGCCAATTATATCAAATACAATTTTACGATGATTTTCACAAACTAAATATTAACATATCATATATGTTCATACAGTTTTAAATAGCATGCAATATTAATTCTAATATGATTAAACTATTTAACCACATAAATCCGATATGAGCCTTGTACACGGCTCTGATACCACTGTAAGTAATCCTTAGAGCATACAACGCAGCGGAATAAAAAAATTGGATTACTAGAACAATGGATCTATACATAGGATATCATATCGGATAAAGGTTTACAAATTCTCACCCTTGTAGCGTGTTTGAGCAGATTCCACGGAGCTGCACCACGTCCAACGTCTCCTTCGAGTCACTAGCAAAACTTGTCTAGTTTTGCCTCAACGGTATCCACACGATCAAATCGGGAAGGGATAGTTTAAGAACAAGTTGCTAGACAAGTTCTTAAACCGGAACAATAACCACACACGATTCTAAATCGAAGAGGATGGCCGGAAAAACAAAAGGGGACCAAGACGGCGGCGGCCGAGAGGTCACGATTTTGATGGTGGCCGAGAGCTTCCTCTTGGGTGGCTAGGTTATGATATGAATTGTATGATTAACCTTTAATCATAACCTTGTATATCATTATATAAGATTTAATTAAAAAGCTTTCATAAAGCCTCATGGGCTTAAGCCCATGATTATAATTTAATCCTTATAATTATTAATTAAGACTCCTCTTAATTATTTAATTCATCCCATGAATTTAATTTCCCTTATCGATTTAATCTTTTGTGCGACCTGATAGGATCTTGTAATGTTGGCAGTGACATAAAATCTCATTTTACGTTACAAGCTAAGAGCGGTGTCTAGCAACACATCGAGGCTACCCAAATTACAAGAATGTCAATGACTCGACATAACCTTTAGAACTTGTGATAATATTAACCATGTAACTTAATCCCTTTGTCCTTTGTGTTTAGATTGAACACGAGTCATGGAATAGTCATACTCGTATATTCAATCTCTATTTCTTGATCCCCAAGTAGAACTAGAATAAACGAATAAGCTCGATATCTCACATCGACTCATTCGAGCATGGCCATGCATTTTAGTTCTCACTTGATCAAGGGCCAAACACATCTCCTGTTATATAGGAGGGACAAATCCTATCTCGATCAGTCAACATCCCTCTACATAATTCGTAGTGTATCCAATAGTCGCCTTTATAGATTACCCTGTTACGGGTAACGTTTGACGATATCAAGATACATAACTCCTTATGTTGGGATCTCTGATGATCACAAGTCGTAAGGATTACATACGTTATTATCACTATGAGAATTGCATATGACGATCATATAACTATCCATGTTGCATTCTCATGGTGGGTCTGTCCAGTACATCGTTCTCTAACATGTACCCATATGTTGATTTGATATCTCATATCAATGAACAATTCATCGATCAACACATACTAGTCTCTACGTATTATCATTATCCCTATTCATGATAATACTTGACTAGGGACATCTTTAAGAATAATACAATATTATTCTAAGGACATTAACATATATATTAATTCACATTGCACAGTTAAAAGAATAATATATAATAATGAATTGCCATTCAAGAAATCATAAACATTGTATGTCAAAACAATCATCTAATGATTTGTCTTAGGGCAATCCCAACAGTACCGTCACGAGTTGACGAAGTTATTTTGGATGTCATATGTTGACATGTACCGTCACAGGATGACGATGACATATCGGATGTTCTATGTAGACGTGTAGCGTTGTTTTGATGAATAATACGTCTGGGCGTATGTATTTAGTCATATGGTTTGAGTGCCGATGGTGGGCACAAGGCGGTGTCTACGTCACCTGGCTGACGAGACCATTACGCCGAGCAGGTTGGCTCGATGAATTATTGGATGCATTGTACAGGTGAGTCTACCGTATCATGTATTTGAAGTAAATATTTTACGAGTAGTGTACCTTTGGGTATACTCGTTGGGATGGCTAAGGCCAAGTGATTGATGGTAAGAGTAGTCATTGAGGAAACTACTCGCTTTTGTCATTGTGACGTGGGGTAAACATGGTCACACCCACCCTGAGGGTGTGGTAAGTCCTAATGGATTAGGATTGCACCGTGGTTGAGCAAGGACACCGGGATATCCATTATGCTTGGTGCTTTAGAGAAATATTGGGTGATGACCCACTACTCTAATGGTTTGTACGGTATGGCATACCGGGATGGAACGTATGGCATGTTGGTAGGTTTGGTATAAGCCTATGGGGGCAGCGAATTGCTAGCCAGGTATTGTTGCAGTGATATAGTGTGCTTGTTGTAGCCATTACACTGCTCGCTGGAACCGAGTTTGGTGAGTCGTATGATGATACGATGAGGGTAATAGTGGACTCTAGTAGTCACTATGTCGCATGAGGTGAGGCAGAGAATACCTCACGGGGACGTTTATAGGTCAAATGTTAAGGGACTTGTACTGGGACAGCTCAATTCTGTTGGGAGTACCAACGTGAGTGTCGACAAGTCATTTTGGCTCGGGTTGAGCATATTACATATGGCATGCAATGGATTGTGAGATATAGTTAGTGGGGTGACACTACTATATTGATTTTATCTCCTGGAAAGGTTTGGATTGTACTGTCATGGAGACAGCCAATTTTGGTTGAGGGTTGATTGTGAATCAACCAGGGTAAGCATTGCTAGTGTTGTACTAGATGATGGCTTTATAATTCGGGCGAGACATTCGAGGAGGCGTCTTTGGAGAGATGCTCAAGGTTTGTGGAGTACTATGGCATTAGTACAGAGCATCGTTAGATGTGTATACGTTGTGTATACGGGTTTCGATTTGGTAATAGTTGCATTGAGGCACTATTCTGAACCAGTTATGTAATTGTTGGTTCCGGGATATATTTTGGTATAAATGTATCCAGTTTCCGAACGGTGGTTCGAGGTTGGAGGGTCATGGTTCATGACACTTTCCTTGTGAGGAAGGCGGTATTCATATACCTATTGGGAATCTTTGGAAGATTCGTTGATTTGGTTGTGTGGTGTTGATGTTGGAATCACACCCTTTGGTTTTTGGTTTGTCAATCATCATTCTCCGTTGAGTGAGGATAATTGAGGATTGACAGTTGAGATTGGGACTTTTGGGTATGATTGGTAATGCCCGAGTCGATTGCATAGATTATGCAGGTAGTATTGATGCTTAGGCATGTATGCCGGTGTGGGTATACGAATGCCAGCATTTTCTTGGTCCTCGTCGAGCATCGGGTTAGTATGCTTGGAGGAATGCATCTCCGGTGAGAGATTGTGGCACTTTGGGATTGGTAATCTCGATGGCACGATGTATTCTGAAGAATGATCATGTGGGTTGGTTGATTTCCCTGAGGAGGGATTGTCGTATTTTAGGCCATGGTAATTCATTTCTGAGTAATTTGATAACATCCCTGTGTTAGGATCGTTGAATCCTAGGGTAAAAAAGGGATGGCCATTTTTTGGATTCGTTAGTGTCATGGTTGACACGTGCGGCGGAATTGCGATTGATTGTTCTTGCATGTCCTTTCGGGAATTTGAGACCTTGTAGAGTCTCGATGATGTGTTGGACCAAGACGTGATTTCTTGGAACTTATAGATGTAGACATCTTTAGAGATGTGTTTTTTTGTTGATCAGTAGCGGTGAACCGCCCGATCCGTGTTGCAAGGTGGTGCAACTGCTCCTTTGATGGAGGCGGAATTGGAGAGCGGAAACCAGATTTAGTATAAGTACACTGTAGTGTACTGGTGGTTTCCTTGGTAACGATGTATGATTAACATCGTAGGCTAAATCGTAGAGATATCATCGAGGCCATATCTATTTTGGAATTACGAATGATTCGCTTGGTTTACAGTTATGGTTGGCTGACTGCTTTTGAGATGGTTAGCATCGGGAATGCTGACGTCTTTCTTGAATTTGTGTTGGTTTGGGAGGTTACCCCATTCCGGGTGCGGGTGCGAGGTCTGTATCCTCGCGGTTGGTATGTCGTTCATGTTATGTTCATGATTCAACAATGTGGATCTGTTTGGATTGCGTGGTCTCGGCGTTATGTGGAGTACGCCTGTGCAAATTTTGGGGATGAAATTTTATTAGTGGGGGATAATTGCGATGCCCGGGAATTAACGGTGTTAATCCCGGAGTGGTAATGATCCTTAATGGATTTTATTTGTGGCAATTATGAATTAATTGCGGTTTCGGGACTATCGGGGATTTTGAATCCGATATTTGGAGTCGTTGGATCCAAGGGATGAGATGGTATTCTCATCGTGGTGATAACCTTGGAATTTGGTCTTTGGTGGGATTTGGGGTCCGGAGTACTTTGTACTGGGGCTAGTAATGGAAATAGAGTTTGGGATGTAATTATTGAAAACAGATGATTTTTAATGAGTCATGTTGTATTTGTGGAGGAGTTGGTATTTTGGAGCTTTGGAGCTATATATACCAAGTGGACTCGCTGTTACGGGATAACACAAATCATTCCCCTCCTTCTCTCCCCTCATCCACGCCTAACCCTTCCCCCATTTCCCCTCTTTTTCCCTTGGTGGAAAAATCGTTGGTAGCTTGGCTTGGGAGCCGGATTTCTCGAAGATAATCAGGTATTAATATTCCCCTCATCTTAGTCTTCGATTTGGTAGTGGTATTGTAGAGTATGGTTGAGATTTTGGTTGGTTTTGGATTTAGGGATTTTTTGGTTAAAAATCAACAGTTGAGTTTTTGGAGTTTTTATTGGTTTTAGATGGAGTAATTGAGGTGTTGAAGGTGTTTGGGGTGTTGGTTTTGAGTTTGGGTGTGAAAAACATCATGGAAGCTCGAGTTTTTCGAAAAATCGCAGGTCGCGATCGATCGCCGAGGGGTGCCGATCGATCGCGACGAGCTGCTTGAATTTTGGTGAAGATGCACAGTGTTGGCGATCGATCGCGAGGAGTGGCGATCGATCGCGACGAAGCACTGGTTGGCCACTGGTCAGTGGTGATCGATCGCGATAAAAGCGGCGATCGATCGCCGCTCGCAGGATGTTGTTATTTCGAAAATTTTGGGAAATGTCGGGATTTTGGAATCGAGGTTTGAGTGGCCCATTTCCGGGACAATGTCTACATTCCAATGGGAATGCTATACTTTTAAATGGATTGGTTGGGCCAAAGTTTAATAAAATGGAATTCTCGGTTGAGTTTTGGCTATCATTTTAAACTTATAAAATGGAATATTTTGGGTATTATGCGTGCTTAAACTGGGGTCTTTTAAAATGGTAAATCGTCATGGATTGACGATAAGTTTGGGGGTTATGAACGTGCTTGGGCACGTGGTTGCATGCTTGTGTTTAATTGTGAGTTATTTATGTGTTAGCACATAATTCATCGGGTTCTGGGACTCAGGGGAGGTCGGACTCGAACTACGGAATGATAAGGTACGTATGATGTGATGTCCGGGGATTGATGGTGTTAATCTCGGTGTGGTATTAATCCTTGATGGATTTTTTTAATTGTGGCAATTAGGAATTAATTGCGGTTTTGGGTCTCCCGATGTTGTTAAATCGGGCATTTGGGATCGTTGGATCCAAAGGATGAGATTGTATTCTCATTTTGGTGGAAAATCTATGAATTGGGTTTTTAGTGGGACTTGGCGTCCGGGGTGCCTTATGTTGGGGCCAGTCTGGGATTTGATGTTGGAGAGAGAGTTTTTGTAAACAGATGATTTTTAATGAATCATGATGTATTTGTGGAGGTATTGGTATTTTGGGGCATTTTTGCTATATATACCAGTTGGACTCGGGATTCCGTCATTCGGAATCCATTTCTCTCCTCTCCTCTCCTCTCCCTCACGCCACTCTCTCACCCCAAACCCTTCCCCTTTCCCTTTGATGGGCAAAATCGATGGAGGCTCGTCCTAGGAGCCGGATTTCTCGAAGATAAGTTGGTAAGTTTCTTCCCCTCGTCATTGTCTTCGATTTGATAGTGGTATGGTGTGTTATGGTTGAGCTTTTGGGTTGGATTTGTGTTTGGGGGTTTTGGGTTAAAATCTAAAATGTTGATTTTAGTGTTTTTATGGAGTTTAAATGTTGTATTTGAGGTGTTGGTGGTGTATGGGGTGTTGGTTTTGAGTTTGGGTGTCAAAAACACCATGGAAGCTCGAATTTTTCAGAAAATCGCAGGTGGCGATCGATCGCCGAGGGGTAGCGATCGATCGCGACGAGCAGTCCAATTTTTTAAGGCGATGAACAGTGCTGGCGATCGATCGCGAGGTCTCGGCGATCGATAGCGTGTTGGCGATCGATCGCGAGTAGGCACTGGTTGGCCACTGGAGTGTGGCGATCGATCGCGGTAAATGTGGCGATCGATCGCCACCCGAAGGAAATTGGTTTTTTGAAATTTTTGGAAAATGTCGGGATTTTGGAACCGGGTTTTAAAGGGGCCGTTTTCGGGGCAATGTCTACATTCCAATGGGAATGCTATGCTTTTAAAATGGATTGGTTGGAGCCAAAATTAATTAACGGAATTCCCGGTTGAATTCTGGGATATCTTTTAAACTTGTTAAATGGTATATTTTAGTATATGCATGCTTAGCCGGGGGGCTTCTATTTTGGTAATCGTCATGGATTGACGATGGGTTTTGAGGTTGCAAACGTGCGTGGGCACGTGATCGCATGCTTATTCTTGATTGTGAGTTGTTTATGTGTTTTAGCACATATTTCTCGAGGTATGGAACTCAAGCAAGGTTTGGCTTGGACTACGGATACTTAAGGTACGTATGACGTACGAGCATAGTCTATTACAGTGTTGCAACTGTGAAATGCATGGTGTGTGATAATTGTACTAAACGGGTATCGGAAAACATGGTGTGTGGTAATTGCATTATATGGACATTGAAATATGTGGCATGTGGTAATTACATCGAATAAGTATGAAAATGCATGGTGCATGATATTTACTATGAATGGATAACGATATGCATGGTAAATGGTATTTGCGTCAAATGGTTATACATTGGGAACCATCAGGTGTCGCTATTGAGCGAGCAATGATTTGGGATGCCGTCACCGTTGAGCGACCATCGGTTATGACGCCGCTAGTGTTGAGCGTGCGCGAGGTTTAGGATGCCGCTATCGTGGAGCCAGCAATGAAATAGGAACATGGAATCCTTGAATTGGTTTATGTGATATTTACGGTCTTTTATATAATGATTCTCTTATATTGATTATGGAACTGGCATAATAGAACGGTATTAGTTAATCTATGTGGCGATTAACTGGCTTTGGGAATTTGATGAGTTTTGTTATTTTGAGAACATGGACAATACAGGGGATCCCGGATGAGGGTGTTACCATCCAGGGAGTATCATTTAAATTATGGCATTTACATTCTGTATTTGAATTGCAATGTTATGGTTATTGGATTGGTGGTATTGGTATGCTAACCCCGTGTGGGGGCTGTCTCTGTTGGGGCAGATGTTACAGGTGTAGCAGCAGCTCTGGAGTTCAGCTCGGGTTGTTGATCTGAGGTACTTCCAGGATCGAGGTACCAGAGCTGGTTGGATAGGCACATAGATCCAGAGCTGAGATCGAGTTGCGCTTGGAAGGTGCTCCCAGGGTTGAAGTGCCAGTAATGGTATCCGGTAGAGTCTTTTATACATTAGATACACGCGTGTTCATTGGGTACTCTTACATGAGTACATTTTACGTGTATATGGAATGTATAAATGGACTACGGCTCTTCTCTATTCATTTATGGTTGCATGCAATTAAATACGGAATTGCTAAATGAACTAAGAGCATGTTAGTGTATTATGAGGGTGCATGTTATATGAATAACCTTGGTTGGGGAATATGAATATTATGTGGATTGAATGCAAGAAATTTTCTGGATAGCATATGGTGTTGCACTTGCATATGGTTTTCCCCATGATAGTATGATTATATGCACTAATGGTATGGCTTAATACACTAATAACGGGTTAAGGGCACGGGGGTCCTTACAGTAGTGGTATCAGAGCAGTGGTTAGCTCTTTGGGGCTGTTGAGGGCCTAGGAAAATGATAATGGGAATGAGATGCACATACTTATGCATGATGGTATTTAGTGTTGCGTGGCACAACTATATTGCTTATGTGCATTTATGATATGTATTCATAATTGGAATATGTTATTGCTAACCATGGTGGTTGCAGAGTCATATGAGACATGGACTATGCATTACGGTTGCATAGATATACATCGGAGTGATGATTTTAATGCTTTACCGCTAAATGTTGGAGCGAGGTGCATTAAAATACACTCATGGAGATGATTATTGGAATAAAGGTTATGCATTACGGTTGCATGCACTCGAAGCGATGATGCCGCTGTAGTGTCGAAACGATGGTAAATGTCGCTGTCACGTCGAAGCGATGATGCCGCTGTCGTACCGAAACAATTATTGGAATACGGGATATGCATTACGGTTGCATGCATGGCGTAGCGATGTGAATACTTGCCGCTGTCATATTATAGCGATGAAGAATATTTGCCACAAATATGTCAAAGCGAAGGATAATGCCGCTGTCATATTACTATTGCGAGGGATATTATGCCGCTAATATGTCGAAGCGAGGGGTATTTCCGCTGTCATGCCGGAACGATGGTAAATACCTCTGTCGTGTCGAAGCGATGGTAAATGTCGCTGTCACGTCGAAGCGATGGTACCACCGTCATGTCAAAGCGATGATGCCGCTGTCGTGTCGAAGCGATGATACATGCCGCTGTCACGTCGAAGCGATGATACCGCTGTCATGACGTAGCGATGCGATCGGGAACAAAGTACTATATGAGAGTGAGTACCTCTTGAGTCCGCGATTATTCCGCTATTTTATTGGCGATGGTTCATGCCGCCGGGTATTTTATTGGCAATGGTTCATGCCGCCGGGTATTTTATTGGCGATGGTTCATGCCGCCGGGTATTCTATTGGCGATGGTTCATGCCGCCAGGTATCATATAGCGATGGTACATTCCGCTACATCTATGGCGATGGTTCATACCGCCGGATATCTATAGCGATGTTTCATGCCGCTGACTTTATGGCGAGGGATCATGCCGCTGATTCTATAGCGATGGGTTATACCGCTATGTGCGTAGCACTGGATTATGCCGCCTACGAGCGATAGATGTTGCTTGTGTACCGCTGGTGGACGATAGATACAGGTATTCCGCTATCTTGATAGCGATGAGGTACGGCATATTACTTTTGTTAGCATTATTGTGAATACTATGTGTTGTTATATATATACCGTCATGTGTTTGACGATGAGGTTATGGATGTCGTTGACATGTACCGTCGTATGTTTGACGATGATATTTGAATGTCATATGTTGACATATACCGTCACGGGATGGCGATGATGTAGATGGTGTTCTATGTAGACGTGTAGCGTCGTTTTGGTGAATAATACATTCTTGTTTATGTATTTGGTTGTATGGTTTGAGTGCCGATGGTGGGCACATGGTAGAGTTTGGGTCACTAGTTGATGAGACCTTTTGCCGAGTGTAAGGACCCTAGTTCCTTAAGTACGGATTAAAGGCATAATTAGAGCTTAACATAAATTATCAGAGTAAAATGATCGTGTTGAGACTATGAGCTTTAAGAATTACATGCCAAAAGAAATAGGACTATCAATGGATTAATTACATTCCCAATCTCAATGAATGTTATCAACTATAGCTTTACACTACTCCTAGAGTAGACACTATACAAAAGTAATCCCGTCCTTCAATTCCCAAAAGTGTTCTTCACAAGCTCACTGCCTCAACCCGCCTTAGCCCCTTTTTATCATGCCAAAAATGTACCTACAAGGACAACCCCCAAACATGAGCAATAATATTATTCATATCCAACACAATATGAATATACGGCGTAAATGCATAAATCATAATAAAACACTTCCTGTTTTTCCCATGCATTTTAAACGCTTCCTTTTTGGTTGTCCCTGTACCATAACTCATGAGTATAATCAAATAGATTATTTAATGGTCCACACATGTCATGACATAATACCATTTCATCATCACCAATTACCAATCAACAATCCCTAGTTTGTTCATCACAATGTATTTTAATGCCCCTCGCTTTTCATATAGGCGGCATAGAATAACCTCGCTTCAATGGACATGCGGCGCTCCCACCCCTCGCTTCACATTGAGCAGCAAATATTCTTTCCTCGCCTTATATGACAACCACGCTTCAATGTGACATGCGGCGCTCCCACCCCTCGCTTCACATTGAGCGGCACCAAATCAAATAGCAGCAAGCATTAAAATCATCAACGGATGACCATGACTCATGGGATGTGCACCAATAACCATCATATGCATATACAATCATCATGCATAATTCAACATGTATTTGCATCCACAATGCATAATTCCATGTATACTCGCATCCACAGTGCATAAACAATGAGTATATTAGATACATGTACCGTTGGGTGCCCGTACGTCTTCTACGTACCTTTCCAAAAGTGGAATTTGATATGGCTTCACTTCCGTGGTTGCGTCGCCACCTGGGATGGTTCTACATAATCACACAACCCCATATTAGAAGCCAAATAATAATCAAATACCAAAAATTTGTCAAAAGAATCCATTTTCCAAAACTCTGCTGCTGGCGATCGATCGCTCCGTTGAGGCGATCGATCGCCTCAATTTTTGCTTCGCGGCGATCGATCGCCTACCTTACGTTTTGGACACTGCCCCTCGGCGATCGATCGCGCCATTTCAGGCGATCGATCGCCTACCCTGCGAATTCGATACTGCCTGTTGGTGATCGATCGCGCCATTTCAGGCGATCGATCGCCCCATACAAACTCGCGATTTCCACCATTAATGCACACCAAAACCATCCCAAACCATACCAATACTCCTTCCACCAACCCAACAACATAAGAACACAATAACTCAACAAAATACACCTCAAGCAACACAAAAATCCAACACCCAACGAAAAATGATACCAACCCAAAATAACCCATTTTAAAACCTTACAAATCCACAACAAATCCAATCCAAACACAACAAAAGCAACAAGGATGTATCCATACCTCTTGGGGACTCCAAATCTCCCAACAAACTCCACAAATCAAACTTTTGGAAGGATTTCTCTTCACTCCTTTGCCCAAAATCGAAAATGAAGGAGGAGAAGGGTTTTGGATGAGTTATTTGGGAAAGTAGGAAAAGTAGTGATGGGTGTAGAGGGGTTGGGGTATTAGTGGGTTGTTTTAAAGTAAATTGTACTCTACAATTACCATGGTGTATAAAACACCTCAACATGATATTTTAAAAGCATTATACCAAAATGCACCAAAATACCAATTAAACTCATGCTTTCCAATTAATTGCTAACCATAACAAATAAATCATGCTAATACTCAATTCTCCCAACATGCACAACATGTACCCTGAAATGCACTCCCGGGTCACTCTTTCCATGTGACCATGCATTTCATCAAGATAATTAATTCCAACACATATATTAATTATCATCATAAAAATCACATAAACATAATTAATGCCCAAATTGCAATTAATTATTTCGGGGATGTCACACCGAGCAGGTTTGCTCGATGGTGCATTGGATGCATTGTACCGGTGAGGGTACCGCATCATGTTATAGAGGTAAATATTTGTCGAGCAGTGATACCCTTGGGTATGCTCGCTGGGATGGCTAAGGCCAAGTGATTGGTGGTAAGAGTAGTCATTGCGGAAACTACTCGCTTGTTGTTGTGATGAGGGGTAGGCATGGTTACACCCACCCTGAGGGTGTGGAATAAGTCCTAATGGATTAGGATTGCATGGTAGTTAAGCAAGGACACCTGGATGTCCATTGCGCTTGGTGTTTTATAGATATGTTGGGTGATGACCCGCAACTCTAATGGTTTGTACGGTATGGTATACCGGGTTGAGACGTGTGTCACGTTGGTAGTTGGTATAAGCCTATGGGGCCAGCGAATCGCTAGCCAGGTATGGTTGCAGTACTTTGGTGGGCTTGTGTTAGCCTTTATGCTGCTCATTGGATTCGAGATGGGTGAATCGTATGGCGATACGATGAGGGTTATGATAGACTCTTGTAGTCTCTATGTCGCATGGTGATTGAGGTAGGGAATACCTCACGGGGACGTTTTTACGCCATTGTTTTGAGGGACTTGTACTGGGACAGCTCAATTTTGTTGGTATTACCAACGTGAGTGTCAACAAGTCGGTGTTAGCTCTAGTTGAGCATCCTTGCATATGGCATGCAATGGGAGTCACAATGGTTTGTGAGATATAGTTAGTGGGGTGACACTACTATATTGATTTTGTCTCTTGGAGAGATTTGGATTGTACTGTCTTGGAGACAGCTTGTATCGGTCGTTGATTGATTGTAAATCAGCCATGGTAAGCATTACTGGTGTTGGACCAAGTAATGGATTTCTTACCTCGGTGAGACGTTTGAGGAGACGTCTCCGGGGAGATGCTCGATTGTGGAGTACTATGGCATTAGTACAGAGCATCGTTGGGATGTGTATACATGGCGTATACGGATTTTGGATCGGGTAATGGTGGTATTGATGCACTACTCTAACCAGTTGTGTATTTCTGGGTTCCGGGATATGTTTTGGTATAAATATATCCAGGTCTTCCGAACGGTGGTTCGAGGATTGGAGGATCATGGATTCATGACTTTTTCCTTGAGAGGAAGGCGGTATTATGATACCTACCGGTTGAATCTTTTGGGGAGATTCGTTATTTTGGTTCGTGTGGTGGTGATGTTGAAATCACACCCTTTGGTTTTGGTTTGTCAACCATCATTCTCCGTGGGGTGAGAATAATCGAGGTTTGACAGTTGGTTTTGGGATTTGGGTATGATTGGAGATACCCGAGTCTATTGCATTGTGTATGCATGTTGTGATTGGTGTTTGGGCATGTATGCAGTGAGTGTATGTGAATGCCAACGTTATTTTGTTCATTGTTGAACGTCGAGTTTGTATGCTTGGTTTGGTGAATCTCCGGTGTGAGATTGTGGAACCTCGAGATCGGTAATCTCGATGGCACGATGCATTCTGATGAATGATCGTGAGGGTTGTTTGACTTCTCCTGAGGAGGGATCGTCGTGTTTTGGAATCATGGTAATTCTTGTTGGATTATTCGATAGCCTTCCTATTTTAGGATTGTTGGATCCAAGGATAAATGAGGGATGGCCGAGATTCGGGTTTGTTTAGTGTCATGGTTGACACGTGTGTAGGAATGCAATCGTTTGTCTTACGTGTCCCCTGTGGAACTTGAGACTTTGTGGGGTCTTGATGGTGTGTCAGGACCAAGATATGGTTTCTTGGAACACACCGGTGTAAACATCCTCGGAGATGTGCTTTGTGTAGATCGGTGACCGTGGGTAACCCGATCCGGGTTGCAAGTGATGCAACTACTCCTTTGGAGGAGATGGACTGGGAAGCGAAAGCCGGATTTTCTGAGAGTATACTGTTTTACACTAGTGGTCCCCATCATGACGATGCGTGTCAAGCATCGTGCGCAAGTGATGAATATCACGGAGTGATATCAATGTCGGGACCAAGGAAGGTTTGGTTGATTTTCACTCATGGTGGACTGACTTCTGGGACGATTCACATCGAGGTATGTTGTTATCTTTCGGGTTTGTATTGGTTTTGGTGTCTGCTCTATTTTAGAGCTTGGTGCGAGATGGGTGTTCTCGCAGTTGTTAATTCGATTCTAATGTTGTTCAGAATCGGGGTCATGGCTTTGTTTTGTTTGTGTAGTCCTGGTGTTACGTGGAGTACACCGGTGCAATTTTGAGGACGAAATTTTATTAGTGGGGGATAATTGTGATGTCCGGGGATTAATGGTGTTAATCCCGGTGTGGTATTAATCCTTGATGGATTTTTTTAATTGTGGCAATTAGGAATTAATTGCGGTTTTGGGACTCCCGAGGTTGTTAAATCGGGCATTTGGGATCGTTGGATCCAAATGATGAGATTGTATTCTCAATTTGGTGGAAAACCTATGAATTGGGTTTTTAGTGGGACTTGGCGTCCGGGGTGCCTTATGTTGGGGCCAGTCTGGGATTTGATGTTGGAGAGAGAGTTTTTGTAAACAGATGATTTTTAATGAATCATGATGTATTTGTGGAGGTATTGGTATTTTGGGGCATTTTTGCTATATATATCAGTTGGACTCGGGATTCCGTCATTCGGAATCCATTTCTCTCCTCTCCTCTCCCTCACGCCACTCTCTCACCCCAAACCCTTCCCCTTTCCCTTTGATGGGCAAAATCGATGGAGGCTCGTCCTAGGAGCCGGATTTCTCGAAGATAAGTTGGTAAGTTTCTTCCCCTCGTCATTGTCTTCGATTTGATAGTGGTATGGTGTGTTATGGTTGAGCTTTTGGGTTGGATTTGTGTTTGGGGGTTTTGGGTTAAAATCTAAAATGTTGATTTTAGTGTTTTTATGGAGTTTAAATGTTGTATTTGAGGTGTTGGTGGTGTATGGGGTGTTGGTTTTGAGTTTGGGTGTCAAAAACACCATGGAAGCTCGAATTTTTCAGAAAATCGCAGGTGGCGATCGATCGCCGAGGGGTAGCGATCGATCGCGACGAGCAGTCCAATTTTTTAAGGCGATGAACAGTGATGGTGATCGATCGCGAGCGTGTTGGCGATCGATCGCGAGGATTGACGATCGATCGCGAGTAGGCACTGGTTGGCCACTGGAGTGTGGCGATCGATCGCGGTAAATGTGGCGATCGATCGCCACCCGAGGGAAATTGGTTTTTTGGAATTTTTGGAAAATGTCGGGATTTTGGAAGCGGGGTTTAAAGGGGCCGTTTTCGGGGCAATGTCTACATTCAATGCTATGCTTTTAAAATGGATTGGTTGGAGCCAAAATTAATTAACGGAATTCCCGGTTGAATTCTGGGATATCTTTTAAATTTGTTAAATGGTATATTTTGAGTATTATGCATGCTTAGCCGGGGGCCTTCTATTTTGGTAATCGTCATGGATTGACGATGGGTTTTGAGGTTGCAAACATGCGTGGGCACGTGATCGCATGCTTATTCTTGATTATGAGTTGTTTATGTGTTTTAGCACATATTTCTCGAGGCATGGAACTCAAGCAAGGTTTGGCTTGGACTACGGAGACTTAAGGTACGTATGACGTACGAGCATAGTCTATTACAATGTTGCAACTGTGAAATGCATGGTGTGTGATAATTGTACTAAACGGGTATTGGAACACATGGTGTGTGGTAATTGCATTATATGGACATTGAAATATGTGGCATGTGGTAATTACATCGAATAGGTATGGAAATGCATGGTGCATGATATTTACTATGAATGGATAACGATATGCATGGTAAATGGTATTTGCGTCAAATGGTTATACATTGGGAACCATACGGTGCCGCTATTGAGCGAGCAATGATTTGGGATGTCGTCGCCGTTGAGCGACCATCGGTTATGACGCCGCTAGTGTTGAGCGTGCGCGAGGTTTAGGATGCCGCTATCGTGGAGCCAGCAATGAAATAGGAACATGGAATCCTTGAATTGGTTTATGTGATATTTACGGTCTTTTATATAATGATTCTCTTATATTGATTATGGAACTGGCATAATGGAACGGTATTAGTTAATCTATGTGGCGATTAACTGGCTTTGGGAATTTGATGAGTTTGGTTATTTTGAGAACAGGGACAATACAGGGGATCCCGGATGAGGGTGTTACCATCCAGGGAGTATCATTTAAATTATGGCATTTATATTTTGCATTTGAATTGCAATGTTATGGTTATTAGATTGGTGGTATTGGTATGCTCACCCCGTGTGGGGGCTGTCTCTGTTGGGGCAGGTGTTACAGGTATAGCAGCAGCTCTGGAGTTCAGCTCGGGTTGTTGATCTGAGGTACTTCCAGGATCGAGGTACCAGAGCTGGTTGGATAGGCACATAGATCCAGAGCTGAGATCGAGTTGCGCTAGGAAGGTGCTCCCAGGGTTGAAGTGCCAGTAATGGTATCCGGTAGAGTCTTTTATACATTAGATACACGCGTGTTCATTGGGTACTCTTACATGAGTACATTTTACGTGTATATGGAATGTATAAATGGACTACGGCTCTTCTCTATTCATTTATGGTTGCATGCAATTAAATACGGAATTGCTAAATGAACTAAGAGCATGTTAGTGTATTATGAGGGTGCATGTTATATGAATAACCTTGGTTGGGGAATATGAATATTATGTGGATTGAATGCAAGAAATTATCTGGATAGCATATGGTGTTGCACTTGCATATGGTTTTCCCCATGATAGTATGGATATATGCACTAATGGTATGGCTTAATACACTAATAACGGGTTAAGGGCACGGGGGTCCTTACATATGACGTACGAGCCTAGCCTATTATAATGTTGCAACTGTGAAATGCATGGTATGTGGTATTTGCAATAAATGGATATTGAAATGCATGACATATGGTACTTGCAATAAATGAATAATGAAATGCATGGTATAAGGTAATTGCGATAAATGAACATACATTGGGAACTATATGGTGCCGCTTTTGAGCGAGAAATAATTGGGATGTTGTCGCCATTGAGCGATCATCGGTTATGACGCCGTTGATGTTGAGCGTGCGTGGGATTAAAATGCCGCTATTGTGGAGCGAGCTATGATATGGAACTATGGAATCATTGGCTAGATATATGTGATATCTGTGGTACTCTATTTGATGATTTAATCATATTTGATTGTGGAACTGGTATAGTAGGAATGGTTTTAGTTGATCAATGAGATGATGAACTGGCTTTTGAGAATTTAATGGTTTGGTTATTTTGAGAACAGGGACAATACAGGGAATCTCGGATGAGGATGATACCATCCAGGGTTCATTTAAATTCATGGCATTTACATTTTGTAAATTATGAACTGCAATATTATGATTATTGGATTGGTGGTATTGGTATGCTCACTCCGTGTGGGGGCTGTCTCTGTTGGGGCAGGTGATACAGGTGCAGCAATAGCTTTGGAGTTGAGCTCGGGTTGTCGATTTGAGGTACTTCCAGGATTGAAGTAACAGAGCTTGTTGAATAAGCACATAGATCCAGAGTTGAGATCGAGCTGTGCATGAAAGGTGCTTACAGGATTGGAGTACCAGTAACGGTATTTGGTAGAGTATCTTATACATTAGATACATGTTTATTCATTGGGGGCTCTCATGTGAGCACGTTTTTACGTGTATATGGAATGAATAAATGGGTAATGGCTTTTCTCTCTTTATTTATTGTTTGCATGCAATTAAATACGGAATTGCTAAATGAATTGAGGGCATGTTAGTGTAATATGAGGGTGCATGTTATGTAAGTGATCTTGGTTGGGGAATTTGAATATTATGTGGACCAAATGCAAGAAATTTTCTGGATAGTATATGATGTTATACTTGCATATGACTTTTCCCCCATGATAATATGATTGTATGCACTAATGTTATGGATTAATGCACTAATAACGGGTTAAGGGCACGGGGGTCCTTACACTATACTACTCTTAGTCCTATTTAGAAATCAAGTAGAGACGTTGTTTGTCAAATAACATAGACTACTGAACTAATAATTTCACAATTCGAGAGGATTAATTATGAGAATGCTTATAGAGGTTCGATTTCACTTGATTATCAATTGTGTTTCATATGATCAATTGTAATACTACAGATTTAGCTTGTTCATTTCCAAGAATTCTTAATTGTTTCATACTCTCTTTCCCAAGTGATAGTAAAAGTTATCATTCAATATCAACATTGATATCCCTATCTAAAATTTATTATTAAACAATATTAATTACACAATAATTCTTTCAAAAGCTTCAATGGAGTTATACGACTGTTCGACGATATAAACATCCATGATTTGTTTTCCTATGTCATATTCACAACCCCCTCCCGAGTGATGGATTATAAATAAATATGAAAATTCAATCAATGACCAATTGATTATATCGCATTCAATGCAGGAAAACACAAATAAACCAATGATAAATCATAATATATAAATCAATCAAACCAAACATAGTATCCAATCAAACTAAGTCGTTCCCCTAGAAATAAAGGATTTTCTCATCCTAGAATCAATAAAACACATAGACATGTTTGAATAATCCATAAACTAATCAAAAGTTAGAGATACAAGATGATGTGAAGTGTGAATCTTTGTCCTAAATGAAGTGCCTCTGTCTCGTGTTGAATACTCGAGCTTGAAAGTGTAGCCGCCCTCTCAATATGTGGTGCTTTCAAAATTAATTCAAATGTTTTACAAAAGATAGTTTAGAGCCGCCTTGTAAACCCTTAAAGTTTCCGAATTAATGGGCCTGATTTTCGTATGGCGCTAGGGCACTGGTAACACGGTGATCAATCGCCGCAAGCCTTTCACATTTTTAGAATTATTTCAAAATGACGATCGATCTCCATCTTTAAGCAGCGCTGGGGAGCTTGTTGGCTTTGAAACTTTCCATCTTCAATGCTAGGGTGCCGTCACTTATAGAGATTGCTCGCCACTGTGATGACCAGGGATTATAGGTGTTAATCCCGTAGTGTTAATAATCCCTAAAGTGGTTTTACGGGACGATTTGGAGTTTAATCGAGGTGTTGGGCCTTCTGGGCTCTTTTATTTGGGTAGTTGGGATCGTTGGATCCAGAGGTTGAGATTGTATTCACATTACGGTGTAAAACCTAAGAGTTGGGTTTTTGATGTGTCTCGGAGTCTCGGGTGCTATGTGAGCACCGGTAGAGGGTTTTGGAGTTAGAGAGAGAGTTTTTGAAAACAGATGATTTTTAAGGAATCACGATGTATTTGTGGGGTTATTAGTTTTTCGGGGTATTTTGCTATAAATACCAGTTGAACCAGAGATATTTCATTAAAATTCCATTTCAGCCCTCCAATCTCTCTCTCTCTCTCTCTCCCCCGTCGAATCCCGTCTGCCAGCCCCTGTGTGATGACCTGGGATTGGAGATGTTAATCCCGGAGTGTTAATAACCCCTAAAGATGTTTTACGTAGCGATTTGGAGTTTAATCGCGGTGTTGGGCCTTCTGGGCTCGTCTATTTGAGTAGTTGGGATCGTTGGATCTCGAGGTTGAGATTGTATTCTCATTTCGGTGAAAACCTGTGAGTTGGGTTTTTAGTTTGACTCGGAATCTCGGGTGCTTGGTGTGGGCACCGGTAGGGGGTTTTTGAGTTAGAGAGAGAGTTTTTGAAAACAGATGATTTTTAATGAATCATGATGTATTTGTGGGGCTATTAGTATTTCGGTGTATTTTGCTATAAATACAAGTTGAACCCGAGATTTTTATTAAAATCCCATTTTCAGCCCCAACCCGCGTCTCTCTCTCTCTCCCGCCGATTCCCGAAATTCCTGCCCAGCCCGCGCACGAAAACGCCTCGCCCGCCGCCGTCCGGCCGCCGATCGGCGCGTCCGACCTACCCACGGCTTCGTCTCGACCAGGCGCTCCTTTCCCCTCCGTCAATTCGAAGTTTCATCGCGGTTTGAGTTCGAATTTTACAGAAGAGCGGCGATCCCCAAATTCTAGGGTTTATCGATTTTGGTCGATTTTTCTTCCGATTTTCGTTTGGGTAACGTTCTTTACCTCTTTTTCGTCCCTCTCACGTAATTCCCTGCTATTTTTGGTGGATTTGTGTTCGAATTTAAAGAACTATAAGGGTTCGAATTTAAGGGATTGTTTGGTTCGAAAATTGAGGGCTTTAAATTCGAAAATTGGGGGTTTTTGGCATGAGGATGATGATTCTTGTTGTTATTCGATTTATTCATGTTTAAATGAATTATGATGCTTTTTGGGTTCGATTTGTGAGATAAGGGTTCGAAAATTTGTAGGGTATCCTTGAACAATTTTCGTTGTTGTCTCATTCGTTCCCCTCCCTGCATGTACCCTGCCCCGGGTCTTTTAAATGATTTATTGTCGTGTGTTGACGATATGTTGAGGGTTATGGGTGTGCTTGAGCATGGGTTGCATGTTCGTAAATAATCGTGAATTATTTATCGTGTTAGCACATCATTCCTCGGGGCATGGAACTCGAGCAAGGTTTGGCTCGGACTTCGAGGATTTAAGGTACGTTTAGCGTACGAGCATAGCTTAAATGATGTTTTACAAGTATGATGCATGATTTAAAAATACATGAAATGCTTGGTGCCGCTATGAAGCGAGCAAATGATGGGTGTGGTCGCTACGGAGCGAACACCAGTAGTATGACGCTAC
This sequence comes from Haberlea rhodopensis, assembly GCA_907163345.1. NCBI lineage: Eukaryota > Viridiplantae > Streptophyta > Magnoliopsida > Lamiales > Gesneriaceae > Haberlea > Haberlea rhodopensis. Next base: position 22,032,658 of record CAJQUN010000004.1, on the reverse strand, counting down.
TTTGAAGTAAGAAATGAAAACGTGGTGTTGATTAGATATCTAGGATATCTGTATTTTATTCCCTATTGGTAATGAATAGGAACAGAGACGTAGTTAATCAAAGAAGTGATTAACTAGTATCGGAAGTTAAGGAAGTCTCAATATGATATCTAGAATTATGATAATTGCTAGATAAAGAAAGATGTTATGAAATGTTGTTAATTCGAAACTGGTTAGGGTTAACCAATATGATGATTAACTGCATATTCAGGATTTGATGATCTATCTGTTTTGAGAACAGGGTTATTACAGGGGTACGCTAGGATGATGATGATACCATCCAGGAAGTGTCACATATGTTCCACAATATTTACATTTTCGTAAATTATGTATTATGTCATTATGATTATGAAATTGTGGAATTGGTATGCTCACCCCGTTGGGGGCTGTCTCTGTTGGGACAGGTGGACAGGTACATCGATGGCTTTGGAGATGAGCTCGAGCTGTTGATTGGATGTACTCCCAGGATCGTGGTACCAGGGCTTGAAGGAGCACGGTACCGTATAGAGTACCTATATATATATATACACCCATGATGGTTATACACATGATTATGATGCTCGCATGTGAGCACGATGGTACTTGTATATGGGTTGCATATAAAGGCATGAGCCTTTCTCCCTCTCATTCTATGTTGCATGCAATTAGATGTAGAATTGCTAAAGGAGTATGAGAGTTATTAGTGTATGTGGGTGTTGAAACCCACTTTTGTTGCCATATGTGTGGTGTCTTCCCTGGCTGGGAATTTACTTGATATTACTGCTTTCTGATGAGTTTTATGTGTTCCCTGGCCGGGAATTATGTTGTGTGCTGTACTTTTATTTCGGGATAGCTCTATTTATGGGGAGACTCTGCCCAAATTTTTATAAAAGTCCACAATGTAAAAAGTGGTGTAATGGGCGAACTCTATGAGTCTCTTGTTGTTAGGATGATAAACTTTTAACATTGTATGTTAAAGAAAACTTTGTAATTGCCATTCAATGGTAAAGTACCATCGGAGTTCCCGAATGATTTTATGGAAAGCATGTGCCACACATAATGATTAATACACTAATCAAGGGTTAAGTTTTTGGGGTCCTTACATTAGTGGTATCAGAGCAGTGGTTGCTCATTGGGGCTGTTGAGGGCCTAGGAAGCTATTGATAGCACATATTTATGCATGATGGCATTAATGTTATACGACATGACTAATTGTTTATGTGCTTAAATGATATGAAAGGTAGTATTGCTAACCATTGTGGTTGCAGGAATCGTGTGGAACACGATAGGATGGCATTAATAGCGATGTCTAACACTCTATATGCTACGTGCCAAGGAACCTGATTTTGGAAGAAAATCAGGGAAAAGAAAGATATGATGTATTGTCTGAGGACAGACTGGGTAGACAACCGACAGTGGAATACTTCGGTATGGTCTCAATTATTATTGAATATACTAATGCGTTTGTTCATGTAATGCTCAAGCAAGGAAGGTACGTAAGAAACGTACGAGCATCAAACGGTAACATATTCCTAAACTATGACCTTGCACTAATTGCATGAGTATTTATGATGATGATTATGATGAATAAGTTATGATGATGATGTTTACGATAATGTTTACGATGATGATGATTATGATGATGTTTACGATGATGTTTACGATGATGATGATTATGATGATGTTTATGATGATGATGTTTACGATGATGTTTACGATGATGATGATTATGATGATGTTTATGATGATGATGTTTACGATGATGTTTACGATGATGATGATCATGATGATGTTTATGATGACGTATATGAGAGTGGGTAAGATGCCCCTGTGGTAAGATGCCACACAATGTTTATGATATGGCAAGACGCCATATGAGTGGGTAAGATGCCCCTGTGGTAAGATGCCACACAATGTTTATGATATGGCAAGACGCCATATGAGTGGGTAAGATGCCCCTGTGGTAAGATGCCACACAATGTTTATGATATGGCAAGACGCCATATGATTGGGTAAGATGCCCCTGTGGTAGGATACCACACAGTGTTGACGATATGGTAAGACGCCATATGATTGGGTAAGATGCCCATGTGGTAAGATGCCACACGATGATTATATTATGGTAAGATGCCATATAACAGGGTAAGATGCCCATATGGTAAGAGACCATACGATGTTATTATGTGGTAAGACGCCACAGGGTAAGATGCCCATATGGTAAGAGACCATACGATGTTATTATGTGGTAAGACGCCACAGGGTAAGATGCCCATATGGTAAGAGACCATACGATGTTATTATGTGGTAAGACGCCACAGGGTAAGATGCCCATATGGTAAGAGACCATACGATGTTATTATGTGGTAAGACGCCACAGGGTAAGATGCCCATATGGTAAGAGACCATACGATGTTATTATGTGGTAAGACGCCACAGGGTAAGATGCCCATATGGTAAGAGACCATACGATGTTATTATGTGGTAAGACGCCACAGGGTAAGATGCCCATATGGTAAGAGACCATACGATGTTATTATGTGGTAAGACGCCACAGGGTAAGATGCCCATATGGTAAGAGACCATACGATGTTATTATGTGGTAAGACGCCACAGGGTAAGATGCTCATATGGTAAGAGACCATACGATGTTGTTATGTGGTAGGACGCCACAGGGTAAGATGCCCATATGGTAAGAGGCCATACGATGTTATTATGTGGTAAGACGCCACGGGGTAAGATGCCCATATGGTAAGAGGTCATACGATGTTATTATGTGGTAAGATGCCACAGGGTAAGATGCCCATGTGCATGAATATGAACCAGGGAAAATGAAAAGAAGTTAATGAATAACCAGCAAGCTTACTCAACTATGATTTCGTACATTTACTGTTATAGATATAAGATGATGATGCTATAAGATGATGATGTATAAGATGATGATGCTTATATGATGATGATGTATAAGATGATGATGCTTATACGATGATGATGTATAAGATGATGATGTATAAGATGATGATGCTTATATGATGATGATGTATAAGATGATGATGCTTATATGATGATGATGTATAAGATGATGATGCTATAAGATGATGATGTATAAAATGATGATGCTATAAGATGATGATGTATAAGATGATGATGCTATAAGATGACGATGCTTGTAAGATGATGATGCTATAAGATGATGATGTATAAGATGATGATGCTATAAGATGATGATGTATAAGATGATGATGCTTATATGATGACGATGTATAAGATGATGATGCTTATAAGATGATGATGTATAAGATGATGATGCTATAAGATGATGATGCTTATGTGATGATGATGTTATAAGATGATGATATTTATGAAATGATGATGCTCATATGATGAAGATGTTATAAGATGGTGATAATTATAAGATGATGATTTTAATCATTCATGTCAAGAATTAATGACTATATGCATGGCTATGAAACAGGGACATTGGAGTGTCCAGGGTTTATAGGCATTAGAGGAATGTTGGGTAAAGACCCACTACTCTATTGATTTTCTTCCCACAGTATGGTATGCCGTGCGGAAACGTCCATCTTATTGGTAGGTTTGAAGTGAACCTAGAGGGGCAGCGACTAGTTTGTCTGCCGTGTGTATGCAGCACCAAGAGGGGCTTGTTAGAGCCGTTATACTGCTCGTAGGAACCAAGTGGCAAATCGTAAGGTGATACGATGTGGATTGTGGTGGACTCTAGTAGTCACCATGTCATCGAGGTTGAGGTTGTGCATGCCTCACTGAAACGTGTATACGTTATGTTTAATCTTGGTAAGACTTGTCTGTGACAGCTCCTGATGTTGGAGTACCAACAAAAGAGTCATCAAGTCGTCGTTGATTCGATCTGGGAATCCATGTATTTGGGATGCAATGGGTTTATTGCACGTCCTTTCAAGTTTGAAACTCTGAGGAGTCTCGATTGTTTGTTTAAGACCAGGATGTGGTTCTTGGGATATCCAGAGGTGGACATCTTATGAAATATCTTTTGTGTGAATCTGTGGCCGCGAGTTGCCCAATTTGAGTTGCAATGATGCGACTGCTCCTTCGACAGAGGAGGTTTGAAAGTGGAAACCAGGTTTGGTGTGTGTACACCGTGGAATACTAGTGTTTCCCTCGTAACGATGTATGTTAGACATCGTGAGTCATGATAAGAGATGTCATTGAATGATATCTACGATGGAATCGGGAGCGATTCGGATCCTCGCAGTTTCAGTTGACTAACTGCTTTTGGATTGTTAGCGTGGGTTGCGCTGACGCTTTTTGACGTTATGATGGATTTGGAAGTCTGTTCCACTTCAGAGTTGACACGAGGTCAACGTTCCCACGGTTGAGGTGTCATTCAGGATGCGTTCTTACTGGTTGTATTAGAACGAAGGATGATTGTCCGATCTACAGTCGTAAGTATCGGTTGTTTTGCAGTCATGAGGGACTGACTTTTGGGATGACCCGCATCGAGGTACGTTTGCCTCTTGGGTGATATATTGGTTTTGGGTAAGTCGCCCTGTTTCAGAGTTGATGTGAGGTAAGTATCCTCGCGTTTATTAAGACGATTCTGTTATGATCAAGAATCGAGGTTATGGCTCCATGTTGTGGTGTACCCCGGGTGTTACGGGATACACCGGTGCTAATTTCGAGGACGAAATTCTTTTAGTGGGGGATATTGTGATGACCTGGGATTGGAGATGTTAATCCCGGAGTGTTAATAACCCCTAAAGATGTTTTACGTAGCGATTTGGAGTTTAATCGCGGTGTTGGGCCTTCTGGGCTCGTCTATTTGAGTAGTTGGGATCGTTGGATCTCGAGGTTGAGATTGTATTCTCATTTCGGTGAAAACCTGTGAGTTGGGTTTTTAGTTTGACTCGGAATCTCGGGTGCTTGGTGTGGGCACCGGTAGGGGGTTTTTGAGTTAGAGAGAGAGTTTTTGAAAACAGATGATTTTTAATGAATCATGATGTATTTGTGGGGCTATTAGTATTTCGGTGTATTTTGCTATAAATACAAGTTGAACCCGAGATTTTTATTAAAATCCCATTTTCAGCCCCAACCTGCGTCTCTCTCTCTCTCCCGCCGATTCCCGAAATTCCTGCCCAGCCCGCGCACGAAAACGCCTCGCCCGCCGCCGTCCGGCCGCCGATCGGCGCGTCCGACCTACCCACGGCTTCGTCTCGACCAGGCGCTCCTTTCCCCTCCGTCAATTCGAAGTTTCATCGCGGTTTGAGTTCGAATTTTACAGAAGAGCGGCGATCCCCAAATTCTAGGGTTTATCGATTTTGGTCGATTTTTCTTCCGATTTTCGTTTGGGTAACGTTCTTTACCTCTTTTTCGTCCCTCTCACGTAATTCCCTGCTATTTTTGGTGGATTTGTGTTCGAATTTGAACTATAAGGGTTCGAATTTAAGGGATTGTTTGGTTCGAAAATTGAGGGCTTTAAATTCGAAAATTGGGGGTATTTGGCATGAGGATGATGATTCTTGTTGTTATTCGATTTATTCATGTTTAAATGAATTATGATGCTTTTTGGGTTCGATTTGTGAGATAAGGGTTCGAAAATTTGTAGGGTATCCTTGAACAATTTTCGTTGTTGTCTCATTCGTTCCCCTCCCTGCATGTACCCTGCCCCGGGTCTTTTAAATGATTTATTGTCGTGTGTTGACGATATGTTGAGGGTTATGGGTGTGCTTGAGCATGGGTTGCATGTTCGTAAATAATCGTGAATTATTTATCGTGTTAGCACATCATTCCTCGGGGCATGGAACTCGAGCAAGGTTTGGCTCGGACTTCGAGGATTTAAGGTACGTTTAGCGTACGAGCATAGCTTAAATGATGTTTTACAAGTATGATGCATGATTTAAAAATACATGAAATGCTTGGTGCCGCTATGAAGCGAGCAAATGATGGGTGTGGTCGCTACGGAGCGAACACCAGTAGTATGACGCTACTTTGAAGTAAGAAATGAAAACGTGGTGTTGATTAGATATCTAGGATATCTGTATTTTATTCCCTATTGGTAATGAATAGGAACAGAGACGTAGTTAATCAAAGAAGTGATTAACTAGTATCGGAAGTTAAGGAAGTCTCAATATGATATCTAGAATTATGATAATTGCTAGATAAAGAAAGATGTTATGAAATGTTGTTAATTCGAAACTGGTTAGGGTTAACCAATATGATGATTAACTGCATATTCAGGATTTGATGATCTATCTGTTTTGAGAACAGGGTTATTACAGGGGTACGCTAGGATGATGATGATACCATCCAGGAAGTGTCACATATGTTCCACAATATTTACATTTTCGTAAATTATGTATTATGTCATTATGATTATGAAATTGTGGAATTGGTATGCTCACCCCGTTGGGGGCTGTCTCTGTTGGGACAGGTGGACAGGTACATCGATGGCTTTGGAGATGAGCTCGAGCTGTTGATTGGATGTACTCCCAGGATCGTGGTACCAGGGCTTGAAGGAGCACGGTACCGTATAGAGTACCTATATATATATATACACCCATGATGGTTATACACATGATTATGATGCTCGCATGTGAGCACGATGGTACTTGTATATGGGTTGTATATAAAGGCATGAGCCTTTCTCCCTCTCATTCTATGTTGCATGCAATTAGATGTAGAATTGCTAAAGGAGTATGAGAGTTATTAGTGTATGTGGGTGTTGAAACCCACTTTTGTTGCCATATGTGTGGTGTCTTCCCTGGCTGGGAATTTACTTGATATTACTGCTTTCTGATGAGTTTTATGTGTTCCCTGGCCGGGAATTATGTTGTGTGCTGTACTTTTATTTCGGGATAGCTCTATTTATGGGGAGACTCTGCCCAAATTTTTATAAAAGTCCACAATGTAAAAAGTGGTGTAATGGGCGAACTCTATGAGTCTCTTGTTGTTAGGATGATAAACTTTTAACATTGTATGTTAAAGAAAACTTTGTAATTGCCATTCAATGGTAAAGTACCATCGGAGTTCCCGAATGATTTTATGGAAAGCATGTGCCGTACATAATGATTAATACACTAATCAAGGGTTAAGTTTTTGGGGTCCTTACACCCTGCCCGCGCGCAAAAGCGCTTCGGCCGCCGCCGTCCCGCCGCCGATCGGCGCGTCCGACCTACCCACGGCTTCGTCTCGTCCAGGCGCTCATTTCCCCTCCGTCAATTTGAAGTTTCATCGCGATTTGAGGTCGAATTTTGAGAAAGAGCTGCGATCCCCAATTTCTAGGGTTCATCGGATTTTGGTCGTTTTTCTTCCGATTTCGTTTGGTAACGTTCCTTACCCCCTTTTTCCATGTTTGTGATGTTCTTCCCTGCCTAATTGTGATTTTTGGTTCGAAATTATGTTCGAATTTTAGGGCTTGGAATTCGATTTTGGGGATTTTTGGCATGAGGATGATAATGCTTGTTAGGATTCGATTTATTCATGTTTAAATGAATTATGATGCTTAAGTGGGATCGAATTAAGATGTTATGGTTCGAATTTGCCCTAATTTGGTGAGGATTTGATTTCGAATTTGGGGGTTTTGGCTATGGGTTGATGATTCATGTTAGGGATCATTTATTACATGTTTTAGATGATTTATGATGCTTGGTTGGGTTCGAATTGTGATGCTAGGGTTCGAATTATTGAAGGTGTTCTTGGGCAATTTTTTCGATATGTCGCATTCGTTTTCCCTCCCTGCATGTACCCTGCCCCGGGTCTTTTAAATGATTTATTGTCGTGTGTTGACAATATTTTGAAGGTTATGAATGTGCTTGAGCATGGGTTACATGTTCGTAAATAATTGTGAATTATTTATCGTTTTAGCACATCGTTTCTCGGGGCATGGAACTCGAGCAAGGTTTGGCTCGGACTTCGAGGATTTAAGGTACGTTTAGCGTACGAGCATAGTTTAAATGATGTTTTACAAGTATGATGCATGATTTAAGATATATCAAATGTTTTACTATGATGGTATCGGGACTCGGTTACGATATGTTGATTCACATAGTGGAATGTTCAGTGCCGCTATGAAGCGAGCCAATGATGAGGTGTGGTTGCTACGGAGCAAACACCCATAGTATGACGTTACCTTGAAGTAAGAAATGAAAATGTGGTATTTGATTAGATATCTAGGATATCTGTATTTTATTCCCTATTGGTAATAATAGGAACAGAGACGTAGTTAATCAGAGAAGTGATTAACCAGTATCGGAAGTTAAGGAAATACCAACATGATATCTAGAATTATGATAATTGCTAGATTAAGTAAGATGTTATGAAAAGATGTTATGAAACGATGTTATGAAAAGATGTTATGAAACGATGTTATGAAATGATGTCATGAAATGTTGCTAATCATTACTAGATTAAGTAAGATGTTATGAAACGATGTTATGAGAAGATGTTAGAAACGATGTTATGAAAAGATGTTATGAAACGATGTTATGAAAAGATGTTATGAAACGATGTTATGAAATGATGTTATGAAATGTTGCTAATCATTGCTAGATAAAGTAAGATGTTATGAAAGGTTGCTAATTTGAAACTGGCTAGGGTTAACCAATGTGATGATTAACTGCATATTCAGGATTTGATGATTTATCTGTTTTGAGAACAGGGTTATTACAGGGGTACGCTATGATGAGGATGATACCATCCAGGAAGTATCACATATGTTCCACAATATTTACATTTTCGTAAATTATGTATTATGTCATTATGATTATGAAATTGTGGAATTGGTATGCTCACCCCGTTGGGGGCTGTCTCTGTTGGGGCAGGTGAACAGGTACATCGATGGCTTTGGAGATGAGCTCAAGCTGTTGATTGGATGTACTCCCAGGATCGTGGTACCAGGACTTGATGAAGCACGGTATCGTATAAAGTACTCATACGCCCATAAGGGTTATATACATATTCATGATGCTCGCATGTGAGCAAGATTATACTTGTGTATGGGTTGTATGTAAAGGCATGAGCCTTTCTCTCTCTTTCATTCCATGTTGCATGCAATTAGAGGTAGAATTGCTAAATGATAAGAGAGTCATTAGTGTATTGTGGGTGTTGAAACCCACTTTTGTTGTCATGTGTGTGGTGTCTTCCCTGGCTGGGAATTTACTTGACATTACTGTATTCTGATGAGTATTATGTTTTCCCTGGCCGGGAATTATGTTATGTGCTGTGCTTTTATTTCGGGATAGCTCTATTTATGGGGAGACTCTGCCCAAATTTTTATAAAAATCCACAAGTAAGAAGTGGTGTAATGGGCAAGCTCTATGAGTCTATTGTTGTTAGGATGATGAGCTTATAACACTGTATGTTAAAGAAAATTTTGTGTTGCCATTCAACGGTAAAGTATCATCTGAGTTTCCCGAAAAATTTTATTGAAAGCTTATGCCACACATTAATGATTAATACACTAATCAAGGGTTAAGTTTATGGGGTCCTTACATTAGTGGTATCAGAGCAGTGGTTGCTCATTGGGGCTGTTAAGGGCCTAGGAAGTTATTGATAGCACATATTTATGCATGATGGCATTAATGTTATACGACATGACTAATTGTTTATGTGCTTATATGATATGAAAAGTGGTATTGCTAACCATTGTGGTTGCAGGAATCGTGTGGAACACGATAGGATGGCATTAATAGCGATGTCTAACACTCTATATGCTACGTGCCAAGGAATCTGATTTTGGAAGAAAATCAGGGAAAAGAAAGATATGATGTATTGTCTGAGGACAGACTGGGTAGACAACCGACAGTGGAATACTTCGGTATGGTCTCAATTATTATTGAATATACTAATGCGTTTGTTCATGTAATGTTCAAGCGAGGAAGGTACGTAAGACGCGTACGGCATCGGACGGTAACACACATCCTTATACTACAACTGTGCTTTTATTGCATGAGTATTCACGATGAAATGATGATGTTTATATGATGATGTGTATACGATGATGTTATACGATGTTTATACGATGAGGCTTATATGATGTTTATATGATGATGATTATGATAAGTAAGTTTATGATGATGTTTACGATAAGTAAAGACGATATGATGTTTATGATGATGATAATGATAAGTAAGTTTATAATGATGTTTACGATGAGTAAATATGATATGATGTTTATGATGATGATTACACGATGTTTATATGATGATGTTTATACGATGTTTATATGATGATGTTTATACGATGTTTTTATGATGATGATTACACGATGTTTATATGATGATGCTTACATGATGTTATTGTGGTAAGATGCCACGGGGTAAGATGCCCCACATGGTAAGTAGCCATGCGATATCATTGTGGTAAGGTGCCACGGGGTAAGGTGCCCCACATGGTAAGTAGCCATGCGATATCATTGTGGTAAGGTGCCACGGGGTAAGGTGCCCCATATGGTAAGAGGCCATACGATATTATTATGTGGATTTACGATGACTCATTCTTTTATGATGATTGGCGATGGTTCTTTCCGCCAGATGTATGATAGCGATGCCTCATTCCGCTATATTGATGGGCGATGGTTCTTTCCGCCAGATGTATGATAGCGATGCTTCATTCCGCTATATTGATGGGCGATGGTTCTTTCCGCCAGATGTATGATAGCGATGCTTCATTCCGCTATATTGATGGGCGATGGTTCTTTCCGCCAGATGTATGATAGCGATGCCTCATTCCGCTATATTGATTGGCGATGGTTCTTTCCGCCAGATGTATGATAGCGATGCCTCATTCCGCTATATTGATTGGCGATGGTTCTTTCCGCCAGATGTATGATAGCGATGCCTCATTCCGCTATATTGATTGGCGATGGTTCTTTCCGCCAGATGTATTGATGACGATGCCTCTTTTCACTATTATGTGACGATGATTCATACTCAGGTGTATAGCGAGGTTTCATGCCACCTATTATATGACGAGGTATCATGCCGTCGATTCTATAGCGATGGACTGTACCGCTATATATTCAGCACAGGATTTTGGCCGCCTTCGAGCGATGGGTGCTGATTACGTATTATTATGGAGCGACGGAGATAGGTATGCCGCTATCTTGTTAGCGATGAGGTATGAGATATTGCTATTTTATTAGCATTATTATTGCTGGTATGCGTTGATATGCATGTTTTATTATGACTATTTACTAGCATGATGATGGATGACATATGTTAATGTACATGGACCGTCACGAGTTGACTAGGTTATTTAGATGTCATTGTTGACTTGTATCGTCACTAGTTGACGATACCTTAGATGTCATGAGTGGGCATGTGTCGTCACAGGATGACGTTGACGATGGTGTAGGAGATGTCTTATTAGACATGCATCATCGTTACGATGAGCAATGCGTTAAGTATACGTTTTCAGTTGTATGCCTTGGGTGCCAGTGTCGGGCACAAGGTGGCGTGTGCGTCACCGATTGACGTGACCCTTATACCGAGCGGGTGCTCGTGGAATGGATGGACGCGTTGTACATGTGATTGTACCGCGGACATTGTTTGAGGCAATCATATTACGAGTGGTGATACCCTTGAGGTATGCTCGTTGGATTGGCTTTTTGGCCATGTTTTTGACGATAGGAGTAATCGTGGAGGAATTACTCGCTTTCTATTGATATGACATGTGGTAGACATGGTCACACCACCCATGAGGATGTAAGATGAGTCCTAAGGGAGTAGGATCAGGTTATGTTAAGTACATGGGGACATTGAAGTGTCCAGGGTATATCAGCATTGGAGGAATGTTGGGTAAAGACCCACTACTCTATTGATTGTTCTTCCCATGGTATGGTATGCCGTGTGGAAACGTCCATCTGATTGGTAGGTTTGAGGTGAACCTAGTGAGACAGCGATTAGTTTGTCTGCCGCGTGTGTGCAGCACCATGATGGGCTTGCTAGAGCCGTTATACTGCTCGTTGGAACCAAGTTTGGCAAATCGTAAGGTGATACGAAGTGGATTGTGGTGGACTCTGGTAGTCACCACGTCATTTGAAGTTGAGGTTGAGTATGCCTCACTGAAACGTATATATGTTTATGTTTAATCTTGGGGAGACTTGTCTGGGACAGCTCATGATGTGAAGTATCAACGAGAGAGTCGTCAAGTCGTCGTTGATTCGATCTGAGAATCCATGTATTTGAGTTGCAATGATGCGACTGCTCCTTCGATAGAGGAGGTTTGAAAGTGGAAACCAGGTTTGTTATGTGTACACCGTGGAATACTAGTGTTTCCCTCGTAACGATGTATGTTGGACATCGTGAGTCATGATAAGAGATGTCAAGGAATGAAATCTACGATGGAATCAGGAGCGATTCGAATCCTTACAGTTTCAGTTGACTAACTGCTTTTGGATTATTAGCGTTGAGCTGTGCTGACGCTCTTTGACGTAATGATGGATTTGGAAGTCTATTCCACTCCAGAGTTTGACACGAGGTCAACGTTCTCACGGTTGAGGTGTCATTCAGGATGACTGTCCGATCTACAGTCGTAAGTATCGGTTGTTTTGCAGTCATGAGGGACTGACTTTTGGGATGACCCGCATCGAGGTACGTTTTGCCTCTTAGGTGATATGTTGGTTTTGGTAAGTCGCTCTGTTTCAGAGTTTGATGATAGGTAAGCATCCTCGCGTTTATTAATACGATTCTGATATGGTCAGGAATCGAGGTTATGGTTTCATGTTGTTGTGTAGCCTGGGTGTTACGTGTTACACCAGTGCTAATTTCGAGGACGAAATTCTTTTAGTGGGGGATATTGTGATGACCAGGGATTATAGGTGTTAATCCCGTAGTGTTAATAATCCCTAAAGTGGTTTTACGGGACGATTTGGAGTTTAATCGAGGTGTTGGGCCTTCTGGGCTCTTTTATTTGGGTAGTTGGGATCGTTGGATCCAGAGGTTGAGATTGTATTCACATTACGGTGTAAATCCTAAGAGTTGGGTTTTTGATGTGTCTCGGAGTCTCGGGTGCTATGTGAGCACCGGTAGAGGGTTTTGGAGTTAGAGAGAGAGTTTTTGAAAACAGATGATTTTTAAGGAATCACGATGTATTTGTGGGGTTATTAGTTTTTCGGGGTATTTTGCTATAAATACCAGTTGAACCAGAGATATTTCATTAAAATTCCATTTCAGCCCTCCAATCTCTCTCTCTCTCTCTCTCTCCCCCGCCGAATCCCGTCTGCCAGCCCCTGCCCGCGCGCAAAAGCGCTTCGGCCGCCGCCGTCCCGCCGCCGATCGGCGCGTCCGACCTACCCACGGCTTCGTCTCGTCCAGGCGCTCATTTCCCCTCCGTCAATTTGAAGTTTCATCGCGATTTGAGGTCGAATTTTGAGAAAGAGCGGCGATCCCCAATTTCTAGGGTTCATCGGATTTTGGTCGTTTTTCTTCCGATTTCGTTTGGTAACGTTCCTTACCCCCTTTTTCCATGTTTGTGATGTTCTTCCCTGCCTAATTGTGATTTTTGGTTCGAAATTATGTTCGAATTTTAGGGCTTGGAATTCGATTTTGGGGATTTTTGGCATGAGGATGATAATGCTTGTTAGGATTCGATTTATTCATGTTTAAATGAATTATGATGCTTAAGTGGGATCGAATTAAGATGTTATGGTTCGAATTTGCCCTAATTTGGTAAGGATTTGATTTCGAATTTGGGGGTTTTGGCTATGGGTTGATGATTCATGTTAGGGATCATTTATTACATGTTTTAGATGATATATGATGCTTGGTTGGGTTCGAATTGTGATGCTAGGGTTCGAATTATTGAAGGTGTTCTTGGGCAATTTTTTCGATATGTCGCATTCGTTTTCCCTCCCTGCATGTACCCTGCCCCGGGTCTTTTAAATGATTTATTGTCGTGTGTTGACAATATTTTGAAGGTTATGAATGTGCTTGAGCATGGGTTACATGTTCGTAAATAATTGTGAATTATTTATCGTTTTAGCACTTCGTTTCTCGGGGCATGGAACTCGAGCAAGGTTTGGCTCGGACTTCGAGGATTTAAGGTACGTTTAGCGTACGAGCATAGTTTAAATGATGTTTTACAAGTATGATGCATGATTTAAGATATATGAAATGTTTTACTATGATGGTATCGGGACTCGGTTACGATATGTTGATTCACATAGTGGAATGTTCAGTGCCGCTATGAAGCGAGCCAATGATGAGGTGTGGTTGCTACGGAGCAAACATCCATAGTATGACGTTACCTTGAAGTAAGAAATGAAAATGTGGTATTTGATTAGATATCTAGGATATCTGTATTTTATTCCCTATTGGTAATAATAGGAACAGAGACGTAGTTAATCAGAGAAGTGATTAACCAGTATCGGAAGTTACGGAAATACCAACATGATATCTAGAATTATGATAATTGCTAGATTAAGTAAGATGTTATGAAAAGATGTTATGAAACGATGTTATGAAAAGATGTTATGAAACGATGTTATGAAATGATGTCATGAAATGTTGCTAATCATTACAAGATTAAGTAAGATGTTATGAAACGATGTTATGAGAAGATGTTATGAAACGATGTTATGAAAAGATGTTATGAAACGATGTTATGAAATGATGTTATGAAATGTTGCTAATCATTGCTAGATAAAGTAAGATGTTATGAAAGGTTGCTAATTTGAAACTGGCTAGGGTTAACCAATGTGATGATTAACTGCATATTCAGGATTTGATGATTTATCTGTTTTGAGAACAGGGTTATTACAGGGGTACGCTATGATGAGGATGATACCATCCAGGAAGTATCACATATGTTCCACAATATTTACATTTTCGTAAATTATGTATTATGTCATTATGATTATGAAATTGTGGAATTGGTATGCTCACCCCGTTGGGGGCTGTCTCTGTTGGGGCAGGTGAACAGGTACATCGATGGCTTTGGAGATGAGCTCAAGCTGTTGATTGGATGTACTCCCAGGATCGTGGTACCAGGACTTGATGAAGCACGGTATCGTATAAAGTACTCATACGCCCATAAGGGTTATATACATATTCATGATGCTCGCATGTGAGCAAGATTATACTTGTGTATGGGTTGTATGTAAAGGCATGAGCCTTTCTCTCTCTTTCATTCCATGTTGCATGCAATTAGAGGTAGAATTGCTAAATGATAAGAGAGTCATTAGTGTATTGTGGGTGTTGAAACCCACTTTTGTTGTCATGTGTGTGGTGTCTTCCCTGGCTGGGAATTTACTTGACATTACTGTATTCTGATGAGTATTATGTTTTCCCTGGCCGGGAATTATGTTATGTGCTGTGCTTTTATTTCGGGATAGCTCTATTTATGGGGAGACTCTGCCCAAATTTTTATAAAAATCCACAAGTAAGAAGTGGTGTAATGGGCAAGCTCTATGAGTCTATTGTTGTTAGGATGATGAGCTTATAACACTGTATGTTAAAGAAAATTTTGTGTTGCCATTCAACGGTAAAGTATCATCTGAGTTTCCCGAAAAATTTTATTGAAAGCTTATGCCACACATTAATGATTAATACACTAATCAAGGGTTAAGTTTATGGGGTCCTTACAGCCACTTTCTCACCCTTTTCTTCTAAACGATGATTGATCGCCAATTCATGCGTTGGGGCACTTGTTCACACTTTCTAGAAATTTGATTATTCGTCTTTTTCTCATTTTTCTCCCTTGAATCTTCCTCCATAGGTCCTTTTCCACCTCTTGCATTATTTCATGTCCTTTTCTTCTCATTGAAGTCATCCGTACTTTGATTCTTGTAAAACACAAGAACACATAATTCTGATCGAAAATGAACAACAATCTAAATAAAAGCCTAGAAATAATAGTGCAAAAACACACTTATCAGGCTCCTGTAGCAATTACTTCATATCCGTGACATCTTTAAGAAAATGGTTAAAACAAGTTGCTATAGTAGTACATTAACATATTATAAACCATTTAAACATCTTTTTCTAACCCACATGGAATAGGAGTATCACAATCACCCCTTCAGAACTTGAAGTTCTGTCGCGGCCAGATCCATTGATCCACTAGTACGGAGAATCTAGATGTGGCTCCTACATGTTCAAGAGGTTGATCTCGTTTATGTAGTACTTTACCCCAAATGTTCAAGAGATGGCTCTCACACTCGTAGCACTTTGTCCGAGATAGCATTTATATATTTTGATACTTCTTGTCCCACGTTGGTTGAAAATGGTTTATAATAGGTTACAATAACTTAGGCTAGCCATTTTCATAAAAGCGGACGGTTATTAAATAGATGCTATAGGAGCCCATTGAACAGTCACATTTGCACCGGCCTGGGCGCGAGATGTGACTGGATGACATCAAAGCCGATCACCAGCCGGAACAATGGATGAAAAGTTATTGTGAATCGCAATATAGTAAAATTTGACAGATCGCGTTTGTCGGATCTGGGCCAGAGCCATGACAAGATTACTTTTCAAAGTCTAACTGTCGAGATCTAAATTTAGTTATTGTGAATCGCAATAGCGTAAATATATAGATGATGGCGAGTGTGTAAAATACACTTGATTTAATTACACTTCAGATTAGATTTGTAAGTAGATACTCAAATTACTTTTTTAAAAAAAAAAAAAAATCAAAAACGTACTGGTGTTAGCAGGACCACCTATTTACTAGAAAAGTAAATAGTCATACATAAGAGGGGGACTATACCAAGACCTCTTAGTGAAATCAGTGCATGAAATACAAAATTTTAGATAAAGTTTTAGTATGCGGAAGACCTAATCTAATCCAAATTACAAAGACTACGAGCCATTGTATCTTCCTTAATGAGATTAAAACCACGATCTTGCACGCTCTATTAATTAAATATCAGCCACAACGTTCCCTTCATGATGTACATGAGTAATGTGAATCGGATGTTGCATAAGAATCCTCTAAATTTGGCACAAAATATGGCATTCATTCCAGCATTAGTCTTTAAAATTGAGACTAACGAGTCTATTTCAAGCCATCAAAGTAAGTCGTTACAATGAAGGCAAACTTCCAGACCTTTTAAAATTGCAAGTAATTTCGCTTTAACATTAGTACCAATGACATTAGTTTTGCGAATACATATTTGGTGGCTTAAATAAAATTTTAAAAGGTTATTTTCGAAAACATCCTTCATATTATTTTTTGTTTATATTGAGTTTAACTTTACTTTTCTAAGGAATTATAAAAAAATAATTATAGATTTTTATATGTTGAATGAGCTTCCATCTTACATTTAAGTTTTGTTACCAGCATAGTTACTTACTCAAACGAAAGATACTTAAATCTGGAAAATAAAACAGGTATTATATGTTGGTCAGCATATATTTTTTATTATCCAATAAGTTAAAATTAGGTCTTAGTAGGATCAATCGGGTTATTTTGGCACATTTAGTCTAATTTTCACCGGAGTTTTCAATTTAACTATATGTTAATAATATCTTGTGGCATGTCGACAACGTGACAATACTACTACAAAAATCGGACCAAATTTGAAAAAAATTAATTATTTGACTAATTAGATAGTCAAGGCTCTATCTAGGCCAACTTACACCTCTGTGTTAAATGTATTTAGCTACCATGTGAAATTCAAAATGTAATATTAGTTAGCATTTAAACCCTTGTGTTTTTTTAACAATAAGCAAAAAAAATCCTTGTGTTTTTAAAAAATAAATATTAAAACCCCTATGTTTTTAAATTAAGCTTAAACAAAAAAAATAAATTTAAAAATAATAAATCGTAATAAAATATAGTTTTTTGAAATAACCCCTATTAGGCATTTTAATTTGAAATATCTTTTTGAAAAATAAAAAAAATAAATGGTCGAAATATATAAAAAACATACTTCAACAATTGATCTTTTATTTCTTGCCTAATTTTATGTAAGGACCCCCGTGCCATTATCCCGTTATTAGTGTATTAATCCATGCCATTAGTGCACGCAATCATATTATCATGGGGAAGATAATCATATGCAGGTATAGCATCTCATACCATCTATAAAATTACTTGCATTAGAACCCCATTGATAGGGTTGATTATTACGTGTATTTTTGCTTTGATATGTATATATTTTCGTGTAGATTCCGGGCAGATGTTATGCTTTTTGGTATTTATTTGGTTGTTTCAGAAATCTAGGTGGAAAATGGAAGAATTGAGCTAGAATGAAGAAAACGGATCAAATCAAGGCAAGAAATGAAGAATCTGAATTCTGGCATTACTGATCGATCGGAACTGGAGGGCGATCGATCGAAGGTGACAGAAGTTTTTGCCACAAAGAAAAGCGGAGCTCGATCGATTGGAAAGATATGCTCGATCGATCGAGCATGGCAGAGATTTGGCAAGAAAAATTGAAGAACGCTCGATCGATCGGCAGCTTAACCTCGATCGATCGAGAGAGGCAGAGAAAGTCAGGAACGGGAGTTGAAGACGCTCAATCGATCGAGACATATGCACCGATCGATCGAGACGCAGAATTTTCAGAAATTTAAAGACTTGATTTGGTTTGATTTTTGGAAACTCTTCCATCCACCCCCTCCTCTATAAATTAGGGAAGTAGGGCACGAAATTGAGGGCAATTATTGAGAGCATAATCAGACCCATATCATATTATTGAGCCGCCTATCATCTTCCAAGAACAAGAGAAGGTTGAAGGAATCCTTTGAAGTGCAAGGAAGGAAGCAAGAGAAGAAGTATCGGTCAACGCACGGATTCGCTCCTACGTTATCGTATTTCTAAACTCTAGTTAATTTGATTTTCAGATTTATTTGATGTTTTTGAGGTTGAGAAACGATTAAACATCTTGTTAATTTGATTTGAATTTAATTAAGTTTATTTTATCAAGTTTAGAGAATTTTGTGCTTGAATCATTGATTTGGTTGTGCTTGAGTAAATTAATTCTTATGTGCATGAATTATAACCTTAATGCTATCAAATCTTAGCTAACTTTGATTGAATTTGTGAATTATAATTGAGATTGAGAGATGAAATTATAATACGCTATAATAATTCATGTTGTATGTTTAAGATTTAGATCGAGAGATTAAATCACATACGTGATCACTTTGAATTGAAAGATTTGAAGTTAACGGTTTTCATCGAGACTTATTCGATATTAAATTGGTTTAAGTGAACGAGAGTTACTTGTGTCAATTTAATATTAGTTTCGATATAACTTGAGAAAGTATATTGATTATATTCGGAAATCCGTCACCTTAAGAATTGATTGATTAGTAATTGTTTTAACAAACAAATCATTGACGATAACACATTTGAACCAACATCTTGATAAATTTCTTGAGCGGAATTCCTTCGCATCTTCAAAGGAGTTGTTTTATTTTTGAGTTTTTAAGTTTTCAGTTTAATTAGATTATTAATCATCTTTTTCGTAGGCTAAATATAATTTTGCTAATTTTATTTGGTACTTATACGTTAGTCCCTGTGGGTTCGACATCTCTTCTTTTATATCACTATACTAAAACTTGACACCGTGCACTTGCGGTCTAAAATTGCTACACTGGAATTTTCTGTTTAAAAAATAAGCGATCACCCATAATATTCAAATTCCCCAACCAAGACCATTTACATAGCATGCACCCTCATATTACACTAACATGCTCTCAGTTCATTTCGAAATTTCATATTTAATTGCTTGCAAACAATAAATGAAGAGAGAAAAGCCATGCCCTTTTATACATTCCATATACACATCAAAACGTGCTCACATGAGAGCACCCAATGAATGAACGTATATCTAATTTATAAGATACTCTACCAAATACCGTTACTGGTACTTCGATCCTAGAAGCACCTCCCATGCATTGCTCGATCTCAACTCTGGATCTACCGTTATACTTATTCAACCAGCTCTGGTACTTCAATCCTGGAAGTACCTCAAATCAACAGTCCGAGCTCAACTCCAAGCTATTGCTGCACTTGTACCACCTGCCCCAACAGAGACAGCCCCCACATGGGGTGAGCATACCAATACCAATATTCCAATAATCACAGTACGTAATTTACAGAATATAAAACTGTAATGTAAAATGATACTCCCTATATAGTATCGTTACCACGTAAGATTTCCCGTACTGTCCCTGTTCTCAAAATAACCAAAACCATCAAATTCCCAAAGCCAGTTAATCACCACATTGATTAACTAAAACCATTCCTGCTATACCAGTCCCATAATCAAATATGATTAAATCATCAAATGGAGTACCAAAGATATCACATATATCTAACCAATGATTCCATAGTTCCATTTCATAGCTCGCTCCACAATAGCGGCATTTTAACCCCATGCACGCTCAACAATAGCGGCGTCATAATTAATGATCGCTCAACGGCGACAACATCCCAATGTATATCCATTTATCGCAATTACCATATACCATGCATTTCAATATCCATTTATTGCAAGTACCATATACCATGCATTTCAACACCCATTTATTGCAAATACCATATACCATGCATTTCAACATCCATTTATTGCAAATACCATATACCATGCATTTCAACATCCATTTATTGCAAATATCATATACCATGCATTTCACAGTTGCAACATTATAATAGGCTATGCTCGTACGTTATACGTACCTTATAATTCCGTAGTTCGAGTCCAACCTTGCCTGAGTTCCACGACCCGATGAATTATGTGCTAACACATAAATAATTCATAATCAAACATAAGCACGCAACCACGTGCTCAAGCACGTTCATAACCCCCAAACCTATCGTCAATCCATGACGATTACCAATATAAAAGCCCCCTGGCTAAGCATGCATAATACCCAAAATATACTATTTTATAAGTTTAAAATCATAGCCAAAAACTCAACCGAGAATTCCATTTTATTAAACTTTGGCTCCAACCAATCCATTTTAAAAGTATAGCATTCACATTAACATGTTCCTAGGCTCTCAACAGCCCCAAAGAGCAAACCACTGCTCTGATACCACTAATGTAAGGACCCTAGTTCCTTAAGTGTGGATTTAGGTACAATAAGAACTAAGCATGCATAATCAGAGTATAAAATTTCGTGTTGATGCCCGAACTATTAAGATTATAGTGCCACAATAAAATTCCAAAAGGATTAATTACATTCCCAAATAAATGAATGTTAATCCTATAGCTTTACACTACTCCTAGAGTAGAGACTATACAAAAGAATCATGTCCTGCTATACCAAAAGCACTCCTCACTAGCTCGCCGCATCAACCCGGTCCTTAGTTCGTCATCCAAAAGTACCAACAGGAACAACCCCCAAAACCATGAGCATATAATAACCATAATCACATCCACAAGACTCATATAAAAATGCATAAACCATAAGTGCAAATCACTTCCTGTATTTAACTCATTCAATTGCTCCTTTTGGTTGTCCCTGTCCACAATCATAATCAATAGATTATAATGCCAATAATGTATGTCATGACATGCATCCATTCCATGAATACCATATCCAGTTTCCAAGTCTTATTATATCATTGGCATAATACCCCTCGCGTTAACATGACAGCGAAAATACCCCTCCTTAGACAATACCAGCGGCAAATAATATCCCTCGCTATAATATGACAGCGGCGTGTTCTTCGCTTCTACATATTAGCGGCAAATATTCTCTCATCGCTACGGTATGACAGCGGCAAGTATTCGCATCGCTACGCCACTGACGGCAAGTATTCTTCATCACTGGAATATAATCTCCACTTACAATTACATGCAACAATGCATCCAATTCATGTATGCAACCATAATGCATAACCAGACTCATGTATGCAACCATAATGCATAACCAATGTATGTATGCAACCATAATGCATAGCCAAGTCCAATATGTAATAATACGTTTTACCGTCTGATGCCCGTACGTCACACTACGTACCTTTGTTCCCAAATTGAGATGTCGCAAGACTTTATCTCATTAGATGTGTTGCCACCTGGGATGGTTCTACACATTCACACAAACCAATATTAGAAGCCAATAATAGTCCGATACCATAAATCCCACAAAATAACCAAAATACACATTTTTGGTGACTCGCTATCGATCGCCATATACCCCAATCGATCGCGAGATCACACTGCCCAAACCAACAATTTCCTGTCTTCGGCGATCGATCGCCACATTTGGCACGATCGATCATGAGACCCACCGATCGATCGCCCAAACTTGGCGATCGATCGCCAAGAGCTTCTGCCGGGTACTGCTTGCGCGAGATCGATCGCCAAAAACGGGCGATCGATCGCCGCTACCTGTAACCCGAAAAATCACCATTTTCATACCATTCTCCTTCCCCAATCCACACCAACTCAAGTACCCACAAACCCACAACATCAAAACACTAAAAATCTTCAATATACACCTTAATACCACCAAAAATCAAATACCCAACCAAATACAACACAAACCCAAAAACCAACCATTTTTTAAAATCCCAAAACCAAACCCATTTCAACACAAATCAAAAGAATAACACAAGGAAGACATCATACCCCTTTTAAAGCTTCAATTCCTTCCAAGAATCCAACCACTGAAGGTTTTGCAATGAGTTCTCCTCTCCTCCTTGCACAAAATCGGGATTGGGGTTTTTGGGGAAAGGGTTGGGAGAGATTTGATTGATAGTGGGGTTATGAGGGGTAAAGGGGAATATAGGTGTTGGGGTTTGATAATAACATGTACCCCAATAATTAGCATGATGTAAAAAATATCCCCAACATGATATTTTAAAAGCATTTTCCAAAAATGCAATAAAATTCAATTAAACATGCTTCACCCAAAATAATTAACACCCACTCCAAATAAACCATGCCATAACTCAAATTCCCAACATGCATTACATGCACCCTGAAATTCATTACACGCCCATCGCATGACTAAGCATTTCACCATATTAATTAATTCAACACTAAATTAATTAACACCATAAATATCACATAAACATAACTAATGTTCAAATGCATATAATTATATCGAGGATATCACATTTTATAATTATAGCGTTCAATTATATTTTTAAGACATTTAATCTTTTTTTTTATATAATAATCAAATGTTAAATTTTTGAACAAATATATTTATGTTGTTACTTTTTATAGAATTAAAATATATCATATTTATTCTTTATGCATATCGTTTAATTGTGTGTTAGAAAATTGGACTCATGATTTATACTTATCCAATGTTTTTTGGTAAAAATCATTTGATATCCCAAAATCGTCTAAAAGCACATATTGATTTTTATTTGAAAAGGCATAATTTTAATTTTTAAACAAATTTGTTAAAAAATTTAACATATGATTACTGTTAAAAAAAATTTATGCCTTAAAAATATGGTAGAACACTATAATTACATAATTAGGCAAGAAAAAAAGATTAATTGTTGAAATGTGTTTTTTTTTATTTCAATCAATTATTTATTTTTTTTAAAAATATTTCAACCAATTGTTATAAAAAAAAAATTATTAAAACATCTAAAAGTGGTTATTTCAAAAAACAATAATTTTTTACGTGTTATTATTTTTTAACCTTTTTATTGTTTAAGCTTAGTTTTAAAAATATAGGGTTTTAATATTTATTTTTTAAAAAAATATAACGATTTTTTGCTTATATTTTAAAAAATGCGGGGGTTTAAACGCGGGCTTTAAACGCCTATTAATATTACACAAAGGTTTAAACACTTATTTTAAAAAAAAACATAGAGATTAAAACGATCATTTATTTACACATGTGTGTATGTGTCCATTTCGGATTTCACAAAGTAGCTAAATGCATTTTGCCCTTACAATTAGGTCTTAGTAGGATTAATCGGGTTATTTGTGCACATTTAGTCTAATTTTCATAGGTGTTTTCAATTTAATATATATCAGTAATATTTGGTGGCATGTCGTGACAATACTCCTACAAAAATCGTACCAAATATGAAAAAAATTAATTATTTGACTAATTAGATAGCCAATGCTCTATCTAGGCCAACTTACAAGATGGTTTTGGAGTTCTTTTTCAAAAACTTTTATGGACAATTTACTTAAAATCTCAATTTATTTTACTTTATGCTCTTATAACCTTTTTTTTAAAATGATTTTTATCCGTCTTTTATTTATGGGTAAAAAGCAAAAAATAACACTGTGTTATAGTAAATATGCACGAAACTCTCATGTGTTAACAAAATAAGTAAGAAACCCTCTATGTTTTCTTAAACTAAGCACGAATCCCCCCGTGTTATAGTAAATATGTACGAAACCCACTGTGTTAACAAAATAGGCAAAAAAACAACAGTGTTTTCTTAAAATTCTATTTTTTAACAAAACAGGCAAAAAAAAAATTTGAATTGGTCACTAAGCATGCACACATTAAAAGAAAAATTCAGAATATAATGCATAATCTATTTTGAAGTTACACCACAAAAGTATTTACTTTAAAGTTTTGAATATTATTCATTTTCAAACTAAAAGAACAAATCATTACAGAAAAGAATAAATAATGTAGATGTAGAAAAATTGGATAGCATATTAGACAATCGAGTGGGTTTTGTGCAGGATTTACGAAAATGGAGGGTTTTCTTTTGCCTATTTCGTTTAACACGGGGTACAAGGTTTTATAAAAAAAAAAAAAAAGAGTGGTTTTTTTGCCTATTTTCAAAACACAAGGGGGTTTCATGCCGAGTTTAAGAAAATATAGGGTTTTTTTGCCTATTTTGTTTAACACATGTGATATCCCCGAAATAATTATATGCAAATTGGGCATTAATTATGTTTATGTGATTATTTATGGTGATAATTAAATTATGTGTTGGAATTAATTATCTTGGTGAAATGCTTATGTGATGACCAGGAATTATAGATGTTAAGCCCGGAGTATTAATAATCCCTAAAGTGGTTTTACGTGGCAATGTGGGTTTAATCGAGGTATTGGGCCTTCTGGGCTCGTTTATTTGGGTAGTTGGGATCGTTGGATCCAGAGGTTGAGATTGTATTCACATTACGGTGTAAAACCTAAGAGTTGGGTTTTTTGATGTGTCTCGGAATCTCGGGTGCTGTGTGAGCACCGGTAGGGGGTTTTGGAGTTAGAGAGAGAGTTTTTGAAAACAGATGATTTTTAAGGAATCATGATGTATTTGTGGGGCTATTAATTTTTCGGGGTATTTTTGCTATAAATACCAATTGAACCCAAAATTTTAAAAGGAAATTTCATTTCAACCCCTTCATTTCCTCTCTCCTCTCCCGCGACCCTTTCCCGTCTGCCAGCCCCTGCCCGCGCGCAAAAGCGCTTCGGCCGCCGCCGTCCCGCCGCCGATCGGCGCGTCCGACCTACCCACGGCTTCGTCTCGTCCAGGCGCTCATTTCCCCTCCGGCAATTGAAAGTTTCATCGCGATTTGAAGTCGAATTTTGAGAAAGAGCGGCGATCCCCAATTTCTAGGGTTCATCGGATTTTGGTCGTTTTTCTTCCGATTTCGTTTGGGTAACGTTCCTTACCCCTTTTTCCATGTTTGTGATGTTCTTCCCTGCCTAATTGTGATTTTTGGTTCGAAATTATGTTCGAATTTTAGGGCTTGGAATTCGATTTTGGGGATTTTTGGCATGAGGATGATAATGCTTGTTAGGATTCGATTTATTCATGTTTAAATGAATTATGATGCTTAAGTGGGATCGAATTAAGATGTTATGGTTCGAATTTGCCCTAATTTGGTGAGGGTTTGATTTCGAATTTGGGGATTTTGGCTATGGGTTGATGATTCATGTTAGGGATCGTTCATTACATGTTTTAGATAATTTATGATGCTTGGTTGGGTTCAAATTGTGATGCTAAGGTTCGAATTATTGAAGGTGTTCTTGGGCAATTTTTCGATATATCGCATTCGTTTTCCCTCCCTGCATGTACCCTGCCCCGGGTCTTTTTAAAGGTTAATTGTCGTGTGTTGACAATATTTTGAGGGTTATGAATGTGCTTGAGCATGGGTTATATGTTCGTAAATAATTGTGAATTATTTATCGTTTTAGCACATCGTTCCTCGGGGCATGGAACTCGAGCAAGGTTTGGCTCGGACTTCGAGGATTTAAGGTACGTTTAGCGTACGAGCATAGTTTAAATGATGTTTTACAAGTATGATGCATGATTTAAGATATATGAAATGTTTTACTATGATGGTATCGGGACTCGGTTACGATATGTTGATTCACATAGTGGAATGTTCAGTGCCGCTATGAAGCGAGCCAATGATGAGGTGTGGTTGCTACGGAGCAAACACCCATAGTATGACGTTACCTTGAAGTAAGAAATGAAAATGTGGTATTTGATTAGATATCTAGGATATCTGTATTTTATTCCCTATTGGTAATAATAGGAACAGAGACGTAGTTAATCAGAGACGTGATTAACCAGTATCGGAAGTTAAGGAAATACCAACATGATATCTAGAATTATGATAATTGCTAGATTAAGTAAGATGTTATGAAAAGATGTTATGAAACGATGTTATGAAAAGATGTTATGAAACGATGTTATGAAATGATGTCATGAAATGTTGCTAATCATTACTAGATTAAGTAAGATGTTATGAAACGATGTTATGAGAAGATGTTATGAAACGATGTTATGAAAAGATGTTATGAAACGATGTTATGAAAAGATGTTATGAAACGATGTTATGAAATGATGTTATGAAATGTTGCTAATCATTGCTAGATAAAGTAAGATGTTATGAAAGGTTGCTAATTTGAAACTGGCTAGGGTTAACCAATGTGATGATTAACTGCATATTCAGGATTTGATGATTTATCTGTTTTGAGAAAAGGGTTATTACAGGGGTACGCTATGATGAGGATGATACCATCCAGGAAGTATCACATATGTTCCACAATATTTACATTTTCGTAAATTATGTATTATGTCATTATGATTATGAAATTGTGGAATTGGTATGCTCACCCCGTTGGGGGCTGTCTCTGTTGGGGCAGGTGAACAGGTACATCGATGGCTTTGGAGATGAGCTCAAGCTGTTGATTGGATGTACTCCCAGGATCGTGGTACCAGGACTTGATGAAGCACGGTATCGTATAAAGTACTCATACGCCCATAAGGGTTATATACATATTCATGATGCTCGCATGTGAGCAAGATTATACTTGTGTATGGGTTGTATGTAAAGGCATGAGCCTTTCTCTCTCTTTCATTCCATGTTGCATGCAATTAGAGGTAGAATTGCTAAATGATAAGAGAGTCATTAGTGTATTGTGGGTGTTGAAACCCACTTTTGTTGTCATGTGTGTGGTGTCTTCCCTGGCTGGGAATTTACTTGACATTACTGTATTCTGATGAGTATTATGTTTTCCCTGGCCGGGAATTATGTTATGTGCTGTGCTTTTATTTCGGGATAGCTCTATTTATGGGGAGACTCTGCCCAAATTTTTATAAAAGTGCACAAGTAAGAAGTGGTGTAATGGGCAAGCTCTATGAGTCTATTGTTGTTAGGATGATGAGCTTATAACACTGTATGTTAAAGAAAATTTTGTGTTGCCATTCAACGGTAAAGTATCATCTGAGTTTCCCGAAAATTTTTATTGAAAGCTTATGCCACACATTAATGATTAATACACTAATCAAGGGTTAAGTTTATGGGGTCCTTACATTAGTGGTATCAGAGCAGTGGTTGCTCATTGGGGCTGTTGAGGGCCTAGGAAGTTACTGATAGCACATATTTATGCATGATGGCATTAATGTTATACGACATGACTAATTGTTTATGTGCTTTTATGATATGAAAAGTAGTATTGCTAACCATTGTGGTTGCAGGAATCGTGTGGAACACGATAGGATGGCATTAATAGTGATGTCTAACACTCTATATGCTACGTGCCAAGGAATCTGATTTTGGAAGAAAATCAGGGAAAAGAAAGATATGATGTATTGTCTGAGGACAGACTGGGTAGACAACCGACAGTGGAATACTTCGGTATGGTCTCAATTATTATTGAATATACTAATACGTTTGTTCATGTAATGTTCAAGCAAGGAAAGTACGTAAGAGGCGTACGGGCATCGGACGGTAACACACATCCTTATACTACAACTGTGCTTTTATTGCATGAGTATTCACGATGAAATGATGATGTTTATATGATGATGTGTATACGATGATGTTATACGATGTTTATACGATGAGGCTTATACGATGTTTATATGATGATGATTATGATAAGTAAGTTTATGATGATGTTTACGATGAGTAAAGACGATAAGATGTTTATGATGATGATAATGATAAGTAAGTTTATGATGATGTTTACGATGAGTAAATATGATATGATGTTTATGATGATGAATATGGGGAATAAGTTTACAATGATGATGTTTATACGACGTTTTTATGATGATGATTATACGATGCTTATATGATAATGTTTACATGATGTTATTGTGGTAAGGTGCCACGGGGTAAGGTGCCCCACATGGTAAGTAGCCATGCGATGTTATTGTGGTAAGGTGCCACGGGGTAAGGTGCCCCACATGGTAAGTAGCCATGCGATGTTATTGTGGTAAGGTGCCACGGGGTAAGGTGCCCCACATGGTAAGTAGCCATGCGATGTTATTGTGGTAAGGTGCCACGGGGTAAGGTGCCCCACATGGTAAGTAGCCATGCGATATTATTGTGGTAAGGTGCCACGGGGTAAGGTGCCCCATATGGTAAGAGGCCATACGATATTATTATGTGGATTTACGATGACTCATTCTTTTATGATGATTGGCGATGGTTCTTTCCGCCAGATGTATGATAGCGATGCCTCATTCCGCTATATTGATGGGCGATGGTTCTTTCCGCCAGATGTATGATAGCGATGCCTCATTCCGCTATATTGATGGGCGATGGTTCTTTCCGCCAGATGTATGATAGCGATGCCTCATTCCTATATTGATGGGCGATGGTTCTTTCCGCCAGATGTATGATAGCGATGCTTCATTCCGCTATATTGATGGGCGATGGTTCTTTCCGCCAGATGTATGATAGCGATGCCTCATTCCGCTATATTGATTGGCGATGGTTCTTTCCGCCAGATGTATGATAGCGATGCCTCATTCCGCTATATTGATTGGCGATGGTTCTTTCCGCCAGATGTATTGATGACGATGCCTCTTTTCGCTATTATGTGACGATGATTCATACTCAGGTGTATAGCGAGGTTTCATGCCACCTATTATATGACGAGGTATCATGCCGTCGATTCTATAGCGATGGACTGTACCGCTATATATTCAGCACAGGATTTTGGCCGCCTTCGAGCGATGGGTGCTGATTACGTATTATTATGGAGCGACGGAGATAGGTATGCCGCTATCTTGTTAGCGATGAGGTATGAGATATTGCTATTTTATTAGCATTATTATTGCTGGTATGCGTTGATATGCATGTTTTATTATGACTATTTACTAGCATGATGATGGATGACATATGTTGATGTACATGGACCGTCACGAGTTGACTAGGTTAGTTAGATGTCATTGTTGACTTGTATCGTCACTAGTTGACGATACCTTAGATGTCATGAGTGGGCATGTGTCGTCACAGGATGACGTTGACGATGGTGTAGGAGATGTCTTATTAGACATGCATCATCGTTACGATGAACAATGCGTTGAGCATACGTTTTCAGTTGTATGCCTTGGGTGCCAGTGTCGAGCACAAGGAGGTGTGTGCGTCACCGATTGACGTGACCCTTATACCGAGCGGGTTGCTCGAGGAATGGATGGATGCGCTGTACATGTGATTGTACCGCAGCTTATGTTTGGGGTAATCATATTACGAGTGGTGATACCCTTGAGGTATGCTCGTTGGATTGGCTTTTTGGCCATGTTTTTTTGACGATAGGAGTAATCGTGGAGGAATTACTCGCTTTCTATTGATATGACATGTGGTAGACATGGTCACACCACCCATGAGGATGTAAGATGGGTCCTAAGGGAGTAGGATCAGGTTATGTTAAGTACATGGGGACATTGGAGTGTCCAGGGTATATCAGCATTGGAGGAATGTTGGGTAAAGACCCACTACTCTATTGATTTTCTTCCCATGGTATGGTATGCCGTGCGGAAGCGTCCATCTGATTGGTAGGTTTGAGGTGAACCTAGTGAGGCAGCGACTAGTTTGTCTGCCGCGTGTGTGCAGCACCATGATGGGCTTGCTAGAGCCGTTATACTGCTCGTTGGAACCAAGTTTGGCAAATCGTAAGGTGATACGAGGTGGATTGTGCTGGACTCTGGTAGTCACCACGTCATTTGAAGTTGAGGTTGAGTATGCCTCACTGAAACGTATATATGTTTATGTTTAATCTTGGGGAGACTTGTCTGGGACAGCTCATGATGTGAAGTACCAACGAGAGAGTCGTCAAGTCGTCGTTGATTCGATCTGAGAATCCATGTATTTGAGTTGCAATGATGCGACTGCTCCTTCGATAGAGGAGGTTTGAAAGTGGAAACCAGGTTTGTTATGTGTACACCGTGGAATACTAGTGTTTCCCTCGTAACGATGTATGTTGGACATCGTGAGTCATGATAAGAGATGTCAAGGAATGAAATCTACGATGGAATCAGGAGCGATTCGAATCCTTACAGTTTCAGTTGACTAACTGCTTTTGGATTATTAGCGTTGGGCTGTGCTGACGCTCTTTGACGTTATGATGGATTTGGAAGTCTATTCCACTCCAGAGTTTGACACGAGGTCAACGTTCTCACGGTTGAGGTGTAAGTCAGGATGCGTTCTTATTAGTTGTATTAGAACTAAGGATGACTGTCCGGTCTACAGCCGTAAGTATTGGTTGTTTTGCAGTCATGAGAGGCTGACTTTTGGGATGACCCGCATCGAGGTACGTTTTGCCTCTTAGGTGATATGTTGATTTTGGTATGTCGCTCTGTTTCAGAGTTTGAAGAGAAGTAAGTATCCTCACGTTTATTAATACGATTCTGTTATGGTTAAGAATCGAGGTTGTGGCTTCATGTTGTTGTGTAGCCCGGGTGTGACGCGATACACCAGTGCTAATTTCGAGGACGAAATTCTTTTAGTGGGGAATATTGTGATGACCAGGAATTATAGATGTTAAGCCCGGAGTATTAATAATCCCTAAAGTGGTTTTACGTGGCAATGTGGGTTTAATCGAGGTATTGGGCCTTCTGGGCTCGTTTATTTGGGTAGTTGGGATCGTTGGATCCAGAGGTTGAGATTGTATTCACATTACGGTGTAAAACCTAAGAGTTGGGTTTTTTGATGTGTCTCGGAATCTCGGGTGCTGTGTGAGCACCGGTAGGGGGTTTTGGAGTTAGAGAGAGAGTTTTTGAAAACAGATGATTTTTAAGGAATCATGATGTATTTGTGGGGCTATTAATTTTTCGGGGTATTTTTGCTATAAATACCAATTGAACCCAAAATTTTAAAAGGAAATTTAAGGAAATTTCATTTCAACCCCTTCATTTCCTCTCTCCTCTCCCGCGACCCTTTCCCGTCTGCCAGCCCCTGCCCGCGCGCAAAAGCGCTTCGGCCGCCGCCGTCCCGCCGCCGATCGGCGCGTCCGACCTACCCACGGCTTCATCTCGTCCAGGCGCTCATTTCCCCTCCGGCAATTGAAAGTTTCATCGCGATTTGAAGTCGAATTTTGAGAAAGAGCGGCGATCCCCAATTTCTAGGGTTCATCGGATTTTGGTCGTTTTTCTTCCGATTTCGTTTGGGTAACGTTCCTTACCCCTTTTTCCATGTTTGTGATGTTCTTCCCTGCCTAATTGTGATTTTTGGTTAGAAATTATGTTCGAATTTTAGGGCTTGGAATTCGATTTTGGGGATTTTTGGCATGAGGATGATAATGCTTGTTAGGATTCGATTTATTCATGTTTAAATGAATTATGATGCTTAAGTGGGATCGAATTAAGATGTTATGGTTCGAATTTGCCCTAATTTGGTGAGGGTTTGATTTCGAATTTGGGGATTTTGGCTATGGGTTGATGATTCATGTTAGGGATCGTTCATTACATTTTTAGATAATTTATGATGCTTGGTTGGGTTCAAATTGTGATGCTAAGGTTCGAATTATTGAAGGTGTTCTTGGGCAATTTTTCGATATATCGCATTCGTTTTCCCTCCCTGCATGTACCCTGCCCCGGGTCTTTTTAAAGGTTAATTGTCGTGTGTTGACAATATTTTGAGGGTTATGAATGTGCTTGAGCATGGGTTACATGTTCGTAAATAATTGTGAATTATTTATCGTTTTAGCACATCGTTCCTCGGGGCATGGAACTCGAGCAAGGTTTGGCTCGGACTTCGAGGATTTAAGGTACGTTTAGCGTACGAGCATAGTTTAAATGATGTTTTACAAGTATGATGCATGATTTAAGATATATGAAATGTTTTACTATGATGGTATCGGGACTCGGTTACGATATGTTGATTCACATAGTGGAATGTTCAGTGCCGCTATGAAGCGAGCCAATGATGAGGTGTGGTTGCTACGGAGCAAACACCCATAGTATGACGTTACCTTGAAGTAAGAAATGAAAATGTGGTATTTGATTAGATATCTAGGATATCTGTATTTTATTCCCTATTGGTAATAATAGGAACAGAGACGTAGTTAATCAGAGAAGTGATTAACCAGTATCGGAAGTTAAGGAAATACCAACATGATATCTAGAATTATGATAATTGCTAGATTAAGTAAGATGTTATGAAAAGATGTTATGAAACGATGTTATGAAAAGATGTTATGAAACGATGTTATGAAATGATGTCATGAAATGTTGCTAATCATTACTAGATTAAGTAAGATGTTATGAAACGATGTTATGAGAAGATGTTATGAAACGATGTTATGAAAAGATGTTATGAAACGATGTTATGAAAAGATGTTATGAAACGATGTTATGAAATGATGTTATGAAATGTTGCTAATCATTGCTAGATAAAGTAAGATGTTATGAAAGGTTGCTAATTTGAAACTGGCTAGGGTTAACCAATGTGATGATTAACTGCATATTCAGGATTTGATGATTTATCTGTTTTGAGAACAGGGTTATTACAGGGGTACGCTATGATGAGGATGATACCATCCAGTATCACATATGTTCCACAATATTTACATTTTCGTAAATTATGTATTATGTCATTATGATTATGAAATTGTGGAATTGGTATGCTCACCCCGTTGGGGGCTGTCTCTGTTGGGGCAGGTGAACAGGTACATCGATGGCTTTGGAGATGAGCTCAAGCTGTTGATTGGATGTACTCCCAGGATCGTGGTACCAGGGCTTGATGAAGCACGGTATCGTATAAAGTACTCATACGCCCATGAGGGTTATATACATATTCATGATGCTCGCATGTGAGCAAGATTATACTTGTGTATGGGTTGTATGTAAAGGCATGAGCCTTTCTCTCTCTTTCATTCCATGTTGCATGCAATTAGAGGTAGAATTGCTAAATGATAAGAGAGTCATTAGTGTATTGTGGGTGTTGAAACCCACTTTTGTTGTCATGTGTGTGGTGTCTTCCCTGGCTGGGAATTTACTTGACATTACTGTATTCTGATGAGTATTATGTTTTCCCTGGCCGGGAATTATGTTATGTGCTGTGCTTTTATTTCGGGATAGCTCTATTTATGGGGAGACTCTGCCCAAATTTTTATAAAAGTCCACAAGTAAGAAGTGGTGTAATGGGCAAGCTCTATGAGTCTATTGTTGTTAGGATGATGAGCTTATAACACTGTATGTTAAAGAAAATTTTGTGTTGCCATTCAACGGTAAAGTATCATCTGAGTTTCCCGAAAAATTTTATTGAAAGCTTATGCCACACATTAATGATTAATACACTAATCAAGGGTTAAGTTTATGGGGTCCTTACAGCTTAGTCACATGGTAGGCGTGACCCGGTGGTGCATTTCAGGGTGCATGTTATGCATGTTGAAAAATTGGGGGTTATCATGGTTTTATTGTGATAGTTGTTAATTATATGGTAAAACATGGATTTAATTGGGGTTTTGGTGCATTTTGGTAAAATGCTTTTAAAATATCATGTTGGGGTATTTTATACATCATGTTAATTATTGGAGTACATGTTTTAATTTCAACCCCTTTATAAACACTACCCCCACTTTACCCATCACTTTACCAATCCCCAAACCACGCTTCCAAATCCTATCACCACACCATTTTCGTTTTTGGCTAAAGGAGGAAGGAGAAATCTTCACAAAAGCTTGGTTTGTGAGATTCTTGGTGAGATTTATAGTCCATAAGAGGTATGGATACCTCCTTGAGGTTTTAATGGTGTTTGGTTTGGATTTGAAATGGTATTTATTGTTTTGGAAATGGGTTTGTTCTGGGTTGGTATTATTTTTGGTTGGGTGTTGGATTTTTGGTAGTTTTGAGGTGTATTTTGAAGGTTTTTAGTGGTTGTATGTTGTTGGTTTGATGGTATGAGTGTTGGTATGCTTTGGGAAGAGTTTGAGGTGCATTAATGGTGATTTTTCGATGAACAGACAGCGACGATCGATCGCCCAAGAAATGGCTCGATCGCACGCGGGCAGTACGCGATCGCTGTGTCTGGAGATCGATCGCCATGATGGGGCGATCGATCGGTGAGGCGAGCGATCGATCGCCTCAAAAATGGCGATCGATCGCCTAGCGCCAGAAAGTGGCATTCTGGGCTGCTGGACCTCGCGATCATCGGGGCTCCACAGCGATCGATCGCGAGATGCCAGAATGGGGTATTTTGATTATTTTTGTGGGATTTTTGGTATTGGACTATTATTGGCTCCTAATATTGGTTTGTGAGAATGTGTAGAACCATCCCAGGTGGCAACACAGCCAAGGAGATAAAGTCCATCGATGTCTCCATTTTGGAACTAAGGTACGTAGTGAGACGTACGTGCATCGGACGGTAAAAACGTATTGTTACGCTTTGAATTGGTTATGTATTATGGTGGCACACATGGAATTTAATTATGCATTATGGTTGCATACATGGTCTTGGTTATGCATCATGGTTGCATACATGGGTTGAATATGCATTATGGTTGCATGTGTATATTGGATGCATTGGTGCATGTGATTGTGAGTCGACATTATATTCTAGTGATGAAGAATACTTGCCGCCTTCATGTCAAAGCGATGATAGAATACTTGCCGCTGTCATATTATAGCGATGAGGAATATTTGCCGGAAATATGTCGAAGCGAAGGATCATTCCGCTGTCATATTACTATTGCGAGGGATATTATACCGCTAATATGTCGAAGCGAGGGGTATTAATGCCGCTGTCATGTAAACGCGAGGGGTATAATGCCACTGATATAATAAGACTGGAAATGGCCATTGGTATACATGGAATGGATGCATCTATTATAATCCATTGATTATGATTGTGGTACAACCAAAGGGAGCTTTTAATTGTATTAAATACAAGAAGTGATTTGTATTTACGGTTTATGCATTTAAATTACAATCATATTATTGTTAATATGGTTTATATACATGCTCATGGTTTTGGGTTGTTATTGTAGGTACTTTTGGGCGGAAGGGCTAATGCGGGTTGATGCAGTGAGCTTGTGAGGAGTGCTCTTGGTTGCAGATTTAATTCTTTTGTATAGTCTCTCTACTCTAGGAGTAGTGTAAAGCTATAGGATTAACATTCATTAGTTGAGAATGTAATTAATCCCTTTTGGAACTTTATTTTGGCACTATAATCTTAACAGTTCAAGGCATCAACACGAACTTTATACTCTATAGATGTATGTTAGCTCTATTTACGCCTTTAATCCGTACTTAAGGAACTAGGGTCCTTACAGCGCATGTGGGTTTTATGCATATTTACTATAACAAGGGGGGATTCATGCCACGCTTAAGAAAACATAGATGATTTTTTTTTGCATATTTTGTTAACACAGGGGAGTTTTGTGCATATTTATTATAACACATGGGTGTTTTTTTATTTTTGTCCTTTTATTTATCTATATCTTTGGAGAGCAACTAGTCGAAAGCTAAAGCCTTGGAAGAGAGTAACATGGTCTGCTTGGAGGTCATTCAGAAA
This sequence comes from Haberlea rhodopensis, assembly GCA_907163345.1. Lineage (NCBI taxonomy): Eukaryota > Viridiplantae > Streptophyta > Magnoliopsida > Lamiales > Gesneriaceae > Haberlea > Haberlea rhodopensis. The sequence goes on along the minus strand of CAJQUN010000004.1, from coordinate 21,996,555 downwards.
CAATTGTATTTGTTGGCAAAATATTTCTAAATCTTGGTGATCACAAATATCTACTGCTTGAAGTGTCCACTGCATCGAAGCCTACTGATAGAGGAAATAATGATTAACTCTACAAAGGTCCACCGGATACTAAAAGACAAAGCTATCTACCGGGTGAAGAATAATCTACCGGGTAGAGAGCTATCTGCCGGGTGAAAGGATAAAAGGAGATCTGTTGGATCCAAAGACCAAGAGTTATCATCTACCAGATGCAGAGAGTGAACGTCCACTGGAACAAGAGTACCAGCAGACGTCTAAAAAGTTATTAGTTGACTTCAGTCCATCCATCAGACTAAGTAACTAGTAACTATCCAGCAGATAATGAAGAGGACATCAGCTGACCTTACCAGAAGATATACAGCAAAGGAGAAGTCAGCGGACTTATAAAGCAACAAGACAAAACAAGTACGAACTCACTCTGACAAAGGTACAACAGAGCGCCGCACTACTATATCAGCACCACCAATAGAGTCAGAATTGAAAGAGCCGTTGATTAGCGAAATTGGAAAGAAGACAAAAAGACTTTGGAAGAAAATCAGGAAGCTGATTTTACGCAAATCTTTCCAATTGTAGAAAAGTTGTCGTTAGACTGCTATGTCTATAAATACGTCAAAGTGAAGAATGAAGGAAATGATGAACAATCCAATCAAGATTCAAAAAACAAAAATCATCTTCATTCAATTCAAGCAAAACATTCAACACGTTCATTGGAATATTCTGAAGTTTTGCAAGAGCAGCAAAGAAGCCTTATTGTGATCTTGAAGATCAAAGCCTACTGAGTCTGCTGTTCAAAGAACATACTATCATGGGGGAAAAGTCATATGCAAGTATAAGTCATATACTACCCAGAAAATTTCTTGCATTTGATCCACATAATATTCAAATTCCCCAACCAATATTGCTTACATAGCATGCACCCTCATAATACACTAACATGCTCTCAGTTCATTTGGCAATTCCGTATTTAATTGCATGCAAACAATAAATGAAGAGAGAAAAGCAATAGCCCATTTATACATTCCATATACACGTAAAACGTACTCACATGAGAGCACTCAATGAATAAACGTGTATCTAATGTATACGATACTCTACCGGATGCGGTTATTGGTACTTCGATTCTAGAAGCACCTCCCTTGCACCGCTCAATCTCAACTCTGAAGCTACGTACTCAATCAACCAGCTCTGGTACCTCAATCCTGGAAGTACCTCTATCAACAGCCCGAGCTCAATTCCAAAGCTACCGCTGCACCTGTGTTACCTGCCCCAACAGAGACAGCCCCCACACGGGGTGAGCATACCAATACCACCAATCCAATAATCATAATATTACAGTTCATAATTTACAGAATGTAAATACCATGAATTTAAATGATACTCCCTGGATGGTATCATCCTCATCCGGGATCCCCTGTATTGTCCATGTTCTCAAAATAACCAAACCATTAAATTCTCAAAAGATGATCATCTCATTGATCAACTAAATCCATTCCTGCCATACCAGTTCCATAACCAAATATGATTAAATTATCAAATAGAGTACTACATATATCCCATGTATCTAGCAAATGACTCCATATTTCTATCTCATAGCTCGCTCCACAATAGCGGCATTTTAACCGATGGTCGCTCAACGGCGACAACATCCCAATCATTGATCGCTCAAAGGCGGCCCGTATAATTCCCAATGAATGTTCATTTATCACAATTACCATATACCATGTATTTCAATGTCCATTTATAGCAAGTACCATATATCATGCATTTCAATATCCATTTATCGCAAACACCACATACCATGCATTTCAATATTCATTTAGTGCAAATACCACATACATGCATTTCACAGTTGCAACATTATAACAGGATATGCTCGTACGTCAAACGTACCTTATAATTCCGTAGTTCGAATCCCACGTTGCCTTGGTCCCGTGACCGATGAATTATGTGCTAATCACAATTAATAATCCACAATTAAAAATCAAGCATGCAACCATGTGCCCAAGCACGATCACAAACCCCAAAATTATCATCAATCAATGACGATTAACCATTTAAAAAGACCCCGGACGAAGCATGCATCGATCCCAGATCATCAACCCAAAATATGCCATGAAACCAGGCCTCTCGATCGATCGGACATCAGCTCTCGCCGATCGATCGCCACGCGCCTGGGATCGATTGGTAGTCTCGCCCGATCGATCGCCATTTACGGTTCATCGTCTTCATTTTTCGGAAAAACACGCGATCGATCGAGGCCTCAATGCCGATCGATCGGCAAGCACTGTAAAAGCCTAAAAATGGCCTTTTTGAGCTTAGAACTCCCAGAATCAAAACCAACATCCAATAAACCATTAATCCTCAACATTAACATCATAAAAACCCTTAAACAACCAATCCTCAAAATCTTTAAAAGTTTCAAAAACTCAAACTCAACATAACACTCAACCAAAATTCACCATACTACTATCAAATCGAAGACAAGGACGAGGGGAAGATTAATACCTGATTATCTTCGAGAAATCCGGCTCCCGAGCCGGGCTTCTAGCCATTTCTCCCAAGAAAAGGAAGAGGGGTTTGGGGGGGGGGGGGGGGGGGAAATGGGAGAAAGCGAGGAGAGAGGGAGAGAGAAGAGAGAGGGAGGGAATCCGTGTAATGACGGAATACCGAGTCCACTTGGTATATATAGTACCAAGGCTCCAATATACCAAGTCCTCCACAAATATATCATGACTCATTAAAAATCATCTGTTTCCAAAAATTATCTCTCCAACTCAATTTCCATTACCAGTCCCAGTACAAAGTACTCCGGACCCCAAATCCCACCAATGACCAAATTCCAAGGTTATCACTACGATGAGAATACAATCTCATCCCTTGGATCCAACGACTCCAAATACCGGATTTAAAATCCCCGGGAGTCCCAATACCGTAATTAATTCATAATTGCCACAATTAAAATCCAATCAGGATCATTACCACTTTGGGATTAACACCATTAATTCCCGGGCATCAAATTCTCCCGTCTTGAATTCTACGAGATTCAATCTCGCAAGTGAATCAGCAAGATCACGTGATCTTCAGGATTGATTCTATCCAGTACTTGGTGGGAAGTACATGCTCTCCTCGTAGGACTACAATCATTTTTCCAGTCTCCGTTAAAGGCCTTCGGACCTCCTTTGCTTTCCCTTTTTGGTGTAAGAGGGTTATGTTCCATATGACAGTGGTACCACCATCCTTGTCTTCTTCCCGTCGGACTTGGTCTTGATTTTAACTCTTTTATTCGGGTTTGAACATATCGAAGATTTTCAAGAATTTTCTCCTGATGTTTTATCATAATCTCAGTATGACTTTGAATCTGATGGACTTGTGCAGTGACATGATATTGAAGGTATCCATAATGGTGCACTGTCTTTTGGATTTCACTAAGATCTTGGGATATCTTAGAAGAATCCGACTCGATTTCTATAAAAGGTTGGTTCTCCCATCCTATTCTCTGTTCCGGATCATGTTGAAGGGTTGGGATCTGGAATCATGTGATTGTGCTCAGGATGATCTCTCTCCTGTGCCTCGGTTAACTCGAATTGTTGCTTGAGGTTCATTCTGTAAAGGTTCCTCGCCACCTTCTCCTGTTCTTGATACTTGGTTATGCTAGCTGGGCTAGCACCAATATCTAGTAAAATTTTCCATTTCTGGTTGAAATGTTTAGCTTCGGCAAGATATCCTTGATTTAGTTATTCCAATTTCTGGAAGTACCACCTGTATGACTTGCACCACGAACATTCGTTCGGATCCGTAATATTTTCTTGAATCATCTCATCCGTATAGGTTACAAATTAATATTCAATATATTATTATAGTATTTCCAGAATAAACCTAGGCTCTGATACCATTTTACGAAGACGGATCGCGAAGGAAAGGTTATTAGAAAAAATAGTAAAACTTTGGGTGAGATTTGAAAAGTATTTAAAACTCTAGGGGGTATCATGCAATTAATCCCTTTTAACTTAATAAAGGTAAATTGGTAAAGTGTTGTGGGGTAGAGAGTATAGAATAATGGATAAGAGAAGTAAAGTTAAAGAAAGTTTGGGTTTAGGGATTTTAGGTGAATTTACCCAAAGTTTAATTCCATCTCAGCTTATTTTTAGTTACACAGAAATAAGTGTTTTAATTTAACTTTTATCAAATAAATAACTTTTTACAAGCGATTGTGGTTTTAGTTAACGATAACATTAAAAACATGTGAGATTGATGAATCTAAGCAACACAAATACATTCAGTTGTATCTAATTTACTCAAGTGTTGTCCCAAAGAATTAATAATCGTAACTCAACAGTCATTAACCTTAGTTGGTTGTTAAATTAGAGGGATCAAACAAATCAAACAATCAGTGAATTTGAAATCAAACAATTATAAATTTTCCTAATCATAATAAATAAACTGAAATTAATATGTGGAATTCGAAGTCATCACTCCTCAATGTCATAAAAGTTATTTTTATTTGAAATTAAATTTTTTGTTGGAAATATTAATTGGAAATGGGTGGGTCACTCATGGACCTAACCCAACCCATATCCATTGGTTTTGAATGGAATTGGAGTGAGTAATTTTACTTTTTCAACTCCAATGCAACTCTTAAGAAAACCCCCTCATTATCTACCTACGATAACCAACACTTTCGTTTCCTCTCATGCAACAGATTCCAAGAAAAGTATTGCAGTTTTCGTATGCAAAAATAGGCAAACAAATTTGGAAAAGCTATTTTGGCCAATTCTAGAATGGATTTGCTTGTTCTAATTAGCTCTTGGGTTGTGGAAATATAATATAAATGCTCGTGAGTGTAGTGACACTGCTTGCAATGTAAACGATACAAAACAAAGACGTAAAATTCAAACGATTTTTTCGATCGACGTGTTGGGTTTCCGTACCCCGGCGCCAGATCCTAACGCAGCGGAAAACAAACATAAACATATCTGACCCAGGGACGGATCGATCGCGCCTGATTCATATATTAACATGCAAATATATCAAATATAATGCACGAAAAGAGAATTACCGATAACAACGAAATCAATCTGATGACGGTGTTCCTCTAGTCCAATCAACCTGACCAGATCTACAAGCTCAGCACCAGTGCTAGTTTGGTATGAACTTTCAGAGAGCATGAATTGATTGAGAGTGATTAGGTCTATTTAACCCTCTGATACAAATGTCATATTTATAGTTGTAATAAGCTAATTGGGCTAGAGTTAATATAAAGCTCATTGGGCCAACGTTTGGCTTGTAGGGTATTTATGCTAACAATCTCCCACTTGTCCAAAAGCCAATACAAAACTGCAAACTCATAATCCAACTAATTCAATCAAATTGAATAACTTGACGTACTACCAATGTACATAATTACGCGACATAAATATATCAAATGTTTTAATTTTAGAACTTTCTATAGATGAAACATTTTCAAATATAGAAACTCCACTAAAGTGAGGAGCTTTCAGAAATTAAATTCATCTCTTCTAAATCACTCAAGATTAGCACTTAACATTTAAGTCTCAATTCTCATCAATAGATCGGCGGCCGGTTGATTGTGGCCCAGCGAGGCTCAAGTGTATCATAGCAGTAGGATCACAACCTTTGTGATTTTAGAAGTCAAACAACTTCTTTGGGCTTACCCTGAATGCCCCATTGTCAATTAAACTCTTTTAATAGACAATAGCCGAAATATAATTCCAGCAACAACCTACCGATCGTGGGTAGCGCCTAGCATCTGCGCTTCACGAAGACCTAGATACAAATGACTAGCAACGTACGAGAACCTGTCAGCCATAGTTAGCGTGCAGTACATTCCTTTCACTCAATATGTCCCGACTGAATCTAGGGCATTGGTCGGTCGAGGCCCCTTATGATTTCAATAACTATGTATTTGTTTCACGTTATATGATTCATTGTGTGCATATATGAAAAACTCTTTTTTCACAAGCACTACCCACTCTGGCCAGAGATTTCTTGAATCATATACAGAAAAATACATAGGACATCCTGGTTCATCAAGACCAGTGGTGAATCCCCAACGACAATCATAGGCCTCTGACAGCATCACTGAATACCCAAAGAATGACTTTATGAGCCACATGTGATTAGTCATTAAATCAAAGTACACAACTATCTGTCAAGACCTCAATGACGCCTCGGGTCATGAGGAGTAATGGTGCACAACTATGACTAGAAATTCTATACTCGACAAGTGGTAACCACTTATAGAATTCCGAGTAGGGTCGTTCAGTGAACTCATTCCTAATGAGCACCTATTCATGTGTGCTGACTTCTCCAAGCCAACGCCGATGAAACGCAACGCACTACACTAGACACATCATGAATACAAGTCTCTAACGAGCATATATCGATATCCCATTCTCGAAGGCTCATCGACCAGGAACATTTAGAAATTGCAGTCAAGGACGTATTTCATGGTCACCATCATATGCGTAACCACATTCTATGGACTATAGCAATCTCAAGGACTTCATCAATGCATCAAGATGCATGGGTAAACAGATGAAGAAGTGCCATTTATATTAATATTCAAACAAAGATTTGTCATAATAAGATTATAAGTACAATCAATCAACTATTGATTTACTTTATCACATATGACAACAATATCTTTCACTTTCCCAAAGCCAACTACTCATGTGTCTGAAGACCATCTTCCCAAGATGTCTGACAGACACAATTGTTGTAAAGGCTTTGTCAGTGGATTCACTATATTTTCCTGTTGAAGCGATTCTCTCGATAATAATGTCGTGTCTACCTTCTTTCTCATTAGATAGTATTTTCTCAATATATGTTTGGATACTGATGAGATCTTGGCTATTCATAATAGCTCAAATTTTGTCACAGTACACAGAGACTGTGTCAACTGCACTAGAAATTACACCCAACTCTTGGATGAAATTTCATATCCAAACTGCCTCTTTGCTGCATCGTATGCTGCAATGTATTCAGCTTCAGTAGTGGAATCCAATGTGGTGTCTTGCTTGGACTGTTTCCAAGAGACATCACCATCATTGAGCTTAAATACAAATCCGAACATCGATATGGTATCATCTACATCCAATTTAAAAAACCAGAATCAGCTTAGCCTTCAATTTTTATTTCTCCACTTACAGATCCAAAAACCATGAACATATCATAAGTTCTTCATAAGAACTTGAGGATTATTTTCACAGTTTTCCAGTGACCTTCACCGGGATCTGTCTGATGTCTGCCCATTACTCTAAGAACATACATCAGGCCAAGTACATACCATAGCATACAGTATGCTATTAAAAGTAGAAATATAAGGTACCAATGTCATCTTTTCTCTCTCCTCGTCAATCTTAAGACCCATTGACTCGAGAGATGAATACTATGACATATTATGAAGTAACTCATTTTTCGACTATTCTATGCTAAACCATTTTAGCACAGTGTTTATGTACGTAGATTCAGAGATCTCAAGCATCCTTTAGATCTATCCCTATAGATCCTTATGCTAAGCACGTATGACACTTCTCCCAATCTTACATGGAGAAATTAGTAGATAATCATGCTTTAATTGATTAATCCAATACCATTGACAATGAGCATGATATAATCGACTTAAAATATCACAAATGTAACCATTGCTCCCACTAACCCTTCTGCACACACATGTCACTTCCGGATTTTTAACAAAACCAAACACTTTGATGATGTTATCAAAACGAAAGTTCAAACTTTGAGATGCCTTCTTAGGCCCATAAATGGACCTCTGGAGTTTGAAAACATTTTTCTCACTCCAAGAAGTTGTTAACACATTTGGCTGCTACATTTCTACCTGAATGCCACTACTGAGAAATGTTGTGTTCACATCCATTACTCATATCTCATATTCATAATATAAAGATATAACTAATAAAATCTAAATAGACTATAGCATCATAACCGATGAAAATTTTCTCATAAACAACTTTTTATCTATGAGAATAACCGTTTCTCACCAGTCAAGCTTTGAAGGTCACTACCTTCACATCCACTCCAAGCTTTCACTTGTAAATCCATACAGCCAATGGGAACAATTCTCAAAGATGATCTACTAAGGCCCATACCTTATTGGAGTACATGGAGTCCATTTCAGATTTCATGGCATCTTGCCAATGTCCCGAATCAATATCTGACATCGGCATCTTGCCAATGTCCCGAATCAATATCTGACATCGCCTCCTTGAAAGTCCAAGGATCATATCCATGGTCTATTTCTTGACTACTTTCAAGGAGTAGACTCATTCTATCAGGAGCTCTTGAAACATTTTCAAATCTCCTTGGTGTGTGTAAATCAAAGGTTGTGATTGACTAAATTAATTTCACCATTTTTGCTTTTCTAGTGGTTTGTGGTTCTTGAACCCTTTCAAGTTATATTATATTTGTAAGACCCCGTTATCTCAAACATACTATTAGGTGCAATTAGGAGAATTAAACATACTTAATCAGAGTATTTAGATCGTGTTGACAAATTGAGCTGAGTCTACATGTAAAAAAAAGACATGCCAAAAGAACTTGTTACACTCTTTAACAAATTGGGTAAAGCTACTTCTACTGTACTCCTAGTAGAATTATACAAAATAGGTGTTTATCTTGTTATCTTGTAGCACTCCTTACAGCTCAGCTTATCAACCTGACCCTGATTCTCCTTAGTAAAAGCACCTACAAGAACAACCCCCAACACATGAGCACATCATAATTCATATTCAACATAATATGAATGCAAACGTAAATGCATAAATCATAATACAAACACTTCCTGTATTTCCATCGCATTTACTACGCCCATTGGTTGTCCCTGTACCATAACTCACAAATAATCAACATATGAAATTATGGTTCTTAATAATGTCATGACATATCTTTACTTCTTAAATCCTTACTTCAATCCTGAGTCATTTATCATTAGTGTATTTCAATGCTTCTTACTTCTCCACGTAAGAGGAATTCTTCCTCGCTTCTTATGGAAGTTCGCGTAAGCATTAAAATCCTCACTAGGATAACCTTGACTCGTGAAATACACCTCTTATATTTCACAACATACATATGTAAAAACGATGCATATCAACATGTATCATATCATGATGCACTATCTTATGCATATCTTGCTTTACCTTGTGTTAAATAAATAAACACATAATACATGTTACCGTTGGGATGCCCGTACGTCGCTTACGTACCTTTCCAAAATGTGGTGTGTTGCAGGACTCTATCCCCTGCGCTGTGTAGCTGTCTGTGAAGGCTCTACACCAGTGTACAACACAATATTAGATGTCTCATTACAATCCAATATAAAAAATTAAACAAATTCCACATTTTAAAAAAAATCAGGCACTACCGATCGATCGGCCCTCATCACCGATCGATCGGTGAACACTTCGAATTACATAAAAAAGCTACGGCTTTTGCCGATCGATCGGTGTTCTTTACCGATCGATCGGTCGCTCTGTTTCAGTGCGATTTTTCCAGAATTCTCTAACACTGATTTTCATACCCTTCAATCTAACATGTAAGACATACAACCTGCCCAAACCAACATGCTAGCAGCCATAATACACTACCCTGAGTGTATTCATAACACAATTATACCCCAAACTCAAACCCACATGCGTTACAATTACCCATTTACATCAGTACTCAACCAACCTTTCCGGAAACAGGGTAACATTTTCATTTCCAGATTTCTTGAGCACCTCATTTCATGCTATTAAATCTACGACATATAACATAAAACATGCTCGAACAAAAAGGCCAAGAGCTTCACAAAACTACCATGCATATACTCAAATCAAAGGTTTACCAAAAAACCTAGCTAACATGCATGATAACACCTTCACAACATCACTCCCATCCCATATTTTTCCAGAAAAACAGGGCACACACTTTACCCAGATTTTCGAACACCATCTTTTACATGCTTGAATCCTTCACATAAAACATGTAACGTGCTTAAGGAAAAATACTGGAAGCTTCATAACAACACCATGTAAGCATTTAAATCGAAGGTTTTAAGAAACCTAAGCTAACATGCCATATTCACACCACTTAAAAACATGAACTTAATCAAGCTTAAATCAAAAACAGAGCATGGTTTCTCACCTTACTTTGCTCCGATTTTTAGGAGGCTTCCAAGCAATGAAAATGGAAGGGCTCCACACGATTTTGCTTAGCAGATGCTGGAGGTTATTTGGGAGAGAAAGGTCGAGATTTGGAATGGATGAGAAGGGTTGAATGATTGAGCCAAGTGGGGTGGAAAGTCAGCCTTTGGCTGTGTCATCAGCATGGGTTCGGGGGGGGGGGGGGGGGGGGGGGGTTGTTGGGTGTTGGGTGGTATGATGTGTTATGTTTTGGTCCCGGTATTTAGCACGAAGTATTAAAATATCATCACATGATATTTATAGTATTTTCTCAATAAAATACTTCAATTCTCATTTAAAACATGCTTCACCAAAACAAATAACACACACCCCAAATAAACATGCCACAACCCCAAAATCCCAACATATCTCACATGCACCCTGAAATGTATCTCCTCACTAATATTAATTCAATCCCATGAATTAACACCAAAATCATCATAATTTAATTCAATGATTAAAATCACATAATCATTTCGGGGATATCACAATATTGTCATCCTTTCTAATAGAAACATTTTCTCTAGAAATATTGCACTTGCGAAACAAACTCTTTGCCTGCAATTGATAATATAATTTCCACAAAATAACATAAGATGGATCAATTATCCGACTTATCTCCCACTGGCTGCTTCACATAAGCAAAACAATCTCAAATCTATATTTGGATTATTTTTCAGTCCATATCGTATATGGAGTTTTGGTCACTGTATTGCTATGAATTATGCTCAACAAATATGTAACTTTGGAGAGTTACTCAGAAAGAATCACATTCTCTTTAAGATAACTCAACATCCTCTTGCACTAACATTTAGTGCTCCACATACGTCCATATGAATCAATTTCAATGGACATTCGGCACATGCTAAATATATGTTGGATTTAAGTTATCATTCTTTTTATATTCTTTGAATATAATCATACTAATCATTCATAAGTTCACCAGATTCAATAAAACATGCATTCTTAAAAATACCGCAAATCACATTCGCATATTTAAAAGAATATCATTCTCTATCAAAATAGGAACAATGTTCATGATTAAATCTAGAACAAATAAATAATTGCTCAAACCAGTTCCTAACCAATTCAAGATTTTATATTAAATAAATGTTTCAAACAGCCTTTGCAACAACTCTTGCTACAATGCTTAGCCTCAGGTAGGTTTCACCTTCCTAGGGCTCTCTACTTCTTCACATCACATGCAACTCTTTGCAAAAATGCGAGAACAACTGGCATCATATACCAAAGAAGTAGAACCAATAAAAACATTTAATTTTATATAACATACCCTTTCTAGAACGCTTCTAGTCTAGGTACTCCTTACAATCTTGCGTCAGTGACCAGCAGTGAAAACATAGATGTCTCTCCTTTCTTAGTTGCTACTATATCATTTTTCGTCTTTTGAGGTTGGGAATCATTTCCCTTCCTCTTCTTTATCCTTGAATTCTTCCTACCATTGGTAGAAGATTCGACAAGAAGAACACGTTTCTCCTTTTGAATCAAGGACTCATGACTTTCCAACATTTTGACTATAAGATCAAATCTACAGCTAGTTAATGAGGATTTGTCACATTCAGATTTTCCAATTTCTCAACAAGAGATATTTTTCTTACACCATGCTCATAGACCGAAGTCCCATCTCGCATGTGAAATGAAAATAGCTCTTTCTAAATCGCGAGTCTCAGTAATCACGTCCGTTCACCAAACAACATTTGTAGGTGTTGGAAAATATCAGCAATGTGAACGAATTTCTCATATCTGTGTTGAAACTCATTGGTGACATTGATGCTATCATATAGCACCTAGCCGAGAGATCATCGTCCCACCACTTCTGAAGTATGGCGATCTTTTCATGAGACGAACGGGGAGACACTTCAACAGGAGGCTCCCACCAAGGGTATATATCAACCTTTTAGAAGCAATCACTATTTTAAAATTAATAGTCAATCATAATAATTCGGTGCGGTTACTTTGTTTGTATCGAGAATTGATGCAATCGGATTCACGGCAATCACAATACTGAGAATAAACAGAAAATACATGCAAACCGTTTGATTATTAATTAATTCAAAAACTATGGACTTTAGTTATTGAATGCTCCCACTAAATTTTTCGAATTCGTCACCCTCATGACAAATGAACGGAAAATCGTATTTTCTTAGTGGGCTTGGAGTCCAACTAGCTCATGATAGCCCCGGGCTAGGGTCCAGCCGACCTCATGATACTAAAGGTAGCTCACAATTGCATCATATGCAACCCCCAAGATATTCGTCTCGTGATTGGCATAACCCTACGGAGGCAGGCCAATTATGCCTTCTCACGTCAAACTAACCCATCACACGGATGGTAATGTCCGCCAATAAGACCCCACGAGGGTGAGCAATCTTAAAGGTTAACAGAACCCTATCCATAATTAAATGGCAGTTAAACACACAGCTTTCCCATGCCAGATGCCCCCCACGAGGGTGAGACAAGACACCTGACACAAGTAGCGTCTCATGGCTTAACTGTTGATGGAAGACAGGAAACAACAAACTCCTTTGAGCTCCCTTTACAGTTTGATATTAAAAAATTTGAATCATATTCAAAAGAGGGATTTAATAATTTTCAAATCTCATCAAGTACTTGTTTGTTTGTTTGCCGGATTCATGCAATTATGTTTTATTCATGCAATCATATGTACTAATAAAACATACAAACAAACATTTATCATATATCACATGCATAATAAAAATAAATATGGACGATTACGGCCTTTTCCTAATTGATCCACGTGAGCCATACGTGGATCCCAAGTCTGTCTAAGGTGATGTAGGTATGCAATGCAATCATATTACATTTTTTTTCTCCATTATACATGTCTTGATTCTTAGTGCTCCATCTTCAATCTCAATCTCCCACTAATTCTAATGATTTTACATTTAAATCGTGCAAACAAGAGAATAGGGATACAAATCCGGGGTGGGATACATCAGAAAATAGAGAGAGCAGGCTCGCATGCCCGATAACCAAAATAACAATTATAATGATAAAAACCTAAGCATTCACCTAAACACATTGGTCAAGGCCCGTAATCATCCACCTTGCAATCACATCATATGTAATTAAACATTAAACTAATCAATTACATCACATGTAATTGTACTAATCACATTACATGTAATTAGAGCACAATAATTAATTTATTCTATCGTTTCCCACTAATCGCTTCATTAATTGAAAATAAAATTAACAAATTAAATAAAATCATTTTATTTAATTTCTAATTAATTAAATTTCAATTAATTGGTAAAATCTCTATTTTACCTTTAAATCATATTAATCGAAAATAAAATTAACAAACTAAATGAAAAACTTTCATTTAATTTCTAATTAATTAAATTTCAATTACTTGGTAAAATCACTATTTTACCTCAAATCATAATATTAGCCAAAAAATAAAATTAACAAATTAAATGAAACATTTTCATTCAATTTTCAATTAATTAAATTTTCAACTAATTGTAAAATCCCCATTTTACACTTAATAAATTAAAAATCACATTTTTAATAAATTAAGTATTATGATTTATTATTTCAAAAATAATATCTGGATAAAATATCTAAAACGATCCAAAATAATTTATGGACTCCAAACAATTTGGACCCAAAATTAAAATTGCAATTTAAAAAGAAATACCAAATTTTCCGATTTATTAAAAAAAAAAAATTTATTCAAGTTTTGAAATTGCAATTTGGCCCATTAATAGCCTAGGATTGATAAAAATCTGCAACATATTCATCATCTCTTCAAATTAATGAAACCCTAGTAGCCAAAATCAACCCTAGCCGCCATCTGCTGCCATGTCCAAGAGCTCCGCGACGTCGTCGCTTCACCGTGCAGCGCCGATCCATCACCTCTCCTCTTTCTCCGGCGAGTAGCAGCGATACATCGTGTTTACTTTTCATGGAGCAGCAAACCATTTGCAAATCCAGAAATTAAAAACTTGATCGCAAAATCGCTCGGAAATTCTTCGAATCCAGAACCTCGGTCATTCGAGCAGCGCGCTAGACGACGGAGAACAATTTCTGCGCCGCTTGCCGCTTGCCGCTTGCCGCCTGCTGTGCTGACCGTCTGAAGATTCAGGGAGTCAAGGGGCCAAATCGCTGAAGATTTGCGCGAGTCCAGGCGCATGGAGGCGGAGAACATTCGCCGCCGTTCGTTGCTCCTCCATGCTCGCCGCCGGCCGCCGTAACTACTCCGATGATGGTTGGGTGACGGAAACATTTTCCAGAATTTTTGAACTTTCGGATCTGGTTTAAAACTTCATTTAATCCAATTTCTATGTTTTTCCGGATTACAATTTTTCGAAATAATTCAAACATGATTACAAATATTAGAAACGATCTAATAAAATTAATTATCATATACATGAATCAAATAACAACCTGGCTCTGATACCACTGTTGGGTTTTCGTACCCCGGCGCCAGATCCTAACGCAGCAGAAAATAAACATAAACATATCTGACCCAGGGACGGATCGATCGCGCCTGATTCATATATTAACATGCAAATATATCAAATATAATGCACGAAAAGAGAATTACCAATAACAGCGAAATCAATCTGATGACGACGTTCCTCTAGTCCAATCAACCTGACCAGATCTACAAGCTCATGATGTTGGAGTACCAACAAGAGAGTCATCAAGTCGTTGCTGACTCGATCTGGGGAATCCGTGTATTTGGGATGCAATGGGTGCTATTGTATCCATGTTTTCCGAACGCTGGTTCGAGACTAGTGGATCTCGAGTTCGATGACACTTTCCTTGTGGGGAAGGAGGTAGTATTATACCTATTGGGAATCTTCGAAAGATTCGACAAGTTGGTCCATGTGGTGTTGATTTTGGGAATCACACCGTGTGTTGTTAATCGTCGATTATCATTCTCCACAGGGTAGGGAATGACTCAGAACTGACGGTTGTGTTTGGGGCTTAGGGGTATGTTGTAGATACCCGAGCCAAGTGCATTGTGTATGCATGTAGTGTCTGTGCTTAGGCAGGTATACCGGTGAGTATACGGATGCCTAGTTGTTGATTTCTTTTTGTCAAGCATAGAGTTATGCTATGTCTGGGCGGTTAAATCTCTGAAGAGAGATTTGGAACACCTCGAGATTGAGAATATCCAGGGCACGATAAATTATGAGGAATAATCGTGAAGTTAATTGACTCCCTTTGAGGAAGGGTTACCTTGTGTGGATTGAGGTATTTCCTTGTTGGTGTTTCCCTTCGAGTTATTCGATAACCTTCCCAAGTTTGGATTGTTAAATCCTAGGGTTATCAAGGGATGGCAGGAATTCGGATTTGTTTGGTGTCGCTGTCGACACAAGCGTCGAGGATGCAAAGGGTTTATTGCATGTCCTTTCAGAATTTACGACTCTGCGGAGTCTCGATGGTTATTCTGATCAGGATGTGATTCTTGGAATATCCGGAGGTGGACATCTTGTGAGATGTGTTTGGGTGTGGATCGGAGGCCGTGAGTTGCCCGATCCGAGTTGCAATGATGCGACTGCTCCTTTGATGGAGGAGGTTTGAAAAGTGGAAAACAGGTTTGGTATGAGCATACCGTGGTACACTAGTGTTTTTCTCGTAACGGTGTGTGTTAGACATCGTGAGTCATAGTAAAGATGTCATTGAATGATATCTACGATGGAATCGGGAGAGATTCGAATCCCTGCAGTTCAGTTGACTGGCTATTTTTGGATTGTTAGCATTGTGTAGTGCCGACGCTCTTTCGATTTAGTGAACTGGAAGGTTTATCTCATCCCAAGGTTTGGTGCGAGGTCAGTGTCCACGCGGCTGATGTGTCATCCATGATGTGTTCATGATAGCCATGTCGGGGCTAAGGGTGACTGTTCGATTCACAGTCATGTGTTTTGGTTTGGATTGTTGCGGCTGTACTTGGAGTACGCCTGTGCTAATTTCGAGGACAAAATTCTTTTAGTGGGGGATATTGTGATGACCTGGGATTATAGATGTTAATCCCGGAGTATTAATGACCCCTAAAGTTGTTTTACGTGGCGATTTGGAGTTTAATCGCGGTGTTGGGCCTCTCGAGCTCGTCTATTTGGGTAGTTGGGATCGTTGGATCCCGAGGTTGAGATTGTATTCTCATTTCGGTGAAAAACCTATGAGTTGGGTTTTTAGTGTGACTCGGGATCTGGGGTGCTTTGTGTGGGCACCGGTATGGGTTTTTGAAGTTAGAGAGAGAGTTTTGGAAAACAGATGATTTTTAATGAATCATGATGTATTTGTGGGGCTATTGGTATTTCGGGGAAATTTTGCCAGTTGAACCCGAGATTTTAATTTTAGAAATCATTTCAGCTCCTTGCCCGCCTCTCTCTCTCTCCCCGTCTGCCCTTCCCGTCTCCCCCAACCCTCGCCCGTAAAAACCGTGCGCCCGCCGCCGTCCGGCCACCATCCGGTGCGTCCGGACCGCCGTTGGCTTCGTCTCTTCCAGGAGCAACTTTCCACACCAGGAATTCGAAGTTTCGTCGCGATTTGCGTTCGGATTTTCCAGAAAAGTGCAGAGGTCCGTTTCTAGGGTTCTTCGATTTTCGATCGATTTCCTTCCGATTTTCGATTGGGTAACCTTCCTTACCTCTTTTTCGTTCTTCTCCTGTAATTCCCTGCCATTTTTGTGATGTTTGGTTCGAATTAATCGCTGCTTGCGTAAGGGTTGTGTTCGATTTTAGGGGTTTTGGCAGGAGGGGCGGTGATTCTTGTTATTGATCGATTATTTCATGTTTTAGATGAATTATGGTGCTTGGTTGGGTTAGAATTGTGATGTTAGGGTTCGAAATTGAAGGGTGGTTCTTGAGCAATTTTCGTTGATGTCTCATTCGATTTCCCTCCCTGCATGTGCTCTACCCCGGGTCCTTTAAATGGTCAATTGTCGTGTGTTGACAATATTTTCTTTATAAGGGTTATGAATGTGCTTGAGCATGGGTTACATGTTCGTAAATAATTGTGAATTATTTATCGTGTTAGCACATCATTCCTCGGGGCATGGAACTCGAGCAAGGTTTGGCTCGGACTAAGGAGATTTAAGGTACGTGCGACGTACGAGCATTACTTTATATTAGAGCATTTGTGAAATGCATAATGTATTTTGATTGCATTGAATAGTTGTGCATGTGGTTATATATATGTGTTGAGAAGCTATGGAGCGACCTAATCTTGACATCGCCGCCACAAGCGTGCGTGATACTAGAGTAGTATAACCTTCAAGATATATGGGGTAATGGATTTATATGACCATTGTAGAGCATTGAGATCCCTGAGAATGACTGTGAAATCATGTAATCATTATAAGACATTTGAGATGTCTGAGTATAATGGAGAATTGGTAAAATAAATGCGAGGCATTTGAGCTATCTATGATTGGTAGCAAAGTTGAGAATCAGTATTAGATATTGAGATATCTATATTTGTATGTATAATGAATTTGCAATCATTAATTATTGATATTTGAGAATCAGGCATGCGATGAGTTAATCAATGTGTTGATTTACTGATTTTTGAGATTTGATGAGTTTGATGATTGTGAGAACAGGGACAGACACGGAATCCCGTATGAGGACGTTGCCATCCAGGGAGTATCATTTAAATTCATTAGTATTTACTTTTGTTGTAAATTATGAATTTCATTATTGTGATTATGAGATTTTGTGTATTGGTATGCTCACCCCGTTGGGGGCTGTCTCTGTTGGGACAGGTGAACAGGTACATCAATGGTCTTGGAGCTGAGCTCGAGCTGTTGATTGGAGGTACTCCCAGGATCGTGGTACCAGGGCTTGATGGAGCACGGTATCATATAGGGTACTTATATACACCTGAGGGATATATACACATTCGTGATGCTCGCATGTGAGCACGATTATACTTGTATACGGGTTGTATATAAAGGCATGAGCCTCTCTCTCTCTCATTCTATGTTGCATGCAATTAGGGGTAGAATTGCTAAGTGATATGAGAGTCATTGGTGTATTACGTGGGTGTTGAAACCCACTTTTGTTGTCTTGTTGTGTGGTGCCTTCCCTGGCTGGGAATTTACTTAGTGTTTCAGTATTCTGTTAAGTATTGTTATTTCCCTGGCCGGGAATTATGTTATGTGATGTGCTTTTATTTCGGGATAGCTCCATTTATGGGGAGACTCTGCCCAAATGTTTATAAAAGTCCACAATGTGAAAATTGGCGTAATGGGGATGGTAATGGGCAAAATCTATGAGTCTATTTGTTGGTAGAGATGATCTTATAACGTTGAATATTAAAGAAATTTTGTAATTGCCATTCAATGGTAAATTATCATCTGAGTTTCCCGATTGATTTTTATTGAAAGCATGTGCCACACATAGTGGTTAATACACTAATCAAGGGTTAAGGGCTAGGGGTCCTTACATTAGTGGTATCAGAGCAGTGTTGCTCATTGAGGCTGTTAAGGGCCTAGGAAGTTGTTGATAGCACATAATTATGCATGATGGCATTAATGTTGAATGACACAACTAGATGTTTATGTGCTTTTACTGATATGAAAAGTGGTGTTGCTAACCGTTGTGGTTGCAGGAATCATGTGAAACGTGATAGGATGGCATTAATGGTAATGTCTGGCACTCCGTATGTTATGTGCCAAGGAATCTGGTTTTTAAGAAAATCAGGAAAAGGGATAACCGAGGTAACATGTCTTGGTATACGTATTGACATGCAAGTGGTTGCATATATGTATTGCATGGTTGATGCATAGCGTATATGGCTATTGTTGCTAACCATGATGGTTGCAGGTTACAGGAAATATGGAGTATGAAAAGGAATGATGATTATACATATGTACGGGCACCCGACGGTAACATGTACTTTATGTTTGTCTTTTGACACATGATAATGCAAGTGACGCATTATGAGTATGATACATGTTATTATGCATTGTTGTTGCATATTATGCATTGTTGTTGCATATTGTGATGTGGAATAAAGAGGTGTATTCCACGAGTCAAGAGAGATCACAGTGTAGGTTTTAATGCTTATGCTTATTATGTAGTAATGAAGCGGGGAGGATTGTACCGCTCATTATGAGATTATGTAGTAATGAAGTGGGGAGGATTGTACTGCTCATTATGAGATTATGTAGTAATGAAACGGGGAGGTACCGCTCATTATGAGATTATGTAGTAATGAAGCGGGAAGGATTGTACCGCTCATTATGAGATTATGTAGTAATGAAGCGGGGAGGATTGTACCGCTCATTATGAGATTATGTAGTAATGAAGCAGGGAGGATGGTACCGCTCAATATGAGATTGTGTAGTAATGAAGCGGAGAGTTATGGTACCGCTTGTTATGATGATGATTCATCTCTTTGTGATGATTGGCGATGGTTTATACCGCCGGACACGGATGATAGCGATTCCTCGTTCCGCTATTATGTGGACGATGATTAATGCTTAGGTGTATATCAAGGTTTCATGCCACTTATTATATGACGAAGTATCATGCCGTCGATTCTATAGCGATGGATTGTGCCGCTAAGTACTCAGCACAGGATTTTGCCGCCTTCGAGGGATGGGTGCTGATTACGCACTATTATTGAGCGACGGAGACAAGTATGCCGCTATCTTGTTAGCGATGAAGTATGGGATATTGCTATTCTATTAGCATTATCGTAGCTGGCATGCGTTGATATGCATGTTTTATTATGACTATTTTATAGCATAATGGTGGATGGCATACGTTGAGGTACAGGGACCGTCACGAGTTGACTAGGTTATTTAGATGTCATTGTTGACATGTATCGTCACTGGTTGACGATGCCTTAGATGCCATGAGTGGGCATGTATCGTCACGGGATGACGATGACGATGGTGTAGGAGATGTCTTATTAGACATGCATCATCGTTACGATGAACAATGCGTTAAGTATACGTATTCAGTTGTATGCCTTGGGTGCCAGTGCCGAGCACAAGGTGGCATCTACGTCACCGGTTGACGTGACCCTTATATCGAGCGGGTTGCTCGGGGAATGGATGGACGCATTGTACATGTGATTGTACCGCAACATATGTTTGAGGTAATCATATTACGAGTGGTGATACCCTTGAGGTATGCTCGTTGGAATGGCTTTTTGGCCATGTGACTTGACGACAAGAGTAATCATGGAGGAAATTACTCGCTTTCTGTCAATTTGACATGTGGTAGACATGGTCACACCACCCTTGAGGGTGTATAATGGGTCCTAAAGGAGTAGGATTAGGTTATGTTAAGTACATAGGGACACTGGAGTGTCCATGGTGTATCGGCATTAGAGGAACGTTGGGTAAAGACCCACTACTCTATTGATTTTCTTCCCACAGTATGGTATGCCGTGCGGAAACGTCCGTCTTATTGGTAGGTTTAAGGTAAACCTAAAGAGACAGCGACTAGTTTGTTGCCGCGTGTGTGTAGCACCATGATGGGCTTGCTAGAGCCGTTATACTGCTCGTTGGAACCAAGTTTGGCAAATCGTAAGGTGATACGATGTGGATTGTGGTGTACTCTAGTAGTCACCACGTCATTTGAGGTTGAGGTTGGGCATGCCTCATTGAAACGTGTATACGTTTATGTTTAATCTTGGTGAGACTTGTCTGGGACAGCTCATGATGTTGGAGTACCAACAAGAGAGTCATCAAGTCGTTGTTGACTCGATCTGGGGAATCCGTGTATTTGGGATGCAATGGGTGCTAGTGTATCCAGGTTTTCCGAACGCTGGTTCGAGACTAGTGGATCTCGAGTTCGATGACACTTTCCTTGTGGGGAAGGAGGTAGTATTATACCTATTGGGAATCTTCGAAAGATTCGACAAGTTGGTCCATGTGGTGTTGATTTTGGGAATCACACCGTGTGTTGTTAATCGTCGATTATCATTCTCCATGGGGTAGGGAATGACTCAGAACATACGGTTGTGTTTGGGGCTTAGGGGTATGTTGTAGATACACGAGCCAAGTGCATTGTGTATGCATGTAGTGTCTGTGCTTAGGCAGGTATACCGGTGAGTATACGGATGCCAGTTGTTGATTTCTTTTTGTCAAGCATAGAGTTATGCTATGTTTGGGCGGTTAAATCTCTGAAGAGAGATTTGGAACACCTCGAGATTGAGAATCTCCAGGGCACGATAAATTATGAGGAATAATCGTGAAGTTAATTGACTCCCTTTGAGGAAGGGTTACCTTGTGTGGATTGAGGTATTTCCTTGTTGGTGTTTCCCTTCGAGTTATTCGATAACCTTCCCAAGTTTGGATTGTTAAATCCTAGGGTTATCAAGGGATGGCAGGAATTCGGATTTGTTGGGTGTCGCTATCGACACAAGCGTTGAGGATGCAAGGGGTTTATTGCATGTCCTTTCAGAATTTACGACTCTGCGGAGTCTCGATGGTTTTTCTGATCAGGATGTGATTCTTGGAATATCCGAAGGTGGACATCTTGTGAGATGTGTTTGGGTGTGGATCGGTGGCCGTGAGTTGCCCGATCCGAGTTGCAATGATGCGACTGCTCCTTTGATGGAGGAGGTTTGAAAAGTGGAAAACAGGTTTGGTATGAGTATACCGTGTCACACTAGTGTTTTTCTCGTAACGGTGTGTGTTAGAAATCGTGAGTCATAGTAAAGATGTCATTGAATGATATCTACGATGGAATCGGGAGAGATTCGAATCCCTGCAGTTCAGTTGACTGGCTACTTTTGGATTGTTAGCATTGTGTAGTGCCGACGCTCTTTCGATTTAGTGAACTGGAAGGTTTATCTCATCCCAAGGTTTGGTGCGAGGTCAGTGTCCTCGCGACTGATGTGTCATCCATCATGTGTTCATGATAGCCATGTCGGGGCTAAGGGTGACTGTTCGATTCACAGTCATGTGTTTTGGTTTGGATTGTTGCGGCTGTACTTGGAGTACGCCTCTGCTAATTTCGAGGATGAAATTCTTTTAGTGGGGATATTGTGATGACCTGGGATTATAGATGTTAATCACGGAGTATTAATGACCCCTAAAGTTGTTTTACGTGGCGATTTGGAGTTTAATCGCGGTGTTGGGCCTCCCGAGCTCGTCTATTTGGGTAGTTGGGATCGTTGGATCCCGAGGTTGAGATTGTATTCTCATTTCGGTGAAAAACCTATGAGTTGGGTTTTTAGTGTGACTCGGGATCTGGGGTGCTTTGTGTGGGCACCGGTATGGGTTTTTGAAGTTAGAGAGAGAGTTTTTGAAAACAGATGATTTTTAATGAATCATGATGTATTTGTGAGGCTATTGGTATTTCGGGGAAATTTTGCTATAAATACCAGTTGAACCCGAGATTTTAATTTTAGAAATCATTTCAGCTCCTTGCCCGCCTCTCTCTCTCTCCCCGTCGGCCCTTCCCGTCTCCCCCAACCCTCGCCCGTAAAAACCGTGCGCCCGCCGCCGTCCGGCCACCATCCGGCGCGTCCGGACCGCCGTTGGCTTCGTCTCTTCCAGGCGCAACTTTCCACACCAGGAATTCGAAGTTTCGTCGCGATTTGCGTTCAGATTTTCCAGAAAGGCGCAGAGGTCCGTTTCTTGGGTTCTTCGATTTTCGATCGATTTCCTTCCGATTTTCGATTGGGTAACCTTCCTTACCCCTTTTTTCGTTCTTCTCCTGTAATTCCCTGCCATTTTTGTGATGTTTGGTTCAAATTAATCGTTGCTTGCGTAAGGGTTGTGTTCGATTTTAGGGGTTTTGGCAGGAGGGGCGGTGATTCTTGTTATTGATCGATTATTTCATGTTTTAGATGAATTATGGTGCTTGGTTTGGTTCGAATTGTGATGTTAGGGTTCGAAAATTGAAGGGTGGTTCTTGAGCAATTTTCGTTGATGTCTCATTCGATTTCCCTCCCTGCATGTGCTCTACCCCGGGTCCTTTAAATGGTCAATTGTCGTGTGTTGACAATATTTTCTTTATAAGGGTTATGAATGTGCTTGAGCATGGGTTACATGTTCGTAAATAATTGTGAATTGTTTATCGTGTTAGCACATCATTCCTCGGGGCATGGAACTCGAGCAAGGTTTGGCTCGGACTAAGGAGATTTAAGGTACGTGCGACGTACGAGCATTACTTTATATTAGAGCATTTGTGAAATGCATAATGTATTTTGATTGCATTGAATAGTTGTGCATGTGGTTATATATATGTGTTGAGAAGCTATGGAGCGACCTACTCTTGACATCGCCGCCACAAGCGTGCGTGATACTAGAGTAGTATAACCTTCAAGATATATGGGGTACTGGATTTATATGACCATTGTAGGGCATTGAGATGCCTGAGAATGACTGTGAAATCATGTAATCATTATAAGACATTTGAGATGTCTGAGTATAATGGAGAATTGGTAAAATAAATGCGAGGCATTTGAGCTATCTATGATTGGTAGCAAAGTTGAGAATCAGTATTAGATATTGAGATATCTATATTTGTATGTATAATGAATTTGCAATCATTAATTATTGATATTTGAGAATCAGGCATGCGATGAGTTAATCAATGTGTTGATTTACTGATTTTTGAGATTTGATGTGTTTGATGATTGTGAGAACAGGGACAGTACACGGAATCCCGGATGAGGACGTTGCCATCCAGGGAGTATCATTTAAATTCATTAGTATTTACTTTTGTTGTAAATTATGAATTTTCATTATTGTGATTATGAGATTTTGTGTATTGGTATGCTCACCCCGTTGGGGGCTGTCTCTGTTGGGACAGGTGAACAGGTACATCAATGGTCTTGGAGCTGAGCTCGAGCTGTTGATTGGAGGTACTCCCAGGATCGTGGTACCAGGGCTTGATGGAGCACGGTATCATATAGGGTACTTATATACACCTGATGGATATATACACATTCACGATGCTCGCATGTGAGCACGATTATACTTGTATACGGGTTGTATATAAAGGCATGAGCCTCTCTCTCTCTCATTCTATGTTGCATGCAATTAGGGGTAGAATTGCTAAGTGATATGAGAGCCATTGGTGTATTACGTGGGTGTTGAAACCCACTTTTGTTGTCTTGTTGTGTGGTGCCTTCCCTGGCTGGGAATTTACTTAGTGTTTCAGTATTCTGTTAAGTATTGTACTTTCCCTGGCCGGGAATTATGTTATGTGATGTGCTTTTATTTCGGGATAGCTCCATTTATGGGGAGACTCTGCCCAAATTTTTATAAAAGTCCACAATGTGAAAAATGGCGTAATGGGGATGGTAATGGGCGAAATCTATGAGTCTATTTGTTGGTAGAGATGATCTTATAACGTTGAATATTAAAGAAATTTTTTAATTGTCATTCAATGGTAAAGTATCATCTGAGTTTCCTGATTGATTTTTATTGAAAGCATGTGCCATACATAGTGGTTAATACACTAATCAAGGGTTAAGGGCTAGGGGTCCTTACAATACAAATGTCATATTTATAGTTGTAATAAGCTAATTGGACCAGGGTTAATATAAAGCTCATTGGACCAACGTTTGGCTTGTAGGGCATTTATGCTAACACGACGGTATAGTAAATATCATTAATATTCTGTGTTTAATGTTTAATGAGGTTAAATTTTTGTATAATGTTACTGGAATTTGTCTTTGTTTTTATTTTTTTTTGAAAAACATGTTAAAACATGGATTAAAAAGTTACACATTAATTGAGTAGAAAAGTATACATTTTTTTGAAAAGTTGATTTTTTGGCCGAAATGTTTTTCCATGATCCATGTAAAGTTTGTATGATCTGCAGAGTTTGTGAAGTTTGGACTATTGGATTTTAATTAAAATCCGGTTTTCATTTTTTCATGAAAACTTTGACTAGGAATTGCGAAAAATTTACATTGTTTCGTGATTCGTTTTTTTACATATATAAAAATTTCATGCAAAAAGTTTTGAATCCATATATGGTACGTTGTTTTGGATGAAAATTGACAGATTTACGAATTTTTGAAATTTTGAACATGGTCATGCAAATTCTGAAAAATTGTTGAATATTATGAACATTAACTCCCTCAAATTCACTCTCCTTTAAGAGTTATCTCAGACATTGTCGTAGGAGTGTCGGATTCAAAATATGCAACCACCATTGAAATCAGAAGGATCGATTTAGGGGACGGCCATCGTCGAAAAACATCGATAAGGCATGAGGCTTCTACTGCCTTGGGCATTGGGTCACGTCGTGAGAATTGGCCCATTAACCGTTGGCCACATCATGGTCAACAGTGCAAGGTTGGCCCAACATGGTACAAAATCAATAGCCATGTGTCATACATGTGGATGACATGTCACTACCATGTGGCGGCATGTCAACAACCATATAGATACATGTCAGCAGCCATGCGGCATGACTCATCAGCTAAGTGACCCAAATGTGCCATGTCAGCATGCAACATCGTGAATGACATTGCACTACGAGGTCACTAAAGCGCACATGCGTAGTGGCACGTTCGGCGTCGTCTGACGGCAGGTTTTGGGCGGAAAAATTCCAGTATGAATATTTTAAAATTTAAGATTTTTAGAGAAAATTTAAAATTAATTTTTCAAGTATTAAAGTAATTTTCATAATTATGCTTAAATTGGTTGAAAAATAACAGAAAATTAATTTTAATTCGAAAAATTCTGAAATTTTAAAGAAAAATTAGAAGAATACTTTCCTCCAATGGTGGCCATCTAGGTGTGAAATTTAAAACATTTGGAATATGATAGCTTATTAGTTGCACATTTGTTTTCCACGCATATTTGTCGGTGTCGGAATGAGCAAGAATATTCAGTTATTTTATTTTCTTGTTCTAATTGGCTTTGTGTAAGATTTTATGAATTTTTCTCACGTTTTTTATAGATATGTTGTACCGCATTTGCACTTCTACTAAAATTGATATAAGAGCAAGGATGATCAAACTAAAGGTGTGAGACCCCGATATCTCAAGATACTAATAGGTGCGATTAAGAGAACTAAGCATTTCAATATCAGAGTATTTAATCGTGTTGACATTTTGAGCTTACAGTTCAAATGTACCCATAAAATTTTCAACAGAAAATAGTTACATTTCTCAAAACAATAGGAGTGACACTATAGTTCTACTCTACTACTTGTAGAGACTACGCATAAGAACTCTGTCCTGCTATTGTAGTAGCACTCCTTACAGCTCAAAGTATCAGCCCCGACCCTAGTTCTCCTTAGCAAAAGCACCTACAAAGACAACCCCCAACACATGAGCACATAGCTATCCATAAACAACACAATATGAATACGTAAGGCGTAAATGCATAATCATAAATACAAAACACTTCCTGTATTTTCATCGCATTTACAATGCCCATAGGTTGTCCCTGTACCACAATTCATAATCAAAACACTATATGAATGTATGGCTTCACTAATAAATGTCATGACATATCATCTCTTTTTCTTGAGTCAGTCATCATCAGTTATTTTAATGCTTCTTCGCTTTACAATCTCAAAACAAGCGGTATCTCATCCTCGCTTCTTCATACTAGCGGTATCTCATCATCGCTTAGTATGGTATACCCCGCCTCCATGTGCAAGCGAGCCTCCCCCCTCCCGCTCCACATTTTTAGCGGTCAAGCGTAAGCATTAAGCCTTCACTGTGATCACCCCTGACTCGTGGAATACTCCTCTTTATTCCACATCACAATATGCAACAACAATGCATAATATGCAACAACAATGCATAATAACATGTATCAACTCTTAATGCATCACATTGCATTCATCATATGTCAAACAGACAAACATAAGTACATGTTACCGTTGGGATGCCCGTACGTCGCTTACGTACCTTTCCAAAATGTAGTGTGTGGTGGGACTCTATCCCCTGCGTTGTGTAGCCGTCTGTGAAGGCTCTACACCAGTGTACAACACAATATTAGATGCCAATATATGATCCAAAATCAAAAATCCAACAAAATATCAATAATTCAAAATTTTGCTTCTGGCGATCGATCGCTACCCCTTGGCGATCGATCGCCAAACTCCACTGTTCCATGGCGATCGATCGTGCCATTCATGGCGATCGATCGCGTGACTTTGATTTTGGCTACTGGACCTCGGCGATCGATCGCGCCATTTGTGGCGATCGATCGCCACATGGTCTGTGCGCGATATTTTCCAGAATGCTCAACACTGATTTTCACACCTTTCATTCTAACATGTAAGACATACAACATGCCCAAACAAACATGCTAGCAGCTACAATACACTACCCTGAGTGTAATCATACAATATGTATCCCAACCACAAACCCACATGCATTAAAAGCACCCTATAACATCAGTACTCAACCAACTTTTTCGAAAAACAGAGCATTTTCTTCCTGCCAGATTTTTGAGTACCCACTTTCAAGCAATGAAATCTACCACATAAGTCATGAATATTGCTCGAATAAAAATGCCAAAGGCTTCACAAAACTACCATGCATATTTTCACATCAAAGGTTTACCAAAAACCTAAGCTAACGTGCATGATATCACCTCCTCAAAATCACTCCTCACACATATTTTTCCAGAAAAACAGGGCATAATCCTACCCAGATTTCCGAACACCCTACTTCACATGCTTATTTCCCCAACATAAAACATGTAAAATACATAAGGAAAAATACTGAGAGCTACATAACAACACCATGTAAGCATTTAAATCGAAGGTTTTAAGAAACCTAAGCTAACATGCCATTTTTCACACCAACACAAGTATGAACTCAATCAACTAAATTTCAAACCCAGAAATGGTTTCTCACCCCTTTTTGCTCCGATTTTTGGAAGCTTCCCAAGCAATAAAAATGGAAGGTCTCCTCTCTAACTCCCTTAGCAGCTGTTGGACGAAATGTGGGAGAGAATTGGAGTGATTTCAGACATGGGAGGGTTGGGTGAGAGATGGGACAAGAGGTATGGGCAAGCAGCTGCAGCTGGCAGCAGGGCATGGGTCAAGGGGGGGGGGGGGGGGTGGTTGGGTGGTGGGTTATGTGATGTGTTATGTTTTGGTCCCGGTATTTTGCACGATGTATTAAAATGTCCTCACATGATATTTTGATAGTATTTTCTCAATAAAATACTTCAATTCCCATTTAAATATGCTTTTACCAAAACAATAATACACACCCCAAAATAATTATGCCACAACCCCAACATCCCAACACATGTTGCATGCACCCTGAAATGTAACTCCTCAACCATATTAATTCAACCTCATGAATTAACACTAAATCATCATAATATAAATAAATGATTAAATCACATAATCATTTCGGGGATATCACAATACTCCCCTACTTACAAGATTTCGCCCTCGAAATCAGCATGCACTTAAACGCATACCAGAAAACAGCTCTGGATAGTACTGCACCATGTGTCGCTCTGTCTCCCACGTGGCCTCCTCGACACCCCTACGATCCCACTGAACCTTGATCATAGGAATAACCTTGTTCCGAAGTCTGCGGTCAGCCCTATCCAAAATCCTGGTAGGCCGCTCCTCATAAGAAACATCGGACTCAATCTGCACCTCTGAAGGCTGCAACACATGTGAAGGATCCGGCTCATACTTCCTCAGCATAGACACATGAAATACGTCGTGTATACCCGACAGAGAAGGCGGTAAAGCCAAACGGTACGCCAGAGTACCCACACGCTGTAAGATCTCATACGGCCCCACGTATCTAGGAGACAACTTCCCCCGCATACCAAACCGTACTACGCCTCTGAAAGGTGAGATCTTCAGAAAGACTCTATCGCCCAACTGAAACTCCAACGGCCTACGCCGCTGATTGGCATATGCTGCCTGTCTGTCCTGAGCTGCCTTCATCTTTTGCCTTATCACTTTTACCTTTTCTTCCATTTCCCGGATCAAATCTGGTCCTCCGACTGATTTGCGATCCCCGTCATCCCAACACAAGGGTGACCTACAACGCCTACCATAGAGGGCCTCGAAAGGAGCCATCTGTATGCTTGCCTGGTAGCTGTTGTTGTAAGAGAACTCCACCAAGGCTATCGAGTCCTGCCATGAAGTGTCGAACTCTAGCGCACAAGCTCTCAACATATCTTCGAGCGTCAGTATCGTACGCTCGGTCTGTCCGTCCGTCTGAGGGTGATAGGCTGTGCTCAGCCTCAACTCTGTATCTAGAGCTGTCTGCAGACCCTCCCAGAAGTGAGATGTAAACCGTGGATCCCGATCAGACACAATCGAAACAGGGATCCCATGCAGTCTTACCACATCTCTGATATATAACTGTGCCATCCTCAAGTGCGTATATGTCATACAGTAGGGAATGAAATGAGCACTCTTAGTCAATCTGTCGACGACTACCCATATAGCATCGAAACCCGAAACAGTCCTCGGTAAGTGGGTCACGAAGTCCATGGATATGTGTTCCCACTTCCACTGTGGTATCTCCAAGCTCCTTAGCTCACCTCCAGGCCTCTGCCTCTCGGCCTTTACCTGTTGACAAATCAAACAGCGCTTGACAAAAGAGGTGACATCTTGTTTCATACGCCTCCACCAGAACTGTCTACGTAGATCCTTATACATCTTTTTCCCGCCCGGGTGGACACTCATCCTGCTGCAATGAGCTCGCTGTAATATACCCTGACGTAACTCGGGTGTATCTGGAATCACCCATCTGTCGCCAAGTCTCAGAGAACCATCCTCAGCCATTCTGAATCTCGATGGCTGACCTGAATGAACCACTGACATCCATCTCTGAACCTCTGTATCGGTCCCCTGAGCTTTCCTGATGTGATCATAAATAGCAGGCTCAGCTAACAAGGTCAAAACCTGTACTGGTGAAGTAGACACATCATAATCAAATCCCAAATGGCAGTAGGAGCCCAACATAGCTGATAGACACATGGCATCCTCTGCTGTGCTCCTCACCTTCCGACTCAAAGCGTCGGCTGTCAAGTTTGCTTTCCCGGGATGGTATAGGATTTCACAATCATAATCCTTCAGCAGATCCATCCATCTCCTCTGCCTCATGTTCAGCTCAGCCTGTGTAAACAAGAACTTCAGGCTTTTGTGATCAGTGAAGATGGTGAATGAGGTACCGTATAAGTAGTGTCGCCATATCTTCAAGGCGAAAACTATAGCTGCTAGCTCCAGATCATGGACCGGATACCTCATCTCATGTGGCTTCAATTGTCTCGAAGCGTAAGCCACAACGTGCTTATCCTGCATCAGCACGCATCCTAAACCCTGAAGCGATGCGTCGGTATAGAGAACGAACCCTTTGTTCTCCTTGGGAATCACCAAAACTGGCGCTGAAGTCAATCTGTGCTTCAACTCCTGGAAACTCTGCTCACAAGTTTCCGACCAAAGGAATGGAACTCCCTTCTGAGTCAGCTGTGTAAGTGGCTTGGCGATCTTTGAGAAACCCTCGACGAAACGTCGGTAATAGCCAGCCAACCCAAGAAAACTTCGAATTTCACTGACTGAAGTAGGGGCAGACCAATCCATAACTGCCTCTATCTTCCTCGGGTCTACTGATATCCCCTCCCGTGATATGATATGGCCCAAAATGATACACTGCTCAGCCAAAACTCACACTTGCTGAGTATGGCGTACAACTGATGATTTCTGAGAATCTGAAGTACTGTCCTCAAATGATCGGCATGTTCCTCCTCACTCCTTGAGTATACGAGGATGTCATCAATGAATACGATCACAAACTGATCGAGGTACTCTTGAAATACTCTGTTCATCAAGCTCATAAAAACTGCAGGTGCATTTGTCACTCCGAATGGCATCACTAAGAACTCGTAGTGCCCATACCGAGTTCTAAAAGCCGTCTTTTGGACATCGCCAGCTCTAACCCGCACCTGATGATAGCCGGACCTCAAGTCTATCTTCGAGTACACCTCTGTACCCTGAAGCTGATCGAACAGATCATCAATCCTCGGAAGCGGATATATGTTCTTCACTGTAGCCTTGTTCAATTGCCTATAGTCAATGCACAGACGCATTGATCCATCCTTCTTTTTCACGAACAAGACTGGTGCACCCCAAGGCGATACACTAGGACGGATGTATCCCTTGTCGAGGAGCTCCTGTAACTGTACCTTCAGTTCCCTCAGCGCTGCCGGTGCCATCCTGTATGGGGCACGAGAAATGGCCGATGTCCCTGACAGCAGCTCTATAGCAAACTCCACATCCCTGACAGGCGGAAATCCCGGAATCTCATCTGGGAACACATCAATGAACTCCGCCACAACCGGAATGTCCTCGGCTCTCACTTCCTTTTCCTCAGATACATCCACAGCATAATAAGGTACCCAGTGTGGCCACGTTCCAATAACCGCGACATCTTAACCGCTGAGATCACTGGAATCCTTGGACGAGAGCCGTCCCCATAAAAAGTCCACTGGAACCCCTGATCAGATAGAAAACGTACCATCCTATGTCGGCAATCTACCACAGCTCGATATCTGCTCAACACATCTATGCCGATAATACAGTCAAAGTCTGCCATCTCCAACTGAATCAGATCGGCCCACAGATCGTTGCCCTCAAAATAAATGAGGCAATCAGATAATAGTCGGTCCGCAATCACATGCTTTCCCGTGGGTGTCGAGACCATGAGAGGCGTGGGTAACAGAGACGAGCACAAGTGGTGTCTCTCCACAAAAGCAACAGATACAAAAGAATGAGAAGCACCTGTATCTACCAAAATAAATGCAGGGTACATAAATAAATGACACGTACCAGCAATGACCTCCTCCGGGGCTGCCTCAGCCTGCTCCCTAGTCAGTGCATACACTTGTCCCTGCGGTGGTCCTGTCGCCTGACCTCCCTGGGGTCGAGGCACAAACTGCTGCCTCGGTGGTGCCGTCCTAGCATCAAATCTTGGCCTATTCGGCCCTGAGTCTGCCTGACTTGCCCGATTGGCGCAATTCCGAGCTAAGTGGCCCACCTTGCCACAAACATAACAGCCTCGGCAGTCACGTGACAAGTGAAATCCTCCACAGCGGTCACACCTGTCCCCTCCTGCCTTACTCCCCTGTGTAGGTCCTCGATTGCTCTGCTTCTGACTCTGAGATTTCTTCCCGCTAAATCTGGAAGATGATGAGGCTCCACGAGCCTTGAACTGATCCCCTCGTGGTTTCAAAGTATCAGTAACAGGCCTCTGTGATGGCACGGAAGAGGGTACAACGTCCTTATATGCTCCTACTGCAATCTCTGCCAGCTCTGCCCTAGTCAGGGCGTCATCAAAAGAGCTGGGGTTGTTGGAAACAACCCGATCAAACAATTCTGGCCTCAGTCCTTTCAGGAAATGCCTCATCTTCGCGTGGCTGCTCACAGCGATGTGGGGGACATACCTCAACAGTGAGGAATACTGCAAAGCAAAGTCTGAAACTGACATGTTGCCCTGCTTCAAATTAGTGAACTCGTCCTCCTTGACTTGTCTGGCAGCGGCAGAAAAATACCGGTTAAGGAACCGGGTCCTGAATACAGTCCAGTCCACTACCATACCTTGGGCCTCAGCTCCATCACAGTGGTCTTCCACCACATAGAAGGTTTCTTCGCCATCTGAAACTCGGCTAACCTCAGCCATGCGGTACGTGCACAGGGCGCAGTCACAAGTATCTGCTCTATCCGTTCTAGCCACTCTTCGGCCCCTTCTCCAGATTCGGTCCCCTCAAACATGGGTGGACGGAAGTTCAGAAACTGTGTCAAACTGAGTTCCCCGGGTAATAACATCTGTGCACTGGGCTCCACTCCCACCAGGTGGCGATAAAGGATTCACATGAGCAACACTAGCATTCATACTGCCCATATCCCCTACCTCTTCATTGAGGTTCTCCGGGTTAATAGCCGCCATGCTGCAACACAAGAGTTAACAACAATACCAAAAGCAGATCATAGTATAAGCCGTTAGATAACAAGAGTATCATATTCAAAGCATGTTAGTATAACACTTATACAAAAATATGCATCACATGCATAACATGCCCAACAATGAATACCTAACCAACTTGTTTGTAAAGGCTACCCTTCACTCTTCCCTGGTTATCTAACCACTGCTCTGATACCACTAAATGTGAGACCCCGATATCTCAAGATACTAATAGGTGCGATTAAGAGAACTAAGCATTTCAATATCAGAGTATTTTATCGTGTTGACATTTTGAGCTTACAGTTCAAATGTACCCATAAAATTTTCAACAGAAAATAGTTACATTTCTCAAAACAATAGGAGTGACACTATAGTTCTACTCTACTACTTGTAGAGACTACGCATAAGAACTCTGTCCTGCTATTGTAGTAGCACTCCTTACAGCTCAAAGTATCATCCCCGACCCTAGTTCTCCTTAGCAAAAGCACCTACAAAGACAACCCCCAACACATGAGCACATAGCTATCCATAAACAACACAATATGAATACGTAAGGCGTAAATGCATAATCATAAATACAAAACACTTCCTGTATTTTCATCGCATTTACAATGCCCATAGGTTGTCCCTGTACCACAATTCATAATCAAAACACTATATGAATGTATGGCTTCACTAATAAATGTCATGACATATCATCTCTTTTTCTTGAGTCGGTCATCATCAGTTATTTTAATGCTTCTTCGCTTTACAATCTCAAAACAAGCAGTATCTCATCCTCGCTTCTTCATACTAGCGGTATCTCATCATCGCTTAGTATGGTATACCCCGCCTCCATGTGCAAGCGAGCCTCCCCCCTCCCGCTCCACATTTTTAGCGGTCAAGCGTAAGCATTAAACCTTCACTGTGATCACCCCTGACTCGTGGAATACTCCTCTTTATTCCACATCACAATATGCAACAACAATGCATAATATGCAACAACAATGCATAATAACATGTATCAACTCTTAATGCATCACATTGCATTCATCATATGTCAAACAGACAAACATAAGTACATGTTACCGTTGGGATGCCCGTACGTCGCTTACGTACCTTTCCAAATGTAGTGTGTGGTGGGACTCTATCCCCTGCGTTGTGTAGCCGTCTGTGAAGGCTCTACACCAGTGTACAACACAATATTAGATGCCAATATATGATCCAAAATCAAAAATCCAACAAAATATCAATAATTCAAAATTTTGCTTCTGGCGATCGATCGCTACCCCTTGGCGATCGATCGCCAAACTCCACTGTTCCATGGCGATCGATCGTGCCATTCATGGCGATCGATCGATCGTGCCAATAACCCCCCTCCCAATAATTGCATTCTTGCAACTCATGGGAATCTAACACATGACATTGACTCTGATACCAATTGTAGGATCAAGTGTTTGCCGCTTTACCAAAAGTTATAGCTGATAGTAACGGTGCAACTCAAATCTTTTAAACTGTATAGTAGCACAAGTACCACAATTCGATCGATCACACAGCAAGGGAAATTATTGTATCCCAACATATGTAATATAATTCTTTCTTTTGAGAATTTTTTAAATCATGATCATGCAGATATTTGCTTAATTGTTGTGTTCCTGTTTGTTATATTATTATTGCTATTGCATGTTAAATCATGTTTAGAAAGTGAGAGTTGTAGGTGTTTTGGTTAGAATTTAACCTATAATGTGAATAGTTTTGTCTTTTAGAACTAAGTTTTTGGTAATAGAACACTTAAGGAGATTGATAATGAAACTATAAATCTCCTTTGGACGTCTTCTTTTGTGTTAGGTTATCATAGATGTTAGTAGATTTAATGCGAAACGGTGTACATAAAAGAGCATTAACTCAATATCACATATTTTTAATGATTAGACATGACAACAAAATCCAATAGTTGAACTTAACAAGGGAGACTAACTAAAAGGTAGCAATTATGACACATGACATCTACAATATTGTATGTTCTAGATGAACAAAACACATTAGATGCGATAGACCATGTATTGGCCGATTCCGATGTGGCAACTGCAGTAATGGAGGGGTTGTCAAGAAGTTCACTTAGCATGTAAAGAGAAAGATTCCACTGCTAGAGTTATTTTAGTAAGCTCTGTCACTGATGACATGATTCACGAATATTAACAGCACCTTACTCCCCATGACATTTGGGTGTATCTGAGAGAGAAATATGGGCAACGCCATTCACTCGGCTTAGGCACATGACATTTAAATTTGACACGTACAATAAGCTAGCTGATCATACCATCAAATAACATTTGAGGACTATGTCCAATATGATGATGGAGCTTCAAACAGCTGGTCACAACATCTCTGATGAAAAACAAATCCAAGATTTAATCTGGTCTCTTCCATGAGCTGCTAAATCCATTCCAAGTGTCATGGTTGCTGGATCTAGTTCCAAAATGCTCCGGGCATTAAACGTAAGTGGAACTAGAAGAAGAACAAAAGGGGGAAATGGGAACGGGATAGGGGATTAAGACATGTTATGGTTTTTGCAAAGACAAAAATGTTTATTATTGTGATATCTAGAAATTATTGTGTTAATCCCTGAGTGATTATAATCCTTAATGGATTTTAATTGTGGTAATTATGAGGTAATTATGGTGTTGAGACTCCTGAGAATTTTAATCCGGTATCGGGATTCTTGAATCCAAGGGTTGAGATTTTATTCTCATTGAGGTGTTAAACCTTGGAATTGTGTTGGTAGTGGGATCTGGAGTCTGGGGAACTTTGGATCGAGGTTTGTGATGTAATTAAGTGAGAGAGAGATAATTATTGAACACTTATGTTTTTTAAAGAGTTTTGGTGCGAGTATTTAAGGCTCGGGTTTTTGGAGCCTTGGTACTATATATACCAAGTGCACTCGGTGTTCAACCATTCTCCACTTCACTTGCCTATCTCTCTCTCCCCTCACCGCCTTTTTCCCCCCACCCTTCCCCATTTCCCCACTTTTTCTCTCATGGAAGAGAATCAAGCAAGGCTCGACTTTGTAGCAAAATCTCTCGAAGATAATTAGGTATTATTGTTCCCCTCGCTTTTATCTTCATTTTGGTAATAGTTTTTTGGTGTTTGGTTAAGTATGGTTATGGGTTTGGGTTTTGGGAGATTTTGAAAGAATTGTTAACTTGATGTTTTTGTGTTTTTATTGAGTTCAAATGGAGTTTTTGAAGTGTTGAAGGTGTTAGGGTGTTGGATTTGAGTTTGGGTGTGAAAAACACCATTGAAGCAAAAACAATTCGGAAAATTTAAGTTCACGATTGATCGTGGCATCAGCGCCGATCGATCTTGACACTTCGCGGAATTTGGTGACGATGAACAGTGATCGCTGATCAATCGTGGAGATCGGGCGGTCGATCATGGGGTCTTGCGATCGACCGTGAGACCACGATGATCGATCACCGAAGGGCGTTGTCTGAAATTTTGAGGCTGGTGATCGATCGCCAGCCAAGTCGTGATCGATCGCCAGCCAAGTCGCGTTTGATCGCCACACCAGGATTTTTGAAAATTTTTATGTTGTTTTAATTTTGACGTGCGCTTTGCCCGGGGCTTTTGGGTATTATATCGTCGTGTTATGATGATATTTTAGAGGTTGAGTACGTGCTTGAATGTGTGTTTGGGTGCACATGGTTAATTGTGAGTTATTGACTGTGTATAACTAATTATTCACTGATTCTCGGGTGAAGGCTAGGAGTGGCTCTTGCTACTGGACTGTAAGGTACGTATAATGTACGAGCATAGTTAAATATATTATTGTCATTGTTAGATGAATAATATATTCTTGTTGCGATGAGTTATTGTGTATTGTGAATTATAGCGATGTCGCTATTTGACCCTGCAATTAGTGTGATGTTGTCGCTGTTGAGCGAGCATTTGTTATGATGTCGCCGCTGAGATTGCCGCCGCTGTTGAGTGAGCGGTGTGATACGATGTGATGAGACTATGAAATCATTAATTGAGATTTATGTGATTTTTGTAAATCATTAGTGTAATGATTTAGTTAAATCTGATTATGAAATTGGCGGTTTGAGCATGAGTAGGGTTAATCAATGTAATGGTTAACCGATTTTGGAGTTTGATGATTTTGGTTATTGTGAGAATATGAACATCATGGGAGATCCCATATGGTAACGGTACATACAGGGAGTACTTTCTGACTTTACAGTTTATATCCTGTAAATTATGAATTATTAGATTGATAAGAGTGAGATTGTGTTATTGGTATGTTCACCCCATTTGGGGGCTGTTTTTGTTGAAACATGTTGAACATGTACAACATTGGCTCTGGAAAGGAGTTTGAGCTATTGGGAACGGTTCCAGGACTGAGGTACCAATATTGGTATTGGGTAACGTGTTTATACAATAGATACATATTAATTTATTTAATGCTTGTTTGTGAGCATTCTCATATGTGTATATGATTTGTATAAAGATTGCAAGATTTCTCTTTTCATTTATGATCTGCATGCAATTAATTAAGGAAAAATGCATGATGAATTAGAATATGAGATTGATGCATTGTACATTGTATAGCACATGCTAGTTGGATTGTATGGGGAATTGAATGAGAAGAGGATTAATGTCAAAAATTTATAGTTGTCATGACATTGCTAGTGAAGCATGTAAGAATTCTCTAATGACATGAATGTATGCACTAATATATGTGATAATGCACTAATAGCGGGTTAAGGGTGTCGTGTCCTTACGTTAATGGTATCGGATCAGTGATTTGCTCTTTTGGGATGTTGAGGGCCAATGGATGTGCTGATAGAAATGAATAGCACATAGTTTACGCATGATTGCGGTTTTATGTTAGTGTGACATAGTTTTTATACTCTTATGTGCATCTACGATATGAGATCATAAATGAAATGTGTTATTGCTAACCATCGTGGTTGCAGGATCGTATGGAATACGATGAAAATGATATTGACTAAAATAATTTGCACATTATGTAATAAGTGCTAAGAAATCTGATTTTGTAGGAAAATCAGAGAATGAGAAACGTGATGTGTTGTCTGAGAACAGGGAATAGTAGACAATGATGTGACGGCAGATGATGTGATAACCAGGTATGATTGCCTTATGATTATGAGGATGCAGGTATATGCATGCATTGAGATTGATTTGTTATCGTGATGCATGAATACTTGATATTGTTATTGTGTATACGAATGTATTCCAATTATTGTACTGCTACGGTTGTATCGATTAGCGCTGGATCAGGATATTTGCCGCTGTCATATCGTAGCACGAGATGCTGATATGTCGAAGCGATGGATATCATTGAGCCGTTGATATAACATAGTAGGAAGATATTATGTTGATTTGTGTATATTGAGATCATTGTAATGATGCATATGTGTTGAGTAGCGATGGATCAGAATATTTGCCGCTGTCTTATCGAGCGGTGGATCAGGATATTTGTTGCTGTCATATCGTAGCGCGGGTCGCTGATATGTCGAAGCGAGGGATATCATTGAGCCGCTGATAATTCGAAGCGAGGGATATTATTGAGCCGCTGATGTACATAATATTTGCCGCTGTTTTATCGGACGATGAATCAGGGTCTTTGCCGCTGTCATATCGTACGCGGGACGATGATATGTCGAACTGAGATATATCATTGAGTTGCCAATAACTTAAAGTGAGGGATATTATTATGCCGATGTCACGCCGAAGCGATGAGTTAGGAGCAAAGTGCTACATGTGATGTGAGTCACCTCTTGAGTCCGAAAGGAACAAAGTGCTACATACATATGAGTCGCCTCTTGAGTCCATGTTTATGCTGATGTACACATAGCGATGGATTATGCTGCTATATACGTAGCGATGGATTATACCACTGTATACATAGCGATGAATTATGCCACTGTATAAGAAGCGATGGATTATGCCGATGTATACGTACCGATGGATTATGCCGATGTATACATAGCGATGGATTATGCAGCTGTATACATAGAGCGATGATTATGCCGTTGTATACGTAGCGAGTGATTATGCTGATGTATACATAGCAAGTGATTATGCCGATGTATTCGTAACTATGGATTATGTCGCTGTATACATAGCGATGGATTGTGCAGCTGTATATGTAGTGAGGGATTGTGCAGCCATTGGGCGATGGGTATTGATTGTGTACCGTCGTTGAGTGATGAATATTGATGCGCTGCTATTATATTAGCAGTATTGTGAATGTGTGTGTTAACATGTACTGTCACGAGTTGACGAGGGTATTTTGAATGTCATGTGTTGACATGTACCATCATGAGTTGATGAGGATATTTTGAATGTCATGTGTTGACATGTATCGTCACGAGTTGACGAGGGTATTATGAATTCATGTGTTGACATGTACCGTCACGAGTGAACGAGGATATTGTGAATATCACGAGTGAACGAGGATATTGTGAATATCACGAGTTGACATGTATCATCATGAGTTGACGAGGATGTTATAAATGTCACGGGTTGACATGTACAGTCACAGGTTGACTAGGTATTTTACGATGATACGGTATGACGGGCGACATGTAACTTGTGTTGTCGTTACGATGGATAATACAAATATAGATGTATGTATTGAGTTATATGGTTGAGTGCCACTGGTTGGCGTAAGATGGTGTGTGTGTCACAGGGTGACATGAGACCAATATGCCGAGCAGGTTTGCTCGATAGAATAAATGGTTGTGCCGTACAGATAAGTGTACTGGATTAGGTATTGAGATAAATGTGTTACAAGTAGTGGTACCTTTGGGTATACTCATTGAGTTGGCTATGTCCAAGCGACTTGTTGAGGGACCTACATACATATATTGATGTGGTGTATGATGGAGATGTGATTGGGCGAGGACATTGGAATGTCCCTTGTGTATCGGTATTAGAGAAAGGTTAGATGATGATCTACTATCTCTAATTGTTCGCATTAAGATAAGTAATTCATTATGTGATTCGTAAATTGTGAGAGTGGTAGTGGTATGAAAATGGTACGGTATTGTATACCGGGGCTGAATGTATTGGACTTTGGTAGGTTTTGTCTACCTTAAGAGGCTGCGATTTGCTAGCAAGGTATGATGATTTGTTGTTACAATAATATTGTGAGCTTGTTGTAGCCATTATACTACTTGTCAGAACCGAGTATGGTGAATCGTATGATGATACGATGAGAGGTTGTAGTGGACTAGTGTAGTCACTATAATGCTTTCGAGCTTGAGGTGAAAGATAACTCAAGAGAGCGCTCTTACGTTAAATGCGTCTAGGAACTTGTGTCGTGACAACTCAGTTTTGTTGGGAGTACCAACGTGAGTGTCCACATGCTATTGTTATTTCTACTTGGGTGTTTTTGCATTGAGAATGCAATGGTGAACCGTAACCGGAGTTTTAGGATATAGCCAATGTAGTAACACTACTATATCGATTGTATCTATTGGGGAGATAGTGTTGTATGTAATTTTTGGTTTGGTGCAATGCTGTCGTGGAGGTGGTTGGTATCAGTTGCGGGTTGATTTTGAATCAATCATGGTAAGCATTACTGGTAGTGGACCGGGTAATGGCTTTATGTTATTTGTGAGACGTACGAGGAGATGTCCCTAGATAGATGCTTGAAAGTATCTGAGTACTATTATATTAGTACGGAATTGTTGGAGTTTGTATACGTCGTGTATACGAGTTTGAGAGTGATTGGTGATAATGGCATTGACGCGCTATCCTGAATTAATTATTGGCACAAGGATACATTCCGGTATAAATGTATCTATATTTTTCGAACGATGGTTCGAGTTTGGAGAGTCTTGGGTGCATGACACCTTCCTAGTGAGGAAAGTGGTATTGATATACATGTAGGGGATCTTTGAAAGATTTGATGAGTCAGTGTGAGCGGTGTTGATGTTGAATTCACACCATTAGTCATTGGTTCGTCAATCATTATTCTCTATTGAGTGAGAATAACTGAGTAATTGACGATCCTGTCTCAGGTTTGTGAGTATGATTGGAGATACCCAAGCCGAGTGCATTGAGTATGCATATGGTGTGTTTGGCGTTCAGGAATAGATATCGGTATGCATGTATGAATGCCAGCATATGCTTGTTGAGTAGCGGGTTTATGTGTTTGGATTGGTGAATCTCTTTTTAGAGATTATGGTACCCTTGAGGTTGATAACCTCGACGGGACGATTTATTCGGAGGAATAAATTATGAGGTTTTGTTTGACTCTCTTTTGAGAAGAGATTGTCGTGCTTTGGGTTGAGGAAGTTCGTTGTTCGATATTTCGATAGTTATCCTTGTTTTAGAATTGCTGATTCTAAGGGTAAACAAGGGATGACCAGGATTAGAATTCGTTTGGTGTCGTTGCCAACACTTGTTGTGAGAATGCAATTGATTTCCTTGCATGTTCTCTATGGAATCTTGAGACTTGTGGAGTTTCGATAGTGTGTTGGGACCAAGATGTGATTTCTTGGAACACAATGATGTCGACATCTGTAATTAGATGTTTTTGGGTTGATCGGTGGTCGTAGGTTGCCCGATTTCGAGTTGCAAATGGTGCAATTACCCCTTTTGATGAGTAAGATTCTAGCGTTTTGGAGAGCGGAAACCGAAACTCAAATACCAGTAAAATTCCTACGAACATAATGTAATATAATTTATAATGATTATCAACCTAAATGTATGGTATAACATTCTTAAGAATCATTTTTGTACGAAACTTGCCCGTATAATTTTAATCAAACATTTGAAAATTCATTAAAATTCAAGTTTAAGTCGAAACTTTCCATAAATGCCTTAAATCAGTCCA
Organism: Haberlea rhodopensis; assembly: GCA_907163345.1. NCBI lineage: Eukaryota > Viridiplantae > Streptophyta > Magnoliopsida > Lamiales > Gesneriaceae > Haberlea > Haberlea rhodopensis. Next base: position 21,954,582 of record CAJQUN010000004.1, on the reverse strand, counting down.
GCAACGTTTGGAGCTCGGAATTTTATGAAACTCGGCGGCGCGTGAGATCCACCCGTCGCCGTGCCGGCGCAGGGACGTTCTCTGGCAGCCACGTGCGGCTGAGATTTTTACAGTAGGTTCGGCTCTTTATGATCTACAACTTTGGTTTAGAAACCATTTTGAAATTCCCAATCGATTGTGCCCAGATTTCGATTTTATAAAATGCTCAACCATGGTAATTCGCTCGCCGGAAAATAGTATTTCCGATGACGTTTACGACAAATGGCCGGCACAGATGTAAAGTAAAACATATTTGGAACACTCTTTGTTTATAAAAGATTTTCGAAATCTATACTAAAAGGCATGAAATCGAAGCTTAAATCTGCTATCTTGAAATAGGTTTATGAGATTCTGGCAGCACATTGTTCTTCGTGTTCTTGAATTTTCTGGATAAAATTGGATGTTGATTTTGCTATAGCTCTCATACTAAATGTTTTCTGGGTGTATAATGAGTGTAGTGTGAAATTTTCAGATTTTTGGGAGAAGATTTTGTATTTTTCCTTGAATTTCTATATTCTACCTATCTTACAACCTTCCCATAAGAACTCCAACATAAACTCTCTAAAAAATTCTAACACTAATAAACTGAATTTCAGAGAGAAAAATGAAGGAGTATGGAGGGTTTATAGGCAAAGTTGAAGGGCACAAGCCACAATTGGGGAGACACTTGTCTTGGCCATGAAGTGACAATTGTTAAGCCTAAATATTAATATTTTAAATACTATATTTATTATATTTTGTTCTCTTAAAATAAATTTTATTGATAATGAATTTATCAATATTTGTGTTGTGAAAACATTTCTAAGTTTTGGTGGTGACAAACATCAACTGGATAGACACCTACCGGGTGACAGACACTTACCGGGTGACAAAGACCTACCGGGTGACAAACATCAACTGGATAGACACCTACCGGGTGACAGACACTTACCGGGTGACAAAGACCTACTGGGTGACAAACATCAAATGGATAGACACCTACCGGGTGACAGACACTTACCGGGTGACAAAGACCTACCGGCTGATAGACATCTACCGGATGGACATCAACCGGATGGACACCTACCTGATGGACATCAACTGGATAGACACCAACCAGAAGGACATCAACTGGACAGACATCAACCGGATAAACACCTACTGGATGGACACTAACTGGACAAGCATCTACTGGTTAGTCATATATTGAACAAAGACATCTACTGGTTACAGAAGTGTGATATCCCCGAAATGATTAATTGTACTTTGGGCGCTAATTATGCTTATATGATTATTAATGGTGATAATTGATTTTTGTGCCTGAATTAAGTATCATGTTGAAATGCTTAGTCACATGGTAGGTGTGACCGAGAATGCATTTCGGGTTGTATATTGTGCATATTGGGTGAGTTGGGTGTTGGCATGATTTAATTATGATGGTTGGCAATTAATTGGATAGCATGAATTTAATTGAGGTTTTGAGGTGCATGTTGGTGCTGTGATTGAAAAGTACCATGTTGGGGTATTTTGGACATCATACTAATTGTTGGGGTACAATTTTATTTGTCATATATTAACTTTTACCCCACCCTCACCCATCACTTTACCATTCACTCCTTAAATCCCCAAACACTCCTTCCAACCCTAACCCACTCTCATTTTCGTTTTTGACTCCAAGGGGGAAAGGAAACCTTTGCAAAATCTCACTTGGTGTGATTCTTGGTAAGATTTGGAGTCTAGGAAGGGTATATAACCTTCCTTGTTGTTTTTGCAAAGATTTGTTTTGATTGAGTTTGATATTTGAGCTTTTGAAATGGGTTTGTTGGGGGTTGGTATTATTTTGGTTGGGTGTTGAATTTATGGATGTATGAAGATGTTTATTGAAGGTTTTTAGTGGTTTTATATTGTTGATGTATTTATGTTTGAGTTTGTTTGATTTGGGGAAGAAGAAGGGTGAATAGTGCCCAAAAATCGGGCATACAGGACTCGGCGATCGTTCGGGACTTTCTATCGATCGATCGCGAGCTGCAGGGGAGAAGGCAGTAGCCTTCAGCGATCGATCGCGAGTTTGGCGCGATCGATCGGCGAGGTCGCGATCGATCGGCGCAAACTCGGCAATCGATCGCGAATTGAAATTTTTTGTTGAGCGAGGCAGTGTGATCTCGCGATCGATCGGGGCTATATGGCGATCGATCGCGAGACACCAAAATGGGTGTTTTTGGTTATTTTTGTAGGATTTTTGGTATCGGACTATTATTTGGTTCTAATGTTGATTTGTGTGAATGTGTAGAACCATCCCAGGTGGCAACTCAGCCAAGGAAGTGAAGTCCTACCACATCCTACTTTTGGAAAGGTACGTAGAGGACGTACGGGCACCCAACGGTACATGTATCTAATATACTCATTGTTTATGCATTGTGGATGCGAGTATATATGGAATTATGCATTGTGGATGCATATACATGTTGAATTATGCATGATGATTGTATATGAATATGATGGTTATTGGTGCACATCCCATGAGTCATGGTCATCCCTTGATGATTTTAATGCTTGCCGCTATTTGATTTGGTGCCGCTCAATGTGAAGCGAGGGGTGGGAGCGCCGCATGTCACATTGAAGCGTGGTTGTCATATAAGGCGAGGAAAGAATATTTGCCGCTCAATGTGAAGCGAGGGGTGGGAGCGCCGTATGTCCATTGAAGCGATGTTATTCTATGCCGCCTATATGAAAAGCGAGGGGCATTAAAATACATTGTGATGAATAGACTAGGGATTGGTAATTGATGAATATGGAATGGTGTTATGTCATGACATGTGTGGACCATTAAATAATCTATTTGATTATACTCATGAGTTATGGTACAGGGACAACCAAAAAGGGAGCGTATAAAATGCATGGGAAAAACAGGAAGTGTTTATTACGGTTTATGCATTTACGCCTTATATTCATATTGTGTTGTATATGAATTATTATATGCTCATGTTTGGGGGTTGTCCTTGTAGGTACATTTTGGCATGAAAAAGGGGCTAAGGCGGTGAGCTTGTGAAGAACACTTTTGAGAAATGAAGGACATGATTACTTTTGTATAGTGTCTACTCTAGGAGTAGTGTAAAGCTATAGTTGATAACATTCATTTTTGATTGGGAATGTAATTAATCCATTGATAGTCCTTTACTTGGCATGTAATTCTTAAGGCTCATAGTCTCAACACGAACATTTATACTCTGATAATTTATGTTAGCTCTAATTATGCCCTTAATCCGTACTTAAGGAACTAGGGTCCTTACATTAGTGGTATCAGAGCAGTGGTTAGAGAACCCGGGAATGAGTGAAGGGTAGCCTTAGCATGATTGGCTAGGTGCTTACATTTGAAGCATGTTTATGCTTGTGGTGCATATTGTTGTATATACTGTTATACTAACATGCTTATTATCATTCCTGTTATCTAACGGCATAACATATATATGTTTGTTTTGGAATTGTTTTAACCCTTGTGTTACAGCATGACGGCTATGAACTTGGGAAACCTCAATGAAGAGGTGGGTGATGTTGGCAGTGTTAATGTGATCATTGGTCAGGCAAACCCTTTACCTCCACCAGCTGTAGGCATGGAACCAGTGGCTCAGTTGTTACTACCTGATGAGATCAGTTTGACTCAGTTTCTGTCTTACCACCCGCCCCGGTTTGAGGGGACAAAATCAGGAGAGGAGGCTGAGGAGTGGCTAGAGAGGCTTGAACAGATATTTGTATCCGCTCCTTGTGCTGTTACAGCATGGCTGTGGCTGGCGAAGTTCCAGCTGGCAAAGAAACCTTCCATGTGGTGGAAGAGCACGGTAATGGAACTGAGAGCACATGGTGCATTGATCGATTGGACGCTCTTCAGAACCCGGTTTCTGAACCGGTACTTCTCTGCGGCGGCAAGACAGATGAAGGAAGATGAATTCGCGAACTTGAAACAAGGAGGCATGTCAGTGTCAGTCTATGCCATGCACTATTCTTCGTTGCTGAGATATGTTCCGCACATTGCTACCAATGGGCATGCAAAGATGAGAAACTTCCTAAAGGGGTTACGGCCGGAGCTTTTTGACCGGGTTATCACCAATAACCCCACTTCTTTTGATGATGCTCTCACAAGAGCAGAACTTGCGGAGATCGGAGTTGGGGCTACCCTAATACTGTACCCCCACACATGCCACAATAGAGGCAAGCTACTGATAGCTTGAGGCCCCGAGGAGAGTCATTTAAGCCCCGTGGTGCCTCTTCATCCTCACGGTTCAGTGGAAAGAAATCTTTTGGTCGGAAGCAAGAGAACAAGAAGAACAATTGGTCTACCAACCGAGGGCCTATGCAAGGAAATAGATCGGGGGAGTCAAGGTGCGACAATTGTGGAGGGCCACATTCTTCGAATAATTGCCCTGCTTGTTATAGTTGTGGCAAGATGGGCCACATCTCTCGGTATTGCCCCACTCGGGGAGGACAGTCAGAGTTTCAAGGAAACAGGCCGAGATTTGATGACATGACAGTACACCAGAGGCAGCAGTTTGTGCCTCGACCATCGGGAGGTCAGACAGTGGGACCGCCCCAGGGACATGTGTATGCACTGACCAGAGAGCAGGCTCAGGCGGCCCCGGAGGAGGTGATCGCCGGTACATGCCATTTATTTACGTACCCTGCTTTTATTTTGATAGATACAGGTGCCTCCCACTCTTTTGTATCTGTGGGCTTTGTGGAAAGACACCATATGCGCACGTCTTTTCTACCCACGCCTCTCATGGTCTCGACACCCACTGGAAGAAATGTTGTTGCCGATCAGTTCCTCGCGGATTGCCTCATTTATTTTGAGGACAACGAGTTGAAGGCAGATTTAATTGTATTGGGCATGTCAGACTTCGACTGCATCGTGGGTATTGACATTCTGAACAGATACCAGGCAGTGGTGAATTGTCGGCAGAGAACAGTGAGGTTCAGATCTGATTTGGGAATACAGTGGACTTTTTATGGGAACGGTTCTCGTCCGAAGATCCCATTGATTTCTGCAGTCAAAATGTCTCAGTTGTTGGAACGTGGTCACACGGGCTATCTCATCTATGCCGTGGACACGTCTGGGAAGAATAAAGAACTGAGAGTTGAGGATGTACCAGTAGTAGCAGAGTTTGCCGATGTATTTCCGGAGGAGATTCCCGGATTCCCACCGGCTAGAGAAGTCGAGTTTGGGATTGAGTTATTACAGGGGACATCCGCTATCTCTCGTGCACCTTACAGGATGGCACCGGCAGAGTTGAGAGATTGAAGGAACAGTTGCAGGATCTCCTTGACAAGGGATATATACGCCCGAGCGTATCGCCATGGGGCGCACCGGTTCTCTTCGTGAAAAAGAAGGATGGCTCGATGCGTTTGTGCATCGATTACCAGCAACTGAATAAAGCCACAGTGAAGAACAAGCATCCTCTCCCAAGGATTGATGATTTGTTTGACCAGTTGCAAGGTACCAGACTTTATAGCAAGATCGATTTGAGATCCGGGTATCACCAAATTCGAGTCAGGGAGGAGGATGTACAGAAGACAGCATTTCGGACTCGGTATGGACACTACGAGTTCTTAGTGATGCCGTTCGGTGTGACAAACGCCCCGACTGTCTTTATGAGCTTGATGAATCGGGTGTTCCAACCCTATCTGGACCAGTTCGTCATTGTATTTATTGACGACATTCTCATCTACTCTCGGAATGAGGAAAAGCATGCGAAACACTTGAGGACAGTGCTCCAGATCCTCAGAGATCACCAGTTGTATGCCAAGCTCAGCAAATGTGAATTTTGGTTGAGCAGTGTAGTGTTTCTGGGCATGTCATATCTAGCAGCGGAATTTCAGTGGATCCCAGGAAGATCGAGGCTGTGATGGAGTGGGCTGCACCCACTTCTGTGCCCGAGATACGGAGCTTCCTTGGTTTGGCTGGCTATTATCGACGTTTCGTCGAGGGATTTTCAAAGATCGCCAAGCCGTTGACACAGTTGACCCAGAAGGGAGTACCATTCTTTTGGTCAGAAGCTTGTGAGGAGAGCTTCCAGGAGTTGAAGCACCGGTTGACGATGGCATCGGTATTGGTAATTCCTACGGAGAACCCCAGGTTTGTTTTGTATACCGATGCATCACTTCAGGGTCTTGGGTGTGTACTGATGCAAGATAAGCATGTGGTAGCTTATGCATCGAGACAGTTTAAGCTGCATGAGGCTAGATACCCCGTCCATGACTTGGAATTGGCGGCTATCATCTTCACCCTAAAGATTTGGAGGCATTATCTGTATGGTACGTCGTTCATCATATGCACGGACCATAAGAGCCTGAAGTTCTTATTCACTCAAGCAGAGCTGAATATGAGGCAGAGAAGATGGATGGACTTGCTTAAGGACTACGATTGTGAGATTGAGTACCATCCCGGAAAAGCTAACTTGACAGCAGATGCTTTGAGCCGGAAAGTGAGGAATACTGCTGATGACGTCATCCATTTATCAACCATGATGACTTCCTATTTCCATCTGGGCTATGATTTTGACATAGATACATCACCTGTGTATGTATCGACCTTGTTAGCTGAGCCGGATATCTATGAGAACATCAGGAGAGCTCAGAGGTCAGATGATGAGGTTCAGAGGTGGTTATCTTTAGTACATCTTGGTCAACCAACGAAATTCGGAGTGGCCGATGACGGATCCTTGAGATTGGGTAACCGTTGGGTGGTTCCGAGTACGCCGGAGTTGCGTAGAGGGATCTTGGAGCGAGCTCATAGTAGCAGACTTAGCATCCACCCAGGCGGGAAGAAGATGTATAAAGATCTACGTGATCAATTTTGGTGGAAAAGAATGAAGTGTGATGTCGTCGCTTTTGTTAAGAGGTGCTTGATCTGCCAGCAGGTTAAGGCAGAAAGACAGAGACCTGGCGGCGAGTTGAAAAGCTTGGAGATACCGAAGTGGAAGTGGGAACACATTTCCATGGACTTCGTGACTCACTTACCGAGGAGTGCTTCGGGTTTTGATGCTATTTGGGTGATTGTGGATCGATTGACTAAGGTAGCTCATTTCATTCCCTATAGCATGACTTTCACCTTTTTGAGGATGGCGCAGTTGTATATTAGAGATGTGGTAAGATTGCATGGAATCCCCATTTCCATAGTGTCGGATCGAGATCCACGATTCACATCTCATTTTTGGGAGGGTCTTCAGTCAGCCTTGGGAACTGAAGTTAGGTTGAGCACTGCTTATCATCCTCAGACGGATGGCCAGACCGAGCGTACTATCCAAACGCTCGAGGACATGTTGAGGGCTTGTGTATTGGAGTTCGATGCTTCTTGGCAGGATTCAGTAGCCTTGGTAGAGTTCTCTTATAATAATAGCTACCAAGCGAGCATTCAGATGGCTCCCTTTGAGGCTCTTTATGGCAGACAGTGTAGATCACCCTTGTGTTGGGACGATTTGGACCGTAAATCGGTCAGAGGACCGGAACTGGTTCGAGAAATGGAAGAGAAGATAAAGATGATAAGCCAGAAAATGAAAGCAGCCCAGGACAGACAGGCAGCCTATGCGAATAAATGGCGAAGACCGTTGGAATTTCAGTTGGGAGATAAGGTCTTCTTGAAGATCTCGCCTTTCAGAGGCGTTGTACGATTTGGGATGCGTGGGAAACTATCTCCGAGGTATGTTGGACCGTACGAGATTTTGCAGCGCATGGCACCTTAGCTTACCGATTGGCTTTGCCACCTTCTTTGTCGGGTATACATGATGTGTTCCATGTGTCTATGTTGCGGAAGTATGGGCCGGATCCATCTCATGTGTTGCAGCCTTCTGAGGTTCAGTTAGAATCCGATGTGTCTTATGTGGAACGGCCTGTTAGAATTCTGGATCGAGCAGACCGTAGACTTCGGAACAAAGTGATACCTATGATCAAGGTTCAGTGGGATCGCAAGGGTGTCGAGGAGGCTACGTGGGAGACTGAGCGGCATATGGTGCAGCACTACCCGGAACTATTCTCTGGTATGTTATTTATGTATAGTTTCATTTCGGGGTAAGTGCATGCGATTTCGAGGACGAAATCTTATAAGTAGGGGAGTATTGTGATATCCCCGAAATGATTAATTGTACTTTGGGCGCTAATTATGCTTATATGATTATTAATGGTGATAATTGATTTTTGTGCCTGAATTAAGTATCATGTTGAAATGCTTAGTCACATGGTAGGCGTGACCGAGAATGCATTTGTAATACCCCCGAAATGTTATATGATTATGTGCTATGATGATGATTTATGTTAAGTTTAAGGGTTGTGGTGAAATTAATTTGGGGGAATATAATTACGATATGATGATATGATTTAGGGGGCATGGTAGGTGTTTTTAAAGGATGTATTAATTTAAATGAAGTTATAAAATATCGAGTGAGGATATTTTAATACATCGTACTATATACCGGGACACAATTAAACACCACATGACCACCCAACCCACACCACCCACCCTGCCACTCGGCCACCCCCCCACTTGGCAGCCCATACCCCATCACATCCCTCACCCATGCTTCACTCATTTGCTTCCAAGAAACTTCTTCCTCTCCCCTTCCTCTCCCCAAAATCGTCCAGGAAAAGCTGCAGAAAGTGGAGATTGACTTGTGGATTGTGGTGAGAAATCCTTGCCAAAAAGGGAGCAAAAAGAGTGAGGTAATCCATGACCCTGTTTTTCTGGGAACTTGGTTAAGATAGGGTTTGGTTGTGTGGTTTTCAGCATGCTAGTGTAAGGGTTGGTCGAAACCTGAATTTACGTGCTTACATGGAAGTATTATGAAGCTCCTAGCATGCTTGTTCGAGTATATTACTTACGTTATGTGTTAGTTTTCTTGTTATGAAAGTAAGTGCTCGAAATTCTGGGCAAGGAAGATGTGAGGGCCCGATCCTAATGTGGTGTTTAATTAACACATAATGATTAATTTGCGTAAACAGCGGAATATTTATTTCAAAGGTCTTATCAAATGGCCCTAAATATTTTTCGCTTTTAGGTGATATATATATAGTGATACTGAAAATACGTAATTCCAGTTTCCAATTTAACACGTTGAGCATAACATCCATATCAAGTATAAATCAACCAGTAGTAGAATACTTAAAATACAGATACTCGGGGCATACCCCGGTAATTCAAAACATAATTAAAAATATTCTAACAACTACTGGGACGCAAAACATAAAATATAAACCTGAGCTCGCTCTCAATGAGCTCTGGTATCTCTCGATGCGTCGCTGCAAGCATCGTCACTATGTCCTCCTGTAAAGCCTGTCATGCCCGAACAATAAAAGACATGACAGCCCCCACAAAGGGGGTCAGTACCCCAGTACGAGAAATAAATAAATCATGTCAAATGACAAAGTATCATGCAATGCATACCATGTATGAATGCGATGTATGAATGGGTACAAGGAATCGAATATCAAGATACCAAAAATCGGAGTCCAAAGGAAGGTATCATCAAATCATCAAAGCTCGAGCAGAGGGTGACAGTATACGTACATTGCGCTAGGAAAACTCATCCTATGTACGTTACTGCATCCAGCCCTCGTGTCTAGGTCGAGTCGCACCTGCACGTGACTACAGTTACTACCTATACTGCCTGTCATCGCCATGCTCGTCGTACCCGACACTCAGAGTAAGTCAACTCAGTCAAATCATGGATATCAAAGGAATGATAGATCAATATGATATGCCCATGAATCATTTATGCATCAAATGACATATGCAACTCAATATATCATGCAATCTCATGTGAAAGTATATACAAATCATGTAATTTCACATATCATGTAATCCAAGACATTCATCATGTCATATAGTCACATAAGAACCATATAGTGACAAATAAGTCATATAAATCAAATAATGACATATAAGGCCATACATTAGCATCATTACACGTCTTTGCCAGACGTCATGATAAAACTCATTTCAACGTACCTCGACCCAAGCTAATCTACCGAGACTTCTCGAGTCAACACCGGAATCTATTAACCTGGTCATAACAGTTCCAAATACAACATAATGTCACATACTAGTCTTAAACTTATCAAAATAAAACTCAAACTTAGACCCAAAACCAATTCTCTAAATTTCAGTCTGCGCAACTGTATAGATCGGCTCATAACTTGTCCGATACCTAATAAACTCATATGGGTCCAATTTATTTTCAAAGCTAACTCAAAAATGAACATTTCATCAGTTCAACTCATCTTCAAATTCGTTCATTTAGCCTAGGTAAAATGGCCAAGAACAATCTGCTAGAAAAACAGGACAATTTACCAAATTTCAGCTTGACCCAATTTTGTATAAAATTCATATTAAATTCATATGATGTCCAAATGACTTGAGGCTAGTGGGGAAATCACGAAAACTCAAAGTACTACAGTTCATATTTGAAGTCCAGAAGATAGTTCGGTCATCTAGAGGCACATGCAAAGCAAAGTATGCCTGATTTAAAAATACTCATATTCTGTTTTGACAGAGTGAGCGGTTCTAGGGAAAATTGCATATCTTACACATGGAAACTCCAAAACATGTAAGGCCAGTTTCTAATGCAATATAACCCAACATAAAACAAAACATATCTTATGAGCTTTAAGCTAAACAATTCATCTTCATGTACATTATGTGAAAAACGTACAGCCTAAAAACTCGTATATCCCCTGCTTCCAGATTGTATAGTTGCTGGTAAAAATTATCATAATTCTTTCATATGAGCTCCAAATTGAGTGAGGCCAATTTCAAATGCAAGATAACCTCGAATACTACAATACTTATTAGAGCCTAAAAATTCATATTCGTAGCCATTTATTCCCAAAAATACGAATAACAAAATGCATGAAACTCGCATGCAGTGAATTTCCAGATTTGACACATGTTGGTAGAACGACCATAACTTTTCCATCTTAAATCCAAATTAGCTGATTTCGGTGGACAGTTAAAGCTAACACATAATACTACAACTTGTTATAAGAGCTATATTTTCCAATTCGAAACGTAACTATGCTAAAAACGCGAAATATCAGACGGTTTAAGCACTGGTTTTAGCAGACTACAATTGACAGCAACTTCTTCATGAATGAACACCATGGTTCGACCCTCAATCCTACATGCATGTTGATAAAACTCAAGGATGATGATATACCTTCATTTATCTTCAAGATTTGAAGCTTGATCATCCACAAAACCAAGCCAAGATCGAAAATCCTACACCAAAACTGCTGCTACTCGAAAATCTTGCATGTCCTTTCTCCAAACTTGAAATTTCTTGGTGCATCTTGTTCCTCAAGCTTAGTAGCATTCAAATATATCTTTGCATGTGACATGCACTTGAAAATTCAAGAGGATTTTGGTAGGAAAATTAGCTGCCATTTTCGAAAATGGTAGAAGAGAGAAGGAGGAGGAGTGATGGTGAAGGAAGAGAGAAGATGGTGTTGGAAAATGAAGTAAAAATCTGATTTTTGGCATGGTATATGCGTGAGATTCAATGCCATGCATGATTTTATTTATTTAATTGATGTATTGTGGAATCCATGTGTCAATACATCACTCTCTTGCAAGATTATTGGTCCAAAATCATGTATTAAACATGAGTAAAGTTAATTAGTGGCATGTGTTCTCCAAGTGCCATGTGATCATGCACATGCTCATGCACTAAAACATGCTCCACTAGTTGGTTGACTCATCGTAGTCGGAACACCTTAATTTAAAGTTTGCACTTTTAATTATCCGGGTTTGTTTAATCATCGTTAATCCGGATTAATTAGTATCGGGGCCTTACACTTCTTCCCCTCTTAAAAAGATTTCGTCCTCGAAATCGCAAAACTGAAAAATAACTCAATAAATCACAACATATGAGTGTCTCAATCTCATTCATAGATACTTAAGGATCATCATGTATCAATGACAACTGATGTGTTCGTTTCAACGATCTACCACTTAATCAGAGTTCTCTATGATTCCACAAAGTTCAAAATATCGAGGCAACATCAAACCTTACTTAACGAATCATACTGATCATCGCAAATGTAATATCTTCATATTTACCTGATTCTCAACTCGAAGTCTAACAATATATTTCTCTTTGGCGTAGCAAATCTGCTCACTTTAAGCCAAATTTCAATCGTTTCGGCAGAAAATTTATCGTTCCTGTCATTTCCTCAACAATCTCAAGTTATGCCAAAAATTCCTTATCAATTTCTATCATCATCTCAGTGATCGGTAATTCCGGCTCTACGAAACCTGAACCGATGTCATCCAAAGATATATGAAACTTAAATTATAGGAAAATTCTACTAGTGAATAGTGATTCTGTCAGTTCCCACTAAATTCACCACTATTAATCGGGACATAGATTCCAAAGTCTGGATATTATCTCAGTTTATTCATCAGTATGGGTATGCTAAGCAATACTCATTTCTAACTTAGTATCCATTACATTCTGAAAATAGTTTCGAATTCTGATATTATCATCGGATCTCAATCAGATACATTTATTACAGAAACTCACTGTAACTAAACCACATTATCCATATCTTAAACATGTCGTCTTCTCATAGACATATAGACTATCACATGAAATCAATATCTTGTATTGAATAGTCAATCAATTTCGATTCAACTTGTTTCACAATCTCTGTTTGTAAATATTTTAGCTATAAAACTCAAAACTAGAAATTTCCCAAATTCATTGTGGTACTTACAAATCCTGTAATATCCCATTAGGTCTCGTATTTTTATCTTGACCTGCTGGCATGTCAAACAAGTTGCCACAAAATTCAAAAATTTCTTTCTTTATACCATCTCATCATAAATAGGATCTCGAGAATGATACATCTCATCATTCCCTAGAATAACACAATGTTCTCTATAGTGTGCTTTCTGTTGTAATACGTCTTTCAAATCAGTAAAATTCGATGCTATATACTGATTTTTCATTCGCAACCACCACTAAATGGCATACTAAATTTACTTGGTTGATAAGACAGAACCAATTTCTTCAATCAATATCTGTATGAGTCTGTCCTTCGAGGCCTTCCGATCGTCAAAATCAGAGGTTATCAAACTGCAAAGCAAACATCGATGCTACCATTGCACCTTGGACATTTAGGTTCAGTGCATCTGCTACTAGTTTCATTTTCCTTGATTTATATTGACTATCAAAGTCAAATTCTTTAATAAATCCAGTCATCGCTTATATCTCAAGAATATGCAATCATCTTTTCATGATACATTAGAACATATCTTCGAATCTTTGACATACGTATTTGCACAACTACATATCTCCCTGAACCAGTTAAACCAAAACAACATTGGGGTTGTAGTCCATTTCATTTTCAGTTATGAAAACTGCCTTCTCATTCATCTGACCAAACGAATATCAAATTTCTTCTTGGTCAATTAGTTCATAAGACAGGCTATCCTAGAATATCCTTCCGTAAAAGCCTGTAGTATCTGTCAAAATTCATAAAACTTTTCATCTTGAGTACAATGATTGGTTTTGGCCAAATTAGTACTATCTTTACTTTACTGGAATCAACAGGTATCTGGTGAGATGATATCACCTATCCCAAAACAACACTTGATTCAACCAAGATTTACATTTCAATAAAAGGTACACCCTTTGAGCTTCACGAAGCGTCTGAAAAATCAATCACAGGTGTTCTGTGTGGTTCCTTCCGGATCTCGTATACACTAGTATACCACTGATGAATATGATTACACTTCCGCCCAAAAGGTACGGAAAATTTTCTTCATCAAATTCAAAATTCTACCGGTATAGTTGTCAGACCACACGACATTACCAAAAATTCAAAATGCCTATATCTTGTTTGACCAATTGCCTAGAGAAACATTTTCTCTTCTGACACAAACTGATGGTAACCAGAGTAAAAATCATTCTTCTTATACATTAAAGTTCCTTACAACTTGATCAGTTACTTTTCGATCTTAGGCAGTGGGTATTAGTCTTGACAATAGCCTGATTCAACTACCTTTAATCGATACACATCTTCATCATATCATTTTTCTTCTTCACGAACAATACTGATGTTCCCTCAAGGTGACATACTCAGACATATGTACCAGTATCGAGGATATTCAGCAACTATTCATATATCTGTCAACTCTGCTGATGACATTCCGTACAGTGCTTTCGATATCAAATCTATTCTTTGTCATCAACGAATAGTTAAAATCAATTTCCTTCTTTAGTGAAAATTCTTTCATTTCCTCAGGAAAATCTTGGTAGGTTTTCTTACCTCTATAATATCAGTCAACCTCGACTCTTTTTTATAAGCATCAACTGCTTATTATCAAATATCCATCGTTTTCCAAGTATTGCAACCATAATATTTTCATAGCTGATACTATCAATATCTTAACTTGCTATTCGTGTCGATATACATTTCATTTGTAGCCACAACATAATCAAAAATCCATTATACTCTAAAATCAACTTACGATATCTGAAAATTTATCAGAGTATACATGTCCTTGATACAATCAAAACCATATTTCGACAACACCAATTAATTCGAATCCACATCACTATCATTAAAATTGTAAGCTACAGTTCACTATTACAAGTGTGGATAGTATAATTAGCACTGCTGATGTATTTTCCAAATCATAATAACTGATGCACATTTTTTTTTTTTTTGTCTCAATAACACTTGTGCAGTGTGATCAAATACGTGACATGTATCTGTGATCACTAGTATTTAAGCATCTCTAACCGTATCCTCTATCAAGGTATACTCTCTGGTCTGTTGGGAAACCAAAAATAACTATCAGGTATTACCTCTAGTCTGCAGGTAATTTACTGCTGCTGGAACTGAGTGGTCGTAAAGGATAACCACCATGATATCTACCCCTAGCTCAGGGTATTTGTTGTTATGGCAGCATCTATTCCCGAGTAGTAACAGACATGCTCTGACTGGCTACAATCAATAACAGTTCTTATTATTCTTTCAAATAGATCAGTAGATATTTACATCCACAGTGTCCTCAAAAGATTTGGTATTCTACAATCTCATAGTCCCTTAAGAACTACTAGAGCTGGATAAATTTGAGTGATACTTCTGAAACTTTTCCAGGACTACTTGGATTATCCCAATGATAGTCACTTCATTAATCTTTAATCCAGTTCTAATTACTTCGCACCACATTGGTGTCTTATTCCTTAGTCAAAATCTAATCTCTCCACTAGTGAATAGCTATTGAGATTAAGCAGATATTTCCATTTCTCAAGTCCACGATAATCAATTAACGTTTTCTATGTCATCAACATAGCATTCTCGTAAACATATTTTCTCGTAAATATTCTTTCCTGTGTCAACAAGAGGGAAAACTCTTCTTCCATCACTACCATTACTCTAGATACTCTCATCTAGAAGAGTTAATCATGTAGTATTTATTCATAAGTTGGACATATAAACTAGAACTGAATTACGACAGTCCCCCAATCCAAGTCCTCAGTCAAACAATTCTCGTTGTTTCTCACAACAACTATACTCGATCATTCAATTGAAAAAAATCGCTAGTTTCAATATTCTCAAGTTCTAAATTATCATCTTGGCGTACATTTTGACGTAAACTCATACGTATAACCTTGGTCTTTCAGACTTAAATTCCTGATGTCAATCGACACAAAGCGTTTTAACTAGTTCTAGTGTCATCTCACTATTCACAAGGATTAAGTCCCAAAGTGATAAATAGAAGTCTCAAAAGTTATCACTATGTTATAATTCAATTAACAGTTTACAGTGCCTACAGGTACGATAGATAGCTCTTAAAGTCTGTATCGTTGCTACCTGTCCAAACACTAACTGTTCATCATAAAATCAAAACATCATATATAATCTCAAGTCAGAGATGTTCTCATCACTTATTCTACATCATCATCCGGTCAGCAACTATCAGTGCTAACAAATAAAATTCTCAATTTCTCTAGATTGTCTGCAACTCAGCATTCAAAATCTCTAGATGATATGCGACTCATCATATTAAAATATTCAGAGATATGACATCTCGTTATTCCTGCTCTCTAATCCAGTACATGCATAAAATCTCATTATCGAACATGTAAACATAGCAGGCAAGAGCATATAAATCAGATAGTCAGACACATGCACAAACAATTCCTTTGTGTCTATACTCAGTGTCCTAACTCTAGTTCGAGCATATCCCAGACTATGCTCTGATACCATAATGTGAGGGCCCGATCCTAATGTGGTGTTTAATTAACACATAATGATTAATTTGCGTAAACAGCGGAATATTTATTTCAAAGGTTAAATGGCCCTAAAAATTTTTCGCTTTTAGGTGATATATATATAGTGATACTGAAAATACGTAATTCCAGTTTCCAATTTAACACGTTGAGCATAACATCCATATCAAGTATAAATCAACCAGTAGTAGAATACTTAAAATACAGATACTCGGGGCATACCCCGGTAATTCAAAACATAATTAAAAATATTCTAACAACTACTGGGACGCAAAACATAAAATATAAACCTGAGCTCGCTCTCAATGAGCTCTGGTATCTCTCGATGCGTCGCTGCAAGCATCGTCACTATGTCCTCCTGTAAAGCCTGTCATGCCCGAACAATAAAAGATATGACAGCCCCCACAAAGGGGGTCAGTACCCCAGTACGAGAAATAAATAAATCATGTCAAATGACAAAGTATCATGCAATGCATACCATGTATGAATGCGATGTATGAATGGGTACAAGGAATCGAATATCAAGATACCAAAAATCGGAGTCCAAAGGAAGGTATCATCAAATCATCAAAGCTCGAGCAGAGGGTGACAGTATACGTACATTGCGCTAGGAAAACTCATCCTATGTACTGTTACTGCATCCAGCCCTCGTGTCTAGGTCGAGTCGCACCTGCACGTGACTACAGTTACTACCTATACTGCCTGTCATCGCCATGCTCGTCGTACCCGACACTCAGAGTAAGTCAACTCAGTCAAATCATGGATATCAAAGGAATGATAGATCAATATGATATGCCCATGAATCATTTATGCATCAAATGACATATGCAACTCAATATATCATGCAATCTCATGTGAAAGTATATACAAATCATGTAATTTCACATATCATGTAATCCAAGACATTCATCATGTCATATAGTCACATAAGAACCATATAGTGACAAATAAGTCATATAAATCAAATAATGACATATAAGGCCATACATTAGCATCATTACACGTCTTTGCCAGACGTCATGATAAAACTCATTTCAACGTACCTCGACCCAAGCTAATCTACCGAGACTTCTCGAGTCAACACCGGAATCTATTAACCTGGTCATAACAGTTCCAAATACAACATAATGTCACATACTAGTCTTAAACTTATCAAAATAAAACTCAAACTTAGACCCAAAACCAATTCTCTAAATTTCAGTCTGCGCAACTGTAGAGATCGGCTCATAACTTGTCCGATACCTAATAAACTCATATGGGTCCAATTTATTTTCAAAGCTAGTTCAAAAATGAACATTTCATCAGTTCAACTCATCTTCAAATTCGTTCATTTAGCCTAGGTAAAATGGCCAAGAACAATCTGCTAGAAAAACAGGACAATTTACCAAATTTCAGCTTGACCCATATTTGTATAAAATTCATATTAAATTCAGATGATGTCCAAATGACTTGAGGCTAGTGGGGAAATCACGAAAACTCAAAGTACTACAGTTCATATTTGAAGTCCAGAAGCTAGTTCGGTCATCTAGAGGCACATGCAAAGCAAAGTATGCCAGATTTAAAAATACTCATATTCTGTTTTGACAGAGTGAGCGGTTCTAGGGAAAATTGCATATCTTACACATGGAAACTCCAAAACATGTAAGGCCAGTTTCTAATGCAATATAACCCAACATAAAACAAAACATATCTTATGAGCTTTAAGCTAAACAATTCATCTTCATGTACATTATGTGAAAAACGTACAGCCTAAAAACTCGTATATCCCCTGCTTCCAGATTGTATAGTTGCTGGTAAAAATTATCATAATTCTTTCATATGAGCTCCAAATTGAGTGAGGCCAATTTCAAATGCAAGATAACCTCGAATACTACAATACTTATTAGAGCCTAAAAATTCATATTCGTAGCCATTTATTCCCAAAAATACGAATAACAAAATGCATGAAACTCGCATGCAGTGAATTTCCAGATTTGACACATGTTGGTAGAACGACCATAACTTTTCCATCTTAAATCCAAATTAGCTGATTTCGGTGGACAGTTAAAGCTAACACATAATACTACAACTTGTTATAAGAGCTATATTTTCCAATTCGAAACGTAACTATGCTAAAAACGCGAAATATCAGACGGTTTAAGCACTGGTTTTAGCAGACTACAATTGACAGCAACTTCTTCATGAATGAACACCATGGTTCGACCCTCAATCCTACATGCATGTTGATAAAACTCAAGGATGATGATATACCTTCATTTATCTTCAAGATTTGAAGCTTGATCATCCACAAAACCAAGCCAAGATCGAAAATCCTACACCAAAACTGCTGCTACTCGAAAATCTTGCATGTCCTTTCTCCAAACTTGAAATTTCTTGGTGCATCTTGTTCCTCAAGCTTAGTAGCATTCAAATATATCTTTGCATGTGACATGCACTTGAAAATTCAAGAGGATTTTGGTAGGAAAATTAGCTGCCATTTTCGAAAATGGTAGAAGAGAGAAGGAGGAGGAGTGATGGTGAAGGAAGAGAGAAGATGGTGTTGGAAAATGAAGTAAAAATCTGATTTTTGGCATGGTATATGCGTGAGATTCAATGCCATGCATGATTTTATTTATTTAATTGATGTATTGTGGAATCCATGTGTCAATACATCACTCTCTTGCAAGATTATTGGTCCAAAATCATGTATTAAACATGAGTAAAGTTAATTAGTGGCATGTGTTCTCCAAGTGCCATGTGATCATGCACATGCTCATGCACTAAAACATGCTCCACTAGTTGGTTGACTCATCGTAGTCGGAACACCTTAATTTAAAGTTTGCACTTTTAATTATCCGGGTTTGTTTAATCATCGTTAATCCGGATTAATTAGTATCGGGGCCTTACAGAAGAACATGCCCTGTTTCTGTATAAGTTGGTTGAGGTTGAAGATTATGATGAGGTTATGTTGCATGCTAATTTAGGTTTTGTTGAACCTTGAATTTAAATGCTTATATAAAAGTTTTATGATGCTCCTAGCATGTTTGATTGAGCAAGTATGTTAAGTTATGAAGTAGAAATGATGGTGTGAAAAGAGGTGCTCAAAAATCTGGGGAAGTCCCGATTTTTCAGAGCTCTCGATCGATCAAGATTTGGTCCCGATCGATCGAGCGAGACAGAATGCTTAAAGCATGTTTTGGAATTTCAGGTGCCGATCGATCGAAGGATTTCTCGATCGATCGGTGAAGCTCCTCGATCGATCGGTAAAATGTTTCGATCGATCGATCGAGGCAGAATGGTTGAGCACTGTTGTGCACAGTCTCTCGATCGATCGAGACCTCGGGGCCGATCGATCGAGAGAGACAGAAAGTTGAAAAATAAAATGATGTTTTATTTTGTTAAGTTTATGATGTGAGATGGTATTGAGGCATCTAATATGGTATTGTGTGGTCTTGTAGAACCATCCCAGGTACCGGCACCATCAAGGAGATAAAGTCTGTTGACTCCTCCTCTTTTGAAAAGGTACGTAAGAGGCGTACGGGCATCGGACGGTAACACACATCTTTATACTACAACTATGCTTTTACTGCATGAGTATTTACGATGTTTATATGATGATGTTTATACGATGTTTATATGATGATGTTTATACGGTGTTTATATGATGATGTTTACACGATGTTATTGTGGTAAGATGCCACGGGGTAAGATGCCCCACATGGTAAGAGGCCATGCGATGTTATTGTGGTAAGATGCCACGGGGTAAGATGCCCCACATGGTAAGAGGCCATGCGATGTTATTGTGGTAAGATGCCACGGGGGTAAGATGCCCCATACATGATTATAAATCAGGGACAACAATAAGAAGTTAATGAATAATCTTGCATATTTACTTAACCAATGTTTCATTCATTTACTATGATGTTTTTACGATGTTAAGTAAGATTGTATATGCTCATGATGTGTTGTCCCTGTAGGTACGCTTTTGGACCAAAGGACTAAGGGTCGGGTTGAGGCAGTGAGCTACGAGGGACACAGGAATGTATAGGATTCATGTTATGATTAGTATCTACTCTAGGAGTAGTGTAAATCTAAATGCCATTCTCTTGGAATGTAAAGAATTATTTTTGAAGTTTTGTATTTTGGCCTGTAATCCTGTTAGCTCGTGTAACAACCGAAACCTTAAGATGTTATTTAATGCATGATTAGTCCTTCCTATGTCTATTAATCACTGTTAAGGTGGGAAGACCCCACATTAGTGGTATCAGAGCAGTGGTTAGATAACTCGGGAATGAGTGAAGGGTAGCCTTAGCAATAAGTTAGCTAGGTGTTTACTTTTGAACATGTTTATATGTATGTTATTCATAAAGAAGAAGATGTTATGCTAACATGTTCAATTATCTAACGATGAGTTTTATGAACTGCTTTTGGTGTTGTTATTAACCCTTGTGTTGCAGCATGGCAGCAAACATAGAAGTGGGTGACGCCATTAGTGTAAATGCAAGTGCTGGGCGTACGAATCCATTGCCACCACCAGCCTTGGGCGAAGAACCTTCTGAACAGCAGTTGCTACCTGGGGAATTGAGCTTGGCTCAGTTTATGATGTATCGACCTCCGATGTTCGAGGGAACTGAATCAGGAGAGAAAGCTGAGGAATGGTTAGAGAGGATCGAACAGATATTTGTGGCAGCGCCTTGTGCAAAGACGGCCTGGATCAGATTAGCAGAATTTCAGCTGTCCAAGAAAGCACTGATGTGGTGGAAAATCACAGTGATTGAGCAAGAGGCTCTGGGACAGGAAGTGAATTGGAAGATGTTCCGAACGCGGTTTCTGAACCGCTACTTCTCAGCCGCTGCAAGACAGGCCAAGGAGGATGAGTTTACCAATTTAAGGCAAGGTACCATGCCTGTATCTGACTATGCTTTACATTACTGTTCCTTACTTCGATATGTGCCACACATTGCTGCAAGCACTCAAGCGAAGATAAGGAACTTCATGAAGGGTTTGAGGCCGGAATTGTATGACAGAGTAATTACCTATGGCCCTGCCTGTTTTGATGATGCACTCTCACGAGCTGAACTAGCTGAACTGGGAGTTGGCGCATATCCTGATGCAGTGCCACCTCCAGCACCCCCTCAGAAATCCATTTCTGACAATTTGAAGCCCAGGGGTGATCAGTTTAAGCCTAGGGGAAACACTTCAGCGTCGAGATTCAGTGGCAAGAGGCCCGAGAATCGATGGAAAGGGAACCGTAGGAATGATGCTCCATCCGGGAGAGGACAGCCTCAGGGAGACATATCTGAAAGAGTTCAGTGCACTCTTTGTGGACAACCACATTTGGCAAAGGATTGCGTAGGATGCTATGTCTGTGGCGATAGAGGCCACTTTGCTCGACAGTGTCCCAACAGGGGAAGACAGCAGAACTCTACGGGGAGGCCTGCGGACAGAGCGGCACAACACCGACCCCCTTTCGCACCGAGGCAGTATGGAGGTCAGCCCACGGGGCCACCTCAGGGACAGGTGTATGCTTTGACTAGGGAGCAGGCTACAGCAGCTCCGGAGGAGGTTATAGCGGGTACGTGTCTTTTATTTACGCACCCTGCTCTTATATTGATAGACACAGGTGCGTCACACTCTTTTGTGTCGACGAATTTTGTTGAAGACACCACATATGCACTTCTCCGTCCCCCATGCCTCTTATGGTCTCGACCCCCGCTGGAAGAAGTTTGACTACGGATCAGATTGTCTATGAGGGCCTCATTTATTTTGAGGATAATGAGTTTAGATCAGATTTGATTGTGCTGGGAATGACAGACTTCGATTGCATTGTGGGCATCGATGTTCTGAACAAGTATCAGGCGGTAGTAGACTGCAGGCAGAGGACTGTCCGTTTCAGGTCTGTTATGGGAGTCCAGTGGACATTCTTTGGGGATGGTTCTCGCCCAAAGATTCCATTGATATCTGCTGTCAAGATGGCGCAGTTATTAGAACGAGGTCATGCAGGATATCTTATCTATGTTGTCGATATGACGGAAAAGAGGAAAGAGCTAAAGGTCGATGATGTGCCCGTAGTGGCGGAGTTTGCTGATGTCTTTCCGGAGGAAATCCCCGGATTCCCACCGACGAGAGAGATCGAGTTTGGGATTGAGTTACTTCCAGGGACGTCTGCAATTTCTCGTGCCCCATATAGGATGGCACCAGCAGAGTTAAGGGAGTTAAAGATTCAGTTGCAAGAACTCCTTGACAAGGGCTACATACGCCCTAGCGTATCGCCCTGGGGTGCGCCTGTCTTATTTGTTAAGAAGAAAGATGGATCGATGCGTCTATGCATTTACTATAGACAACTGAACAAAGCTACAGTAAAGAACAAGTATCCACTTCCGAGGATCGATGACTTGTTCGATCAGTTGCAGGGTACGAGGCTCTATAGTAAGATCGATCTGAGGTCGGGGTACCATCAGATTCGAGTAAGAGAAGACGATGTTCAGAAGACGGCATTCAGGACTAGATATGGGCACTATGAATTCCTGGTCATGCCTTTTGGGGTGACGAATGCCCCAGCTGTCTTCCTGAGTTTGATGAACAGAGTGTTCCAACCATATTTGGATCAGTTTGTCATAGTCTTCATTGACGACATACTTATTTACTCTCGGACTGAAGAAGAGCATGTAAGGCACTTGAGGATAGTACTTCAGATCCTTAGGGATCATCAGCTATATGCAAAGCTTAGTAAGTGCGAGTTCTGGTTGGACAGCGTGGTATTCTTGGGCCATGTCATAACTGGCCATGGGATATCTGTAGATCCCAGGAAGATTGAAGCTGTGTTGGAGTGGGCTGCACCCACTTCTGTACCGGAGATACGGAGTTTCCTCGGTTTGACAGGTTATTACCGACGTTTCGTCGAAGGTTTCTCGAAGATTGCCAAACCCCTGACACAGCTGACTCAGAAAGGAGTCCCCTTCTTTTGGTCTGAGGCTTGTGAGGAAAGTTTTCAAGAACTGAAGCGTCGCTTGACTACAGCGCCTGTACTGGTGATTCCGTCTGAGAATAAGAGGTTTGCCTTGTATACGGATGCGTCACTGCGGGGTTTGGGCTGCGTGTTAATGCAAGATAAGCACGTAGTGGCTTATGCATCAAGGCAGCTGAAGCTACACGAGGATAGGTATCCAGTGCATGATTTGGAACTGGCGGCCATCATATTTGCCTTGAAGATCTGGAGGCATTACTTGTATGGCACGTCTTTCACTATTTATACGGACCATAAAAGCCTGAAGTTCTTATTCACTCAGGCAGAGTTGAATATGAGGCAAAGAAGGTGGATGGATTTACTCAAAGACTATGATTGTGAAATTGAGTACCATCCAGGTAAAGCAAACTTAATAGCAGACGCCTTAAGTCGGAAGGTGAAGAGTACTGCAGAGGATGTTATGTGTTTGTCGGCCTTAATGACTTCTTATTGCCATCTGGGCTATGATTTCGATGTAGACACGTCGCCTGTGCGAGTGTCGACCTTATTGGCGGAGCCAGATATATTTGAGGCGATCAGGAAGGCCCAGAAGTCGGATAGTGAGGTTCAGAGATGGACATCATTGGTACTTCAGGGTCAGCCATCCAAGTTCAGAGTGGCTGAGGATGATTCTTTGAGACTGGGCAACCGCTGGGTAGTCCCAGATACACCAGAACTGCGTAGAGGAATATTGGAACGAGCTCACAGTAGTCGGTTCAGTATCCACCCAGGGGGAAAGAAGATGTACAAAGATCTATGCGATCAATTCTGGTGGAGACGCATGAAGCGTGAGGTGATCAATTTCGTTAAAAGATGTTTGATCTGCCAGCAGGTAAAGGCAGAGAGGCAGAGGCCCGGTGGTGAGCTGAAGAGCTTAGAGGTGCCTGAATGGAAGTGGGAGCATATATCTATGGACTTCGTGACCCACTTGCCGCGGACGGCCTCAGGATTTGACGCGATCTGGGTGATCGTAGATAGGCTGACGAAGACGGCTCATTTCATCCCTTACAGTATGTCTTATACATACTTGAAGATGGCCCAGATGTATATACGGGATGTTGTGAGATTGCATGGTATTCCAGTCTCGATAGTATCTGACAGGGACCCGAGGTTCACTTCGCATTTCTGGGAGGGTCTCCAGACAGCTTTGGGCACAGAGGTGAGACTGAGTACGGCCTATCACCCTCAGACAGACGGCCAAACGGAGCGTACCATTCAGACGCTCTAGGACATGTTGAGGGCATGTATTTTAGAGTTTGATACTCCGTGGCAGGATTCAGTGCCGCTAGTGGAGTTCTCCTATAACAACAGTTATCAGGCGAGCATTCAAATGGCTCCTTTTGAAGCTCTGTATGGACGACGATGTAGATCACCGCTGTATTGGGAGGACTTGACTAGCAAAGCGGTCGGAGGACCGGATATGATCAAGGATATGGAAGGTAAGATAAAGTTGATACGCCAGAAGATGAAAGCGGCCCAGGATAGGCAAGCGGCCTATGCCAATAAGCGGCGACGACCGCTGGAATTCCAGTTAGGAGACAGGGTCTTCTTAAAGATCTCGCCCTTCAGGGGTGTGGTTCGTTTTGGGATGCGGGGGAAGTTATCTCCGAGGTATGTTGGGCCATATGAAGTTTTACAGCGTGTCGGTACTTTGGCATATCGCTTGGCTTTACCGCCATCCTTGTCTGGCATACATGATGTTTTCCATGTCTCCATGTTACGGAAGTATGAGCCAGACCCGTCTCATGTCTTACAGCCTACAGAAGTTCAGTTAGACTCAGATGTGTCCTACGCAGAACGACCAATCAGAATTCTGGATCGAGAGGATCGCAGACTAAGAAGCAAAGTTATACCGATGGTCAAAGTTCAGTGGGATCGTCGGGGTGTCGAGGAGGCTACATGGGAGACGGAACGACATTTGGTGCAGCACTATCCGGAACTATTCTCTGGTATGTTTTTAATGTTTAGTTCCATTATGATGATGCATGTGGATTTCGAGGACGAAATCTTACAAGTATGGGAGTAATGTAATACCCCCGAAATGTTATATGATTATGTGCTATGATGATGATTTATGTTAAGTTTAAGGGTTGTGGTGTAATTAATTTGGGGGAATATAATTACGATATGATGATATGATTTAGGGGGCATGGTAGGTGTTTTTAAAGGATGTATTAATTTAAATGAAGTTATAAAATATCGAGTGAGGATATTTTAATACATCGTACTATATACCGGGACACAATTAAACACCACATGACCACCCAACCCACACCACCCACCCTGCCACTCGGCCACCCCCCCACTTGGCAGCCCATACCCCATCACATCCCTCACCCATGCTTCACTCATTTGCTTCCAAGACACTTCTTCCTCTCCCCTTCCTCTCCCCAAAATCGTCCAGGAAAAGCTGCAGAAAGTGGAGATTGACTTGTGGATTGTGGTGAGAAATCCTTGCCAAAAAGGGAGCAAAAAGAGTGAGGTAATCCATGACCCTGTTTTTCTGGGAACTTGGTTAAGATAGGGTTTGGTTGTGTGGTTTTCAGCATGCTAGTGTAAGGGTTGGTCGAAACCTTGAATTTACGTGCTTACATGGATGTATTATGAAGCTCCTAGCATGCTTCTTCGAGTATATTACTTACGTTATGTGTTAGTTTTCTTGTTATGAAAGTAAGTGCTCGAAATTCTGGGCAAGGAAGAACATGCCCTGTTTCTGTATAAGTTGGTTGAGGTTGAAGATTATGATGAGGTTATGTTGCATGCTAATTTAGGTTTTGTTGAACCTTGAATTAAATGCTTATATAAAAGTTTTATGATGCTCCTAGCATGTTTGATTGAGCAAGTATGTTAAGTTATGAAGTAGAAATGATGGTGTGAAAAGAGGTGCTCAAAAATCTGGGGAAGTCCCGATTTTTCAGAGCTCTCGATCGATCGAGATTTGGTCCCGATCGATCGAGCGAGACAGAATGCTTAAAGCATGTTTTGGAATTTCAGGTGCCGATCGATCGAAGGATTTCTCGATCGATCGGTGAAGCTCCTCGATCGATCGGTAAAATGTTTCGATCGATCGATCGAGGCAGAATGGTTGAGCACTGTTGTGCACAGTCTCTCGATCGATCGAGACCTCGGGGCCGATCGATCGAGAGAGACAGAAAGTTGAAAAATAAAATGATGTTTTATTTTGTTAAGTTTATGATGTGAGATGGTATTGAGGCATCTAATATGGTATTGTGTGGTCTTGTAGAACCATCCAAGGTACCGGCACCATCAAGGCGATAAAGTCTGTTGACTCCTCCTCTTTTGAAAAGGTACGTAAGAGGCGTACGGGCATCGGACGGTAACACACATCTTTATACTACAACTATGCTTTTACTGCATGAGTATTTACGATGTTTATATGATGATGTTTATACGATGTTTATATGATGATGTTTACACGATGTTATTGTGGTAAGATGCCACGGGGTAAGATGCCCCACATGGTAAGAGGCCATGCGATGTTATTGTGGTAAGATGCCACGGGGTAAGATGCCCCCACATGGTAAGAGGCCATGCGATGTTTTTGTGGTAAGATGCCACGGGGGTAAGATGCCCCATACATGATTATAAATCAGGGACAACAATAAGAAGTTAATGAATAATCTTGCATATTTACTTAACCAATGTTTCATTCATTTACTATGATGTTTTTACGATGTTAAGTAAGATTGTATATGCTCATGATGTGTTGTCCCTGTAGGTACGCTTTTGGACCAAAGGACTAAGGGTCGGGTTGAGGCAGTGAGCTACGAGGGACACAGGAATGTATAGGATTCAAGTTATGATTAGTACCTACTCTAGGAGTAGTGTAAATCTAAATGCCATTCTCTTGGAATATAAAGAATTATTTTTGAAGTTTTGTATTTTGGCCTGTAATCCTGTTAGCTCGTGTAACAACCGAAACCTTAAGATGTTATTTAATGCATGATTAGTCCTTCCTATGTCTATTAATCACTGTTAAGGTGGGAAGACCCCACAGCATTTCGGGTTGTATATTGTGCATATTGGGTGAGTTGGGTGTTGGCATGATTTAATTGTGATGGTTGGCAATTAATTGGATAGCATGAATTTAATTGAGGTTTTGAGGTGCATGTTGGTGCTGTGATTGAAAAATACCATGTTGGGGTATTTTGGACATCATGCTAATTGTTGGGGTACAATTTTATTTGTCATATATTAACTTTCACCCCACCCTCACCCATCACTTTACCATTCACTCCTTAAATCCCCAAACACTCCTTCCAACCCTAACCCACTCTCATTTTCGTTTTTGACTCCAAGGGGGAAAGGAAACCTTTGCAAAATCTCACTTGGTGAGATTCTTGGTAAGATTTGGAGTCTAGGAAGGGTATATAACCTTCCTTGTTATTTTTGCAAAGATTTGTTTGATTGAGTTTGATATTTGAGCTTTTGAAATGGGTTTGTTGGGGGTTGGTATTATTTTGGTTGGGTGTTGAATTTATGGATGTATGAAGATGTTTATTGAAGGTTTTTAGTGGTTTTATATTGTTGATGTATTTATGTTTGAGTTTGTTTGATTTGGGGAAGAAGAAGGGTGAATAGTGCCCAAAAAGCGGGCATACAGGACTCGGCGATCGATCGGGACTTTCTACCGATCGATCGCGAGCTGTAGGGGAGAAGGCAGTAGCCTTCAGCGATCAATCGCGAGTTTGGCGCGATCGATCGGCGAGGTCGCGATCGATCGGCGCAAAATCGGCGATCGATCACGAATTGAAAAATTTTGTTGAGCGAGGCAGTGTGATCTCGCCATCGATCGGGGCTATATGGCGATCGACCGCGAGACACCAAAATGGGTGTTTTTGGTTATTTTTGTAGGATTTTTGGTATCGGACTATTATTTGGTTCTAATGTTGATTTGTGTGAATGTGTAGAACCATCCCAGGTGGCAACTCAGCCAAGGAAGTAAAGTCCTACCACATCCTACTTTTGGAAAGGTACGTAGAGGACGTACGGGCACCCAACGGTACATGTATCTAATATACTCATTGTTTATGCATTGTGGATGCGAGTATATATGGAATTATGCATTGTGGATGCAAATACATGTTGAATTATGCATGATGATTGTATATGCATATGATGGTCATTGGTGCACATCCCATGAGTCATGGTCATCCCTTGATGATTTTAATGCTTGCCGCTATTTGATTTGGTGCCGCTCAATGTGAAGCGAGGGGTGGGAGCGCCGCATGTCACATTGAAGCGTGGTTGTCATATAAGGCGAGGAAAGAATATTTGCCGCTCAATGTGAAGCGAGGGGTGGGAGCGCCGTATGTCCATTGAAGCGATGTTATTCTATGCCGCCTATATGAAAAGCGAGGGGCATTAAAATACATTGTGATGAATAGACTAGGGATTGGTAATTGATGAATATGGAACGGTGTTATGTCATGACATGTGTGGACCATTAAATAATCTATTTGATTATACTCATGAGTTATGGTACAGAGACAACCAAAAAGGGAGCGTATAAAATGCATGGGAAAAATAGGAAGTGTTTATTACGGTTTAGGCATTTACGCCTTATATTCATATTGTGTTGTATATGAATTATTATATGCTCATGTTTGGGGGTTGTCCTTGTAGGTACATTTTGGCATGAAAAGGGGGCTAAAGCGGGTTGAGGCGGTGAGCTTGTGAAGAACACTTTTGAGAAATGAAGGACATGATTACTTTTGTATAGTGTCTACTCTAGGAGTAGTGTAAAGCTATAGTTGATAACATTCATTTTTGATTGGGAATGTAATTAATCCATTGATAGTCCTTTACTTGGCATGTATTTCTTAAGGCTCATAATCTCAACACGAACATTTATACTCTGATAATTTATGTTAGCTCTAATTATGCCCTTAATCCGCACTTAAGGAACTAGGGTCCTTACAAGAAGAATGAACTACCAGTTGAACGAAGAAAGCCAGCAGAAGACTAACCATCCAGCAAGAGCACAAATCAACAAGATAAAATGAGTACAACCTACTCTGACAAAGGTACAACAGAGTGGCGCACCCTGCTATATCTCCGCCACCATTGGCGTCAGAATAAAAGAGCCGTTGCTATACAAAATAGGAAAGAAAACAATCAGAATATGGAATGGTAACAGAAAATGGATCTCTTCCAAATATAGACGAGTTGTCGTTAAAGATCAAGAAGTCTATAAATACGCCCAAGTGAAGAATGAAGAGGTTAGCTGAACCATCTGATCAAACAAAGAGAAACACCTCAACGTTAAAAGCAAATCATTTATTGATATTCTTTCAAAGGTTCAGCAAGAGCAGAAGAACACTACTATTGATATATTGACAGATCAACTGTAACAGAGTCTGCTGCTCGAAGAACACTCGAAGTCAAATAGTTTATACTTGTGAGAGTGTCATAGAAATCATTGTAATCAAATTAGAAATTTGTGATTGCTAGGAGTTTAGGCCAAGCTGTGTGAGTGCCTAAGAAGGTTGTATGCTGTAAAGTGTAAACCAAATCTTCTAGTGTAACCTTCCTGCAAAGGAAGAAGGGGAGACGTAGAAGCATTGTGCTTCGAACTTCCGTAAACAACACTTGTGTCATTTACTTACTGCTTATTTACCATTCAGTTTTATCCCTCACAAGTCCAGCAGACGTCTTCCGCACTATAATCAGTGTCTGCTGACTTGCTATATATTGAGAAGCTACTGCAGTACTTAACAGTCTGCAGGAAACCCGAACAAAATCGAAATTGAATCTAGTGTTTATTCAACCCCCCTTCTAAACACTACCCCGATCCTAACAAGTGGTATCAGAGCTTAGGTCTTCTCAATCTTGAGAAATTATCAAAAACTGATGGCCTCATTCAGCAAGATTCCCATGTTCAAAAAGGATGAATACGATGACTGGAGGATTCGTATGCAAGCACATCTAAGTGCCCAAGATGATGACATGTGGTTCGTCATCACTGATGGACCAATGAAGATCTTGAAAGTCAATACAGCAGCTGCCATTACTGGTGGTGAACCTCAAATGGTCGAGAAGGACAGATCCTTCTGGACAAATGAAGAAAAGAAGAAAGCTAATCTGGACAATGTGGCCAAAGACAAGGACAGATCCTTCTGGACAAATGAAGAAAAGAAGAAAGCTAATCTGGACAATGTGGCCAAAGACATATTGTTCAAAACTTTGGACAAAAATATGTTCAACAAGATCAAAATGTGTCCCACTGCAAAGAACATCTGGGAAAAGATTACTCAGTTA
This sequence comes from Haberlea rhodopensis, assembly GCA_907163345.1. Lineage (NCBI taxonomy): Eukaryota > Viridiplantae > Streptophyta > Magnoliopsida > Lamiales > Gesneriaceae > Haberlea > Haberlea rhodopensis. The sequence continues at coordinate 21,924,012 of CAJQUN010000004.1, read as the reverse complement.
TGCGAAGGAAATGATCAAACCAAGGAAAACAAGCTCAATGTTGCCCTACAGAAGTTTGAAAACATCAAAATGATGTCCGGAGAAACTCTCATCGAATATGATGAGAGAGTAACCGGAATCATAAATGAACTCAATAGCCTTGGTAAAGATCTATCCAACAGAGAAATCACTCTAAAGGTCATGAGAGGTCTCCCAAGAGAATGAGATGTAAAAACGATTGCTATGAGAGAATCTAAAGATCTAAACAAGATAGACCTACATGACTTATTTGCTGACTTAAAAGCATATGAGTTTGAACTAGGTATTCGGATTGAAGATGAACCCAGCACCAGTCAACCAACCAAAGATCTTACTGCATCTGAAGCTCTACCTATCACAACAGAGATGACCCCTGAAAAAATATGCAACGATGCAATGGTGCTGTTTGTCAAAAAATTTGGAAAGTTTATGAAGAAAAGCCAAAAGACCTATCAATCTTACCCAAGAAAACAGAACTTCAAAAATAGATCAGATGAAGATGATCGTGTATGCTTCAACTGTCTTAAGACAAGGATATTTTATCGTTGACTGTCCTAAACCTAAGAAGGATGATCAAAATAGGGGATCCAAGGATTATAGAAAGTCAAACGAGAATAGAAGATCATTCAGAAGGGAGAGAGAACAGAAAAGTCTTCCAGCTCATCTAGTGACAGTGAAGATGAAGAAATTCATTATCTAATGGCCAACGATGACTGTGAGGTAAATGATCCAAATCTTTCTGAATTTACACATAATGAACTCACAAATGCATTACAGGACATGATTAATGAGTATCAGATGTTGTATGAATCCTTCGAGAATTACAAGACTGAACAACTAGTCCCAACAGAACAACAGAACAACGAATGTGATTGTGAACAATCAAATGAGTTGAAAAGCTTAAGGGATAAAGTAAGTCGACTCGAGAAAGAAAGAGATGAAGCAACATGTGCACACCAGAAACTCAGTAAGCTGGTTCGCACATGGAATGCATCTACTGCCAGAAAAGATGAAATGCTTGAGTCAATAAGGCTTGCTGGTGATCTTACCGGTATTGGCTACTCTAACAATGATAGTAGTTCATCCGGCATCAAATCTGAAGTGTGTCTAGAAAGGAACAAGATTCAAACAATGAATTTTGTGGAATCAAGCACAGTATATGAACCGAGTGAGATGGTAAAGGAATCTGTTGAGCCAATACTCATCAAGGAATGGGCATCACACAAAGGTATCGGTTATGTTGAGCCAAAAGAGAAAGCTAGACCGGGGAAAAAGTTTAGAAATAAACATAAACCCACTGGTCAGGCCACTCGAGAGGTAAAACCCAACTGGTATTATAATTGTATGTCTGTCCAAAAGAGAAATATGCTTCCAAACATAAACCAAAAACCCAAACAACACGCATACACTCAGTATAGCACATATCACCCAAGACCATCCCTATCACATAATTCACACACGTTTCAGGACACACACAGACCCAAACAATTCAGGGTTATACAAGTGTGGGTCCCGAAAGGTCTAATCCTGTCGGGACCCAAGTAGGATTGGGTACCAATCATATTATCGCTTAAATTGCAGAAAGCTAGAATCATCAAGTTCGGAGCTCAGAGTGGTTTCTGGACAGCGGATGTTCTAGACATATGACAGGGAATGCATGCTTGTTGTCTGAATTGGTGGACTCCACTGGACCTAGAATAACCTTTGGAGACAACGCGAAAGGTAGAACCATGGGTAAGGGTAAGATTATCTACGGTAACATTATTATTAAATATATTCTGTTGGTTGAAAATTTATGTTATAACCTGATTAGCATCAGTCAACTCTATGGCAATGGTCACTCTGTAGAATTCAACCAGTACTCATGCACAATCGAATCTACTGATGGCAGTGTATTACTTGTAGGAAGAAGGCATGAGAACACTTATAAAATTGACTGGAATCTTAATCAGCCTACTTCCTCTACTTGCTTTGCTGCCATGAATACTTCCAAAAATTAGCTTTGGCACAAACGATTGAGTCACTTAAACTTTAAAACTATTGCCAGACTGCGTAAACTTGATCTAGTCATTGGACTGCCTCAAATTGAGTTCTCAAAAGACAAGATCTGTGCAGCATGCCAGCTTGGTAAGCAAATCGGATCTTCCTTTAAGAACAAATGGAGTAAATCTTCTTCTCGGTGCCTAGAGTTGCTGCATATGGATCTATTTGGTCCTATACCAGTAACAAGTCTAGGGGGAATGAAGTATACCCTAGTGTTAATAGACGATTACACTAGTTTTACGTGGGTCCTGTTTCTAAGTGGCAAAGATCAGGCTACTCCAAAGCTGATCAAACTACTGAAAAGACTCCAAAATGAGAAATCGTGTGGGATATATAGAATTTGTAGTGATAAAGGTACTGAGTTTACCAATCAGTCACTCGAATCATATCTAGATAACCTTGGTATTAAACACGAATACTCTGCTGCAAGAACCCCTCAACAAAACGGAGTTGCTGAGCGTAGGAACCGCACTTTGAAAGAAGCTGCGCGAACTATGCTTGCAGAATCAGAAATATCGCAGAGGTTTTGGGCAGAAGCTGACAACACAGCATGTTATACGCAGAACAGATCAATGATTAATAAGCGAGCAAATAAAACCCCTTATGAGATCTGGAATGGCAGTAAGCCAAATATTTCTTATTTCCATGTGTTTGGTTGCAAATGTTTTATTCACAACAATGGAAAGACTCATCTCACCGGTTTTGATGCCAAATCTGATGCTGGAATATTTCTTGGATATTCTACAGTTAGTAAAGCCTTCAGAGTATTTAATAATAGAACTCTTACTGTAGAAGAATCTGTGCATGTAAAATTTGATGAACCTACTGACTGTACTTTATCTAATCTGCAAATCAACAACTTGAGTAATCGACTGGAAAGCACTTACATTGATGAAAATGTTGATGATGAGATAAATTACAGAAGCAGAACTGACTGCTCTTTAGAACCTGAAGTTCCGGAAGCTCAAGCAGAGGAGTCTGCTGGTCAACAAGCACTGCATCCAGCTGACAATGACACTGTTGTGCATACTCCTGCTGCAGTAGAAGGAATTAACGGAAAAGATGCGTCGATCAGATCTTCTGAGCTACCCACTCATATTCAGTCAAATGAACACTCAACCATCTTGGACCTCCGCTCCGGTGGATGAAGGATCATCCTCACGAACAGATCATAGGTAACCATGTAGCTCCTCTACGCACCAGAGGACAAATGATTAATGAATTTCTTCATGCTGCATTCTTATCTCACATAGAACCTAAGAAGATTGATGATGCTATGTTAGACCCAAGCTGGGTAGAAGCAATGCAGGAAGAACTAAATCAGTTTGAGAGAAACAAAGTATGGTACTTAGTACCACGACCACTTCATCACACTATAATAGGAACCAAATGGGTATTTAGAAATAAATTAGATGAAAATGGTGTAGTTATCAGGAATAAAGCCAGATTAGTCGCACAGGGCTACAGACAGGAAGAAGGCATTGATTTTGATGAAACCTTTGCCCCTGTAGCTCGATTAGAAGCCATTCACATATTTCTCGCATTTGCAGCATTAAAGACTTTAAAGTCTATCAGATGGATATTAAGAGTGCGTTTCTTAACGGCAAACTCCAAGAAGAAGTTTACGTTGAGCAACCTCCTAGATTTGAAAGCCATCAGCAGCCTTCTTATGTTTTTCGTCTCAACAAAGCCTTGTATGGTTTGAAGCAAGCTCCCCGTGCATGGTATGAAACTCTATCAAAATATTTGACTGAGCATAACTTTACCATTGGCACGGTGGACAAGACCCTTTTCAATTCACAAAGGGTGATCATACTCTACTTGTTCAAATTTATGTTGATGATATTATTTTCGGCAGTACTAACTCAAAACTTTGCGAAAGATTTTCTAAAATTATGCAGGATCAATTTGAGATGAGCATGATGGTAGAATTATCATTTTTCTTAGGATTGCAAGTCAAGCAATCCAGTGAAGGAATTCGGATAACTCAATCTAAAATACTAAAGAACTGGTGAAGAAGTATGGGATGAGTACAAGTTCAGCAGCCGCTACTCCAATGAGCTCATCTGCAAAACTAGACTTGGATAACTTTGGAATACCAGTCGAAGTCACCATGTATCGAGGAATTATTGGATCATTACTGTACTTGACAGCCAGCCGACCAGACTTTATGTTTGCAGTTTGTATGTGTGCTCGGTTTCAAGTAAATCCCAAGCATTCACACTACACGGCTGTCAAAAGGATCCTCATATATCTGAAAGGCACCAAAAATGTCGGTCTATGGTATCCAAGAGATTCAACCTTTAATCTGATTGGATACTCAGATGCAGACTATGCTGGATGCAAAATTGACAGAAAAGTACTAGTGGATACTGTCAATTCCTTGGAGATAGACTGATCTCATGGGGTTGCAAGAAGCAGACATCCATAGCAACGTCTACTGCAGAGGCAGAGTACCTTGCTGCTGGAAGCTGCTGTGCTCAACTGCTCTGGATTCAACAACAACTGAGAGACTATGGAATTGAATCCACCGAGGCACCCATCTTTTGTGATAATACGTCTGCCATAGCCATTACGTGCAACCCAGTTCTTCATACGCGCACCAAACATATTGACATTCGTCATCATTTCATCAGAGATCACGTTATGAAGAAAGAAATTTGGCTAGATACATATCTACCGAACAACAAGAAGCAGACATCTTTACAAAGCCTCTACCGGTCGCTAAGTTTTCTTACTTTCAAAATATTCTTGGTTTAATTGAAATCAATCCATGATTGTCGTTATTTAAGATTAATGGATTCAGGGGGAATTACACAGTAGAATCGCATGGATTTAGGGGGAATCTCAGTTAGAATTTTATCATGGTTATTTAAGCTCAGCTGGTAAAACAACTGCCTGCTGCAGTAGGTGCTTCCGTACCAGTAGGACTCTACATACCAGTAGATGCTATCTTACCAGTAGGACCCTACATACCAGCAGACTTTACCAAATATACTTTGACAAAAATAACCTTCGGTAACCATTAACCTACTGGAATGTCGGAATTCAAATTTACTTTTATGTAAAAATAAATTATTTCACTCCCGCCCAAATCTTGTCCTTTTATTCATTCTTTAAAATTTTTCAATCGTTAGATGATCGCCACGTACCCATGTGTCCGCTCATCTACAGTACGACGTTACATCTACTCTTTCCGTTAACCACCATTAATTTTGTTTCTTACTCTTATCTTTCCAAAAAATTACTGTGATAACTTCCCTCCCATAAATCATACTCTACAGAATTCTTGCCGCTTTTCTGCATCTTCACCAAAATGTCGAAGAATACACAACCAAGTTTCATCACAAATGTTGTTCATTTGGATTTTCATTCCATCTCCACATCCTCTGATGAAGATACAAAGGAAGTATTTCACAAGTTGGATATATCAGGACTTCTAGTGATCCTTAGCCAGGCTCCAACATTCTACAAGGACGCTCTACATGAATTCTTCGCCACTGCTAAAGTTGTAGATGATTCCGTGGTGGCCTCTGTTTCTGGACAACTGATTACCATCACTCAACAGGAATTCGCCACTCACCTCCACTGGACTTACAGATATCTCCACCGTTCCAGTGGATGTCAGGGAAGAAATGCGGATTATATTCTCCGACTCTAATGAACGTCTCCGACGTCCTCCATATAAGGTTTTAATGAAGAGCCATTTCCGTCAACTGGCTGATGTTATTTCCAAGGGGCTGCTGTGCAAAGCTGGCTCTTTCGATATCATCACCCCTGAGAAGTTTGACGTCATGGGCGCCATCTTCAAAGGCCTAGAAGTCAATTGGTCAGTTGTTCTGTTTCAGGTCCTCACTGGACTAATCACTTCAGGAAAGGGACAATCTGGTTTTGCCCTACCTCTCAGCAGTATCTTTGATAGCAAAAACATTCAGGCAGGGGCCTCCTCTGATCTTCATCCAGGCAGACTTATCACTGCTAAATATCTCCAAATTCACAGGCAACAGAGTGGTCGCGAGGTTGGTCTGACAAAGCGACGAACAACTCAGGTTGTAAGCGATTCTGAACAGACAATATCTTAATCCCCTGAGTCTTCTCCTCCTCCTCCTCCTCCTAAGAAGCCCATGACCAGAAAAAGGGGCTCCTCCTGCTCTCAGAAAGGCTGTCACTATAATACCCCCGAAATGTTTATCTGTTTATGTGTTATCATAAACGATTATGTTGTGTTTTAAGGGTTGTGGTACATTTAATTTGGGGGTTATGTTCATGTCTTATTTAATGGGGTGTGATGTATGTTATGATAATATGGTTTAGGGGGCATGTTGGGTGTTTTAAGGGATGTATGTAATGTTATGAAATATCGAGTGAGGATATTTTAATACATCGTGCTAAATACCGGGGCACGATTAAACACCACATGGCACCCCAACCACCCCACCCCACCCCCATCAATCGGTCACCTCCCCCCACTTGGCAACCCATCCTCCCCACTTGGTTCAACCCATGCTCCCACTCTCCTCATCCAATCATTCCACCTCCCACCTTCCTTCTCCTCCTTCTCTCCTCCATTTTCATCCCAGATAAGCAGCTTGTAGGCAAGGAAAAGCTTGGTAAAAGTGTACAAAAATCTTGCCAAAAGAGGAGCAAAAAGAGGGGTAAGGTTTTAATACTCTGTTTTTTCGGAGTTTTTGTTTGGGTTTGGTTTTGGTGGTGATGATTTCATGCATGCTAGTATAGTTTGGTCGAAACCTTGGTATGAGTACTTGCATGGAAGTATTTTGTAGCCCCTAGCATGTTAGTTCGAGCATGTTACATGTTTTATGTGTTAGATTACTTGTTATGAAAAGAAGTGCTCGAAAATCCGGGTAAGATTATTGCCCTATTTTCTGTAAATTTGGACGAGATCAAAGTTTATGAGGATGTTATGATGCATGCTAGCTTAGGTTTTGTGAACCTTTGATTTAAGTGCTTACATAGAAGTTTTTTATGAAGTTTCTAGCATGTTTGTTTGGGCAAGTTTTATGTGTTATGAAGTAGGTTGCTTGCTATGAAGAAGGGTACTCGAAAATCTGGGGAAGTCCCGATTTTTCAGAGTGCTCGATCGATCGAGATTTTGGCCCGATCGATCGAGCGAAGCAGAAGATTTAAAGCATGGTTTGAAATTCAGGGGCCAATCGATCGAAGGAATTTCCGATCGATCGGTAAAGTTCCTCGATCGTTCGGTAAAAATATTTCGATCGATCGAGGCAGAAAGTTGGGCACTGTTTATCATGCTTTCTCGATCGATCGAGACTTGGGTACCGATCGATCTAGAGAGGCTGAATCTTGGAAAATATTTTTTTAATTGATTTATTTTGAAGAATTTTGACAATGATTCTTGAAATGGTATCTAATGTTGTATTATGTGGTTATGTAGAACCATCCCAGGTACCAGCATAATCAAGGAGATAAAGTCTATTGACTCCTCCACCTTTTGAAAAGGTACGTCTGAGACGTACGGGCATCGGACGGTAAAACACACTTCTATACTATGACTATGCAATGATTGCATAAGTATTTATGATAAGATGATGATGTTTATAAGATGATGATGTTTACAAGATGACGATGTTTATAAGATGATGATGTTATGATGATGATGATGTATGTTTAACTATGTTATTGAGAATGGTAGAGTGTTCTGGTAGTTGTTATGGGAAAGCAAGGAAGGTACTTACCGCTGACATAGCTAGCGAGGAGATACATCCGCTATCAAGGTGTAGCGAGGGGTATCACAGTACCGCTATATGTCGAAGCGAGGGGGCCAATTGTTCCGCTGACATAACAAGGCCAGAAACTTCCCCATTTCTAATTAACATTGTTGATTATGGGCATATAAGTGAAGTATGATGTTAATCATTTATGTCAAGTACTAATGATTACATGCATGAATGTGAATCAGGGACAACAAAAAGGGGTTAACGGTTAACCAGGAAGTACATGTTAACAGTTAATTCATGCATTTATTTATATGCCATTTACTTATGATGTTAAGTAATGATGTACATGCTCATGATGGGTTGTCCCTGTAGGTACGCTTTTGGATTGAAGGGCTAAGGGTCGGGTTGAGACAGTGAGCTAAAGGAGCACAAGGATGCATAGGATTCAGGATTTGATTAGTATCTACTGTAGGAGTAGTATAAATCTAAAATGTTAGCCTTCGTTTATGTGAATGTAACTGATAATTTTTGAAGTTTTATTTTTTGGCCTGTAATCCTGTTAGCTCACGTAACAACCGGAACTCTAAGATGTCATTAATGCATGTTTAGTCCATATTTTGTTATTAAAATACTGTTAAGGTAGGAAGACACTACAAGTCACTGCTGCCTCTGATACCATCTCCTCTGCAGTCCCAGCAGCAGTCATCACTATAAGAGAGCCAAGTCCTGAAAATCCACCAGAGGAACCAACTGCCTCAGCTACTTCATTGGCCATGGTAAATGCTGCACCAGCGCCTCCACCTGAACCATCCTCTAAACTGATGAGCACTCAGCAAGCTCCTGGCTCTATCAGTTTCCGGACACCCAAGACCTTGTGTCCTTACTGTCATCCTAAGGACACCACCACTGGAAAAGGAAAGACACTTATGGCATCAGTGTCCACACCCGTCGCTTTTGAGATACAAATGGTAATGGATGAAGTAGAAGCCAAGCTGCAGCCACAGCTTGGAATTTTTTATCGATGGGTGAAGGCACGCCTAAACATTCGCTTCAATGACTTCACTCCAATTCTGGATCAAGCACGAGAAGATGAGAACCTTATCTTGGCCTATCTTCAGGTCCCGGACACTGAAAAGAGTCTGAAGCTTCGGGATCTCTTCCGCATGATGACTTATGTGGGAGAACTTCAAGCTCTTGTTAAATCCTGTCTTCAACAATTCAACATTGATTCAGGCACAGCTAATCATGATCGAGCAGTTCTGAATGCTTTAGGTCCAAAGCTGGATATGGCTGATCATGCTCTTCATGATCTCCGCATATCAACCGGTCTAGACTCCTGCTCTACAGTTTCAAGAGATGCAAGTCCAGCTCCAACTGACTTGGAATCAGCTCCCACTGATTTAGAGATAGCTCCAATTGACTTGGCAACTCCTTCAACTGTTTTGGAAACTGCTCCAACTGACTTGGAGACTGCCTCACCTACTCTGGAGATAGTCCATACTGACATGGCGATCACCTCTTCAACTGACCCTCAAATCTTCTCCGTTCCAAGCCCAGCAAATGATCAACCGCTCCAACTGATGGTTGTTGATCATGAGAATGTTGACACAGTGATTCAGACTGTGGTTCATCAAGTTACTCTCTCTTCTGATAATGATGAGCCCAGTGAACACTCCTCACACTCTGCTGATCACACCCAATTGTCTGCAGCTGCGCTGGAACAAGCTGCTACTAGCATGGCTGTCATTGCTGCCGACGCACCTGCTGCACCAAGTGTTGAAGCCACTGCTTTACTGGCCACTAATGCTATTGAGGGTCCTCCCGGAGTTCTCACTATTAATCTGGATCAATCTCTGGCCCAAGATCCTCCTGAAGATTTCTTTGACTTTTCAACGCATCTTCCTCTGGACGGGCCACCTAACATTGTTGATCAACTGGTGAATCTGTCAAACGCGATATCTGCACTAGCCAGTGACGTCAATAAGCTCAAACAGGAAGAGCGCACTGCGACTCTTATTCTAGGGAGCCATCAACAGCATACTGATTCTCAATTCCAGCACGTCTATCGGGACATAAACAGCCTAACGACTACTGTAACCAGGCTTCAGACTTTTGTTTTGGATGCTTTTGCGGACTCTCTTTCTCGGATAGGGCAGGCTCGTCTTCAGATCAATCAACAAAACGAATCACTTCATGCCGCCATCTCACTGGCTCTTGAAGATAAGATCAAGGATGCCAAGAAAGCCTTATCAGATCAACTGGCAACCATGCAGGCAGCATTTGCGTCTCAAATTCAAGAATTGAGCAACAGCCTGCCTGCTGCTCCTCAAATCGTTAGAAGACTGCCCGAGTCCAGTCGACCTGCTCCTCTGACCCAACGAGACCAGAGCCCAGCTCGTCGCTCATCTACTGCAACTGGAACATCCAGTCGGTCAAGGTCTCCATCTCAGCAAAAGGTCCCACAGCTCCCGACAACCTCAGGCTGACACTCCACCTTCAACCCGTGACTACTCCTCGCATTGGCTTGGGGGCAAACAGTAACCTTTATTGTCTTCTTGTATTTGTCATTCTATTTTTCATATATATTCAGTATTGTCAATTCGTCTTTATCTTTATCTGCATTTTTTTAAGCGTGATATGACACTTCACACTACAAACTTGCTAGTTTTTCGCTATAAATAGCATGCTAATTCTCAAACTCAAATCATCAATCATGCAACTCTTAACTAATATTCTTACTTGTCTTGCAACTGCTTCTACACATATATCTATTCATGGGTTTATTACTTATCTAAATCAGCCCTACATGGGTTGATTACTTATGTAACCCACGTCTGCTAGCTTAAGCTATCTGCACCAGCCCTGGTATTCTCCACCAGCCTGGAATTTGGAACATCAGATGTCTGGGTGCTGATGACAAAAAGGGGGAAGACAGAGATAGAGTATTTTCATTGAAGATAGAGACCTTGCCAAATGAACAGAGGACTATTTTGAAGATAATGGACTCTTTTTAGGCCTTTCTCTGTTCTAAGCTTTTCTGTATGCACTTTCTCTCCCCCTCCCTTTGTCAATAACCCTGAAATTAGCCAGCTCGGATCATTCCATACTGGCTCTGTTTCTCTATTTGGATAGATTGTAAAAATAGGTCTGTTGTATAACTTGTAAGATGTTCGTTAGGTCTGATGTATGACTTGTAAGATGTTTGTTGTAATTTGTAAAATGTATCATGTAAATTTGTAACCAGAATTCATTTTATATAAAAATGATATTTCTTTTAGCTCAGTTTGATTACTACTCGTAATCTGCTTATGTATTCTAACAAATTGCAAAGTCTTTGTGTGTCTCTAAGCCTTAACAGGAGTCGCTGCTTATTTGTTCTAGCAAGAGTCTCAAGTACTAAGTTTTGTCATCACCAAAAAGGGGAAATTGTTGGGAAAACATTTCTATGTTTTCTAAGTTTTGGTGGTGACAAACATCAACTGGATAGACACTTACCGGGTGACAGACACTTACCGGGTGACAAAGACCTACGGGGTGACAAACATCAACTGGATGGACACCTACCGGGCGACAGACACTTACCGGGTTACAAAGACCTACCGGGTGACAAACATCAACTGGATAGACACCTACAGGGTGACAGACATTTACCGGGTGACAAAGACCTACCGGGTGATAGACATCTACCGGATGGACGTCAACCGGATGGACATCAACTGGATAGACACCAACCGGAAGGACATCAACTAGACAGACATCAACCGGATAAACACCTACTGGATGGACACTAACTGGACAAGCATCTACGGGTTAGTCATATATTGAACAAAGACATCTACTGGTTACAGAAGAATGAACGACCAGTTGAATGAAGAAAGCCAGCAGAAGACTAACCATCCAGCAAGAGCACAAAGCAACAAGACAAAATGAGTACAACCTACTCTGACAAAGGTACAACAGAGTGGCGCACCCTGCTATATCTCCGCCACCATTGGCGTCAGAATAAAAGAGTCGTTGCTATACAAAATAGGAAAGAAGACAATCAGAATATGGAATGGTAACAGAAAGTGGATCTCTTCCAAATATAGACGAGTTGCCGTTAAAGATCAAGAAGTCTATAAATACGCCCAAGTGAAGAATGAAGAGGTTAGCTGAACCATCTGATCAAACAAAGAGAAACACCTCAACGTTAAAGGAAATCATTTATTGATATTCTTTCAAAGGTTCAGCAAGAGCAGAAGAACACTACTATTGATATATTGACAGATCAACTGTAACAGAGTCTGCTGCTTGAAGAACACTCTAAGTCAAATAGTTTATACTTGTGAGTGTCATAGAAATCATTGTAATCAAATTAGAAATTTGTGATTGCTAGGAGTTTATGCCAAGCTGTGTGAGTGCCTAAGAAGGTTGTATGATGTAAAGTGTAAACCAAATCTTCTAGTGTAACCTTCCTGCAAAGGAAGAAGGGGAGACGTAGAAGCGTTGTGCTTCGAACTTCCAGAAACAACACTTGTGTCATTTACTTACTGCTTATTTACCATTCAGTTTTTATCCCTCACAAGTCCAGCAGACGTCTTCCGCACTATAATCAGTGTTTGCTGACTTGCTATATATTGAGAAGCTACTGCAGTACTTAACAGTCTGCAGCAAAACCCGAACAAAATCGAAATTGAATCTAGTGTTTATTCAACCCCTTCTAAACACTACCCCGATCCTAACAATTTGTGTACTTAGTAAATATATTAGAGTAGCAAATAAAATTTATAAATCATTTTATGAATATTTTTTTGATTATTCTTTTGGTACTTATAATTGTTTAAGCATTTTATTATGCTTGTACCTATTTTATTATATTTATGTCTAAAATATATTATTACAAGTTATATTTATACATTTTGTTTGTGAGTAAAGTTTTTAATGAATAATGTTTTAACCAAAATCAAATATTCATACTCAATAATATAAATATATTTTTCTCTAATTCTTTATGTAATTTTAATATTGAAAGTAATATATGGATTTACTTTGTGAATAATTTTAGTTCTTGGTAGATTTCACAAATCTACAATTTCCAATATATAGTTATTGTTTATTTTTTCTTTTATTATCTATTTTGATGTATGAATTTTTAATATATTAAGATTATTATTTTAGTAACATTTAAGATAGCTTCAAATTATTTTTGTCAAATTTTGTAATTGGGATTTTAGGGGTGTTGCAATCCCCCCAATCCAATTATGAAGAAGAATTCCTAATAATTACGCATGCAATACATTATATTAGCATATATATACATATATATCAAATATAGATAGATTTCTATTATTTATTTTATTTGATTTGATTGAATATTTTTGTATTTTTTATTTATATAAAGTTTTGTTTTTTTTAAAATATATTCTACGTTTGCTTTCTGTTTTTTTATAAGTTATAAATTTGCGTTTGTAGTTTGATTATAATAATTTAATGAAAAAGAAACGTGGATGGATATTCAAAAATGTTGTGAACATATCATCAAATATTTGAATGCCCACAAAGAAGCATGTGAAAAGTCAATTTTGCCGTTAACCAAGTAATATGACAAAAATACAATTTTCTTTCAAACTTTACATTTCTAGAAATAAATATAAACAAAATAACATAATTTAATACAATAATAATAATAATAATCAGTTGAATAAAATAATAATACTCCTTAATACTATATTAAAATACACCTAATATCAAGATTAATTAACACAAACTCTCCCCCTTCTTTTCTGCTTTATGTAAATTACCATTTTCATCAGCTTCTTCGTTTTGATCAAGAACTGCATATTCTCCAGTTAATTCTTCTGCTCTTCGGGCCTCCATTTCCCAGTCCGTTCGCAGTAACACGATCATCATTGTAACCATACATGAAGCTTGCGCCGCCAAAAGCCCGATCCAAAAGCCCTCAAAATCCAGTTTAGAGTAGAAAGCTAGCCCCACAGCCACCGGCATTCCAACAAGATAAAAGCATCCCAAGTTGATATTGGCTCCGACTTTAGGTCGGGCCGTACCTCGCAACACGCCACAGCCGGTCGTCTGCGGGCAGTTCCCCAGCTCGCAAAGCCCGATTATCGGCAAAACGAGAGATGTCAACACAATTATATCTTTATCCCGAGTGAACATGCTGGCCCAGATGTTCCTAACCGATACTGCAAAGAACAAGGCGGAGAAGCCCAATATGAAGCTGCCGGACAGCCCCACAACCGCGGCGAATTTCGCCTTTTCCGGTCTCCGTGCTCCTATCTCGTTGCCTACTCTTGTGGACACGCTGAAGCTGAGTGAAGATGGAAATATATAGATTAATGCAGTGGTTTGAATCAGTATTCCCATTGATGCAACTGTTGCTTTAGGATTCAGCAACAGCCCACATAGCAAGATCATTATTTCATACCACCACCATTCGAGACAGACCGAAATGCAGCTTGGAATTGCTAAATTAAGTAGAGATTTCCAGCCCTTCAAGCATTCGATAGATAAGCCTCCCCAAGTCCTTTTGTACACTCCAGAAAATAGTACGTAGACCAATAGTGACAGAACGAGGTTTATATTAGTCCAAACCCCACTTAATGCAACCCCCTTTATGCCTAAACTAAGTTTTGAGACAAGGAGATAGTTGATAGGAACATGCAAAAGAATCGAAATCGCAGCGCAAAAGGTTATAGGCAAAGTTATTGATTGAGTTCTTAGGTAGATTCTTAGTGGATGTAACAAAGCTTGAGAGAACAGATCAGGCAAAGAATAGAACAAATATTCTTGAGCTTGCGTAGCAATTGCTTCATCTTGTCCACATAAGAGGAGAATCTTTTTAATGTTCAACCACAAAATGGATATTGGGAATGAAGTGAAAACCAGTAAAAGTACAATTCTTTGCAAACAAAGACCAAGAATCTTATATTTCTTAGCTCCAAAAGCTTGTCCGCATATGGGCTCTATTCCCATGGCTAATCCGGAGAGGATTGAGTAACCAGTGATGTTAGCGAACCCGACTGCCAACGAACCACCGGCTAAGGCCAAGTCCCCCAACCGGCCTAGGAAGAGCATCGAAATCATTGACCGGGAATAGAGAAGTAGACCGGTTAAGATTATTGGTAAGGCTATTTTGGCTATTGAGACGGATTCTTGAACGACAAGGGAGAGATGATTGGTGAGTTTGTGGGGTTTTTGAGGTTGGATTGTTGGTGGTTGGGCTTTCTGTTGGTTGAGTGTTTGGGTTTTAGGCAAAAAGGAAGTGAGTATGTCAGATTCATGGGTTTTGGTTGATGGGGGAAGATCCACATTATTGTTGTTTAGTTGTTGATGATTCGATGAGTTGGATTTGATTGTGGGAGGATTTGGTGTTGCTAGTTTGCACATTTTTATGGGTTTTTGTATGTGTGTGTCAGTGTGTCTGAAAATTGAGGAAATGGGAGGATTTGTAGAGAGAGAGGGGAGGAGGGAGAGTTTGGGGGGATTTTAAAGAGAATTTGGTGTTGGCTATATATAGTGGTCAGGAATACAATTGGTTGACCGACAGTATTAAATGAGGATAGTGACTAGCGTTATCGAGGTGTGCTTTGGTAATTGGTTCTAGCTATCCATGAGGTAATAAATTCATCCATTGATTGAGTATATTTTCATCTAATATTGATGAAAATATATGATGAAAATATACTCATCCAATGGATATGACTACCTTATTGGGCATTACCTCATAGAATAGGCAAGAATAAATCGTGTTTTGGATTCATTCTAAGTGATAAAAACCACATTTTGGTGTTTGATTTTCTTTTATTTACTATTTTTCTCTGAAAATAAGTATGTAAAAGCAGAATTAAAGAAGTTATGAGATGATTTTAGTTATTTAACTTATGTGATGATAATTTTCTGATAAATTGAAATTCATTAAATAGTTTTATTTTAATATCAAACACTCGATAGTTTTACTTAAAACAATTCCAACTTTAAACATCAGCTGCATAAAAGTATTTTGAATAAGCAATACAGAGCACACTCTGATTATCGGTGACATACCAACAGCTTATCTATAAAAATAGATTAATGGCTTAACAAGAATTTATGCATTAACAATAGTAACATGTGTTCATCATAAAGGAAAAGCATGGTTCTAAAATTAAATATTAGGAAATAAAGCCACCAAAAATAAACATCCAGAACAACTGAATTAAATATAAAAATCGTTAAGCATGATGACAATTTTAAGGCCAAATATTATGTATCACAGGTGTAATAGTAATTGGTTGGAGCTAAAGCGTAATAAATCATTATCAGTTTTAATATAATTTTGATTATCAAACCAAATAATATATAATATATAAAATAATGCATAATCATAATAAATATATGAAAATATATATATATTTTCAAAATCTCAAGAACACAAGAATCTGACACTTACTAGTGATAATTTACTACAATTATACCACATCAAAAAGATATTACAAAAACCCTAAGCATCATCTAACTCTTTTGACGACGATAACAACAACAACAACTAAGCTTTAGTATCAATGAATTGGGGTAGACTACATAAATAATATAGAGAATCAAGTCGGGTCGGACACATGCTTCAGTCTTCTCCAAACAATTCTATATGTCAAAATGTAATCCTCTTGCATTCCAAGTCTTTGCGTATAACTTCGACCCATGTTTTCTTCGATCGTCCTCTCGCTCTCGTGAAATGGCCGAAATTCATGGACTCAACTCGACGCACAGGTGCATTGCTGGGCTTACGTTACACGTGACCAAACCAACGTAAACGACTTTCTTGCATCTTCTCTTCTATACAAGATACACCTACTTCAGCTCGAATATCTTCATTCCGTATTTTATCTCTTCTGGTCATACCGTACATCCAACGAATCATACGCATATCTATCATACTCAACTTTTGGATGTGATTCCTCTTGGATGCTCAGTATTCCGTCACATACAACATTATAGGTGTAATGGCGGTTCTATAAAATTTTCCTTTCAATTTCAGCGGGATATTACGATCACATAGAACGTCGATGGCGTTTCTCCATTTCAACTAGCTCTCTTGAATCCTGCGGTTAACGTCACTGTCAATCTAACTCTTTTGACCGCTCCCAAGAAACCGATGTTGAATCTCCAATATTTTTTTACTGTGAAAGGATCAGATCAGATTCTTCTGAGAGAAAAATATTCAAATTGTTTACACTAATTTTAAAGTTTTAAAACATATGTTTTTAAATCAAAATAACAAATCTCTTGAAAAGGAAATATAAATGGGGTATAATTCATGTTTGTGATTTAAAAACATAGGGTTTTAAAATATTATTCGTACTATTTTGACTTTTCATCGGGATCGCATTTATTTTTCATGCTTTATGCTTATTCCGACTTAACTTTGGCATAATCTTGCTTTTTGGAATACTTTTCAGATCTGAATATATATATTCAAAATATATACTATATCATAAATCATTTAAGCACCGTCTGGAAGGAAGAATTGATAGATTTAGATTTCAAATTTTTAATATAAATTCATCCAAAATTGTTTGCCAAATTTTGAAATCCATGAATTTCAAATCCACATCTTCAAAGTATTTTTTAACAATAGCAAGCTATTTCAAATTCTTAATTATTGAAATCATTTTAAATCTGTTGGGTATTTGAGGATTCTACTTTTGAGTTCTCCAAAGATCTCCAAGTATGTAGTTTCATGTAAAACAAGAACAATGCCGTGAAAACAATAGGTAAATCAACAAGATTATAGATGATCCATTACCAAGCGTCGGCTCAGATAAACACTTCCTCACAACTAGTGTGTAACTAGCAAACCAAGGTAAGGACCTCAAGGTGAATCACAAACAGCCTTAGCCTCAAGAACCACACCAACCGTAAGACCGAGGATGTTAGCCAGAGGCAAACTCAGACTTACTATCCTACCAAACACTAACAGAAGACTCTCGATGAAGCAAGAAACTATCCTCACAAATCACGAAGAAGAAGCGCACACAGCTTACTCACAAAGAGCTAGATGATTTTCTAGGTTTTGAGAGATCGGAGTGGAGAAGACAAAAACTGAACTGGGGTTCGGGAAGAAGGGATCTGAATTTATACCTCGAATGGACGCATGGGATTTGACTGCGATTTATTTAAACAATAAAATATCAAAGCAGCACGATTACACCGCAAGTGCACGGTGTCAAGTTTTAGTATAGATAGGAAGAATACGGATTGTCGAACCCATATGGACTAACAAGCAAGTACCAAATAAGATGTTTTTAACTATATTTAACCTACGAAATTTAATTAAACACTTAAACTACTAATTAATTAAATTAACTACTAATCCAACCAAGTCAATAAAAGTAAACAAGAAAAATCCACTAGAGAATATTATCGAGACTTTGGCTCACCAATGCAATCCCCTACAGTTATCAATTGAATATCCAAATATTTCTAAGGTGACGAGTTTTCCTAATGCATTCGTTATACTCTGGTCAAGCTATAACAAGTCTAATATTAATGTTGCAATAAACCACCCCCGTGTCCTTATTGAACAATCAATATTGAATGAAGATCTATGAAAACTACTAGCCTTCGATTTTGGTAAATCTATTGCTATCACACGTGTGCTAGATTTTACTTGATCCGTCTCAACCTAAAACCCACGGTATAATTTACTATATCATGTTGCATTATTGTATGGTCAAGTCAATCGCAATAAAATAATCATTCAAGGGTGATAAAGTCCTGAAAAGCATGAAGATCAATCATACACAAAGAATTAAAGGAATTCAATCAAATAAATCATCAAATCATAGGTTCATGACAAAGGTTCGCCTAGCCTCGATAAATAAACTTAGTTCCTCATAATAAATCAAAACAAAGCAAAACTAAGAACTAAAGACAAAGAAAAACTCCCAACATCGACTCCAGTTGTAGATCTTCGCTCCTCTTGCTTCCTTCTCGATCATCACTTTAATCGTCTTGTTGGAGTTGTTCCAAAGTCATAGGGTTAAAAGGTTGAAGGCGAGAGATGAATGAAGAAACGGACGTGAGATGGTGAGGGAAACACTTCGTCTATGATGAGGCGTGAGGTGGAGATTTGTGATGGAGTGAATTGTGATTGGTTGATGAGAGGTAAGAGGCGTGTGATATGGAAAGAGAGAGAGGCCTATGATTGGTTGGGTTTATGGAGATATATGGAATAATTAACATAATCTGAAATCTTATACATGCAGCTAGATATTTTCTTTCCGTATTTGCAAATCTTATTTAATTCCTCCTTTCAGGCATCAATTTGGGTAATCTCCACTACTATATACTTTTCATCACTAATTAGCTCCTTTTCTTCACTTCCTCGCATTTTCACAAAGATTCCCGAAACATGCAAATTAATACCAATACATGCAATATTATTCAAGAATAACTATAAAATATAACGAGAAAATCTAGAAATATAAGTGCAAAAATGACACTTATCAACTCCCCCAAATTTATCACTTGATCGTCATCGATTAAGCATAAAATCACATGATAGAGTTCATTCTCAATACTTGAAACAATTAGTTCATGACTTGCATTATTCTTAGAAATCTCACATGCACACATTCAAAAGTTGGACAATATATGTTTTCTCCTAAAATAAGCAACATGTCTCAAAATTGGAATGTGTGTGTGTGATAGTCAATCTCAAGTTTCATGCACATGTCCTAGATCAAATTAAGTTAGTCAAATCAAAGTCGAGATTATCGTTAAGCACCCCATAAGCCTATTTTAAACCACTTCTCCATTAATGATAGTTACTCCCTAGACTTGGATCAAAAAGACTTTTTAAGCTTGTAATGTAAGGCCTTTGGTGTCGGTTACAAAGAAAAGAGAGGATAAGTACAAAGAAGAGAGTATAATCATATAAAGTTCACTTTTTTAGCACATATTTTTGAGCTCCTCTTCTTTATTTCTAGCCTTGGCCACTTTGGATAAAAAAAAATAATACTTATTTTTTAATTTATAAATACCCTTGATCAATCACCGTGTTTTGGCGATTGACTACTGTTTTTGAATTTAATTATTATTTTTTTAAATACGGGATATTTTTTTTTATAAACCCACGATCGATCGTCGAGTTTTGGCGATTGAACACTGCTGTTTTTGAATATATATATATATATATATATATTTTTTGAAAGCCCGCAATTGATCGCCGGGTTTGGCGATTGATCGCCAAAACACACTGCCAGTTTTCGCAATTTGTTTTTTTTTTTCAAGGCTTCATTCCCATTCAACAATATTTTTCAATAATAAGCCCATTAAGATATAACATTGTAAGTGCATCCAATGAGATTCATCATACTCCCTTATGGTAAAGATAAAAAATTTCATTTAGGCTCGTAAGGGTAGGTATAATGAGTTTGCCAAGAATGTCGAATGGGGCTAATTGTATGCTAAGCATACACCATTCTTTTTCAATTAAGCTCAAAGTGGGACACTAGATTAATGTAGACAATGTAGGCTTGAAAGGCTCAAACGTTTCAAAGATCGCCTAAATCATTTCCAATTCAAGTTGTAATTATAAAATTTCGCCTCAAAGTGTCATCATCAAATGGGTTCTAGGGTACTATAAGATGCTCAAAATAAATCATTAAGTTCACAACAATTATCACTATTCAACATGCAATCCACAAGATCATGTGTAAGGACCCCCATGCCCTTAACCCGTTCTTAGTGTATTAATCCATAACATTAGTGCGTACAATCATATTATCATGGGGGAAAAGCCATATGCAAGTATACCATCATATACTATCCAGAAAATTTCTTGCACTTGATCCACATAATATTCAAATTTCCCAACCAAGATCACTTACATAGCATGTACCCTCTAATACACTAACATGCTCTCAGTTCATTTAGCAATTTCATATTTAATTGCATGCAAACAATAAATGAAGAGAGAAGAGCCATCACCCATTTATACATTCCATATACACGTAAAAACGTGCTCATATGAGAGCACCCAATGAATAAACGTGTATCTAATGTATAAGATACTCTACTGAATGCGGTTATTGGTACTTCGATCCTGGAAGCACCTCCCATGCACCGCTCGATCTCAACTCTGGAGCTACGTACTTAATCAACCAGCTCTGGTACTTCAATCCTGGAAGCACCTCAAATCGACAGCCCGAGCTCAACTCCAAAGCCACTGCTGCACCTGTATCACCTGCCCCAACAGAGACAGCCCCCACACGGGTGAGCATACCAATACCACCAATCCAATAATCATAATATTGCAGTTCATAATTTACAGAATGTAAATGCCATGAATTTAAATGATACTCCCTGGATGGTATCATCCTCATCCGGGATCCCCTATATTGTCCCTGTTCTCAAAATAACCAGTTGATCATCTCATTGATCAACTCAAACCATTCCTACTATACCAGTTCCACAATCAAATATGATTAAATAATCAAATAGAGTACCACAGATATCACATGTATCTAGCCAATGATTCCGTATTTCCATTTCATAGCTCACTCCACAATAGCGGCATTTTAACCCCACGCACGCTCAACAATAGCGGCGTTATAACCAATGGTCACTCAACGGCGACAACATCCCAATCATTGCTCGCTCAAAAGCGGCCACCATATGATTCCCAATGTATGTCCATTTATCACAGTTACTATATATCATGCATTTCACTATCCATTTATTGCAAGTACCATATACCATGCATTTCAATATCCATTTATTGTGGATACCACATACCATGCATTTCAATACCCATTTATTGTAAATACCACATACCATGCATTTCACAGTTGCAATATTGTAACAGGCTATGCTCGTACGTTATACGTACCTTATAATCCCGTAGTTCGAGTCCAACCTGGCCTGAGTTCCACGACCCGATGAGTTATGTGCGAACACATAAATAAGTCACAATTAAACAGAAGCATGCAACCACGTGCCCCAGCACGTTCATAACCCCCAAACTTATCGCCAATCCATGACGATTTACCATTTAAAAAGACCCCGGGTTAAGCATGCATAATACCCAAAATATACCATTTTTTAAGTTTAAAAGATAGCCAAAAACTCGACCTAGAATTCCGTTTTATTAAATTTTGGCTCCAACCATTCCATTTAAAAGTATAGCATTCCCATTGGATCCAAAATCCCGACATTTTCCAAACGCCGATTTCATCGCGACCGATCGCCCCCAACCAGTGGCCAAACAGCGCCTCTTCGCGATCGATTGCCAATCCTCGCGATCGATCGCCAACCCACTAGCGATCGATCGCCGAGACCTCGCGATCAATCGCCCACACTATTCATCGTCACCAAAAATCCAGCTGCTCGTGATCGATCGGCGCTCCTCGGCGATCGATTTTCCGAAAAACTCGAGCTTCCATGGTGTTTTTCACACCCAAATTCAAAACCAACACCCCATACACCTTCAACACCTCAAATACACCATTTAAAGCCAATAAAAACTCTAAAAAACTCAACTTTGGATTTTTAACCAAAAATCCCTAAATTCAAAATCAACCAAAACCTCAACCAAACTCTACAATACCACTACCAAATCGAACACAAAGACGAGGGGAAGATTAATACCTTATTATCTTCGAGAAAACCAGCTCCGAGCCAAGCTACCAATGATTTTTCCTCCAAGGGAAAAAGAGGGGATATGGGGGGAAGGGTTAGGCGTAGAGAGAGAGAGGAGAGAGGGAAGGGATCCGTGCCAAATGACGGAATACCGAGTCTACTTGGTATATATAGTACCAAAACTCAAAAATACCAATCCTTCCACAAATACATCATGACTCATTAAAAATCACCTGTTTTCAATAATTACCTCCCAAACTCAATTTTCATTACCAGCCCCAGTACAAAGTACTCCGGACCCCAAATCCCACCAAAGACCAAATTCCAAAGTTATCACCACGATGAGAATACAATCTCATCCCTTGGATCCAACGACTCCAAATATATGTTTTAAAATCCCGGGAGTCCCAATACCGCACTTAATTCATAATTGCCACCATTGAAATCCATTAAGGATCATTACCACTCCGGGATTAACACCATTAATTCCCGGGCATCATATCATGGCTCAATGTGCTCAATATATTCCTCATTCTTGGCATGCTAACTCAAAATAGGATATTCATGTACAAGTCTAACAATCAATAAAATTCAATTCCATATGCATAGTGAGATCAAAATCCTCATTGAATAGTCACTACTATAATTCATTCTTCTCTCAAGTTTTAACTCCTCAAAAAATTTTAGCTCATAATAATAGGATGATTCAAGTGTCAATTAAGCACACAACATGCAGATTAAGCAAGTAAAACAGGAAAGTCACTCCCCCAAACTTAAATCAAACATTGTCCTCAATGTTTAAAAGAATCGAAAAGGAAAAAGTAAACTCCCCTGATCAAGACGCTTGCATGAGGGTTGATGAAGATTGACTTTTGAAAGCTCCACTACTGTAGGGTTTCATCACTCCAACTGAGTACCTAGCAAGAGAAGAATGCAAATGGTAAAATAGTCGACTCGAGAGATAACCAAACTAAATGTAAAAACTAAAAATAAAACAAAACTAAAAAGCAAAAGGATACGCTTGGGTTGCCTCCCAAGAAGCGCTGATTTCTAGTCTTTGGCTTGACCATAAGAAGCAACCATCAAATAGCGGCTGCCCAAAGTAAGTATCGTATGATACCACTAATGGGTCTTCATTCAGTATGCCCTCAAGATTGACATGAATATAACACTGTAGGCTCGTCGCTCCAACAACTTTATTCATGAAATGGTAGGCATGGGAGAATGATTCTTGACTTGGCTTCATATCTTGGAGAGTATAGTGTGGTGATGTTGGCATCGATGGGAAATACGGATCCACATATGGCATAGAACATGTCTCCATCGATGGGCTCAAGTCAGAATCTTCGAAAGTCTCTTCCCTTTCCAACACCACACTCATCTCATATTCACATAGGAACTCCTCGGATAACGTCTATGAAGTAGGCTCATTTTCTTTAAGAGGCTCAAGTTCCCTTGAATCTTCCACACTAGTAGGATCACCCCCCAAACTTTTTTGTTTGAGTGATCATCATCATGAAACCCAACTTGATTCATCTCCTCTTCTATAGTAGGTATCGTCTCATTCTCTTGGCAGCTTGCTGAAATGTGTGATACCCCTGAAATAATTATATGCATTTGGGCATTAATTATGTTTATGTGATTAATTATGGTGATAATTAAATTATGTGTTGGAATTAATTATCTTGTTGAAATGCTTAGTCGCATGGTAGACGTGACCCGGGGGGGGGGGGGGGGGGGGTGTGCATTTCAGGGTGCATGTTGGGAAATTGGGTGTTAGCATGATTTAATTGTAATGGTTGGCAATTATTTGGAAAGCATGAATTTATTGGAAGTTTGGTGCATTTTTGTAAAATGCTTTTAAAATACCATGTTGTGGTATTTTATACATCATGTTAATTTATGGGGTACAAATTTAATTATAACCCTTATAACCCCACTATACCCCAACCTCACTTCACTTTACCATCACTTTACAAAATCCCCAACTCATTCTCCAAACCCTACTTTCCCTTCCATTTTCGACTTTTGGCTTCAAGGAGAGGAGAAGTCCTTGCAAAAACTGGATTTGTGGGATTTATTGTGAGATTTGGAGTCCCCAAAAGGTATGGATATCTCCTGCGTATTTTTATGGTGTTTGGTTTAGTTTTGATATGGTTTTGAATGGTTTTAAAATGGGTTTGTGTTGGGTTGTTATTGGTATTGGTTGGGAGTTGGATTTTTGGTTGATTAATAGTGTATATTGAAGGTTTAAGGTGTTTTTATGTTTTTGGTTTGTTGGTATAAGTGTTAGTGAGGTTGGTGAAGAATTTATGGTGCAATAATGGTGTTTCTCGCAACACAGACAGCGGCGATCGATCTCCCGTTTTTGGCGATCGATCGCGCGCAACAAGTAGGCTCCAGAAACATTTGGCGATCGATCGCCACTTTTAGGCGATCGATCGGTGAGGCTGGCGATCGATCGCACCAAATGTGGCGATCGATCGCCGAAGGATGAAAATTTTGGCATCGGGCAGAATGATCTCGCGATCGATCGGGCCCTTGCGGCGATCGATCGCGAGATACAAAAAAATGTGTTTTTGATTATGTTGTGAAATTTTTGGTTATTGGACTATAATTGGCTTCTAATATTGATTTGTATGGTAGTGTAGAACCATCCCAGGTACCAACAACTTCAAGGAGATAAAGTTCTTCAACTTCTCCACTTTTGAGACTAAGGTACGTAGTGAGACGTACGGGCATCGGACGGTAAAATGTGTCCTTACGCTTTTGGCTATATATATCGTGGACAAGTGTGGATTACGAAATGTGTTGATATATATTGAGATAATGGTGATGCATTATGATTGTGGACTCAAGTTTGTGTTTATATATATGTGGTTGGAAATGCTTGATTGTTCCGGTAGTTGTTATATACGAGTGAGGGAGGTACTTGCCGCTGTCATATGAAGCGATGGTAATATGACATTTGCCGCTGTCATGTCGAAGCGATGTACATGCCGCTGTCATTGTCGAAGCGAGGGATATCATATGATGCCGATATATGTCGAAGCGAGGGGTCCTAAAATTCCGCTGTTGTAACAGGACCGGAACAGTCACATTCCTAGTGATTAATGTGGAATATTGTGGTTATAACTGGAACATTGTATCGATCATTATATTATGAACTAATGATTTTGTACATGAGTTTATGAAACATGAACAACAATGAAAATGTGCTAATGTGGTAAATCAGGGAGCATACATACATATATATCTCATGCAATTATTTATGTTATTGTGTTTGGATTTTGTTGAATAGTGATGTATATGCTCATGGTGAGTTGTTCCTGTAGGTACACCTTTTGGACTTGGAGGGCTATGGGTCGGGTTGAGGCAGTGAGCTACGAGGAGCATTAAGGAATTAGGATACAAGATTTTTGGATAGTCTCTACTCTAGGAGTAGTGTAAATCTATAGTATTAACATTCATTATTGGGAATGTAATTAATTAGCTTTTGGAAATTTTATTTTTGGCCTGTAATCCTGTTAGCTCAAGGCTACAACCGGAACCATAAACTGTCTTTACTGCATGTTAGCCCTATTTATATTGTATTTACACTGTTAAGGTAGAGATGCCTTACATTAGTGGTATCAGAACAGTGGTTAGAGAACCCGTGAATGAGTGAAGGGTAGCCTTAGCAATTGGTTGGCTAGGTGCTCTTTTTTTAAAACATGTTTAGTGCATATGGAGTATATAAATGTTATACTAACATGTTTTGGTTATCGTTACTCATGTTATCTAACGACGTATTATATGAACTGTTTTTTTTTGTGTTATTGTTAATCCTTTTGTAACAGCATGGCAGCAAATATCGATATAGGAGACGCAGTGAGTGTTAATGCAAGTGCTGGGCGTACAAATCCTCTACCACCGCCAGCTTTGGGCAAAGAACGGTCTGAATAGCAGTTGTTGCCCGAGGAACTGAGCTTGACTCAATTCCTTGCATACCGACCGCCGATGTTTGAAGGAACTGATACAGGGGAACAGGCCGAAGAATGGTTAGAAAGGATGGAGCAAATCTTCGTGGCGGCTCCTTGTGCGAAATCGGCATGGATAAGGTTAGCAGAATTCCAACTGGCCAAGAAGGCACTAATGTGGTGGAAGACCACGGTGATAGAACAGGAGGCTCAAGGTCATGAAATAAACTGGAAGCTTTTCAGAACTCGATTCCTGACCCGGTACTTTTCGACTGCTGCTCGGGAAACTAAGGAGGGTGAATTACTAACCTAAAGCAAGGTGCTATGCCGGTGTCAGACTATGCTCTCTACTGTTCTTTTCTCAGATATGTACCTCATGTCGCCTCGAATACTCAAGCAAAGATGAGGCACTTCATGAAAGGCTTGAGGCCTGAATTGTATGATAGGGTGATCACTTATGGCCCTACTTGTTTTGATGACGCCCTTGCATGGGCCGAGCTAGCAGAATTGGGAGTGGGTGCATATCCGACT
The DNA here is from genome assembly GCA_907163345.1 of Haberlea rhodopensis. Taxonomy (NCBI): domain Eukaryota; kingdom Viridiplantae; phylum Streptophyta; class Magnoliopsida; order Lamiales; family Gesneriaceae; genus Haberlea; species Haberlea rhodopensis. The sequence continues at coordinate 21,897,143 of CAJQUN010000004.1, read as the reverse complement.
GGAGCGCCATCTCCAGCACCACCACAGAGATTGACCCCGGTAAACTTGAAACCTAGGGGCGACCATTTTAAGCCAAGGGGGAACTCATCAGCTTCCCGATTCAGTGGTAGACAGCCTGATGTGCGTGGAAGGGGAAATCGTGGGAATAATGGCCCGTCAAATAGGGGACAGTCACAAACAAGTAATTATGGGAGAGTTAGATGTTTCCTTTGCGGGGGACCCCACTCAGTGAAAGAATGTTTTGCTTGTTTTGAATGTGGTAAGCATGACCACTTTGCTCGAGAATGGCCTAATCAGGGAGGACAACAGAACACTACGGGGAGACCTCTAGACAGGGCAGTGCAACAAAGACCACCGTTTGCACCGAGACCATTGGGAGGTCAGCCGTTGGGGCCACCTCAAGGGCAAGTGTACGCTCTGACCAGGGAGCAGGCTACAACGGCTCGTCAGAGGAAGTGATAGCGGGTACGTGACATTTATTTACGCACCCTGCTTTTATTTTGATAGACACAGGTGCGTCACACTCCTTTGTGTCAACAAGTTTTGTGGAGAGGCACCGCATATGCACGTCTCCGTCGCCCACGCCTCTTCTGGTCTCGACACCCGCTGGAAAGAGTATGATTGCTAATCGGTTTGTTGTTGATAGCCTCATTTATTTTGAGGGCAACGAGTTGAAGTCAAATTTGATTTTTCTGGGAATGTCAGACTTTGACTGCATTGTGGGCATTGATGTGCTGAACAGGTATCAGGCAGTGGTGGACAGCAGACAGAGAACAGTTCGGTTCAGATCTGATTTGGGGGTTCCGTGGACTTTCTATGGGGATTGTTCCCGCTCAAGGATCCCATTGATATCGGCTATCAAGATGGCTCAGTTATTGGAACGTGGGCATATGGATTATCTTATTTATGCCATTGATGTTGCTGAAAAGAAGGAAGAGTTAAGGGTCGAGGATATACCCGTAGTCGCGGAGTTTTGCCAATGTATTCCCGGAGGAAATTCCCGGATTTCCACCTGCTAGAGAAGTCGAGTTTGGGATTGAATTACTACCGGGAACACCCGCTATTTCTCGTGCCCCTTACAGGATGGCGCCGGCAGAGTTAAGGGAGTTGAAAAAGCAACTACAAGAACTCCTTGACAAGGGTTACATACGCCCCAGCGTATCGCCTTGGGGTGCACCTGTATTATTTGTGAAAAAGAAAGATGGATCGATGCGTCTTTGCATCAATTACAGACAGTTGAACAAGGCCACAGTGAAAAATAAATACCCTCTTCTGCGGATCGATGACTTGTTTGATCAGTTGCAGGGCACGAGGTTGTATAGTAAAATTGATTTGAGGTCGGGGTACCATCAGATTCGAATTAGAGAGGGAGATGTGCAGAAGACAGCATTCCGGACCCGTTATGGTCATTATGAGTTTTTGGTAATGCCTTTTGGAGTGACAAACACCCCGGCTGTCTTTATGAGCTTGATAAACCGAGTGTTCCAACCATACCTTGATCAGTTCGTCATAGTGTTTATTGACGACATACTCATCTACTCTCGGAGTGAGGAAGAGCACAAGAATCATTTGAGAGCAGTGCTTCAGATTCTTAGGGACAATCAGTTGTACGCCAAGCTCAGCAAGTGTGAATTTTGGTTGAGCAGCGTGGTAGTTTTGGGGCACGTGATCTCTAGTAATGGGATATCTGTGGATCCCTAGGAAGGTAGAGGCAGTGATGGATTGGTCTCCGCCTACATCTGTGCCCGAGATCCGGAGCTTCCTTGGTTTAGCGGGTTATTACCAACATTTCGTCGAGGGATTCACTAAGATCGCTAAGACGTTGACGCAGTTGACTCAGAAAGGAGTTCCGTTCTTGTGGTCTGAGGCATGTGAGCAGAGCTTCCAAGAGTTGAAGCACCGGTTGACTACAACGCCTGTATTGGTAATTCCTTCGGAGAACGAGAGGTTTGCTTTGTACACGGATGCATCACTGCAGGGTTTGGGCTGTGTACTGATGCAGGATAAGCACGTGGTGGCTTATGCTTCGAGACAGTTGAAGCCTCATGAGACCAGATACCCAGTTCATGATTTGGAACTGGCGGCTATCATTTTCGCCTTGAAAATTTGACGGCATTACCTATATGGTACTTCATTCACCATTTATACGGACCATAAGAGCTTGAAGTTCTTATTCACCCAAGCGGAGCTGAATATGAGGCAGAGGAGATGGATGGACTTGCTCAAGGACTATGATTGTGAGATAGAGTACCATCCAGGGGAAGGCGAACCTGACAGCTAACGCCTTGAGTAGGAAAGTGAAGTATACCACGGAGGATGTTATTCAGGTATCAGCCATGATGACTTCCTGTTGTCGTCTGGGATATGACTTTGATGTAGATACATCACCAGTACATGTATCAACCCTGTTGGCAGAGCCGTACATCTTTGAATCTATCAGAAAAGCTCAGATGTCAGACGTTGAGGTGCAGAGATGGTTATCATTATTACGTCTGGGCCAGTCATCAAAGTTTAGACTGACAGAAGATGGTTCTTTGAGGCTTGGTAACCGTTGGGTAGTGCCGAGGGCACCGGAGTTGCGTCAAGGGATCTTGCATCGTGCTCATAGCAGCAGGTTTAGCATACGTCTAGGTGGGAGAAAGATGTACATGACTTATGCTACCAGTTTTGGTGGAGGCGGATGAAAAGAGACGTCATCACCTTTGCCAAGAAGTGCTTGATTTGTCAGCAAGTAAAAGCGGAGAGACAGAGGGCTGGTGGCGAGTTGAAGAGTTTAGAGATACCGGAGTGGAAGTGGGAGCACATATCTATGGACTTCGTGACCCACTTGCCAAGGACTGCCTCGAGATATGATGCGATCTGGGTGATCGTGGATAAATTGACGAAGGTGGCTCACTTCATTCCTTATTGTATGTCATACACATACTTAAAGATGGCCCAATTGTATGTACGGGACGTGGTAAGGTTGCATGGGATTCCAGTCTCGATTGTGTCTGACAGAGACCCACGGTTCACATCACATTTTTGGGAAGGTCTCCAGTCAGCTTTGGGTACGGAGGTGAGACTGAGTACAGCTTATCACCCTCAGACAGTTGTCAGACAGAGCGTACCATACAGACGCTCGAAGATATGTTGAGGGCATGTGTATTGGTGTTTGATACTCCGTGGCAAGATTTAGTGCCACTAGTAGAATTCTCTTATAATAACAGCTATCAGGCGAGCATTCAGATGGCTCCATTCGAAGCTCTTTACGGTCGACGTTGTAGGTCACCGTTGTACTGGGAGGACTTGACTAGTAAGACGGTCGGGGGACCGGATTTGATTCGAGAAATGGAAGAGAAAATCAAAGTGATCCGTCAGAAAATGAAAGCGGCTCAGGATATGCAAGCAGCCTACGCTAATAAATGGCGGCGAGCGTTGGAATTCCAAGTAGGAGATAAGGTCTTTTTGAAGATCTCACCTTCCAGAGGTGTGGTTCGTTTTGGTATGCGCGGGAAGTTGTCTCCGAGATATGTCGGGCCATATGAGATATTGCAGCGCATCGGTACTTTGGCTTACCCTTTGGCTCTACCACCGTCATTGTCTGGTATACATGACGTCTTCCATGTCTCTATGTTGCGGAAGTATGAACCAAATCCGTCTCATGTTTTACAGCCCTCAGAGGTTCAGTTGGGTTCAGATGTGTCCTACGTGGAACGACCGGTTAGAATTCTGGGTCGAGAGGATCGCAGACTTCGGAGCAAGGTTATACCGATGGTAAAGGTTTAGTGGGATCGTAGGGGTGTCGAGGAGGCCATGTGGGAGACGGAGCATCATATGGTGCAGCATTACCCAAAACTATTGCTGGTATGCGATTTATGTTTAGTTTCGTTTTGGGTAAGTGCATGCGATTTCGGGGTCGAAATCTTGTAAGTAGGGGAGTATTGTGATACCCCTGAAATAATTATATGCATTTAGGCATTAATTATGCTTATGTGATTAATTATGGTGATAATTAAATTATGTGTTGGAATTAATTATCTTGTTGAAATGCTTAGTCGCATGGTAGGCGTGACCCTGGGGGGGTGCATTTCAGGGTGCATGTTGGGAAATTGGGTGTTAGCATGATTTAATTGTAATGGTTGGAAATTATTTGGAAAGCATGAATTTAATGGGAGTTTGGTGCATTTTTGTAAAATGCTTTTAAAATACCATGTTGGGGTATTTTATACATCATGTTAATTTATGGGGTACAAATTTAATTATAACCCTTATAACCCCACTATACCACCACCTCACTTCACTTTACCATCACTTTACAAAATCCCCAATTATTCTCCAAACCCTACTTTCCCTTCCATTTTCGACTTTTGGCTTCAAGGAGAGGAGAAGTCCTTGCAAAAACTTGATTTGTGGGATTTATTGTGAGATTTGGAGTCCCCAAGAGGTATGGTACCTCCTTGGTATTTTTATGGTGTTTGGTTTAGTTTTGATATGGTTTTGGATGGTTTTAAAATGGGTTTGTGTTGGGTTGTTATTGGTATTGGTTGGGAGTTGGACTTTTGGTTGATTAATAGTGTATATTGAAGGTTTAAGGTGTTTTTATGTTTTTGGTTTGTTGGTATAAGTGTTAGTGAGGTTGGTGAAGAATTTATGGTGCAAAAATGGTGTTTCTCGCAACACAGACAGCGGCGATCGATCGCGCGCAACCTAGTAGGCTCCAGAAACATTTGGCGATCGATCGCCACTTTTGGGCGATCGATCGGTGAGGCTGGCGATCGATCGCGCCAAATGTGGCGATCGATCGCCGAAGGATGAAAATTTTGGCATCGGGCAGAATGATCTCGCGATCGATCGGGCCCTTGCGGCGATCGATCGCGAAATACAAAAAAATGTGTTTTTGATTATTTTGTGGAATTTATTTTTATTGGACTATAATTGGCTTCTAATATTGATTTGTATGGTTGTGTAGAACCATCCCAGGTACCAACAACTTCAAGGAGATAAAGTTCTTCAACTTCTCCACTTTTGAGACTAAGGTACGTAGTGAGACGTATGGACATCAGACGGTAAAATGTGTCCTTACGCTTTTGGCTATATATATATCGTGGACAAGTGTGGATTACGAAATGTGTTGATATATATTGAGATCATGGTGATGCATTATGATTGTGGACTCAAGTTTTGTGTTTATATATATGTGGTTGGAAATGTTTGATTGTTCCGGTAGTTGTTATATACGAGCGAGGGAGGTACTTGCTGCTGTCATATGAAGCGATGGTAATATGATATTTGCCGCTGTCATGTCGAAGCAATGTACATGCCGCTGTCATTGTCGAAGCGAGGGATATCTTATGATGTCGCTGTATGTCGAAGCGAGGGGTCCTAAAATTCCGCTGTTGTAATAGGACCGGAACAATCACATTCCTAGTGATTAATGTGGAATATTGTAGTTATAACTGGAACATGGTATCGATCATTATATTATGAACTAATGATTTTGTACATGAGTTTATGAAACAGGAACAACAATGAAAATGTGCTAATGTGGTAAATCAGGGAGCATACATACATATATATCTCATGCAATTATTTATGTTGTTGTGTTTGGATTTTGTTGAATAGTGATGTATATGCTCATGGTGAGTTGTTCCTGTAGGTACACCATTTGGACTTGGAGGGCTATGTGCCGGGTTGAGGCAGTGAGCTACGAGGAGCAGTAAGGAATTAGGATACAGGATTTTTGGATAGTCTCTACTCTAGGAGTAGTGTAAATCTATAGTATTAACATTCATTATTGGGAATGTAATTAATTAGCTTTTGGAAATTTTATTTTGGCCTGTAATCCTGTTAGCTCAAGGCTACAACCGGAACCATAAACTGTCTTTAATGCATGTTAGCCCTATTTATATTGTATTTACACTGTTAAGGTAGAGAGGCCTTACAAAATGTTTCCATGAGGCTCGCCATTTGCTGCTCCAGATGACGCATTGAGTTGGTCTGACTTTCAATATTTGTCTCACATGATGCCATAAAACTAGGTAACGTATCCTCAAGATGAGTGTTGACTTCTACAGAACTGTCACTCGTCTCTCCGTGATGTTCAAGTGGTGGGTCTGTAAAATGAGGGTCGTGAGACTCTGGTAGGTATTGGTGGTTCCAATCCTGTAGTGAAGGATCCCAATGCCACTGGTAGTCAAAGTTCACCATATCATTAAACAAGTGCAATACGCTATCTTCATCTCTATCAACCAAAGGACTACCAGTTACCAAAGCTCCGTTGAATACCCATAAGTGTGTATTCGCATCCAAACAACTGAAGAAGTATTGCAGACGAGTGTAGTTTGGAAAGTCATGATACCGGTACGTGTTTGCCAAATTGTTGAATCTCTCACACGTTGCATAAAACGGCTCTGAATATTGTTGGGAAAATCTTGTGAAGACATGTTGATGAAACATTACAAGTAACTCGCAAGAAAAACAAATAAAACTATTAAATAATTTTTTTTTCCGAATATATACAAAGAAAAAAATGGTTAAATTATAGTCATTAATCTCGTATGATATTACTAAAGTTAGTCCGCGACAACGGAGCCAAAAACTTGATCGTGATTTATTTAAACAATAAAATATCAAAGCAGCGCGATTATACCGCAAGTGCACGGTGTCAAGTTTTAGTATAGATAGGAAGAATACGGATTGTCGAACCCACAGGGACTAACAAGCAAGTACCAAATAAGATGCTTTTAACTGTATTTAACCTACGAAATTTAATTAAACACTTAAACTACTAATTAATTAAATTAACTACTAATCCAACCAAGTCAATAAAAGTAAACGAGAAAAATCCACTAGAGAATATTATCGAGACTTTTGCTCACCAATGCAATCCCTACAATTCTCAAATGAATATCAAAATATTTCTATGGTAACGAGTTTTCCTAATGCATTCGTTATACTCTGGTCAAGTTATAACAAGTCTATTATTAGTGTTGCAATAAACCACTCCCGTGTCCTTATTGAACAATCAATATTGAATGAAGATCTATAAAAACTATTAGCCTTCGATTTTGGTAAATCTATTGCAATCACACGTGTGCTAGATTTTACTTGGTCCGTCTCAACCTAAAACCCACGTTTTATAATTTATTATATCGGATTGCAATATCGTATGGTCAAGTCAATAGCAATAAAATAATCATTCAAGGGTGATCAATCCCTCAAAAGCATGAAGATCAATAAATATGTAAAGAATTAAAGGAATTCAATCAAATAAATCATCAAATCATAAGTTCATGACAATGGTTCGCCTAGCCTCGATAAATAACTTAGTTCCTCATAATATGTAAGGACCCCCGTGCCCTTAACCCATTGCAAATGTATTAACCCATGCAATTAGTGCATACAATTATGTTATCAGGGGAAAAAGACTACATGCAACCATGTCATAAAATACCATCTATAAAATTTCTTGCATCCTTTCATTAATATTTAGCTTTTCCCAACCAAGTCCATTTAACATATCATGCACCCTTGTAATACACTAACACGTTCTCAATTCATTTTGCAATTTCTAATTAATTGCATGCAACACATGAATGAAAAGAGAAAGGCCCTTGCCTTTTTATACAAACCATATACACATAATAGTGCTCACATGCGAGCATCAAATAAGTATATGTGTATCTAATGTATAAATATCATACTCAATACCAGCTCTGGTACTTCGATCCTGGAAGTACTTCAAATCAACAGCTCGAGCTCAACTCCAAAGCCATCGTTGCACCTATTCACCTGCCCCAACATAGGCAGCCCCCACACGGGGTCAGCATACCAATACCACCAATTCAATAATCATAATATTACAGTTCATAATTTACAGAACGTAAATGCCATAAATTTTAAATGATACTCCCTGGATGGTATCATCCTCATCCGGGATCCCCTGTGATGTTCTTGTTCTCAAAATAACCGAAACCATCAAATTCCCAAAATCCAGTTAATCATCTAATTGATTAACTAAATCATTTCCTGTCATGCCAGTTTCATAATCAAATATGATTAAACCATTAAACAAATCACCATAGATATCACATATATCTAACCAATGATTCCATAGTTCTATTTCATGGTCGCTCCACAATAGCGGCATCATAACCGATGTTCGCTCCACAGCGATAACATTCCAATCATTGCTCGCTCAAAAGCGGCACCATATAATTCCCAATGTATATCCATTTATTGCAAATACAAATAACCATGCATTTCACAGTTGCAATAATATAAAAGACTATGCTCGTACGTTATACGTACCTTATAGTTCCATAGTCCGAATCAAATCTTGCCTTGGTCCCGTGACCCGGTGAATTATGTGCTAACACAATTAATAATCCACTATTAATTATAAGCATGCAACCACGTTCCCAAGCACGATTACAATCCCCAAATATATCATCAATTAATGACGATTAACCATTTTAAAAGACCCCATGCGAAGCATGCATCGATTCCATAACATCAACCCAAAATGTGCCAAGAAACAGGGCCTCTCGATCGATCGGACATAAGCCCTCGATCGATCGAGAGCCACAGCAAGGGTTGGCACCAAAATTTATCCTCGCGCGATCGATCGGTAGTCTCGCTCGATCGATCGCCAACACTATTCATCGCCTTCCATTTTTGCCAACATCGCGCGATCGATCGGCACTCTCTTGCCGATCGATCGACGAGCTCTGCACCAGCCCAAAAATGGCTTTTTCGTGCAAGAACCCCTAGGACCACTATTCTAACACCAAAAACTCCAATAAACCCTCAACAAAACATCATAATAACCCCTAAACTTTCAAACCCCAAAATCTTTAAAACTTTCAAAACTCAAACCCAACATAAATCACAACCAAACACTATCAAACTACTATAAAATCGAAGATAAAGACGAGGGGAAGATTAAAACCTTAATATCATTGAGAAATCCGGCTCCCGAATTGAGCCTTGCTCGATTCTCCTCCAAGGGAGAAAAGAGGGGAAAGGGGAAGTGAGGTTGGGCGTAGAGAGAGGGAAGATAGAGAAGAGATTCCATGCAATGACGGAATACCGAGTCCACTTATATAGTACCAAGACTCCAAAATACCAAGTCCTCCACAAATACATCATGAATCATTAAAAATCACCTGTTTTCAATAATTATCTCTCCAATCTCAATTTCCAATACTAGCCCCAATACAAAGTACCCCGGACACCAGATACCATCAAAAATCTAATTCCAAGTTTTTTAACCACGGTGAGAATACAATCTCAACCTTTGGATCCAACGATCCCAAATACCCCATTTAACATTCTCGGTTGTCCCAATACCGCAATTAATTCATAATTGCCATAATTAAAATCCATTAAGGATTATTACCACACCGGAATTAACACCATTAATTCCCGGGCATCACAATTATCCCCCACTAATACAATTTCATCCTTGAAATTTGCACAGGCGTACCTTATGTATTGCCAAAACCACACAATCCAATCGGATCCACATCATCGAATCATGAACATATCATGAACGACACCTCAATTGCGAGGACACCAACCTCGCACCAATTCCTGGATTGGAGTAAACCTCCCAAACCATCACAATCTCAGAAGGACGCCAGCATGCCTCGATGCTAACCACCCAAAAAAAGTCAGTCAACCTTAACCGCTATCCAAACGAATCATTCGTGATTCCAGTCATAGATATCGCCCCAATGATATCTCTACGACGTTAGACATAAATCGCTACCAAGGAAACCACCAGTACACAACAGTGTACTCACACTAAACTCAGTTTCCGCTCTCCAAACCCATCTCCATCAACGGAGTAGTTGCATCACTTTGCAACTCGGATCGGGCAACCCACGGCCACCGATCAACACAAAACACATCTCCACAGATATCGTGTGTTCCAAGAAATCACATCTTCGCCCAAATACACCATCAAGACTCCACAAGGTCTCAAATTTCCATAGAGAACATGCAAGGAACAAAATCAATTGCATTCTCACCATCCATGTCGACATCGACACCCATCATATTGAATCCCGTCCATCCCTCGTCTACCCTAGGATTCAATAATCCTAACACAGGGATGCTATCGGATTACCCAGTAATGAACTACCATGACCCCAAAAATATGCAATCCCTCATCAGAGGAAGTTGACCGAACCTCACGATCATTCTTCAGAATACATCGTGCCATTGAGATTACCAATCTCAAGGTGCCTCAATCTCTCACTAGAGATTCATCCATCCAAGCATACTAATACGATGCTAGACAAGTACGAAAATACGGGCATTCATATACACACACCGGTATACATGCCTAAGTACTAGCACCACATGGATATTCAATGCACTCGGCTTGGGTATTTCCAATCATACCCACAGCCCCAAAAACAACTGTCAGTCCCCACTTATTCTCACCCCATGGAGAATATTGATTGACGAACCAACAACTAATGGTGTGATCCCAACATCAACACCACACAAACCGACTCATCGAATCTTCCAAAGATTCCCAATACAAAGTGATGTGACTAGAAATAGACACATCTATTGCGTTTAATTGTTTACGATTTGGTATGTTTTGATTGATAATTTGATACATATGCTACCTAATCGTATATTTGTGTAATTGTAGGTGGAGTCGAAGAAATCGAGCTAACTAAGGCGAATAAAGGTCAAGAAAAGCTTTGGAGCTAGGAAGGACTCAATGTAGATCAAGAAAAAGGCTAAAAATGTAATTTTAGTTGAAGCGATCGACCGCATGAAGGAGGCAATCGATAGCCTTTGGACAGAAAGTTGAGCAACAAAATTTATGCTGCAGCGATCGATCGCGAGGATGAGGCGATTGATCGCCAAACCTTACTGGAGCAAAGCGATCGATCGCGAGAAAAGAGGCAATCGATAGCCTAAGGAATTTCACCGAAAAAAATAAGCTAGCGATCGATCGCTACCTTATGGCGATCGATCGACAGCTGAGTTTTGGAAAGTGTGGAGACTTGATTTCTTTCATTTCCACATGGATTCTACCCTACTCCATCAGCCTCCCTAGCTTGATATACTCGAAAATCAGTCTCTTTGAGAGAGAATTCAGACCTTAGAACATAATTTTAAATTTTAGAATATTTTTCTTTCAATTTTTGTAAAGACGCTCGAAGAACGAAGACGGAATCGTGCTTCACTTTAGTAACTTTCTTTTCTATTGATTGTTTGATGTTTTTAATACAATTTTTGTTAGTTTTAGATTTAGTTATGCAAGGCTAAACACTTTGATTTTTGGTTGAGGGATACTTGCCTTTGGAATAGAAATACTTGTGAAAATTTTGATTTGATTGTTGAATTTTTAATTCAATTTCAAATTGACTTTCAGATTATGATTCTTATGATTGTTGTGTTTGATTTATAGATTGATCACCTAGTAATCACATACACTATCTAATGCTAATTGAGAAGCAACTAAAATTGATAATTAACTGCTGTTGTTGGTGTTATTAAATTCTTAGGAAAAACGATTGGATAATTAATTCTAACGGCTGTAGATTTTATTGATTAGATTTATCAAACTTACTATTTTTGAAACTATCATTGATTTAATCTTAACGGCTGTAGTTTTGGTTAAAGATTTGATAAGAGTCGAATTGAATGCTGTTTTCTTTTTGACTACGATTAAGGTAAGTGAGGAACTAAGTTTTTAATTGATGAATAATTGAATAAATTCATATGTTTAGTAATTTGATGATCAAGTGAATGATTTCCAAAGGTAAAGTTGACCGAAAACAAAGAATTGCTTTTTAATCTTGATAAACTAGTGATTTGCTTGCTTTTGTTTAATTTAGTTATAGTTAAAGAAATTCGAAAATCCCCTATTTTGATACTTGTTAGCATAAAAGTATTCACTTCCCTGTGGGATCGATCCATACTCACGCTACTACATTCATAACTGTTATTAACTTGAGAGGGTTAATTTGGGCGTACACGATAAACGCTACCAAATTTTGGCGCCGTTCCCGGGGAAGACAATTACTTTTGTGTTAACGTCATTTTATTCATTTTGTTTTATACTCGTGTTGTTTGTTCATGAGTACAGGTGACCCCTCAGATCAAGAAGACAATATTCACTACGATTCTGAGATCGAGAGGACACTACATCGGAGACGGAGAGAAAATCGAAGGCAAGAAGAGGAAGGAAGGGGCAACATGGCTGCGAATCGAAGTTTACAACAACTGGCCAATCCAGATTTGAACCAACAACCTCTTTGCATTACTTTTCCTACTCTTGCAACTAATATTAATTTTGAACTGAAATCTGGACTAATACATTTGTTGCCATCTTTTCATGGACTTGCAGGAGAAGATCCTCATAAGCATTTGATGGAGTTCCATGTGGTTTGCACAACTATGAGGCCAACTGGAATTACTGAGGAGCAAATCAAGTTGAGAGCTTTCCCTTTATCCTTGAAGGACGCTGCAAAGGACTGATATTCTACCTACCATCCGCATCGATCACAACGTGGAATGATCTCAAGAGGACGTTTCTAGAAAAATACTTTCCAGCATCAAGGGCGGCTAATATACGGAAGGAGATCTACTCTATTCGACAGTACACGGGAGAGACATTGCATGAGTACTGGGAGCGCTTCAAGAAGTTGTGTGCAAGCTGTCCACAACACTAGATAAGGGAACATTACTCAACAATACTTTTATGAGGGTTTGTTATCTACTGACAGGAACTTGGTTGACGCTGCGAGCGGTGGAGCTTTTGCGGATAAGACACCGGAAGATGCAAGAAGCTTGATAGCAAACATGGCGGCCAACTCACAACAGTTTGGCAACTTTAGAAATGAGCCAAATCAACGGAAACAAGGAGAGGTAAACGTGTCAAACCTAGAACAACAACTTATTAGCCTCACCTCTCTTGTTCGTCAAATGGCAGGAGGAAATGGACAGACAGTGAAGCCGTGTGGAATATGTTTGGAGATGAGTCATACTACAGATTCATGCCCATCACTTCAAGAAGCATCTCCTGAGCAAGTGAATGCAGCAGGTGGATTTTCGGGGCAACCTCGACGCCAATATGACCCATACTCCAACATGTATAACCCAGGATGGAGAGACCATCCTAACTTGAGCTATGGACCACAATCGATGAATCACGTTCCATCTCAAGTGCCACAACAACCACAACATCCACCACCATACAGGCCACCTTTTCAGAGGACACAACAGTCTAATTACCCTTCTACTAGTGACATGTTAGAGAATATTATTCAAGATCTTACTCATAATGTTACAAAATTTCAACAGGAAACAAGATCAAGTATTCAAAGCTTGAACACTCAAGTGGGTCAACTAGCCACCACGCTCAATCGCGTTGAAGCCCATGGATCGACCACTCTACCATCCCAAACAGTGGTGAATCCAAGGGAATATGCAAGTGCAGTCACACTTAGGAGTGTTAAAGAATTGGATATACCGGAGGGGAAGACGGAAGATCAACCCAAGGTGATAAAGAAAAAGAAGCTGAAGTTGGAGACAAGACCACCGTGGAACAAGAGGTACCAAAAGGTAAGTCTCTTTCCTTTTCTGAATATAAAGTACCACCCCCTTTCCCCCATGCATTAAAAGATAATAAGAAAGACGCTGGACTTAATGGTCTATATGAACCTTTCGACGATGTGAGCTAAACATTCCTTTACTTGATGCAATTCAACAAGTACCTCGCTATGCAAAATTTTTGAAAGAATTATGCACTGCCAAGAGGAATCATGGGTTGAAGGGATCCCAAAAGATTGAACTGGGTGAAAACGTATCAGCTGTGATCCAAAGAAAAATCCTTACCAAGTGTAAGGACTCAGGTATGTTCTCTATTCCGTGCACAATTGGTAACACTCGCCTTGAAAAGGCCATGTTAGATTTAGGAGCATCAATTAATGTCATGCCATACTCTATATATGCTTCTCTACAACTTGGTCCTTTGAACTCTACTGGAGTGGTTATTCAACTAGCGGATAGGTCTAGTGCATATCCTAGGGGTGTGATTGAAGATGTACTTGTGCGAGTGAACGAATTGGTATTCCCTGTGGATTTTTATGTCCTTGATAAGGAGAATGGTGATAAGAGTAGTCCCATTTTGCTAGGAAGACCATTCCTCAAAACTTCTAAGACCAAAATATATGTGCATAGTGGTACGTTTACTATGGAATTTGATGGTGAGATTGTTACTTTTAACATATATGATGGCATGAAATATCCTCGCAATGATAATGACACTGTGTATTCTATTGCTGTTATTGACTATTTGTCACAGGAAGTTTTTGAGATTGTAGGGAAAGACGAACTGGAAGTCACTCTTACCATGGCTATGAAGAAGGAGGATCGGGAGTTGTTCACCATAAATGAGTTGAAAGATACCATAGATGCCTTGGATGATACACCTGAGCTACATCAGTCAGGTAACGTTTCTTTTATATCATTGCCAGTTTCTAACACTAGAATTCTTCCATCTGTTTGCAGGCATCTACCATAGAGTTGAAGCCACTACCTAGCCATCTCAAATATGTATTCCTTGGTGAAGGAGATACATTACCAGTGATCATCTCTAGCAAGTTGGGGGATGATCAAGAGAAGGATCTTATTTATGCTCAAGGAGCACAAGATTGCAATCTGTTGGACCATAGCTGACATCAAGGGAATCAGTCCCTCCACATGCATGCACCGCATTCTACTTGAAGAAGGAGGAAACCCTACACATCAACCCCAAAGGAAGCTTAACCCACCTATGATGGATGTGGTGAAAGAGGAGATTTTGAAGCTTTTAGCGGTTGGGGTGATCTACCCTATCTCCGACAGTCAATGGGTCAGTCCAGTCCAAGTGGTACCAAAGAAGACCGGTATTACTGTGATAAAGAACAAAGATGATGAACTTGTGCCCACACATATTCAAAATGGATGGCGAGTGTGTATCGACTACCTGAAGCTAAGCGCTGTGACTCAAAAGGATCACTTCCCTCTACCCTTCAATGACCAAATGCTTGAGAGGTTAGCTTGTCATTCATATTATTGCTTCCTTGACGGTTATTCGAGTTATTTTCAGATTGCAATTGCACCGGAGGACCAAGAAAAGACTACTTTCACATGCCCTTTTGGCACATTCGCCTACCGACGCATGCCCTTTGGACTGTGCAATGCTCCAGCCACGTTTCAACGGTGTATGGTTAGCATCTTTTCTGAGTTTATTCAGCATATTCTAGAGGTATTCATGGACAATTTTACTGTCTACGGTAATTCATTCAATGATTGTCTTGCTAGCCTTACACTTGTTTTAAAAAGATGCATTTCTGAAAAATGTCATTTTATGGTAGAACATGGTATAGTGTTGGGTCATGCCGTTTCTGCTAAAGGGATAGAGGTAGACAAAACAAAAATTGATGTTATGCAGTCTTTACCTTATCCTACTTGTGTTCGGGATGTGCGCTCTTTTCTTGGACATGCAGGTTTTTACAGGAGGTACATCAAGGATTTTGCTAAGATAGCTACACCTTTGTGTAAGCTATTACAAAGTGATGTTCCTTTTGAGATGGATGAAGCAAGCAAGAGAGCTTTTGATCGACTGAAGGAGTCATTGACTTCTACCCCCATCATACAACCACCCGATTGGAGTAAGCCTTTCGAGATCATGTGCGATGCCAGTGACTATGCAGTCGGTGCTGTATTAGGCCAAAAAGAGGGGAAAGCATCACATGCCATCTACTATGCCTCAAAGACCTTGAATGATGCTCAACAGAACTATTCCACTTCTGAGAAAGAGCTTTTAGCAGTTGTTTTTGCTCTTGAAAAATTTCGATCTTATCTACTTGGTACTAAAGTCATTGTCTATTCTGATCATGCAGCTCTTTGCTATTTGATGACGAAGAAGGAGGCAAAACCAAGGTTGATAAGATGGATTTTGCTCTTGAGTGAGTTTGACATACAATCAAGGATAAGAAGGGCAGCGAGAACAAAGTAGCGGATCACTTAAGCCGACTTCCACACGTGGATGAGGAGCTTTGTTTGAAGGAGGAATTCCCGGATGAGCATCTACTCTCCATAAGCGACAATCTACCATGGTATGCTCATATTGTGAACTTCTTAGCTTCTAATGTACTAACTTCTGAATTGTCTAGGTCTCAAAGAGCTATGATAAGGAGTGATGCCAAGTACTATGTATGTAGACCCGACCACGGTTCAGAACCGCCGGTTAGACGGTTCAGAACCGCCGGTTCGACGGTTCAAAAAACATCGACCCTTAACCTTAACCTTCCTTGACGGTTACGGTTACGGTTCATGAACCGCCGGTTACGGTTACGGTTACGGTTTGACCCTTATTTTTAAAAAAAAAATTAAAACTATTATTAAAATTTGAAATAAAGTGTAAAAAGTGTATGAATGTGTTTTCATCCATGGATTAAACATAAAATAACGTGAAATAAATTCAAGCCAAGATAATCAAAATGTGTAGATATATTTGCTTGGTTGATTTATACTATATTTAGATCAACAATGCTCTTATAACTTAGTGGTTGAAGTTAATTATTAAAGTTGGAGGTCATTAGTTCAAATATACACCATAACATATATTTTAAATTTAAAAATGTAAAAATAAAATAAAATAAACCCTTGAACCGCCGGTTAACCGACGGTTCACGGGTTAGCAAAATCATGACCCTTAACCGACCCTTCTATAGACGGGCCGGTTACGGTTCCGACCCTTTGAACCGTTGACCCGGTTAACCGGCCCGTTGACCACGGGCCGGTTCCGGGCTGGTTCAGGGTCGATGATGACCCTTGGTCGGGTCTATATGTATGGATGATCCTTACCTATGGAAGAACTGCGCGGACCAAATCATTTGGAGATGCATACCCGAAACTGAGGTAAATAACATTCTTAAGTTCTGCCATGCATACGCTTGTGGGGGACATTTTGGTGCAAAGAGGACGTCTAGGAAGGTGCTAGAATGTGGATTCTTTTGGCCTACCCTGTTTTGTGATGCCTACTATTTTTGCAAGAACTGTGCGCAATGCCAAATGACCGGTAATATCTCCCAAAGAAAGGAGATGCCTCAACAACCATTCTTATTTCTGAAATTTTTAACGTATGTGGCATTGACTTTATGGGACCATTCCCTATCTCTTATGGTCATATTTATATACTTCTTGCCGTTGACTATGTTTCGAAATGGGTGGAAGCTATCGCAACCCGGACTGACGATTCCAAAGTTGTTGCAGATTTTATCAAACATAACCTTTTTTCTAGGTTTGGAATCCCAAGAGCTATCATCACTGATAGAGGTACACACTTTTGCAATAGGACGGTGGAAAATCTTTTCAAGAAGTATCATGTCACCCACAAAGTCTCCACCGCCTACCATCCGCAAACAAATGGCCAAGCCGAGGTCTGTAACCGAGAAATCAAAGCCATATTGGAAAAGACTATCAACCTAACAAGGAAGGATTGGAGCTTAATACTGGATGACGCACTTTGGGCTTACCGGACTGCGTATAAGACTCCAATAGGTATGTCACCATATCGACTCATTTTTGGTAAATCATGTCATCTTCCCGTAGAGTTGGAGCATAGAGCATACTGGGCTGTGAAGCATTTCAACATGAACTATGATGAGAGTGGCTTGCATCGGAAGTTGCAATTGCAAGAACTACAAGAGATAAGGAATGAGGCGCATGAGAGTGCAAGGATCTACAAAAAAAAGAGGAAGGACTTCCATGACAAAATGATATCAAGAAGGAGTTTTGACGTTGGTCAAAAAGTTCTCCTTTACCATTCACGCCTTCGCCTATTTCCAGGTAAGCTTCGTTCTAGATGGCATGGACCTTATATCATTACTAATGTGTATCCCCATGGTGCAGTGGAAATTCAGAGTTTGGACACCACTAAGACATTCAAGGTGAATGGTCACCGATTGAAGCATTACTACGATGGTGTCCAAGACGAGGAAGGTGGACAAGTGAACGTCAAGGTGGCTCTAGAGGATCCACCTCACTTCGACTGATCATGATGATTGGCGTCGAGCCACCGACGTTAAACAGAGGCGCTTCTTGGGAGGCAACCCAAGGGGAGTTAGTTTCCTTTCTCCCTTTTATTTTTATTTTCATTGCTTTAGTAGTTAGACTTTTCTCTTTTCTTGTATTTTTGCCTTACATTGGGGACAATGTAAAATTTAAGTATGGGGGAGGGATTAGTGGCCTGTTATTGTTTTACTTATTATAAAAATACAAAAAAATCGAAAAATTTGAAAATTTTGAGCTCATAGTTAGTAATGAACACATGTTTAGAATCACTAGCCCATGATGAAACCTAACTGATATAATGCATGCTTTTGAACAAAGGTGAATTGTTAACCTTGGAACACTTTGAACTCAAATGCAAATTTTACTTTAACTTAGTAGTTGAATATTTTGAGCACATTATTGTCATGACTTGTGAAGGTGTGCATAGCTTACTGAAGATTGTGTAAATTTTGTGATAGTCTTAAGAAGTCTCTAAGACATGCTAGAACTTAACTACATGCTCTTTGAGGCGTATGTCTAGACTACTTGCAAACATGAAAGTGATATCGGCAATCTTTGATGCGTTTGAGCCTTTCAAGCCTACCGTGTAAAGAAAATCAATCACTAGTACCCTTTTTGAGCTTTAATGCAAAAGAATGGTTGTATGCTAAGCATACAAAAGACCCCATTCGACATTCTTTGACTAGCTTATCATCCTTCCCTAATGAGCTTAAATATGAATTCTATCCATACCTTTGAAGGGAGTATGATGTGTTTCATTCACATGCACTTAAGTTTTAAATGATTAAAATGTTTGTGAGCTTCATTATGAAAAGAATGAAATGCATGAAAGAAAAGGGATGCCATGAGAAGATAGATAAAAATATGACTCCAATGGGAGCCAAGGCACAAAAGAGAAAAAAAATGTTGAAATAAAAGTTGAAAAATTCAAGCAAGAAGAGAAGCTTTTAGTGTGCATATCATCATACTCTCTTGTTTGATATGTCTTTTTTCTTTCTTTCATAAGCCAATACCTAGGCCAAGCTACAAGCTAATAAAGACCTACTTGTTTTATGTTTGCAAAGTGGCTAAGATAGTGGAGAAGAGTGTGCAAGTAAGCTTATACTTGTATTAGTGTATGACTTGAACTATTGTGGATTTACATCTTTTGGATCTATAATTTGTACACAACACTTGTTTATGACCACACACACACGTTCACTACTTTGTTAAGTATGAGATGTTTAGGGATTGAACTTGTTTCACTGTTAACTTTTCACCGCCTTTCATTACTATGCATGTTTAAAATTGTTGAGGCATTAAAGTGAGAACAAGTTAGTTTGTTATGATGCTATGAGCGCAAAAATATTATAGTTTTGTCTGATTTACTCGAGGTCGAGTAAAGAGTAAGTATGGGGGAGTTTGATGTGACTAGAAATAGACACATCTATTACGTTTAATTGTTTACGACTTGGTATGTTTTGATTGATAATTTGATACATATGCTACCTAATCGTATATTTGTGTAATTGTAGGTGGAATCGAAGAAATCGAGCTAACTAAGGCGAATAAAGGTCAAGAAAAGCTTTGGAGCTAAGAAGGACTCAATGTAGATCAAGAAAAATGCTAAAAATGTAATTTTAGTTGAAGCGATCGACCGCATAAAGGAGGCAATCGATAGCCTTTGGACAGAAAGTTGAGCAACAAAATTTACACTGCAGCGATCGATCGCGAGGATGAGGCGATCAATCGCCAAACCTTACTGGAGCAAAGCGATCGATCGCGAGAAAAGAGGCGATCGATCGCCTAAGGAATTTCGCCGAAAAAAATAAGCTAGCGATCGATCGCTACCTTATGGCGATCGATCGCCATCTGAGTTTTAGAAAGTGTGGAATTCATATGTTTTGTAATTTGATGATCAAGTGAATGATTTCCAAAGGTAAAGTTGACCGAAAACCAAGAATTGTTTTTTAATCTTGATAAACTAGTGATTTGCTTGCTTTTGTTTAATTTAGTTATTGTTAAAGAAATTCGAAAATCCCTTATTTTGATACTTGTTAGCATAAAAGTATTCAATTCCCTGTGGGATCGATCCCTACTCACGCTACTACATTCATAACTGTTATTAACTTGAGAGGGTTAATTTGGGCCTACACGATAAACGCTACCAGGTAGGTATATCAATATCGCCTTCCTCTGAAGGAAAGTGTCATGAACCCATGACCCTCCAACCTCGAACCACTATTCGGAAAACCTGGATATATTTACACCAAAAATATATCTCCGAACCAATAAAATACACAACCGATACAGAATATTGCATCCTTGCCACTATTACAAAACCGAAATCCGTATACACAACGTATACTCATTCTAACAATGCTCCGTACTAATACCATAGTACTCCACAATCTCGAGCATTTCCTCGGAGACGTCTCCTCGTACGTCTCTCGGAAAATATAAAGCCATTACTCAGACCAACACCAGTAATGCTTACCATGGCTGATTCACAATCAACCCACGACCGATACCAGTTGTCTCCATAACAGTATGTTCCAAATCTCTCCAAGAGATACTATCAATATAGTAGTGTCACCCCACTACTATATCCCACAAGTCCGATTGCGTCCCCCATTGCATTCCATATGCAAGGATTCTCAACCAGCGCTAACAATGACTTGTTGACACTCACGTTGGTACTCCCAACAAAATTGAGCTGTCCCAGTACAAGTCCCTCCAAACATTTAACGTATAAACGTTCTCGTGAGGTATTCCCGCCTCAGTCATAATGCCACATAGTGACTACAAGAGTCCACCATAAACCCTCATCGTATCACCATACGATTCACCAAACTCGTATCCAACGAGCAGTATAATGGCTACAGTAAGCTAACTATAATACTGCAAAAACACCTGGCTAGCAAATTGCTGCCTCCTTAGGTTTATAACAAACCTACCAATGTAACATATGTTCCACTGGTATACCATACCGTACCATCCATTAGAGTAGTTGGTCATCACCCAATATTTCTCTAATACCAATGCACAATGGACATCCCGGTGTCCTACTCAACCACAATGCAATCCTAACCCATTAGGATTTATCTCACACCTTCATGGGTGTGTGTGATCATGTCCACCACTTGTCACATCGGTATAGGTAAGTAGTTTCCTCAGTAAGTACTCTTACCACCAGTCACTTGGCCATAGCCATCCCAACGAGTATACCCAAAGGTATCACTACTCGTAAAAGTATTTACCTCAAATGTGTGCTATGGTACACTTCCAGTACGGCGCATCCAATAATTCATCGAGCAAACCTGCTCGGCATAATTGTCTCGTCAACCAGTGACTCAGACACTACCTTGTGCCCACCATTGACACTCAAACCATACGACTAAATACATACACCTAACTGTATTTTTTCATCAAGACGACGACATCCATCCACATAGAACATCCTCTATGTCATTGTCATTCTGTGACGGTACATGTCTACACATGACAACCACAATAACATCGTCAACCAGTGACGGTACATGTCAATATATGGCATCCACAATAACATCGTCAACCCGTGACGGTACATGAACATGACATTCATAATAACATCGTCAACCCGTGACGGTACATGTCAACACATGACATGTCAACCCATGACGGTACATGTCAGCACATGACATCCACAATAACATCGTCAACCTGTGACGGTACATGTCAGCACATGACATCCACAATAACATCGTCAACCCATGACAGTATATGTCAGCACATGACATCCACAATAACGCTACCAGAATAGTATTTTACCATAACTCATCGTTAATAAAATAATGGCATACCTGTACCCATTGCCCAATAACGGTACTAATCAGTACCCATCGCTCCAAAGAGACACAATCCCGAGCTATGAAATCAGCGGTATGAAACATCGGTACATAATCAGCGGCATGAACCCTCGCTATAGAATCAACGGCATAAATCATCGCTACATAATCGGCGGCATGAACCCTCGCTATAGAATCAGCAACATAAATCATCGCTATAGGATCAGCGGCATAAACCATCGCTATAGAATCAGCGGAATAGATCATCACTATAGATATCCGGCGATATGAACCATCGCCATAGATGTAGCGGAATGTACCATCGCTATATAATACCCGGCGGCATGAACTATCGCAACTAGATGTAGCGGAATGTACCATTCGCTATATAATACCCGGCGGCATGAACCATTGCCCTAGATGTAGCGGAATGAACCATCACTATATATACCCGGCGACATGAACCATCACCAATAGAATAGCGGAATGAACCATCACTATATACATTCGGTGGCATAAACCATCCCCAATAGAACTAGCGGAATGAACCATCGCTATATATACCCAGCGGCATAAACCATCGCCAATAGAACTATCGGAATGAACCATCGCTATATATTCCCGGCGGTATAAACCATCGCCAATAGAACTAGCGGAATGAACCATCGCTATATATACCCGGCGGCATGAACCATCGCCAATAGAATAGCGGAATGAACCATCGCTATATACACCTGGCGGCATAAACCATCGCCAATAGAACTAGCGGATGAACCATCGCTATATATACCCGGCGGCATAAACCATCGCCAATAGAACTAGCGGAATGAACCATCGCTATATATACCCGGCGGCATAAACCATCGCTATATATACCCGGCGGCATTAACCATCGCCAATAGAACTAGCGGCATGATATCCCTCGCTATAATATGACACCGACGTGTTCTTCACTTCTACATATTAGCGGCAAATATCCTTCATCGCTACTTTGCTTCGACATACCAGCGGGAAATAATATCCCTCGCTATAATATGACAGCGGTCGTGTTCTTCACTTCTACATATTAGCGGCAAATATTCTCTCATCGCTACGGTATGACATCGGCATTAATACCCTTCGCTTCGACATACCAGCAACAATTACTATCATCGCTATAACATGACAACAATCGTGTTCTTCGCTTCATGGCTACGGTATGACAGCGACAAGTATCATCGCTTCGACATGACAGCGACATCATCGCTTCGATGTGATAGTGGCATGTACCATCGCTTCGACACGACAACAGCATCATCGTTTCGACATGTCAGCGGCAATATCAGGAATGTATCACTTTGTTCCGCAGGCTCAAGAGGTACTCCCATGTACGTGCCACTTTACCCCGTAGGCTCAAGAGGTAACCCCCGTACATGTGTACTTTGCCCATTGGACTCAAGAGGTGATCCCCATTCCACAAGGTCTCATCCATATCCCATATGACCCTGCAACCACCATGGTTAGTAACAATATAGTCCAATTATGAACACATATCATAAATGCACATAAGCAAAATAGTCGTGTCACACAACACTATCTACCATCATGCATAATTATGTGCTACCCATTTCCATCAACATGTTCCTAGGCCCTCAACAGCCCCAAAGAGCAAACCACTGCTCTGATACCACTAATGTAAGGACCCCCATGCCCTTAACCCATTGCCATTGTATTAACCCATGCAATTAGTGCATACAATTATGTTATCAGGGGAAAAAGACTACAGCAACCATGGCATAAAATACCATCTATAAAATTTCTTGCATCCTTTCATTAATATCCAGCTTTTCCAAACCAAGTCCATAACATATCATGCACCCTTGTAATACACTAACACGTTCTCAATTCATTTTGCAATTCCTAATTAATTGCATGCAACACATGAATGAAAATAGAAAGGCCCTTGCCTTTTTATACAAATCATATACACATAATAGTGCTCATATGCGAGCATCAAATAAGTATATGTGTATCTAATGTATAAATATCATACTCAATACCAGCTCTGGTACTTTGATCCTGGAAGTACTTCAAATCAACAGGTCGAGCTCAACTCCAAAGCCATCGTCGTACCTATTCACCTGCCCCAACATAGGCAGCCCCCACACGGGGTCAGCATACCAATACCACCAATCCAATAATCATAATATTACAGTTCATAATTTACAGAATGTAAATGCCATAAATTTTAAATGATACTCCCTAGATGGTATCATCCTCATCCGGGATCCCCTGTGCTGTTCCTATTCTCAAAATAACCAAAACCACCAAATTCCCAAATGCCAGTTAATCATCTCATTGATTAACTAAATCATTTCCTACCATGCCAGTTTCATAATCAAATATGATTTAACTAAATCATTTCCTACCATGCCAGTTACATAATCAAATATGATTAAACCATTAAATAAATGACCATAGATATCACATATATCTAACCAATGATTCCATAGTTCTATTTCATGGCTCGCCTCCACAATAGCGGCATCATAACCGATGTTCGTTCCACGGCGACAAAATCCCAATCATTGCTCGGTCAAAAGCGACACCATATAATTCACAATGTATATCCATTTATTGCAGATACAAATATCCATGCATTTCACAGTTGCAATAATATAAAAGGCTATGCTCGTACGTTATACATACCTTATAGTTTCGTAGTCTAAATCAAACCTTGCCTTGGTCCCGTGACCCGGTGAATTATGTGCTAACACAATTAATAATCCACTATTAATTAGAAGCATGCACCACGTGTGTGATATCCCCGAAATGATTATGTGTTTTTAAACATTAATCATGTTATGAAGATTATGGTATTAATTCTTTGTGTTGAATTAATTATATTGGGGAAATTTATTTCAGGGTGTATGTGAAGTATGTTGGGAATTTGGGTTGTAGTATAATTATTTGGGGTGGGTGTTAATTGTTTTGGTGAAGCACATTTATTTGGAAATTGAAGTATTTTATTGTTTAAATACTAAAAATATCATGTGAGGATATTTTAATACATCGTGCTAAATACTGGGACCAAAACATAACACACCAACCCACCCAACACCCAACCACCCCCCAACCCATGCTGCAAGTGGCTGCTCACCCATACCTCTTTCCCCAACTCTCCCATCCACTTTTCATTCCAGAAACTCTTCCCCTCTTCCACCTAAATATCGTCCAGCACACCAGCTGCAAGTAGAAGGAGGGATTTGATGATTCTTTGACCAAGAACCTTGCCAAAAATCGAAGCAAAAGAGGGTGAGGAATCATGTTCTGGTTTTGGTTTAAGTTTTGTTTAAGTTCATGTTTTTACTTGGTATAAAAATGGCATGCTAGGTTAGGTTGTGTTAACCTTCGATTCAAGTTCATTTATGGTGTTTTTATGAAATCCCTAGCATATTTACTTGAGCATGTTCTATGTGTTATGTGGTAGATTTGTTGGTTTGAAAGTAGATGCTCGAAAATCTGGGTATGAGTTGAGATGCCCTGTTTTCAGAAGAACATGGGTGAGTACTGATATGGTTGAGCGATTTTTATGCATGTGGGTTTAAGTATGGGTATAACTTTGATATGAATACATTCATGGTAGTACCTAGTAACTCCTAGCATGTTTGTTCAAGCATGTTGGGTGTCATATATGCTAGATTTGATGGTATGATTATGAGTGTTCGGGAATCTGGAAAAATCGCGCACAGAGTATGTGGCGATCGATCGCTACAAAGGCAGCGATCGATCGCCGAAGGCCAGTGGCCAAAACCAAAGGCAGGCGATCGACCGCCATTGTGATATCACAGAAATGTTTATGTGATTCTAAACATTAATCATGTTATGAGGATGATGGTATTAATTCATTGGGTGAAATTAATTATATTGGGGAAATTTATTTCAAGGTGCATGTGATATATGTTGGGAATTTGGGTTGTGGCATAATTATTTGGTATGGGTGTTTATTGTTTTGGTGTAGCATGTTTAAATGGGAATTTAAGTATTTTATTGTTTAAAATACTAAAAATATCATGTGAGGATATTTTAATACATCGTGCTAAATACTGGGACCAAAACATAACACATCACACCACCCAACACCCAATCACCCCCCCCCCCCCCCCAACCCTTGCTTGCCACAGCTGGCTATGCAACCCACTTGCCCTCATAATTCAATCCATCTCATCCACTCCAATCTCCTCCATTTCTCTCCTAAAACTCGACCCACATTCAGACAACAGATAGGAAGAGGAAGATCACATTTTATTGCTCATTTTCTTGAAGGAAAGTCGGGCCAAAAGGGGGTGAGGAATCATGCTCTGGTCTTGGTTTAATTTTTTTTGGATTCATGTTTTTACTTGGTGTAAAAATGGCATGCTAGCTTAGGTTTTGATAAACCTTCGATTCAAGTTCATTTATGGTGTTTTTATGAAGTTCCTAGCATGTTTATATGAGCATGTTATATCTGTTATGTGGTAGATTTGTTGGCTTGAAATTAAGTGTTCGAAAATCTGGGTATGAGTTGAAATACCCTGTTTCAGAAGAACTTGATTGAGTACTGATGTAAATGGATGATTTTCAAACATGTGGATTTTAAGTTTGGGTGGAACTTCAATATGAATACACTCATGGTAGTGTATTGTAACTCTTAGCATGTTTGTTCAAGCATTTGGTGTGTCTTATATGCTATATTGAATTGTGTGAAAGTAGGTGTTCGAGAATTCTGGAAATCGCGAAGAACACAGAGTTACCGATCGATCGCCGCTAAAGGCGCGATCGATCGCCGCTGAAGGCGCGATCGATCGCTGAGGTCCAGTAGCCTTTGGCGATCGATCGCCAATAAAGGGGCGATCGATCGCTGATTTAAATTTTTTGGTTAAAGAGGCAGTAGCATCTCGCGATCGATCGGGGCTGAGTGGCGATCGATCGCGAGATGACAAATTTTGGCAAATTGTTATATTTGATTTGTTTTTGGTATTGGATGGTATTGAGGCATCTAATATTGTGTTGTACACTTGTGTAGAGCCATCACAGGTAGCCACACAACGCAGGGGATAGAGTCCTGCAATACACCATATTTTGGAAAGGTACGTAAGCGACGTACATGCATCCCAACGGTAACATGTATTTTATGTTTGTCTATTTGACACATGATCGATGCAAAGTTGTGCATTAAGAGTATGATACATGTTGTTATGCATTGTTGTTGCATGTTTATGTTGTGGAATAAAGAGTGTGTATTCCACGAGTCAGGGTTATCCCAGTGATGATTTTAATACTTACCGTTTATACCGCTAAAAAATGTGGAGCGGGAGGGGGGAGGCTCGCTTGCACATGGAGGCGAGGTATGTCATACGAAGTGAGGAAGAGATACCGCTTGTATGAAGAAGCGAAGAAGAAGTACCGCTTGTTAAGAAAATTACAAAGCGAGGGGCATTAAAATACACTGATGATAAACTGACTAAGAAAGATTTAAGATTAAGAAGTGAAGTTATGTCATGACATTTATTTAAGAAGCCATAATTTCATATAATGATTTGATTATGAGTTATGGTACAGGGACAACCAATGGGCGTATTAAATGCATTGGAATTACATGAAGTATTTTTGTGATATCCCCGAAATGATTAGGTGTTATTTAAACATTAATCATTGTTGTGAAAAATTATGGTATTAATTCTTGTGTTGAATTAATAATATTTGGGAAATGCATGTGAGGGTGCATGTGTTATATATTGGGATTTTGGGGTTGTGGAATGATTATTTGGGGTGTGTGTGGTTTGTTTTGGTAAAGCATAATTAAATGGGAGTTGAAGTATTTTATTGAGAAAATACTGTAAAATATCATGTGAGGATATTTTAATACATCGTGCTAAATACCGGGACCAAAACATAACACATCACTTAACCCACCACTCAACCACCCCCCTTGACCCATACCCTGCTGCCAGCTGCTTGCCCATGCCCTTTGCCCCATCTCCCACTCCACCTTGTCATAGCTGGAACACCTCCAATTCTCTCTCATTTTTCGTCCAACACCTGATAAGTGAGAAAAGAAGGCGATCCACCATTTTTGTTGCCTGGAAAGCATCCAAAAATCGGAGCAAAAAGGGGTGAGAAACCATTTCTGGGTTTGAATTTAAGTTGTTTAAGTTCATACTTATATTTGTGTAAATATGGCATGTTAGCTTAGGTTTCTTAAAACCTTCGATTTAAATGCTTACATGGTGTTGTTATGTAGCTCTCAGTATTTTTCCTTATGTATATTACATGTTTTATGTTGAGGAAATAAGCATGTAAAGTAGGGTGTTCGGAAATCTGGGTAGGAGTATGCCCTGTTTTTCTGGAAAATGTGTACTGAGAGTGATTTTGAGGAGGTGATATTATGCATGTTAGATGGGTTTTAGGGTAAACCTTTGATGTGAAAATATGCATGGTAGTTTTGTGAAGCCTTTGGAATTTTTATTCGAGCAACATTCATGACTTATGTGGTAGATTTCATTGCTTGAAAGTGGGTACTCAAAAAATCTGGGCAGGAAGACAATGCCCTGTTTTTCGGAAAAGTTGGTTGAGTACTGATGTTATAGGGTGCTTTTAATGCATGTGAGTATGTGGTTGGGGTACATATCTTGTATGATTACACTCAGGGTAGTGTATTGTAGCTACTAGCATGTTTGTTTGGGCATGTTGTGTGTCTTACATGTTAGAACGAAAGGTATGAAAATCAGTGTTAGAGCATTCTGGAAAATGTCGCGCACAGACCATGTGGCGATCGATCGCCGACGTCCAGTAGCCAAAATCAAAGGCACGCGATCGATCGCCACAAATGGCGCGATCGATCGCCATGGGAAAGCAGAGTCTGGCGATCGATCGCCAAGAGGTAGCGATCGATCGCCAGAGGTAGAGTTTTGAAATATTGATATTTTGTTGGATTTTTGATTTTGGATCATAAATTGGCATCTAATATTGTGTTGTACACTGGTGTAGAGCCTTCACAGACGGCTACACAACGCAGGGGATAGAGTCCCACCACACACTACATTTTGGAAAGGTACGTAAGCGACGTACGGGCATCTCAACGGTAACATGTACTTATGTTTGTCTGTTTGACACATGATGAATGCAATGTGATGCATTAAGAGTTGATACATGTTATTATGCATTGTTGTTGCATATTATGCATTGTTGTTGCATATTTTGATGTGGAATAAAGAGGTGTATTCCACGAGTCAGGGGTGATCACAGTGAAGGTTTTAATGCTTACGCTTGACCGCTAAAAATGTGGAGCGGGAGGGGGGAGGCTCGCTTGCACATGGAGGCGGGGTATACCATACTAAGCGATGATGAGATACCGCTAGTATGAAGAAGCGAGGATGAGATACCGCTTGTTTTGAGATTGTAAAGCGAAGAAGCATTAAAATAACTGATGATGACTGACTCAAGAAAAAGAAATGATATGTCATGACATTTATTGGTGAAGCCATACATTCATATAGTGTTTTGATTATGAATTGTGGTACAGGGACAACCAATGGGCATTGTAAATGCGATGAAAATACAGGATGTGTTTTGTATTTATGATTATGCATTTACGCCTTATGTATTCATATTGTGTTGTATATGAATAGCTATGTGCTCATGTGTTGGGGGTTGTCTTTGTAGGTGCTTTTGCTAAGGAGAACTAGGCTCGGGGCTGATACTTTGAGCTGTAAGGAGTGCTATCACAATAGCAGGACAGAGTTCTTTTGCGTAGTCTCTACAAGTAGTAGAGTAGAACTATAGTGTCACTCCTATTGTTTTGAGAAATGTAACTTTTAATTCTTGAAAATTTTATGGGTACATTTGAACTGTAAGCTCAAAATGTCAACACAATTAAATACTCTGATATTGAAATGCTTAGTTCTCTTAATTGCACCTATTAGTATGTCTGAGATAACGGGGTCTCACAATTTTATGTTATGATTTATGCATTTATGCTTTACATTCATATTGTGTTGAATATGAATTATGATGTGCTCATGTTGGGGGTTGTCTTTGTAGGTGCTTTTGCTAAGGAGAACCAGGGTCGGGGTTGATACATTGAGCTGTAAGGAGTGCTACAACGATAGCAGGACATAGTTCTTTTGTGTAGTCTCTACAAGTAGTAGAGTAGAACTACAGTGTCACTCCTATTGTTTTGATGAATGTAACTAACTTCTTTTGAAATTTTATTGGCGCATGTGACCCTTAAGCTCAAGATGTCAACACGATTAAATACTCTGATTTATGAATGATTAGTTCTCTTAATTGAACCTTATGTTGTTGATTAGATAACGGGGTCTCACAGCCATGAATGGCGCGATCGATCGCCTCGAGCCAGTGAGGTCTGGCGATCGATCGCCTAGACGTAGCGATCGATCGCCAGATGCAGAACAATGGAAAAAATGATATTTTTGTTGGAATTTTGATTTTGGTTGGCATCTAATATTGTGTTATACACTGGTGTAGAGCCTTCACAGATAGCTACACAACGCAGGGGATAGAGTCCTGCAACACACCATATTTTGGAAAGGTACGTAAGCGACGTACGGGCACCCAACGGTAACATGTACTTTATGTTTGTCTCTTTGACACATGATAGATGCAAAGTTGTGCATTATGAGTATGATACATGTTCTTATGCATTGTTGTTGCATATATAATGTTGTGGAATAAAAGATGTGTATTTCACGAGTCACGATTATCATAGTGACGATTTTAATGCTTACCGCTTATACCGCTAAAAATGTGGAGCGGGAGGGGGGAGGCTCGCTTGCACATGGAGGCGGGGTATGCCATACGAAGCGAGGAAGAGATACCGCTTGTATGAAGAAGCGAGGAAGAAGTACCGCTTGTTAAGAAAATTACGTAGCGAGGGGCATTAAAATACACTGATGATAAACTGACTAAGAAAGATTTAAGATTAAGAAGTGAAGTTATGTCATGACATTTATTTAAAGAAGCCATGATTTCATATAATGATTTGATTATGAGTTATGGTACAGGGACAACCAATGGGAGTTTTAAATGCATTGGAAATACAGGAAGTATTTTATATCTATGATTATGCATTATGCTTTACATTCATATTATGTTGAAGATGAATTATGATGTGCTCATGTGTTGGGGGTTGTCTTTGTAGGTGCATTTAATACAGAGAACAAGGATCGGGGTTGACACGTTGAGCTTTAAGGAGTGCTACAGGATTAGCAGAACAGAGTTTCATTTTGTATAGTTTCTACAAGGAGTGTAGTAGAACTATAGTCTTATTCGCTGTTACTAAGAAATGTAACTAATCCCTTTTGAAATTTTTTTGGTACTGTAATCTCTATAAGCTCAGGATATCAACACGGCCTAATACTGTGATGACCAGGGATTATAGATGTTAATCCCGGAGTGTTAATAACCCCTAAAGTTGTTCTTACGTGGCAATTTGGAGTTTAATCGTGGTGTTGGGCCTTCCGGGCTCGTCTATTTGAGTAGTTGGGATCGTTGGATCCCGAAGTTGAGATTGTATTCTCATTTCGGTGAAAAGCCTAAGAGTTGGGTTTTTAGTGTGACTCGGGATCTGGGGTGCTTTGTGTGGGCACCTGTAGGGGGTTTTGAGGTTAGAGAGATAGTTTTTGAAAACAGATGATTTTTAATGAATCATGATGTATTTGTGGGGCTATTGGTATTTCGGGGTAATTTTGCTATATATACCAGTTGAACCCGAGATTTTAATATGGAAGCCATTATTTTGCCTTGACCTCCCTCTCTCCCCGTCCGCTTCCCGTCTCCCTCGACCCTCGCCGCTTCAAGCCGTGCGCCCGTCGCCGTCCGTCTGCCATCCGGCGCGTCCGACCCACCATCGGCTTCGTCTCTTCCAGGCGCACCTTTCCATACCAAGAATTTGAAGTTTCGTCGAGAATCGCGTTCGGATTTGCCAGAAAAGCGCAGGGGTTCGAAATTTCGAATCTGTCCGATTTGGGGCTCGATTTTTGCACATCATCCCTCGGGGCATGGAACCCAAGCAAGGTTTGGCTTGGACTACGGAGATTTAAGGTACGTGCGACGTACGAGCATTACTTTATATGAGTGCATTTGTGAAATGCATAATGTATTTTGATTGCATTGTTGTGCGTATGGTTATATATATATGTGTTGATATAGCTATGGAACGACCTAATCTTGATATCGCGGCCACAAGCGTGCGTGTTATTAGAGTTGTATAACCTCATAAGATATATGGGGTACTGGATGTATATGACCATTGTAGGGCATTGAGATGCCTGAGAATGATCGTGGAATCATGTATTCATTATAAGACATGTGAGATGTCTAAGTATAATGGAGAATTGGTAAAATAAATGCTAGGCATTTGAGCTATCTGTGATTGATAGCGAGGTTGAGAAATCAGTATTTGATATTGAGATATTCATATTTGCCTGTATAATGAATTTGGAATCACTATATATTGATATTCGAGAATTAGGCATGCGATGAGTTAAATCAATGTGTTGATTTACTGATTTTTGAGATTTGATGAGTTTTGTGATGACCAGGGATTATAGATGTTAATGCCGGAGTGTTAATAACCCTAAAGTTGTTTTACGTGGCGATTTGGAGTTTAATCGCGGTGTTGGGCCTTCTGGGCTCGTTTATTTGGGTAGTTGGGATCGTCGGATCCAGAGGTTGAGATTGTATTCTCATTCCGGTGAAAAACCTATGAGTTGGGTTTTTGATGTGTCTCGGGATCTGGGTGCTTAGTGTGGACACCGGTAGGGGTTTTTGAGTTAGAGAGGTAATTTTTGAAAACAGATGATTTTTAATGAATCGTGATGTATTTGTGGGACTTTTAGTATTTCGGGGTATTTTTTGCTATAAATACCAGTTGAACCCGAGATTTTAATTTTAATTTCATTTCAGCCCCACTTTTCCTTCTCTCTCCCGCGCCCGCCCCTATCCCGTCGCCCCCAGCCCCCGCGCACAAAAGCGGTGCGCCCGCCGCCGTCCGGCCGCCGTTCGGCGCGTGCGACCCGCCACCGGCTTCGTCTCGTCGAGGCGCAGCTATCCCCTCCGGCAATTGAGAGTTTGGTCGCGATTTGAGTTCGAATTTTGGCAGAATGCGTCGATCCCCAATTTCTAGGGTTATTCGATTTTCGAACGATTTCTTTGCAATTTTCGATTGGGTAACCTTCCTTACCCCTTTTTCATGCTTCTCATGTATTTCCCTACCATTTTGTGATTTTTGGTTCGAATTTATTTTCGAATTTCGTAGGGTTTGGTTCGAAATTTGGGGGTTTTTGGCAAGGGATGATGATTCTTGTTGTTAATCGTTTATTACATGTTTTAGATGTATTATGATACTTAATTGTATTCGAATTTAAGGAATTGGGTTCGAATTTAGAGCTTTGAATTCGAATTTTTGGGGTTTTGGCATGTGGGGCGATTATTCATGTTGTTGATTGATTAATTCATATTTTAGATGAATTATGGTGTTTAATTTGGGTTCGAATTGTGGAGTGAGGGTTCGAAAATTTTAGGGGAGTTCTTGAGCATTTTTCGTTGATGTCTCATTTGTTTCCCTCCCTGCATGTGCTCCACCCGAGTATTTTAAATGGTTAATTGTCATGTGTTGACAATTTTTTTGAGGGTTATGGATGTGCTTGAGCATGGGTTACATGTTCGTAAATAATTGTGAATTATTTATCGTGTTAGCACATCGTTCCTCGGGGCATGGAACTCGAGCAAGGTTTGGCTCGGACTTCGGAGATTTAAGGTACGTGCGACGTACGAGCATTTCTTTATATGAGAGCATTTGTGAAATGCATAATGTATTTTGATTGCATTGAATAATTGTGTGTGTGGTTATATATATATGTTGATATAGCCAAATAACGACCAAATCTTGATATCGCCGCTTGTAGCGTGCGTGACACTAGAGTAGGATGACTCTTACAAGATATAAGGGGTACTGGGTTTATATGACTATTGTAGGGCATTTGAGATGCCTGAGGATGATCGTAGAATCATGTATTCATTATAAGACATTTGAGATGTCTAGGTATAATGGAGAATTGGTAAAATAAATGCTAGGCATTTGAGCTATCTGTGATTGATAGCGAGGTTGTAAAATCAGTATTAGATATTGAGATATCTATATTTGCATGTATAATGAATTTGGAATCACTATCTATTGATACTCGAGAATTAGGCATGCGATGAGTTAATCAATGTGTTGATTTACTGATTTTTGAGATTTGATGAGTTTGATGATTGTGAGAACAGGGACAGTACACGAAATCCCGGATGAGGACGTTGACATCCAGGGAGTATCATTTAAATTCATTAGTATTTACTTCTGTTGTAAATTATGAATTTCATTATTGTGATTATGGGATTTTGTGTATTTGTATGCTCACCCCGTTGGGGGCTGTCTCTGTTGGGGCAGGTGAACAGGTACATCGATGGCTTTGGAGTTGAGCTCGAGCTGTTGATTGGATTTACTCCCAGGATCGTGGTATCAGGGCTTGATGGAGCACGGTATCGTATAGAGTACCTATATACACCTGAGGGTTATATACATATTCATGATGCTCGCATGTGAGCACGATTATACTTGTATATGGATTGTATATAAAGGCATGAGCCTTTCTCTCTTTCATTTGATGTTGCATGCAATTAGAGGTAGAATTGCTAAATGATATGAGAGTCATTTGGTGTATTATGTGGGTGTTGAAACCCACTTTTGTCGTCATATGTGTGGTGTCTTCCCTGGCTGGGAATTTACTTGGTATTGCTGCATTCTGATGAGTATTATGTTTTCCATGGCCGGGAATTATGTTATGTGTTGTACTTTTATTTCGGGATAGCTCTATTTATGGGGAGACTCTGCCCAAATTTTTATAAAAGTCCACAATGTAAAAAGTGGCACAAAGGGGATGGTAATGGGTGAACTTTATGAGTCTATTTGTTGTTAGGCTGATGATCTTATAACATTGAGTTTTAATGGAAATTTTGTAATTTCCATGCAATGATAAAGTATCATCTGAGCTTCCCGATTGACTTTTTATTGAAAGCATGTGCCACACATAGTGGTTAATACACTAATCAATGGTTAAGGGCTTGGGGTCCTTACAAGTTTGATGATTGTGAGAACAAGGACAGTACACGGAATCCCGGATGAGGACGTTGCCACCAGGGAGTATCATTTAAAATTCATTAGTATTTACTTTTGTTGTAAATTATGAATTTCATTATTGTGATTATGGGATTTTGTGTATTGGTATGCTCACCCCGTTGGGGGCTGTCTCTGTTGGGGCAGGTGAACAGGTACATCATTGGCTTTGGAGCTGAGCTCGAGCTGTTGATTGGATGTACTCCCAGGATCGTGGTACCAGGGCTTGATGGAGCACGGTATCGTATAGGGTACTTATATACACCTGAGGATTATATACACATTCATGATGCTCGCATGTGAGCACGTTTATAATTGTATATGGGTTGTATATAAAGGCATGAGCCTTTCTCTCTTTCATTCTATGATGCATGCAATTAAGGGTAGAATTGCTAAATGATATGAGAGTCATTGGTGTATTATGTGGGTGTTGAAACCCACTTTTTGTTGTCTTATTGTGTGGTGTCTTCCCTGGCTGGGATTTACTTCGTGTTCTGTATTCTGTTGAGTATTGTGTTTTCCCTGGCCGGGAATTATATTTTGTGATGTGCTTTTGTTTCGGGATAGCTCAATTTATGGGGAAGACTCTGCCCAAATTTTTATAAAAGTCCACAATGTAAAAGTGTAATGGGGATGGAAATGGGCGAAATCTATGAGTCTATTTGTTGGTAGAGATGATCTTAATGTTGAATATTAAAGAAATTTTGTAATTGTCATTCAATGGTATAGTATCATCTGAGTTTC
Source organism: Haberlea rhodopensis (assembly GCA_907163345.1). NCBI lineage: Eukaryota > Viridiplantae > Streptophyta > Magnoliopsida > Lamiales > Gesneriaceae > Haberlea > Haberlea rhodopensis. The sequence continues at coordinate 21,861,317 of CAJQUN010000004.1, read as the reverse complement.
CCGATTGATTTTATTGAAAGCATGGCCACACATAATGATTAATACACTAATCAAGGGTTAAGGGCTTGGGGTCCTTACAAATACTCTGATTTATGAATGATTAGTTCTCTTAATTGCACCTTATATTGTTGATTAGATAACGGGGTCTCACAACGTGCCCAAAGGAGGGGAGGGAGAAGTGGGAGGCAAGAGAGAGAGAGAGGAGAGAGAGAGAGTGCAATGAATGAACACCGAGTCAACTTGATATAGTATTAATGCTCCAAAAAAAACTCGAGTCTCAAATATTCGCACCCAAAACTCCACAATAAAAAAATTGTTCAATAAAATCTCACACTCCATCAGTTACATCTCAAACCTCAATCCAAAACTCCCAAACTCCAAATCCTACTACCAACACTATTCCAAGGTTCAACACGGCAATGAGAGACCTTGGATTCAACAACCCAATACCAGATTACAATCCTCGGGGGTCTCGACACTGTAATTATCTCATAATTACCACAATTCAAAATCAATGAAGGATTAATCACCCAGGGATTAATACAATTAATTTCTGGATATCACATTTATCCCCCACGAATCAAATTTCATCCTCAAAATTTGCACACTCGTACTCAATGTACCACAAAGACCAGACAACTCAACTCGAATGCACATCATCGATTCATGAATACGTCATGAACAAAACACCAACTGCGAGGAAATCGACCTCGTACCAAACTATGGAATGGAGATATCCTCCCAAAACCAACATTATTTCTAAAAGATGTTAACATGCCTCGATGTTAACTAACAAAAGCAGTCGATTAACCTTAACTACTATCTACTCGAATTATTCCTGATTCCAACATAGATATCACCTTTTCTGACATCTCTACAACTTGATCCACATTGCATAATACACATTGTTTCGAAGGAAACCACCGGTATACAACAATATACTTGCACTAAATTCAGTTTCTACTTTTCCAATTCCAGCACGAATAATGGGATCTAACTCAGTAAAAGAGAAGTTGCACCATTTGCAACTTGAATCGGGCAATCTACGGCAGGCAATCTACGGCCGCCGATCAAGACAAAACACTTCTTCACAGATATCACCATCAGTGTGTTACAAGAAATCATATTTTGGCACCAACACACTACCTAACACTTCACAAAGTCTGAAGATTCTATAGAGAACATGCAAGGAAATCAATTGCATTCTCACAACATGTGTCGACAACGACACATAACAAATTCGAATCCTGGTCATCCATTGTTTACCCTTAGAATCAACAATTCTAATACAAGTATAACTATCAAATTAACTAACAACAACTTCCTTAACCAAGAGTGTGACATCCTCTTCTCAGAAGAGAGTCAACCAAAACCTCACAATTCATTCCTCAGAATAAATCGTCCGATCGAGGTTATCAACCTCAAGGATACCACAATCTCTTACAAGAGATTCACCAATCCGAGCATAATAACCAGTCACTCAACAAGCATGAAAATGCTGGCATACATATATGCCTACCGATATATATGCATGAACGCCAAATACACCACAGGAAAACTCAATGCACTCGACTTGGGTATCTCCAATCATACTCACAGGTCTCAGAAACAACTGTCAATCGCCCAGTTATTCCCACACCGTAGATAATAATGATTGATGAGCTAACGACTAATGGTGTGAGTTCAACATCAACACCATGCGCACCGACTCATTGAATCTTTCAAAGATTCCCAACAGGTATATATGTAAGGCCTCGCTACCTTAACCCGCTATTAGTGCATTATCATGTATATTAGTGCATACATTCATGCCATTTTGGAATTCTTATGCATACTTCAATAACATTAAACATGCCATCTATAAAAAAATTCGACATCAATCCTCTTAATGCTCAATTCCCACTACAGCTCAACTAGCATAAATATACACATCATAACACATTAACTTGTTCTCAATTCATCATGCAATTCTCCATAATTAATTGGGTGCAAATCAGAAATGAAAAGAGAAATCTTAAAGCCCTTATACTCTCCATATACACATAAGAATGCTCACATGTGAGCATTGAATAAGTAAATGTGTATCTATTGTATAAGCATATTACCCAAGACCAATATTAGTACCTCAGTCCCGGGAGCATTTCCAATCAATAGCTCAAACTCAACTCCAGAGCCAATAATGCCATGTTCTACCTATTCCAACAGAAACAAAACCCACACAGGGTGAGCATACCAATAACACCATCTCCATATCATCAATCTCACAATTCATAATTTACATAATTTAAAGATGTAAAGTTAGAAAGTACTTCCTGTATGTACCATTGCCATATGCGATCTCTCATGTTGTTCCTGTTCTCACAATAACCAAAATCATCAAACTCCCAAATTCAGTTAATCATTACATTGATTAACTATTCTCATGCTCAAACCATCAATTCCATAATCAATTATAATTAAATCATTCAAATAATGATTTACAGAAATCAAATATATTTTATTTAATGATTTCTGTAATACCCAAAACTTGACTAACTAGGTTAAGTTGTTTAATGTGATAAGTAAGAGGTGATTACGATTAATTACGATCGAAGATCGTCATGCATTGAACTCGGTTAGAGATAATCGAATGTGATAGAATGTTATGACAGAATCATAATCTATGAAATGAAGATTATGATATAGTCAGAACTGTGGTGCATGGAATTTATTTATCTCGATATAATTGAGTTAGTATAATAGTCGATGGACAATTTCGTAATGATCATCATAATAAGATTTAGACTTGTTTTCAAATTAATCAGGTATGATTAAACTATGAATTCGAATGTGTCAGGATTATCGTCATTATTTCGATCGGGGAGTCGTTTTACATAATTGAAATATTGGAGGTTTCATTAGCAAATAGGATAGTTTTTATACAAAATATCATACACACACTTACACCATCTACACACACAAATCTCTACCACTCTCTCTCAAAAACCTTATCCCTTCTTGCTTTTACTTGAATGCTTATGATGCATGGAACTTGTGAATTCGAACACTACCTTGTTCATGGAATCAAAGTGATACTCGAGCCTTCGGATGTCAAGAACATCTAGAATCATTTCGTCGACCTTAAGGTACGTTTAGCATACGAGCATAGGTAAACGTATTATGATTATGCGCATTGAATGCTATCTTCTCGTTGTGATAAATCACTGATTATGGTATGCGATATGGAAATGCCGCTATTGAGCATGCTATTATTATGGAATGGGAATATTGTCTCCATGGAGCGATTAATGGATACGATACCGCCGCTGTTGAGCGTGCGAGATGAGAATGCTGCCGCCTTTGAGCGAGCCATATGATATGATGAACTATGACTATACAATTGATGAATGAGATGCATGTCATCATTATGAATTATTACTGTAATGGTTTAGTTACTATCAATTGTTATGAGAATAGTAAATCATTGAAATGATATGACTGATTCATGTAGTTTGACGATCTTGGATATTGTGAGAACATGAACAACTCAGGAGATCCCATATGATTGTGGCATACACAAGAAGTATTATTGACATTACAATTTAAGCTTTATATTCTGTGAATTATAAACTGTGAAATTGTTGATATTGAGATTATGTTATTTGTGTGCTCACCCTGTGTGGGGGCTTTTTCTGTTGAAACAGGTAGAATAGGTTGACATTGACATTGGCATTGGCACTGGCAAGGAGCCTGAACTATATACGAGGATACTCCCTGAGAGGAGGTACCAGTATTGGAATTGAGAACGTGACCTTATTTATGTAGATATACATCTGTTTAATGCTCGCCTGTGAGCATGATGGTACATGTATATGGATTGTATAAGTAGTTGATTTTCCTCTCTTCATTTGAGCATGCATGCAATTAATTGAGAATGACTATTTCATGATTGACTTGATGACATGATTAGTGCTATATCAAGTGTATGCATGTTGTGTCTTGAATATTATCAAGAGTTTGAAGGAATTACACTTCAAAATTTATATGAAGGACATGTTATGTGTGATATCCCCGAAATAATTAATTGCAATTTGGGCATTAATTATGTTTATATGATTAATTATGGTGATAATTGATTTATGGGCTGGATCTAATTATTTTGATGAAATGCATGGTCACATGGAAAGAGTGACCCGGGAGTGCATTTCAGGGTGCATGTAGTGCATGTTGGGAGAATTGAGTATTAGCATGATTTATTTGTTATGGTTAGCAATTAATTGGAAAGCATGAGTTTAATTGGTATTTTGGTGCATTTTGGTATAATGCTTTTAAAATATCATGTTGGGGTGTTTTATGCACCATGGTAATTGTGGAGTGCAATTGATTTTATAATAACCCACTTATTACACCCCAAACCCCCACCATACCATCACTTTTCAACTTTCCCCAAATCAACCACCCAAACCCTCCTTCCCCTCCATTTTCGAGTTTGAGCAAAGAGGTGAAGAGAAAATCCTTCCAAAAAGTTTGATTTGTGGAGTTTGTTGGGAGATTTGGAGTCCCCAAGAGGTATGGATACCTCCTTGTTGTTTTTGTTGTGTTTGGATTGGATTTGTTGTGGTTTTGTATGGTTTTGAAATGGGTTTTATGGGTTGGTATTATTTTGGTTGAATGTTGGGTTTTTGGGATGTTTAAAGTGTATTTTGGAACTTATTATGTGTTTGATGTTGTTGGTTTGAAGGTAGGAGAGTTGGTATGGATTGGAAAGGAGTTTTGGAGCAAAAATGGCGATTTTTCGAAGTACAGGACTCGGCGATCGATCGCCCGTTTTTGGCGATCGATCGCGAGCCGGCAGTGCGCTCCAGAAGCTTTTGGCGATCGATCACCACGCTTGGGCGATCGATCGGCGAGGATGGCGATCGATCGCGCCAAGTGTGGCGATCGATCGCCGAAGGAATAAAATTTGAGGTTCGGGCAGTGTGATCTCGCGATCGATCGGCCCTTCGCAGCGATCGATCGCGAGTCACAAAATGTGATATTTTTGGTTATTTTTGTAGGATTTTTGGTATCGGACTATTATTGGGTTCTAATATTGATTTGTGTGAATGTGTAGAACCATCCCATGTGGCAACACTGCCAAGGAAGTGAAGTCCTACCACATCCTACTTTTGGAAAGGTACGTAGAAGACGTACAGGCACCCAACGGTACATGTATCTAATATACTCATTGTTTATGCATTATGGATGCGAGTATATATGGAATTATGCATTGTGGATGCAAATACATGTTGAATTATGCATGATGATTGTATATGCATATGATGGTTATTGGTGCACATCCCATGAGTCATGGTCATCCCTTGATGATTTTAATGCTTGCCGCCATTTGATTTAGTGCCGCTAAATGTGAAGTGAGGGGTGGGAGCGCCGCATGTCACATTTAAGTGTGGTTATCATTGGAGGCGAGGAAAGAATATTTGCCGCTCAATGTGAAGCGAGGGGTGGGAGCGCCGCATGTCCATTGAAGCGAGGTTATTCTATGCCGCCTATATGAAAAGCGAGGGGCATTAAAATACATTGTGATGAACAGACTAGGGATTGTTGATTGGTAATTGGTGATGATGAAATGGTATTATGTCATGACATGTGTGGACCATTAAATAATCTATTTGATTATACTCATGAGTTATGGTACAGGGACAACCAAAAAGGGAGCGTTTAAAATGCATGGGAAAGACAGGAAGTGTTTATTACGATTTATGCATTTACGCCTTACATTCATATTGTGTTGTATATGAATTATTATATGCTCATGTTTGGGGATTGTCCTTGTAGGTACATTTTTGGCATGATAAAAAGGGGCTAAGGCGGGTTGAGGCAGTGAGCTTGTGAAGAACACTTTTGGGAATTGAAGGACGGGATTACTTTTGTATAGTGTCTACTCTAGGAGTAGTGTAAAGCTATAGTTGATAACATTCATTTGATTGGGAATGTAATTAATCCATTGATAGTCCCTATTTTTGGCATGTAATTCTTAAAGCTCATAGTCTCAACACGATCATTTTACTCTGATAATTTATGTTCGCTCTAATTATGCCTTTAATCCGTACTTAAGGAACTAGGGTCCTTACATTATGATAGAATACCACGGATGAGAATCCCTCATTGATATGGATGTCTGCACTATTAATGATAATTGCACTAATGAATGTGATTAGGACTTGGGGTCCTTATATTAGTGGTATCAGAGCAGTAGTTGCTCTTTTGGGCTGTTGTGGGCCTAGGGATGTGTTGATAGGAATGTATAAGCACATAGTTTACGCATGGCTACGTTTTGTGCCATTATGACATGATATATATACTCTTATGTGCATGATATAATACAAGGTAATTGGAATTTGTATTATTTCTAACCATTGTGGTTACAGGATCGTATGAAATATGAAGAACGTGATATTGAGAAATGACAAGTGATGGCAATGAACATACGCACTAAGGGTTGTATGGTTGAAAATGTTATCGACCGGTCACTTATTTAGATCGCATGTCATTGATTTAACTATTGTAATAGTAATGATGTGATGCTGGTGAGCGACAAATGATATGCTATATTGATAGATGATATTAATTTAATAATGTGATTGAAGAAGGAATAACTGAATGTTAATTGAAATTGTATGCACGTTGTATATGTATACAGTGCTAAGAAACTGATTTTTGTTGGAAAATTAGAAGATGAGAAATGAGATAGGCTGTCTGAGGGTAGGAAATGATGAACACTACTGTGTTTTGATATGTGGCAACAGACGAAGTGATGACCGGGTATGGCTACGTTGTGATAATAAGAATGCATGTATATGTGAAATTATGCAAATGTGCATTGAGATACGTTTATAGGTATGTTTGGATATTCCGTGTTGTTGATATATTCGAGCGAGGAATAGGTTACTTGCCGCTGTCATATTGAAAGCGATGGAAATATAGTACTTGCCGATGTCATGTCGAAGCAATGATTATGCCGATGTCATGTCGAAGCAATGATTATGCCGTTGTCATGTCAAAGCGAGGGGTATTATGAATGCCGCTATATGTCGAAACGAGGGGTATCAAAATACCGCAGTTATAACAAGACCGGAATCGTTGTGTCGGATATGTGGGCATCGATTCGTGATGAGATGTAAATGAATTGTAGAGTTGAGCACTTATCTTATAATCTAATGATTATGTATACAAGTTGTGTAACAGGGGAATGATGTTATGAATCTTGTAATGCCAATGCTAAGTGGGCGTGGTGATATTATGAATTGATCATTGATAAGTAAATGTGAAAGGAACAATGTTCTGCATACGATGTGAGTCACTTCTTGCGTCCGAAAGGAACAAAGTGCTACATGCAATGTGAGTGACCTCTTGAGTCCAAAAGGAGCAAAGTGCTACATGCGATGTGAGTGACCTCTTGAGTCTGAAAGGAACAAAGTACTGCATACGATGTGAGTCCATGTTTATGCAGATAATTCAAAACAATGGGGTATTGTGTACCGCCGTTGGGTGATGAGGTGTTGTGTACTGCCATTGGGGCAAAGATATTATTATACCGGCATTGGGCGATGATTGTTATGTACTGTTGTGGTGCGATGAGTATTATTATGCTATTGTATTAGCAACAGATGTTGATGTGCCGCTATTATGTTATCGATGTGCATTGATGTTGTATTGATTGCAGATGGCAATAGAAGTAGTGTTATGCACACTTACATTATGCGATATAGGCCCAAGAGGATATCGAAAAGATTCAAGAGGACGAGACATCGAGGTAACCATTCCATTTGGCTTACCACTTTGGTACATGTTGATTGGAATCATCCTTGTTGATTGATTTAACACATACACCTTTGGTTTACCACATTGGTATATTAAATTATGAAAAATCAAATTATGGATGTGAGGGAATTGAAAGGGAAATTGACATGGAACATAATGTGTATGTGCTCATCTCTTATTGTTGAAATGACAAGACAGGTCGGAGCACAACCGCAGTAGTAATATCACTATACCTATCTTATTGACTGGTAAGGATAATTATTATTTTTTATGATGATATCTATTGCTGTGAAAGCATGCTAGTCTTAGATATTGTGCAGTTAATAATTAATTAACCATGTTAGGTTGAGATTGAATGTAACCATGCGAAAATGAGATGAATGAATGTGCCACAGGATGACATGAAACATCATGAGTTGATGAGAGATCACTATAACATTCGTGTGTGGATATGTGATCATTATGAACGTCACGAGTTGACGTGAAACTAACGTGAATGGCATGAATAAGGCATAAGAGGATAAATGATGATATCCTCCAATGTATAATGACATAAGTAATAAGTAATCATTTAATGATTTACGGCGAGTTGGACATGATGTAACGAACAATATAATGATATCATTATGAGATTACATGTTAACTATGAACGTCCATGATAAAGGACTTAATATGTTTTGAGATTGAGTTAGAAATGGGAAGGCGTATAAGGGAGAACATATACATGTAGTAATTACTAATGAACCTTTCTAGTAATTACTTGGACTTACTGTGGATTAGATGACGATATATAATGAGACTGATGTCTATGAAATCATGAACAGTGAAACGTTGTCGAGTCATGAAAAAGTACAACAATGATGAATATTGTTGATTAAGTTATTGGAAGAAATTACATTGGTGAGATATGCAATTGGTTTAATCACACAAAATTGCAATAGTATGTTGTAGAATGACGTGTACAACAATGCGTGAGATTTCGACGCAGGAATGTTCATGTTTGATGACTGAGGCAGTATGAATATCAGTGTGCGTAAATGACAAGGTGAGTAATTATGTTATGTAAACTTGAGAAGTACTAATGAACTTGTTAGCCCTTATTGTACCCCAGATGATAATTGGGTGATGAGATGTGGAAGTTGATACTTTCGAACATGCGAGTGCTGTGATGGGCACGAAGAGATGATACTGATATGTACCCTCTTGATGATTGCATATGTACAGGTATGAAATTCTGTATACGAAGTTAATACTATTGAAATTTCATAAAGGTGATACTGAGGAAAGAATAATATGAGATTATGTGAAAATGTCATTATAAATTATGATACGTACATGTATGATGTCAATCTAGGGATTTAATGAAACTTACATGATGAACATCCATTATAGATGGTTAGAGGGTATGATACATACACCACGTACTTGAATTGTATGCAAGATAAAGAATTCTTTAAGAAAATGTTTAATAAGGAAGACTTATTGAAAAAGTGTGCATGTATACTCATGGATGAGTCAGAATCCAAATGTGATTCGTAATAATTCATAGTGTGTTAACACTAATCCAAGATTGGTAGAATAACGTAATACTGATAAATGAGTAGCGATGTTGATCGAATTATAAAGTTTACAATGGAAAAACTTGACAAAGGTATGTTGTGTATAAGATCATTACGTGTTATTAACATAGTGAGATTTGGGGGCACGTGATAATTGAAATGTAACACCATATGAGATGTAATGCATATTACTATGTCATGGAAGAACATGCATGTGTTGAGGAAAGTTAATATGACCTTATAAGAACTCTGTCTAACATTGAATAACAAGAAATAGAAAGTTGAAAGAATGGTGAGATAAAAGATTATAACACCTTATGGACGCATGATATCGATTTTGAATGATGATGTTAAAAGTAATGAAGCTGTAGAAAAGACATTGCTAAAAGAACTGGTTAGTACACCAAGTGTGTCACTTGTGTAGAGACGTTATAGATTTAAAATCTACTAAAGTTGAAATTCCTTTTGATATCGTTTTCCCAAACAAGAGTCTGGCCTTTGTTGAGAAACTGCATGAGGAGTGTGGTAGGTCTTCCTTAATTGAATTAATGAAATGAGATGCACACGCTTGAACCAAAAATAAATTGAAGGAATGAAGAATGTAAATCTAGAATGATGTTTTGTAACATTCTAAATTGTATATTGTCATCATCGATTTCTTGTTAGAAATATAAACACTCGCTTTGTAAACGTTACAAGAATGTGAAGGAAGATAGTTCTAATGTTGAGTATTCCGTCGAACTCTGGTTTGAATGTGATGTGACTAAAAATAGACACATCTATTGCGCTTAATTGTCTACGATTTGGTATGTTTTGATGGATAATTTGATATAAAACCGATGTATAAAGACCAAAGAAAGATATGGAGATGATAAGGACTCAAGGTTGATCAAGACAAAGGCCAAAAGTGTAATTTTGATGAAGAGATCGATCGCATGGAAGAGAAAATCGATCGCCTTTGGACAGAAAGTTGAGCAATAATTTACACGAGTCAACGATCGATCGCAAGAATGAGGCGATCGATCGCCAAACCCTACTGGATCCAAGCGATTAATCTACAAAGAGGCCATCGATTGCCCAAAGAGATCTCCGAAAAAATAAAGCTAGCGATCGATCGCTAGTCTGAGGCGATCAATCGCTAGACGAGTTTTGGAAATATTGAAAACTTGATTTTTTTACCATCTTGGATAGATTTTACCTACAATATCAGATTCCCACCATCTTCGTACAAAATTGGGGACCTTAAATCAGAGGATTAATTTGGAGGAGACCAACTTAGAATAATTTTACTCTCAACTTTTGAAGAACAACTCGAAGAACGAAGACGGAAGCGACGCTCCGGAATCATGATTCCTTTTAGTAACTTTTTCTTTTCCATTAGTTTAATGTTTTCTAGAATTGCTTTGAGTGTTTTTAATTCAATTATGAGTAGCTAAAAACCGTTGTGATTCTCGGTTGAGGAAGACGATACATTGTAGTTTACGAATCTTGTGACATTAAGTTTTGATTGTTGATTTTCATTGAGTATCAATTGTTTTTCAGATTTTATTACCATGATTGTTATGCTTGATTGTTAGAATGATCACCTAGCTTTTTTTCATACAATTTATTGCTAAATTAGATATCAAATACGGAATCGTTTGATATCTCTAATTTACGAAGCAACTAAGATTAATTAAATTTCGCTTGTGTGTTTGTTAAATTCTTAGGAAAAATAGTTGACTAGATCAAACATAGACGCTTGGATTATGTAGGGTCTTCCTACCTTAACAGTGTTATAGTGACATAAGAAGGACTAATCATGCATTAAATGACATCTTAAGGTTCCGGTTGTTACATGAGCTAACAGGATTACAGGCCAAAATACAAAACTTCAAAAATAATTCATTACATTCCCAAAAGAATGTCAACATTTAGATTTACACTACTCCTAGAGTATATACTAATCATAACTTGAAACCTAAACATTCCTTTGTTCCTCGTAGCTCACTGCCTCAACCCGACCCTTAGTCCTTTAGTCCAAAAGTCTACCTACAGGGACAACACATCATAAGCATATACAATCTTGCTTAACATCATAAAAACATCACAGTAAATGCATGAAATATTGGTTAAGTAGATATGCTGGTTATTTCATTAACTTCTTTTTGTTGTCCCTGATTCATATTCATGCATATGGGCATCTTACCCCGTGGCATCTTACCACATCATAATATCGTATGGCCTCTTACCATTTGGGCATCTTACCCCGTGGCATCTTACCACATCATAATATTTTATGGCCTCTTACCATATGGGCATCTTACCCCGTGGCATCTTACCACATCATAATATCGTATGGCCTCTTACCATATGGGCATATTACCCCGTGGCATCTTACCACATAATAGACATCGTATGACATCTTACCATATGGGCATCTTACCCTGTGGCATCTTACCACATAATAAATATCATATGGCATCTTACCATATGGGCATCTTACCCTGTGGCATCTTACCACATCATAAACATCGTATCATATCATTATATAAACATCGTATAAACATCATCATTTCATCGTAAAATTCATGCGATAAATGCATAGTCATAGTGTAGAGATGTGTTTTACCGTCCGATGCCCGTACGTCTCTTACGTACCATTTTAAAAGGAGGAGGAGTCAACAGACTTTATCTCCTTGACTGTGCTGGTACCTGGGATGGTTCTAAAAGACCACATAATACCATATTAGATGCGTCAATAACATCTCATACCATAAACTTAACAAAATAAATCATCATTTTATTTTCAACATTCCGCCTCTCTCGATCGATCGGCCCCAAGGTCTCGATCGATCGAGAAACTGTGCATAAACAATGCCCAAACACTCTGCCTCGATCGATCGATCGAAATATTTTACCGATCGATCGAGGAGCTTCACCGATCGATCGGAAAATCCTTCGATCGATCGACGCCTGAATTTCAAACCATGCTTAAAAGCTTCTGCCTCGCTCGATCGATCGGTACAAGAATCTCGATCGATTGAACACTCTGAAAATTGGGATTTTTCCAAATTTTCGAGGACCTCATTTCATATCATCAAATCTACTTCATAACACATCATACTTGCTCAAACAAACATGCTAGGAACTTCATAAAACTTCCATGTAGGTACTTAAATCAAAGGTTTAACAAAACCTAAGCTAACATGCATCATAACATCATCAAAATCTTCAACCTCATCCAACTTTTACAGAAAACAGAGCATGCATCTCTTTGCCCAGATTTTCGAGCATATACTTTCATAACTAGAAATCTACCACATAAAACATGTAATATGCTCGAACAAACATGCTAGTAGTTACATAATACTTCCATGTAAGCACTCATACCAAAGTTTCACCCAAACCTATACTAGCATGCATGGAATCATCACCACCAAAACCAAACCCAAACAAAACTCTGAAAAACAGAGTATTAAAACGTTACCCCTCTTCTTGGTAAGCTTTTGCACACAAAATCACAAGCCTTTCCTTCTCCTATTTGCAGCTCACTCCATCGATTTTGGGAGAGAAAGAGAGGGAGAAGGAGGTGGAGGAGAGTTGATTGCAAGCAATGAGTGATAGCATGGGTTGGGCAAGTGGGGTATGGGTTGAACAAGTGGGGTAGGGGTGAGGTGACCGAGTGGGTGGGGGGTGGTGTGGGTAGGGTGGTCATGTGGTGTTTAATTGTGTCCCGGTATTTAGTACGATGTATTAAAATATCCTCACTCGATATTCTATAACTTCATTTAATTAATACATCCTTTAAAACACCCAACATGCCCCCTAAATCATAACATCATATCATAATTATAATCCCCCAATTGAAATACACCACAACCCTTAAACATATCATAAATCATCATCATAGCACATAATCATATAACATTTCGGGGGTATTAAATTACTACCCTACTTATAAGATTTCGTCCTCGAAATCTACATGCATCACCATATCGAAACTAAACATAAAAACATACCAGAGAATAGTTCCGGATAGTGCTGCACCATATGCCGTTCCGTCTCCCACGTAGCCTCCTCGACACCCCGACGATCCCACTGAACTTTGACCATCGGTATAACTTTGCTCCGTAGTCTGCGATCCTCTCGATCCAGAATCCTGATAGGTCGTTCTACGTAGGACACATCTGAGTCTAACTGTACTTCAGTAGGTTGTAAGACATGAACATCGTGTATGCCAGACAGGGATGGCGGTAGTGCCAAACGGTAGGCCAAAGTACCGATACGCTGCAGAACTTCATATGGCCCAACATACCTCGGAGATAACTTTCCCCGCATACCAACCGAACCACACCCCTGAAGGGCGAGATCTTTAAGAAGACCCTGTCTCCTAACTGGAATTCCAGTGGTCGTCGCCGCTTATTGGCATAGGCTGCTTGCCTATCCTGGGCCGCTTTCATCTTTTGGCGTATCAACTTTATCTTGTCTTCCATATTCCTGATCATATCCGGTCCTCCAACCACCTTGCTAGTCAAGTCCTCCTAATACAGCGGTGACCTACATCATCGTCCATACAAAGCTTCGAAAGGAGACATTTGAATGCTCGTCTGATAACTGTTATTATAGGAGAACTCCACCAGTGCCAGTGTGTAAGGACCCTAATCCTTAAGTGCGGAAACAAGGCATAATAGAGCTAATATAAAAGATCAGAGTGTAAAAGAACGTGTTGAGTCTATGAGCTTAAGCATTACATGCCAAAAATAAGGACTACCAAATGGATTAATTACATTCCAATCAATGAATGTGTTCAACTATAGTTTTATATTACTCCTAGAGTAGATACTATCCAAAATAATCCTGTCCTTCAAGTCCCAAAAGCATCCTCAACAAGCTCACCATCTCAACCCGTCTAGCCCTTCTATCATGCCAAACGTGTACCTACAAGGACAACCCCCAAACATGAGCAATAATAATCATTCATATTCAACACAATATGAAGATAAAGCGTAAATGCATAATCATAATAAAACACTTCCTGTTTTTCCCATGCATTTCAAACGATTCCCGTTTGGTTGTCCCTGTACCATAACTCATGAGTATAATCAATAGATTATTTTTAATGGTCTAAACATGTCATGACATATACCATCTCATCAATACCAAATACTGATCACCAATCTCTAGTATGTCCATCACAATGTATTTTAATGCCCCTCGGTTATTTACATATAGGCGGCATAGGATAACCTCGCTTCAATGGACATGCGGGACTCCCACCCCTCGCCTCTCATTGAGCGGCAAATACCCTTTCCTCGCCCTATATGATAACCACGCTCAAATGTGACATGCAGCGCTCCCACCCCTCGCTTCACATTTAGCGGAACCAAACAAAATAGCGGCAAGCATTAAAATCATCAAGGGATGACCACGACTCATGGGATGTGCACCAATAATCATATGCATCTATAAACATCATGCATAACATGTATTTGCATCCACAATGCAATACCACATATATACTCGCATCCACAATGCATAAACAATGAGTATATAAGATACATGTACCGTTGGGTGCCAGTACGTCCACTACGTACCTTTCCAAAAGTGGATTTGATATGGCTTCAGTTCCTCGGTTGCGTTGCTACCTGGGATGGTTCTACACAATCACACAACCCCATATTAGAAGCCAAATAATAGCCAAATACCAAAAATTTGACAAAAGAAATCATTTCTCAAAAATCCACTGGCGGCGATCGATCGCTTCACCCAGGCGATCGGTCGCCTCAAAATTTTCATCGCGGCGATCGGTCGCCTCAAACATGGCGATCGATCGCCTATCCTTTGATTTGGCTACTGCCTCTGGCCAATCGGTCGCCTCATTTTAGGCGATCGATCGCCTAACCCGCAAAAATGCTACTGTCCCTTGGCGATCGGTCGCCTCTTTTCAGGCGATCGATCGCCTCGCACAGACATGCGATTTTCACCATTTTTGCTCCCAAAAAAAACCTTCCAATCCATACCAACACTTAACCCAACAAACCAACAACATCAAATGCAACATAAACAACCAAAATATACTTCAAAACAAGTATAAATCCAACATATAACCAAACCCACAACAACCCAACACAAACCCATTTCAAAACCCTTCAAAATCAACCCAAACTTAAACAAAACACAACAAAATTAACCATGAGGTATCCATACCTCTTGGGGACCTCCAATCACCCAATATACTCCACAAATCCAGATTTTGAAAGGTTTCCCTTCACCCCAAAGCTTGAACTCGAAAATGGAGAGAAAGGGGAAGGGTTTGGGTGTTGTTTGGTAAAGGTAAAGTGAGAGTGGATGGGGTGGGGTTGGGGAATAAAAGTGTTGAGTTTAATTAAAATGCAATCCACAAATCATGGTGTATAAAACACCCCAACATGATATTTTCCAAAGCATTAACCCAAATGCACCAAAATATCAATTAAACACATGATTTCTAATTAATTGCTAACCAAGGCAAATAAATCATGCTTCCAACCATAATTCCCAACATACCCAACATGCACCCTGAAATGCTATCCCGGGTCACTCTAACACGTGACTAAGCATTTCCACATAATAATTACAACACATAATTAATTACCATCATAATTAATCATATAAACTTAATTAATGCACCAGATTGCAATTAATCATTTCAGGGATATCACACAGTGAATCCTGCCACGGAGTATCAAACTCCAAAATAAATGCCCTCAACATGTCCTCGAGCGTCTTAATGGTACGCTCCGTCTGACCGTTTGTCTGAGGGTGATAGGCCGTACTCTGTCTCACCTCTGTGCCCAAGGATGTCTGGAGACCCTCCCAGAAATGTGAAGTGAACCTCGGGTCTCTGTCAGACACTATCGAGACTGGAATACCATGCAACCTTACCACATCCCGTATATACATCTGGGCCATCTTCAAGTATGTGAATGACATATTGTAAGGGATGAAATGAGCCATCTTCGTCAGCCTATGTACGATCACCCAGATCGCATCAAATCCTGAGGCCGTCCTTGGCAAGTGGGTCACAAAGTCCATAGAGATATGCTCCCACTTCCATTCGGGTACCTCTAAGCTCTTCAGCTCGCCACCATGCCTCTGCCTCTCTGCCTTTACCTGCTGGCAGATCAAACATCTTTTAACAAAAGTGATCACATCGCGCTTCATGCGTCTCCACCAGAATTGACCGCATAGGTTTTTGTACATCTTCCTTCCTCCTGGGTGGATACTGAACCGACTACTGTGAGCTCGCTCCAATATTCCTCTACCCAACTCTGGTGTATCTGGGACTACCCATCGGTTGCCCAGTCTCAAGGAATCATCCTCAGTCACTCCGAACTTGGATGGCTGACCTTTAAGTACCAATGAAGTCCATCTCTGAACCTCATCATCCGACCTCTGGGCCTTCCTGATTGCCTCAAATATATATGGCTCTGCCAATAAGGTCGACACTCACACAGACGACATGTCTACGTCGAAATCATAGCCCAGATGGCAATAAGAAGTCATCATAGCTAATAGACTCATGGCATCCTCAGCAGTACTCTTCACCTTACGACTTAAGGCGTCTGCTATCAAGTTTGCTTTACAAGGATGGTACTCAATCTCACAATCATAATCCTTAAGCAAATCCATCCACCTTCTTTGCCGTATATTCAACTCTGCCTGAGTGAATAAGAACTTCAGGCTCTTATGGTCAATAAAGATGGTAAATGAAGTACCATAAAGATAATGCCGCCAAATCTTCAAGGCGAAGATGATAGCCGCCAGCTCCAAGTCGTGAACTGGGTATCTGGTCTCATGAGGCTTCAACTGCCTCGAAGCATAAGCCACCACGTGCTTATCTTGCATCTGCACACAGCCCAAACCTTGCAGTGATGCATCCGTATACAAGGCAAATCTCTTATTCGCAAATGGAATCACCAACACAGGCGCTGTCGTCAAGCGACGCTTAAGTTCTTGGAAACTTTCCTCACAAGCTTCAGACCAATAGAATGGCACTCCTATCTGAGTCAGCTGTGTCAGGGGTCTGGCAATCTTTGAGAAACCCTCGACGAAGCGTCGGTAATATCCTGAAAGCTGTCTTCTGGTCATCATCTTCTCTTACTCGAATCTGATGGTACCTCGACCTTAGATCGATCTTACTGTAGAGCCTCGTACTCTGCAGGTGGTCAAACAAATCATAATTCCTTGGAAGTGGATACCTGTCCTTTATTGTGGCTTTGTTCAGTTGTCTGTAATCGATGCATAGACGCATCGAACCATCCTTCTTTTTGACAAATAAAACTGGTGCACCCCAGGGCGATACGCTAGAGCGTAATTAGCCCTTGTCAAGGAGCTCTTGAAACTGAATCTTTAACCTCCTTAGCTCCGCTGGTGCCATCCTATATGGGGCACGAGAAAAGGCAGACGTCCCTGGTAGTAACTCAATCCCAAACTCGACCTCTCTCGTCGGTGGGAAATTCGGGAATCTCCTCCGGAAAAGAAATCAGTAAATTCCACCACTACGGGCACATCTTTGACCCTTAAGTTTTCATTCTTTTTCATGACATCAATAGCATAGATAAGATATCCCGTATGGCCTCGTTCCAATAACTGTGCCATCTTGACAACATATATCAACGGAATCTTTGAACGGGAACCACCTCCAAAGAATGTCCACTGGACTCCCATATCAGATCTGAATCGGACAGTCCTCTGCCTGCAGTTCACCACTGCCTGCAGTTCACCACTGCCTGATACCTGTTCAGAATGTCAATGCCTACAATACAGTCAAAGTCTGACATCCCAGAACAATCAAGTCTGATCTTAACTCATTATCCTCAAAATAAATGAGGCCATCATAGACAATCTGATCAGTAATCATACTTCTTCCAGCGGTGTTGAGACCGCTATTACCTCCTCCGGATCCGCTGTAGTCTGCTCCCTGGTCAGTGCATAAAACTGACCCTGAGGTGGCCCCATAGGCTAACCTCCATACCACCTTGGTATAACAATGATCTTTGCTATGCTGCTCTGTCTGCAGGCCTTCCCGCAGAGTTCCGTTGTCCCTCCCTATTGGGAAATTCTCGAGCAAGGTGGCCCTTATTGCCACATACACAACAAATCAAACAGTCTTTCGTTGAATGTGATTGCCCACAAATAGAGCACTGGACCCTTCCAAATCTGCCTCCCTGAGGCTGTCCTCTTCCTGTAGGGGCGTCGTTCCTACGACTTCCTTTCCAACGATTCTCGGGCCTCTTACCACTGAATTTAATGTGTTCCCTCTTGGCTTAAACTGATCACCCCTGGGTTTCAAATTATCAGAAGTAGCTTTCTGAGGAGGTGCTGGAGGTGGCACGGCATCAGAATATGCACCAACCCCCAGTTCAGCCAGCTCAGCCCGTAAAAGGGCATCATCAAAGCAAGCAGGGCCATAAGTGAGGCCCTGTCATACAGTTCCGGCCTCAATCCTTTCAAGAAGTTCCTCATCTTTGCTTAAGGTTAGTAAACTTATCTTCCTTAGCCTGTCGTGCAACAGCTGCAAAGTAGCGGGTAAGAACCAAGTTCTAGGCAGCTTCCAATTAGTTTTCTATCCCTGAGCCTCTTGCTCTACTACTGTGGTCTTCCACCACATCAATGCCTTCTTGGCCAGTTGAAATTTCCGCTACCTTATTCACGCTGACTTCACACATGGAGCTGCCACAAACATCTGTTCCATCCTCTCTAACCACTCCTCGGCTAGTTCCCCTGTCTCAGTTCCTTCGAACATCGGGGGTCGGTATGCCAGAAACTGAGCCAAAATTAGCTCCCCAGGTAGTAAGTGTTGCTGGCGGTGGTAAGGGGTTCGTACGCCCAGCACTTGCATTAACACTAATCACACAACTTACTTCAACATTTGCTGCCATGCTGCAACACAAGGGTTAACAACAATACCCAAAAGCAGTTCATATAATACATCGTTAGAGAAACAAAACATGTTAGTATAACATCATATACTTCCTATGCAACATATGCATAAAACATGTTAAAAATAAGCACCTAGCCAACTTATTGCTAAGGCTACCATTCACTCATTCCCGGGTTCTCTAACCACTGCTCTGATACCACTAATGTAGGGTCTTCCTACCTTAACAGTGTTATAGTGACATAAGAAGGACTAATCATGAATTAAATGACATCTTAAGGTTTCGGTTGTTACATGAGCTAACAGGATTACAGGCCAAAATACAAAACTTCAAAAACAATTCATTACATTCCCAAAAGAATGTCAACATTTAGATTTACACTACTCCTAGAGTAGATACTAATCATAACTTGAAACCTAAACATTCATGTGTTCCTCGTAGCTCACTGCGTCAACCCGACCCTTAGTCCTTTAGTCCAAAAGTGTACCTACAGGGACAACACATCATAAGCATATACAATCTTGCTTAACATCATAAAAACATCACAGTAAATGCATGAAATATTGGTTAAGTAGATATGCTGGTTATTTCATTAACTTCTTTTTGTTGTCATTGATTCATATTCATGCATATGAGCATCTTACCCTGTGGCATCTTACCACATCATAATATCGTATGGCCTCTTACCATATGGGCATCTTACACCGTGGCATCTTACCACATCATAATATCGTATGGCCTCTTACCATATGGGCATCTTACCCCGTGGCATCTTACCACATCATAATATCGTATGGCCTCTTACCATATGGGCATCTTACCCCGTGGCATCTTACCACATAATAGACATCGTATGGCATCTTACCATATGGGCATCTTACCCTGTGGCATCTTACCACATAATAAATATCGTAGGGCATCTTACCATATGGGCATCTTACCCTGTGACATCTTACCACATCATAAACACCGTATCATATCATTATATAAACATCGTATAAACATCATTATTTCATCGTAAATTCATGCGATAAATGCATAGTCATAGTGTAGAGATGTGTTTTACTGTCCGATGCCCGTACGTCTCTTACGTACCTTTTTAAAAGGAGGAGGAGTCAACAGACTTTATCTCCTTGACTGTGCTGGTACCTGGGATGGTTCTACAAGACCACATAATACCATATTAGATGCCTCAATATCATCTCATACCATAAACTTAACAAAATAAATCATCATTTTATTTTAAACATTCTGCCTCTCTCGATCGATCAGCCCCAAGGTCTCAATCGATCGAGAAACTGTGCATAAACAGTGCCAAACACTCTGCCTCGATCGATCGATCGAAATATTTTACCGATCGATCGAGGAGCTTCACCGATCGATCAGAAAATCCTTCGATCGATCGACGCCTGAATTTCAAACCATGCTTAAAAGCTTCTGCCTCGCTCGATCGATCGGTACAAGAATCTCGATCGATTGAGCACTCTGAATATCGGGATTTTTCCAGATTTTCGAGGACCTCATTTCATATCATCAAATCTACTTCATAACACATCATACTTGCTCAAACAAACATGCTAGGAACTTCATAAAACTTCCATGTAGGTACTTAAATCAAAGGTTTAACAAAACCTAAGCTAACATGCATCATAACATCATCAAAATCTTCAACCTCATCCAACTTTTACAGAAAACAGAGCATGCATCTCTTTGCCCAGATTTTCGAGCATATACTTTCATAACTAGAAATCTACCACATAAAACATGTAATATGCTCGAGCAAACATGCTAGTAGTTACATAATACTTCCATGTAAGCACTCATACCAAGGTTTCACCCAAACCTATACTAGCATGCATGGAATCATCACCACCAAAACCAAATCCAAACAAAACTCTGAAAAACAGAGTATTAAAACGTTACCCCTCTTCTTGGTAAGCTTTTGCACACAAAATCACAAGCCTTTCCTTCTCCTATTTGCAGCTCACTCCATCGATTTTGGGAAAGAGAGAGGGAGAAGGAGGTGGAGGAGAGTTGATTGCAAGCAATGAGTGATAGCCTGGGTTGGGCAAGTGGGGGTATGGGTTGAACAAGTGGGGGAGGGGTGAGGTGACCGAGTGGGTGGGGGGTGGTGTGGGTAGGGTGGTCATGTGGTGTTTAATTGTGTCCCGGTATTTAGTACGATGTATGAAAATATCCTCACTCGATATTCTATAACTTCATTTAATTAATACATCCTTTGAAACACCCAACATGCCCCCTAAATCATAACATCATATCATAATTATAATCCCCCAATTGAATTACACCACAACCCTTAAACATATCATAAATCATCATCATAGCACATAATCATATAACATTTCGGGGGTATTACAGATTATGTTGTTTAGCATCATCGATCTCACTAGTTCATATGCTATCATCGATTTAAATCTTAATCGCTTGTATTTTGATTAATTGTTAGATAATGGTTAAACTAGAACGATTGGGCTACTTAACTAAACTTAAGTTGAGATAGGACATTGATTATTGGATTAAACGTCCACGATTAATATTGTGATATCCCCGAAATGATTAATTGCAATTTGGTGCATTAATTGTGTTTATATGATTAATTATGTGGTAATTAATTATGTGTTGGAATTATTATGTTGAAATGCTTAGTCACGTGATAGAGTGACCCGGGATAGCATTTCAGGGTGCATGTTGGGCATGTTGGGAATTATGGTTGGAAGCATGATTTATTTGCCTTGGTTAGCAATTAATTTGAAATCATGTGTTTAATTGATATTTTGGTGCATTTGGTTTAATGCTTTGGAAAATATCATGTTGGGGTGTTTATACACCATGGGTTGTGGATTGCATTTTTAATTAAACCCAATCCTCTTTTATACCCTTATAACCCCACACCTTTACCAAATCACTCTTACTTTACCAAAATCAATTCCCACAAACCCTCCCCCTCCATTTTCGAGTTCAAGCTTTGGGGTGAAGAGAAACCTTTCAAAATCTTGATTTGTGGAGTATATTGGGTGATTTGAGGTCCCCAAGAGGTATGGATACCTCCCCATTGCTTTTATTGTGTTTAGATTGAGTTTGAAATGATTTTGAAGGGTTTTGAAATGGGTTTGTGTTGGGTTGTTGTGGGTTTGGTTATATGTTGAGTTTATACTTGTTTTGAAGTATATTTTGGTGGTTTATGTTGTATTTGATGTTGTTGATTTGTTGGGTTAAGTGTTGGTATGGATTGGAAGGTTTTTGGGAGCAAAAATGGTGAAAATCGCATGTCTGTGCGAGGCGATCGATCGCCTGAAAAGAGGCGACCGATCGCCAAGAGGCAGTAGACTTTTTGCGGGTTAGGCGATCGATTGCCTAAAATGAGGCGACCGATCGCCGAGAGGCAGTAGCCAAATCAAAGGAATGGCGATCGATCGCCATGTTTGAGGCGACCGATCGCCGTAGTGGAAATTTTGAGGCGACCGATCGCCTGAGGGAAGCGATCGATCGCCGCCTGTGGAATTTTGGAAAATGGTTTCTTTTGTCAAATTTTTGGTATTTGGCTATTATTTGGCTTCTAATATGGGGTTGTGTGTTTGTGTAGAACCATCCCAGGTAGCAACGCAACCGAGGAACTGAAGCCAGATCAATTCCACTTTTGGAAAGGTACGTAGTGGACGTACGGGCACCCCAACGGTACATGTATCTTGTATACTCATTGTTTATGCATTGTGGATGCGAGTATATATGTGGTATTGCATTGTGGATGCAAATACATGTTATGCATGATGTTTATAGATGCATATGATTATTGGTGCACATCCCATGAGTCGTGGTCATCCCTTGATGATTTTAATGCTTGCCGCTATTTGTTTTGGTTCCGCTAAATGTGAAGCGAGGGGTGGGAGCGCCGCATGTCACATTTGAGCGTGGTTATCATATAGGGCGAGGAAAGGGTATTTGCCGCTCAATGAGAGGCGAGGGGTGGGAGTCTCGCATGTCCATTGAAGCGAGGTTATCCTATGCCGCCTATATGTAAATAAGCGAGGGGCATTAAAATACATTGTGATGGACAGACTAGGGATTGGTGATCAGTATTTGGTATTGATGAGCTGGTATATGTCATGACATGTTTTGACCATTAAAAATAATCTGTTGATTATACTCATGAGTTATGGTACAGGGACAACTAAACGGGAAGCGTTTGAAATGCATGGGAAAACAGGAAGTGTTTTATTATGATTATGCATTTACGCTTTATCTTCATATTGTGTTGAATATGAATGATTATTATTGCTCATGTTTGGGGGTTGTCCTTGTAGGTACACGTTTGGCATGATAGGAGGGCTAGACGGGTTGAGACAGTGAGCTTGAAGAGCATCTTTGGTAGATGAAGGACAAGATTATTTTGCCTAGTGTCTACTCTAGGAGTAGTGTAAAACTAGTTGATAGCATTCATTTGATGGGGAATGTAATTAATCCATTTTTGGTAGTCCTTATTTTTGGCATGTAATGCTTAAGCTCATAAACTCAACACGTTATTTCTCACTCTGATCATTTATATTAGCTCTATTATGCCTTGGTTCCGCATTTAAGGATTAGGGTCCTTACATTAGTGGTATCAGAGCAGTGGTTAGAGAACCCGGGAACGAGTGAAGGGTAGCCTTAGCATGTTTGGCTAGGTGCTTACATTTGAAGCATGTTTATGCATGTGGTGCATATTGATGTATATTCTGTTATACTAACATGCGTATTCTCATTCCTGTTATCTAACGGCATAACATATATACTGCTTTGGAATTGTTGTTAACATTTGTGTTACAGCATGGCTGCTAATGAGGAGGTTGGAGATGTTGGTAGTTTGAACGCAAGTGTTGGATAAGTGAACCCTCTACCTCCACCGGCCGTAGGCATGGAACCCGTAGCTCAGTTATTACTACCGGGTGAGATCAGTTTGACGCAATTTCTGTCTTACCATCCGCCCCGGTTTGAGGGGACAGAGTCCGGAGAAGAGGCTGAAGAGTGGCTGGAAAGACTTGAACAGATCTTTGTATCGGCTCCTTGTGCTGTTACAGCTTGGCTGAGGCGGCGGAGTTTCAGTTAGCAAAGAAACCTCTCATGTGGTGGAGGAGCACGGTGATGGAGCTAAGAGCACTAGGTGCTGTGATTGATTGGACACTCTTCAGGACTAGGTTTGAACCGGTATTTCTCCGCAGCGGCGAGACAGACGAAGGAGGACGAATTTACAAGTTTGAAGCAGGGGAACATGACAGTGGCAGACTATGCCACATTGTACTGTTCGTTGTTGAGGTACGTTCCCCACATTGCCACCAATGGGCACGCAAAGATGAGGAATTTTATGAAGGGGTTGCGACCGGAGCTCTATGACCGGGTTATCACCAATAACCCAACTTCTTTTGATGATGCTCTCACAAGGGCGGAACTTGCCGAGCTTGGGGTGGGAGCTTATTCTAGTGCTATGCCACCACCAGTACCGCAACAGAGGCAGACTAGTGACAGCTTGAGGCCCCGGGGTGAGTCATTTAAACCCCGTGGTGCCTCTTCATCTTCGCGATTTGGTGGAAAGAAATTCTTTGGACAGAAGCAGGAGGGCAAGAAGGGCAATTGGTCCGCCAACCGAGGATCCACGCAAGGAAATAGGCCGGGAGAGCCTAGATGCGACAATTGTGGAGGGCCACATTCTTCAAACAAGTGTCCTGCCTGTTATATCTGTGGCAAGATGGGCCACATCGCTCGGTATTGCCCCACCCGGGAGGACAGTCAGAGTTTCAGGGAAACAGGCCGAGGTTTGATGATAGGACAGTGCAGCAGAGGCAACAGTTTGGGCCTCGACCATCGGGAGGTCAGACAGTAGGACCGCCCCAGGGACAGGTGTATGCACTGACCAGGGAGCAGGCCCAGGCAGCCCCAGAGGAGGTGATTGCTGGTACGTGTCATTTATTTACGTACCCTGCTTTTATTTTGATCGATACAGGTGCCTCCCACTCTTTTGTATCGGTGGGTTTTGTGGAAAGACACCATATGCGCACGTCTTATTTACCCACGCCTCTTTTGGTCTCGACACCCACTGGAAAAATGTCGTTGCTGATCAGTTTTTGGCAGATAGCCTCATTTATTTTGAGGGCAACGAATTGAGATCAGACTTGATTGTGCTGGGTATGTCAGACTTTGACTGCATCTTGGGTATTGATGTTCTGAACAGATATCAGGCAGTGGTAGATTGCAGGCAGAGGACAGTGAAGTTCAGACCTGAGTTGGGCAGTCAGCGGACCTCCTATGGCAACGGTTCTCGTGCGAAGATTCCGTTGATTTCAGCGATCAAGATGACTCAGTTGTTGGAACGTGGTCACACGGGCTACCTCATCTATGCCGTGGATACGTCTGGGAAGAGTAAAGAATTGAGAGTTGAGGATGTGCCAGTAGTGGCAGAGTTTGTTGATGTATTCTGTAAGGACCCCAAGCCCTTAAAACCTTGATTAGTGTATTAACCACTATGTGTGGTACATGCTTTCTATAAAATGTCAATCGGGAAGCTCTGATGATACTTAATCATTGCCTGTCAATAAAAGACTCATATGTTTGCCCTTTACCAACCCTTTGGTGCCACTTTTCACATTGTAAACTTTTACAAAAATTTGGGCAGAGTCTCCCCATAAATAGAGCTATCCCAAAACAGAGTACAACACATAACAAAATTCCCGGCCAGGGAACACATAATACTCAACAGAAAGCAGTAATACAAGTAGATTCCCAGCCAGGGAAGACACCACACATATGTCAACAAAAGTGGGTTCCAACACCCACATAATACACCAATGACTCTCATATCATTCTAGCAATTCAACCTAATTGCATGCAACCTTAAATGAAAGAGAGAAAGGCTCATGCCTTTATATACAATCCATATACAAGTATAATCGTGCTCACATGCGAGCATCATGAATATGAATATGTATAAATCCTCAGGTGTATATATAGGTACTCTATACGATACCGTGCTCCATCAAGCCCTGGTACCACGATCCTGGGAGTACCTCAAATCAACAGCTCGAGCTCAGCTCCATAGCCATCGATGTACCTGTCCACCTGTCCCAACAGAGACAGCCCCCAACGGGGTGAGCATACCAATACACAAAATCCCATAATCATAATAATGAAATTCATAATTTACAACACAAGTAAATACTAATGAATTTAAATGATACTCCCTGGATGGCAACATCCTCATCCGGGATTCCGTGTACTGTCCCTGTTCTCACAACATCAAACTCATCAAATCTCATAAATCAGTAAATCAACACATTGATTTACACATCGCATGCCTGATTTACAATATCAATAATGAATGATTCCAAGTTCATATACATGCAAAAATAGATATATCAATATCTAATATTGATTTCATAACCTTGCTTTCCATTATACTTAGACATCTCATATGTCTTATAATGAAAACATGAGTCTATGAACCTAGACATCTCAAATGTCTCATAATGAATACATGATTCTACGAACCTAGACATCTCAAATGTCTTACGAAGAATGCATGATTCTACAAACCTAGACATCTCAAATGTCTCATAATATAGTCATATAAACCCAGTACCCCATATATCATGTAAGAGTCATCCTACTCTAGTGTCACGCACGCTACAAGCGGCGATATCAAGATTTGGGTCATTCCTTGGCTATATCAACATATATGTATAACCATACGCAAAACATTCAATGCAATCAAAAACACCTTATGCATTTCACATATATATAGAAATGCTCGTACGTCGCACGTACCTTAAATCTCCGAAGTCCGAGCCAAGCCTTGCTCGAGTTCCATGCCCCGAGGAATGATGTGCTAACACGATAAATAATTCACAATTATTTACGAACATGTAACCTATGCTCAAGCACACCCATATCCCTCACAACATTGTCAATACACGACAATTATCCTCTTAAAAGACCCGGGGCAGGGTACATGCAGGGAAGGAAATAAATGAGACAATCGAAATTTGTTCAAGAATGCCCTACAAAAATCGAACCTTAATCTCACAATTTCGAACCCAAATAATTCCATAATTCATCTAAAATGTGAATTAATCAATCCATAGCATGAATAATCATCCTACATGCCAAACCCCCAAATTTGAAATCCAAATCCCTAAAATTCGAAACCCAAACAAGCCTTTAAATTCGAACCTTAACAATTCTTCAAATTCGAACCATAACATCTTAATTCGATCCCACTTAAGCATCATAATACACCTAAGATGTGAATTAAACCATCAATGGCAAGAATCATCACCTTTGCCAAAAACCCCCAATAATTCGAAATTTAATCCCTACGAAATTGGGGAAATTCGAAACAATAAAGGCATGGAAATACATGAAAAAGACGAACAAGGGGTAAGGGAAGTTACCCAACGAAAATCGGAAGCAAAATCGGACGAAATCCGATGAACCCTAACTTTTGGGGATCGACGCATTCCAGCCAAATTCGACTCCAAGACGCGACGAAATCTTCAATTGGCAGAGGGGAAAGGAGCGCCTCGTCGAGACGAAGCCGTGGGTAGGTCGCACGCGCCGATCGGCGGCGGGCGCACCGCTTGAAGCGGCGGGAGCGCTGTAGCAGACGGGAATCGCGTTCGGGAGAGGGAGAAGAAATTTGGGCTTAAATGATTTTTGATTTTAAAATCTCGGGTTCATTTGGTATTTATAGCAAAAATACCCCGAAAAATTAATAGCCCCACAAATACATCATGATTCCTTAAAAATCATCTGTTTTCAAAAACTCTCTCTCTAACTCCAAAATCCCCTACCGGTGCTC
This sequence comes from Haberlea rhodopensis, assembly GCA_907163345.1. NCBI lineage: Eukaryota > Viridiplantae > Streptophyta > Magnoliopsida > Lamiales > Gesneriaceae > Haberlea > Haberlea rhodopensis. Next base: position 21,833,208 of record CAJQUN010000004.1, on the reverse strand, counting down.
ACCCAGCACCCGAGATCCCGAGACACATTAAAAACCCAACTCTTTAGGTTTTACACCGTAATGTGAATACAATCTCAACCTCTGGATCCAACGATCCCAACTACCCAAATAAACGAGCCCAGAAGGCCCAACACCTCGATTAAATCCCAAATCGCCACGTAAAACCACTTTAGGGATTATTAACACTACGGGATTAACACCTATAATCCCTGGTCATCACAATATCCCCCACTAAAAGAATTTCGTCCTCGAAATTAGCACTGGTGTATCACGTAACACCCAGGCTACACAACAACATGAAGCCAGAACCTCGATTCTTGACCATATCAGAATCGTATTAATAAACGCGAGGATACTTACCTCTCATCTAACTCTGAAACAGAGCGACATACCAAAACCAACATATCACCCAAGAGGTAAAACGTACCTCGATGCGGGTCATCCCAAAAGTCAGTCCCTCATGACTGCGAAACAACTGATACTTACGACTGTAGATCGGACAGTCATCCTTCGATCTAATACAACAGTACGAACACATCCTGAATGACACCTCAACCGTAAGAACGTTGACCTCGTGTCAAACTCTGGAGTGGAATAGACTTCCAAATCCATCATAACGTCAAAGAGCGTCAGCACAACTCAACGCTAACAGTCCAAAAGCAGTTAGTCAACTGAAACTGCAAGGATTCGAATCGCTCTTGATTCTATCGTAGATATCATCCAATGATATTTTACTATGACTTACGATGTCTAACATACATCGTTACGAGGGGAAACACTAGTACAACCACGGTGTACACATACCAAACCTGGTTTCCACTTTCAACTTCCTCCATCGAAGGAGTAGTCGCCTCATTGCAACTTAATTTGGGCAACTCACGGCCACAAATTTAAAACAAAAGACATCTCGCAAGATGTCCACTTACGGATGTTCCAAGAATCACGTCCTGATCATAAATAACAACCGAGACTCCGCAGAGTTTACATTTCTTAAGGGGCATGCAATAAACCCATTGCATCCTCAACGCTTGTGTCGTCAGCGACACTCAACCAATCCGAAATCCTGCCATCCCTTGAAAATCCTCGGATTTAACAATCCAAACTTGGGAAGGCTGTCGCATAACTCGAAGGAAAACACCAACAAGGGAAATACCTTAACCCTCACAAGAAAATCCCTCCTCAAGGGAGTCAACTAACTTCACGATTATCCCTCAATCATCGTGCCATGGAGATTCCCAATCTCAAGGTGTTCCATATCTCACATCAGAGATTTAACCATCCAAAAATAGCATAACTCTATGCTTAACAGAGAGGAAATCAATAACTGGCATCCGTATACTCACCGGTATACCTGCCTAAGCACTGATATCACATGCATACTCAATGCACTCGGCTCAGGTATCTACCACATATCCCTAAGCCCCAAACACAACCGTCAATTCTGAGTCATTCCTTACTCAGTGGAGGAAGAAAATCGACGATTAACAATACACGGCGTGATTCCCAAGATCAACACCACTTGCACCAACTTACCGAATCTTTCAAGATTCCCAAATAGGTATAATACTACCTCCTTCCTCGCAAGGGAAATGCCATCGAACTCGAGATCCACAAGTCTCGAACCATCGTTCGGAAAAACTGGATACAATAACACCCATTGTATCCCAATACACGGGTTCCTTTAGATTGAGTCAATAACAACCTGATGACTCTCTTGTTGGTACTCCAACATCCTGAGCTGTCCCAGACAAGTCTCCAAGATTTAAACATAAACGTATACACGTTTCAGCGAGGCACGAACAACCTTAACCTCAATGACATGGTGACTACTAGAGTCCACCACAATCCTCATCGTATCACCTTACGATTTGCCAAACTTGGTTCCAACGAGCAGTGTAACGGCTCTAGCAAGCCCATCATGGTGCTACACACACGCGGCAGACAACCTAGTCTCTGCCTCTTTAGGTTTACCTCAAACCTACCAACAAGACGGACGTTTCCACATGGTATAACATACTATGGGAAGAAAAACTCAATAGAGTAATGGGTCTTTATCCAACATTCCTCAATGCCGATACACCCTGGACAACCCAATGTCCCTATGTACTTAACATAACCTGATCCTACTCCCTTAGGACCCATCCTACACCCTCAAGGGTGGTGTGACCATGTCCACCACATGTCACATCGACAGAAAGCGAGTACTTTCCTCCATGATTACTCCTGTCGTCAAAACACATGGCCAAAAGCCATTCCAACGAGCATACCTCAAGGGTATCACCACTCGTAATATGATCGCCTCAATCGTAAGCTGCGGTACAATCCCATGTACAGCGCATCCATCCATTCCTCGAGCAACCCGCTCGGTATAAGGGTCACGTCCATCGGTGTCGCACACACCACCTTGTGCTCGGTACTGGCACCCAAGGCATACCACTGAATACGTATACTCAACGCATCGATCATCGTAACGATGATGCATGTCTAATAAGACATCTCCTACACCATCGTCATCGTCATCCTGTGACGACACATGCCAACTCATGGCATCTAAAACATTGCCCACTAATGACGATACATGTACATCAGCGTATGTCATCCACTATCATGCTAGTAAAATAGGCATAATAAAACATGTATATCAATGCATGCCAGCTACAATAAAGCTAATAAAATAGCAATATCTCATACCTCATCGCTAGTGATATAGCGTCATACCTGTCTCCGTCGCTCAATAATAGTGCGTAATCAGCACCCATCGCTCGAAGGCGGCAAAATCCTGTGCTGAGTACATAGCGGCAAAATCCCTCGCTATAGAATCGACGGCATGACACCTCGTCATATAATAAGTGGCATGAAACCTCGCTATATACCTGAGTATGAATCATCGTCCACATAGTAGCGGAAAGAGGCATCGCTATCAATACACCTGGCGGAATGAACCATCGCCAATCAATATAGCGGAATGAACCGTCGCTATAAATACACCTGGCGGAATGAACCATCGCCAATCAATATAGCGGAATGAACCGTCGCTATAAATACACCTGGCGGAATGAACCATCGCCAATAGATATAGCGGAATGAACCTTCGCTATAAATACACCTGGCGGAACGAACCATCGCCAATAGATATAGCGGAATGAACCGTCGCTATAAATACACCTGGCGGAATGAACCATCGCCAATAGATATAGCGGAATGAACCGTCGCTATAAATACACCTGGCGGAATGAACCATCGCCAATAGATATAGCGGAATGAACCATCGCTATAAATACACCTGGCGGAACGAACCATCGCCAATAGATATAGCGGAATGAACCGTCGCTATAAATACACCTGGCGGAATGAACCATCGCCAATAGATATAGCGGAAAGAACCATCGCTTAAACCGTGTCCTCATAGAGAAATGAATATAAATCGACACAGCGGGACACATCACCGCTATCATCCGTGTCATCACATAGGAATGAATCATCATCCTAACAAGCGGCATCTCATCCTCGCTTCTTCATACAAGCGGTATCTCATCCTCGCTTCGTATGGCATACCCCGCCTCCATGTGCAAGCGAGCATCCCCGCCCGCTCCACATTTTTAGCGGTACAAGCATAAGCTTCTTCATACAAGCGGTATATCATCCTCGCTTCGTATGGAATACCCCGCCTCCATGTGCAAGCGAGCATCCCCGCCCGCTCCACATTTTTAGCGGTCAAGCATAAGTATAAAAATTCTCACTGTCATAAGCAGGACTCCTGGAATGTATAATCATCATTCCTTTTTATACTCCATATTTCCTGTAACCTGCAACCATCAGGGTTAACAACAATAGCCATATACGCTATGCATCCACATTCAATTCATAATAAAAACACATTATGAGAATGTATGGTTTCACAAATAAATGTCATGATATCCTTCTTTAAATCCTTATTTCATCCTGAGCCCTTATCATTAGTACATTTTAATGCTTCTTGCTACTCCAGGAAAGCGGAATTCTTCCTCGCTTCCACTGGACTTTAGCGTTGCTACTCCATGTAAGCGGAACTCTTCATCGCTTCCAATGGACTTTAGCGTTGCTACTCCATATAAGCGGGACTCTTCATCGCTTCATATGGACTTTAGCATAAGCCATTAAAATCCTTACTAAGATAACTTTGACTCAAGACATGCATATGCAAAAACAATGCACAATAACATATATCATAACCTCAATGCACCACTTTGCATTCATCATATGTCAACAAGACAACGTAAAATACATGTTACCTCGGAAATATCCCTTTATCTGATTTTCTTAAAACCAGCTTCCTTGGCACATAACACACGGAGTGCCAGACATCCCCATAAATGTCATCCTATCGTGTTCCACACGATTCCTGCAACCACAATGGTTAGCAATACCACTTTTCATATCATAAGAGCACATAAACAATTTGCTATGTCATACAACATTAATGCCATCATGCATAAATATGTGCTATCAATAACTTCCTAGGCCCTTAACAGCCCCAATGAGCAACCACTGCTCTGATACCACTAATGTAAGGACCCCAAGCCCTTAAAACCTTGATTAGTGTATTAACCACTATGTGTGGTACATGCTTTCTATAAAATGTCAATCGGGAAGCTCTGATGATACTTAATCATTGCCTGTCAATAAAAGACTCATATGTTTGCCCTTTACCAACCCTTTGGTGCCACTTTTCACATTGTAAACTTTTACAAAAATTTGGGCAGAGTCTCCCCATAAATAGAGCTATCCCAAAACAGAGTACAACACATAACAAAATTCCCGGCCAGGGAACACATAATACTCAACAGAAAGCAGTAATACAAGTAGATTCCCAGCCAGGGAAGACACCACACATATGTCAACAAAAGTGGGTTCCAACACCCACATAATACACCAATGACTCTCATATCATTCTAGCAATTCAACCTAATTGCATGCAACCTTAAATGAAAGAGAGAAAGGCTCATGCCTTTATATACAATCCATATACAAGTATAATCGTGCTCACATGCGAGCATCATGAATATGAATATGTATAAATCCTCAGGTGTATATATAGGTACTCTATACGATACCGTGCTCCATCAAGCCCTGGTACCACGATCCTGGGAGTACCTCAAATCAACAGCTCGAGCTCAGCTCCATAGCCATCGATGTACCTGTCCACCTGTCCCAACAGAGACAGCCCCCAACGGGGTGAGCATACCAATACACAAAATCCCATAATCATAATAATGAAATTCATAATTTACAACACAAGTAAATACTAATGAATTTAAATGATACTCCCTGGATGGCAACATCCTCATCCGGGATTCCGTGTACTGTCCCTGTTCTCACAACATCAAACTCATCAAATCTCATAAATCAGTAAATCAACACATTGATTTACACATCGCATGCCTGATTTACAATATCAATAATGAATGATTCCAAGTTCATATACATGCAAAAATAGATATATCAATATCTAATATTGATTTCATAACCTTGCTTTCCATTATACTTAGACATCTCATATGTCTTATAATGAAAACATGAGTCTATGAACCTAGACATCTCAAATGTCTCATAATGAATACATGATTCTACGAACCTAGACATCTCAAATGTCTTACGAAGAATGCATGATTCTACAAACCTAGACATCTCAAATGTCTCATAATATAGTCATATAAACCCAGTACCCCATATATCATGTAAGAGTCATCCTACTCTAGTGTCACGCACGCTACAAGCGGCGATATCAAGATTTGGGTCATTCCTTGGCTATATCAACATATATGTATAACCATACGCAAAACATTCAATGCAATCAAAAACACCTTATGCATTTCACATATATATAGAAATGCTCGTACGTCGCACGTACCTTAAATCTCCGAAGTCCGAGCCAAGCCTTGCTCGAGTTCCATGCCCCGAGGAATGATGTGCTAACACGATAAATAATTCACAATTATTTACGAACATGTAACCTATGCTCAAGCACACCCATATCCCTCACAACATTGTCAATACACGACAATTATCCTCTTAAAAGACCCGGGGCAGGGTACATGCAGGGAAGGAAATAAATGAGACAATCGAAATTTGTTCAAGAATGCCCTACAAAAATCGAACCTTAATCTCACAATTTCGAACCCAAATAATTCCATAATTCATCTAAAATGTGAATTAATCAATCCATAGCATGAATAATCATCCTACATGCCAAACCCCCAAATTTGAAATCCAAATCCCTAAAATTCGAAACCCAAACAAGCCTTTAAATTCGAACCTTAACAATTCTTCAAATTCGAACCATAACATCTTAATTCGATCCCACTTAAGCATCATAATACACCTAAGATGTGAATTAAACCATCAATGGCAAGAATCATCACCTTTGCCAAAAACCCCCAATAATTCGAAATTTAATCCCTACGAAATTGGGGAAATTCGAAACAATAAAGGCATGGAAATACATGAAAAAGACGAACAAGGGGTAAGGGAAGTTACCCAACGAAAATCGGAAGCAAAATCGGACGAAATCCGATGAACCCTAACTTTTGGGGATCGACGCATTCCAGCCAAATTCGACTCCAAGACGCGACGAAATCTTCAATTGGCAGAGGGGAAAGGAGCGCCTCGTCGAGACGAAGCCGTGGGTAGGTCGCACGCGCCGATCGGCGGCGGGCGCACCGCTTGAAGCGGCGGGAGCGCTGTAGCAGACGGGAATCGCGTTCGGGAGAGGGAGAAGAAATTTGGGCTTAAATGATTTTTGATTTTAAAATCTCGGGTTCATTTGGTATTTATAGCAAAAATACCCCGAAAAATTAATAGCCCCACAAATACATCATGATTCCTTAAAAATCATCTGTTTTCAAAAACTCTCTCTCTAACTCCAAAATCCCCTACCGGTGCTCACCCAGCACCCGAGATCCCGAGACACATTAAAAACCCAACTCTTTAGGTTTTACAACCGTAATGTGAATACAATCTCAACCTCTGGATCCAACGATCCCAACTACCCAAATAAACGAGCCCAGAAGGCCCAACACCTCGATTAAATCCCAAATCGCCACGTAAAACCACTTTAGGGATTATTAACACTACGGGATTAACACCTATAATCCCTGGTCATCACATATTCCCAGAAGAGATCCCAGGTTTCCCACCGGCTAGGGAAGTTGAGTTTGGGATCGAGCTGTTGCCAGGGACATCCGCTATCTCTCGTGCACCTTATAGGATGGCACCGGCTGAGTTGAGAGAGTTGAAAGAACAGTTGCTGGATCTCCTGGACAAGGGATATATACGCCCGAGCGTGTCGCCATGGGGCGCACCAGTTCTCTTTGTGAAGAAGAAGGACGGTTCGATGCGGTTGTGCATCGATTACCGGCAACTGAATAAGGCTACAGTGAAGAACAAGTATCCTCTTCCAAGGATCGACGATCTGTTTGATCAGTTGCAAGGTACCAGGGTGTATAGCAAGATTGATTTGAGATCCGGGTATCATCAGATTCGAGTCAGAGAGGAAGATGTGCAGAAGACAGCATTCCGGACCCGATATGGACATTATGAGTTCCTAGTAATGCCGTTCGGCGTGACGAATGCTCCAGCAGTCTTTATGAGTCTGATGAACAGAGTGTTTCAGCCGTATCTTGATCAGTTCGTCATTGTGTTTATTGACGACATTCTTATCTACTCCCGGAGCGAGGAGGAACATGTGAGACACTTGAGGACAGTGCTTCAGATTCTCAGAGAGCATCAGTTGTATGCTAAGCTCAGTAAGTGTGAATTTTGGCTGAGCAGTGTAGTGTTTCTGGGGCATGTCATATCGAGCAGCGGGATATCTGTATATCCCAAGAAGATTGAGGCTGTGATGGAGTGGGCTGCCCCCACTTCTGTGCCTGAGATTCGGAGTTTTCTTGGCTTGGCCAGGTATTATCGACGCTTTGTCGAGGGCTTTTCGAAGATTGCCAAGCCGCTGTCACAGTTGACCCAGAAGGGTGTACCTTTCTTTTGGTCAGAAGCTTGTGAGGAGAGCTTCCAGGAATTAAAGCACCGGTTGACGACGGCGCCAGTGTTAGTGATCCCTACGGAGAACTCCAGATTTGTTCTGTATACTGACGCATCACTTCAGGGCCTTGGGTGTGTTCTGATGCAAGATAAGCATGTGGTAGCTTATGCATCGAGGCAGTTGAAGCCGCATGAGACCAGATATCCAGTTCATGACTTGGAACTGGCGGCTATCATCTTCGCCCTGAAAATTTGGAGACATTACTTGTATGGTACTTCGTTTACCATTTACACGGATCACAAGAGCCTCAAATTTTTATTCACTCAGGCGGAGCTGAACATGAGGCAGAGGAGATGGATGGACCTACTCAAGGACTATGATTGCGAGATAGGGTACCATCCCGGGAAAGCCAATTTGACAGCAGATGCTTTGAGCCGGAAAGTGAGGAGTTCTGCTGAGGACGTCATCCATTTGTCAGCTATGATGACCTCCTATTGCCATCTGGGCTATGACTTCGACATTGATGCATCACCTGTGTATGTATCGACCTTGTTAGCTGAGCCAGATATCTACGAGAACATCAGGAGAGCTCAGAGATCAGATGATGAGGTTCAGAGGTGGTTATCTTTAGTACATCTTGGTCAGCCAACGAAATTCAGAGTGGCCGATGACGGGTCTTTGAGATTGGGTAACCGTTGGGTGGTTCCGAGTACACCGGAGCTGCGTAAAGGGATCTTGGAGCGAGCTCATAGTAGCAGACTTAGCATCCACCCAGGCGGGAAAAAGATGTATAAAGATCTGCGTGGTCAGTTTTGGTGGAAGAGGATGAAATCTGATGTCGTCGCTTTTGTGAAGAGGTGTTTGATCTGCCAGCAGGTTTAGGCAGAGAGACAGAGACCTGGCGGCGAGTTGAGAAGCTTGGAGATACCGAAGTGGAAGTGGGAGAATATTTCCATGGACTTCGTGACTCATTTGCCGAGGAGTGCTTCAGGCTTTGATGCTATTTGGGTGATTGTGGATCGATTGACTAATGTAGCTCATTTTATCCCCTAGAGCATGACTTTCACCTTTTTGAGGATGGCGCAGTTGTATATTAGAGATGTGGTGAGATTGCATGGGATCCCCGTTTCCATAGTGTCAGATCGAGATCCGCGATTCACATCTCATTTCTGGGAAGGCCTTCAGTCAGCCTTGGGAACTGAAGTCAGATTGAGCACTGCTTATCATCCTCAGACGGATGGCCAGACCGAGCTCACTATTCAGACGCTCGAGGACATGCTGAGAGCTTGTGTTTTGGAGTTCGATGTTTCTTGGCAAGATTCAGTGCCTTTGGTAGAGTTTTCTTATAACAATAGCTACCAGGCGAGTATTCAGATGGCTCCGTTTGAAGCTCTTTATGGCAGACGGTGTAGATCACCCTTGTGTTGGGATGATTTGGACCGCAAATCGGTCGGAGGACCGGAGTTGATTCGGTAAATGGAAGAAAAGATAAAGACGATAAGGCAGAAAATGAAAGCGGCCCAGGACAGACAGGCAGCTTATGCAAATAAACGGCGGAGACAGTTGGAATTTCAGTTGGGAGATAAGGTCTTTTTGAAGATCTTGCCTTTCAGAGGCGTTGTGCGATTTGGGATGCGCGGGAAACTGTCTCCGAGGTATGTTGGACCGTACGAGATTTTGCAGCGCATTGGCACCTTAGCTTACCGACTGGCTTTGCCGCCTTCTTTATCTGGTATACATGATGTGTTTCATGTATCGATGCTGCGGAAGTATGAGCCGGATCCGTCGCATGTGTTACAGCCTTTCGAAGTTCAGTTAGAGTCCGATGTGTCTTATGTGGAACGGCCTGTCAGAATTCTGGATCGAGCAGACGGCAGACTACGGAACAAAGTGATACCTATGATCAAGGTTCAGTGGGATCGCAGGGGTGTCGAGGAGGCTACGTGGGAGACGGAGCGGCATATGGTGCAGCACTACCCGGAACTATTCTCTGGTATGTGTTTATGTTTAGTTTCCTTTTGGGGTAAGTGCATGTGATTTCGAGGACGAAATCTTATAAGTAGGGGAGTATTGTGATATCCCCGAAATGATTAATTGCAATTTGGTGCATTAATTGTGTTTATATGATTAATTATGTGGTAATTAATTATGTGTTGGAATTATTATGTTGAAATGCTTAGTCACGTGATAGAGTGACCCGGGATAGCATTTCAGGGTGCATGTTGGGCATGTTGGGAATTATGGTTGGAAGCATGATTTATTTGCCTTGGTTAGCAATTAATTTGAAATCATGTGTTTAATTGATTTTTGGTGCATTGGTTTAATGCTTTGGAAAATATCATGTTGGGGTGTTTTATACACCATGGGTTGTGGATTGCATTTTTAATTAAACCCAATCCTCTTTTATACCCTTATAACCCCACACCTTTACCAAATCACTCTTACTTTACCAAAATCAATTCCCACAAACCCTCCCCCTCCATTTTCGAGTTCAAGCTTTGGGGTGAAGAGAAACCTTTCAAAAATCTTGATTTGTGGAGTATATTGGGTGATTTGAGGTCCCCAAGAGGTATGGATGCCTCCCCATTGCTTTTATTGTGTTTAGATTGAGTTTGAAATGATTTTGAAGGGTTTTGAAATGGGTTTGTGTTGGGTTGTTGTGGGTTTGGTTATATGTTGAGTTTATACTTGTTTTGAAGTTTATTTTGGTGGTTTATGTTGTATTTGATGTTGTTGATTTGTTGGGTTAAGTGTTGGTATGGATTGGAAGGTTTTTGGGAGCAAAAATGGTGAAAATCGCATGTCTGTGCGAGGCGATCGATCGCCTGAAAAGAGGCGACCGATCGCCAAGAGGCAGTAGACTTTTTGCGGGTTAGGCGATCGATCGCCTAAAATGAGGCGACCGATCGCCGAGAGGCAGTAGCCAAATCAAAGGAATGGCGATCGATCGCCATGTTTGAGGCGACCGATCGCCGCAGTGGAAATTTTGAGGCGACCGATCGCCTGAGGGAAGCAATCGATTGCCGCCTGTGGAATTTTGGAAAATGGTTTCTTTTGTCAAATTTTTGGTATTTGGCTATTATTTGGCTTCTAATATGGGGTTGTGTGTTCGTGTAGAACCATCCCAGGTAGCAACGCAACCAAGGAACTGAAGGCAGATCAATTCCACTTTTGGAAAGGTACGTAGTGGACGTACGGGCACCCCAACGGTACATGTATCTTATATACTCATTGTTTATGCATTGTGGATGCGAGTATATATGTGGTATTGCATTGTGGATGCAAATACATGTTATGCATGATGTTTATAGATGCATATGATTATTGGTGCACATCCCATGAGTCGTGGTCATCCCTTGATGATTTTAATGCTTGCCGCTATTTGTTTTGGTTCCGCTAAATGTGAAGCGAGGAGTGGGAGCGCCGCATGTCACATTTGAGCGTGGTTATCATATAGGGCGAGGAAAGGGTATTTGCCGCTCAATGAGAGGCGAGGGGTGGGAGTCCCGCATGTCCATTGAAGCGAGGTTATCCTATGCCGCCTATATGTAAATAAGCGAGGGGCATTAAAATACATTGTGATGGACAGACTAGGGATTGGTGATCAGTATTTGGTATTGATGATCTGGTATATGTCATGACATGTTTTGACCATTAAAAATAATCTGTTGATTATACTCATGAGTTATGGTACAGGGACAACTAAACGGGAAGCGTTTGAAATGCATGGGAAAACAGGAAGTGTTTTATTATGATTATGCATTTACGCTTTATCTTCATATTGTGTTGAATATGAATGATTATTATTGCTCATGTTTGGGGGTTGTCCTTGTAGGTACACGTTTGGCATGATAGGAGGGCTAGACGGGTTGAGACAATGAGCTTGAAGAGCATCTTTGGTAGATGAAGGACAGGATTATTTTGCCTAGTGTCTACTCTAGGAGTAGTGTAAAACTAGTTGATAGCAGTCATTTGATGGGGAATGTAATTAATCCATTTTGGTTGTCCTTATTTTTGGCATGTAATGCTTAAGCTCATAAACTCAACACGTTATTTCTCACTCTGATCATTTATATTAGCTCTATTATGCTTTGGTTCCGCATTTAAGGATTAGGGTCCTTACAAATATTCACATGGAAATTGAATATTTTGTGAAAATCGATGATCGAGATAGTAAACACCAATTGTAAAGTTAACCGAAAATCGAGAGTCGCACTTTTCTCATAAGTTAATCCATCTAGATAATTTTGCATATTAGTTTAATTTTGCATCATAGTATTATTACTTTGATTTCAAAACCCCTTTTATTTTAGTTTGCATAAGTTAACACAAAAATACTCTCTTCCCTGTGGGATCGATCCCTACTCGCGCTACTACATTCATAACTGTTATTAACTTGAGAGGGTTAATTTGGGCGTACGCGATAAACGCTACCAAATTTTGGCGTCGTTGCCAGGGAAGGCATTTACTTTTGTGTTAACTTGAATTTTTTATCATTTTTTATTGCTACTTTGGTTTGTTACTGAGTACAGGTGAATCATCTAGTTATGAAGATAATTTACACTACGATCTAGTGATCGAGAGGACACTCCATCGGAGAAGAAGAGAAGCAAGGATACTTGAGGAATAAGAAGAGATGAACAACATGGCTGCGAATCAAAGCTTGAGACAGTTGGCGAATCCTAACTTGGATCAGCAACCTCTCTGCATAACCTTTCGTACACTTGCTACTAATATAAATTTTGAATTAAAAATCTGGCCTAATACATCTTTTACATTCTTTCCATGGCCTTGCAGGTGAGGATCCGCATAATCATTTGATGGAATTCCATGTAGTATGCACTACGATGAAGCCAACAGGCATAACTGAGGAACAAATCAAATTACGATCTTTTCTGTTCTCTTTGAAGGACGCTGCTAAGGAGTGGCTCTTCTATTTACCTGGATCCATCACTACATGGAACGAGCTGAAAGAACCTTCTTGGAGAAATACTTTCCTGCATCAAGGGCGACGAATATCCGCAAAGACATATACGACATTAGACAACGCCACGAGGAATCACTGCATGAATATTGGGAGAGCTTCAAAACTCTTTGTGCAAGCTGCCCTCAACATCAGATAAGTGAGCACTTACTTATTCAATATTTTTATGAGGGACTTTTGCCAAATGACAGGAACTTGGTGGACGCTGCATGTGATACCCGGGAATTATTAGTGTTAATCCCGGTGTGGTAATAATCCTTAATGGATTTTAATTGTGGCAATTATGTATTAATTACGGTTTTGGGACTCCCGGGGATTTTAAATCCTGTTTTTGGAGTCGTTGGATCCAAGGGATGAGATTGCATTCTCATCGTGGTGATAACCTTGGAATTTGGTCTTTGGTGGGATTTGGGGTCCGGAATACTTTATACTGGGGCTGGTAATGGGAATTGAGGTTGGAGAGATGATTTTTGAAAACAGATGATATTTAATGAATCATGATGTGTTTGTGGAAGGGATTGGTATTTTTGAGTTTTGGTACTATATATACCAAGTAGACTCGGTATTCCGTCATTTGGCATGGAACCCTTCCCTCTCTCCTCTCTCTCCACGCCTAACCCTTCTCCCCCCCATTTCCCCTCTTCTCCCTTGATGGGAACAATCGATGGTAGCTTGGACCGGAAGCCGATTTTCTCGAGATAATCAGGTATTAGTCTTCCACTCGTCATTGTCTTCGATTTGATAGTAGTATTGTTGTTGTTGGTTGAGTATTAATGTTAGATTTGGGTTTGTGGATTTTGGGTAAAAATCTTAAAGTTTGTTGTTGGAGTTATTATTGAGTTTTAAGGGTGTATTTGAGGTGTTGAAGGTGTATGTGGTGTTGGTTTTGAGTTTGGGTGTGAAAAACACTATGGAAGCTCGAATTTTTCGGAAAATCGCAGGTGGCGATCGATCGCCGAGGTGGGGCGATCGATCGCGACGAGCAGCTGTTAAATTGGTGACGATGAACAGTGCAGGCGATCGATCGCGTGCAGGTTGGCGATCAATCGCGAGGGTTGACGATCGATCGCGTGTAAGCGATTTTGCCCACTGGTCAGGGGCGATCGATCGCGTTAAAAGTGGCGATCGATCGCCGCGCGTAGGAACTGTTTTTTTTGGAAATTTTGGAAAAATGTCTGGATTTTGGAATCGAGATTTGAGTAGCCATTTCCGGGGCAATGTCTACTATTCCAATGGGAATGCTATACTTTTAAAATGGATTGGTTGGAGCCAAAGTTTAATAAAACGGGATTGTCGGTTGAGTTTTTGGCTATCTTTTAAACTTGTAAAATGGTATATTTTGGATATTATGCATGCTTAGCCGGGGGGCTTTTATTTTGGTAATTGTCATGGATAGACGATAGGTTTGGAAATTGTGAACGTGCTTGGGCACGTGATTGCATGCCTATGTTAATTGAGAGTTATTGTGTGTTAGCACATAATTCATCGGGTCGTGGGACTCAGGCAAGGTTGGACTCGAACTACAGGATTATAAGGTACGTATGACGTACGATCATATCTTTAATATATTATTACAGTTGTGATGAATGATATAATATAATTGTGTTGAATGGGAGGATAACGGAAATGGAATATAGTTACATAAAATGGGTCGATAATATGAGTTGTACGGTGCCGCTATGGAGCGAGCGATATTTTTGGGTGTTGTCGCCATGGAGCGAACATCCGTTATGAATGCCGCCGCTATCGAGCAAGCGAGGAAATGGATCCATTCGTTAGATATCTAGAATATCTGTAATGACTGGATAATGAAATAGTGTTATCGATATTGGAATTGGAAAGGATTAGTTAATCATTGTAATGATTAACTGGCTATTAGGGATTTGATGATTTTGGTTATTTTGAGAACAGGGACTGTACAGGGGATTCCCGGATGAGGATGATGCCATCCAGGGAGTATCTTTTATATTTCATGGCATTTACATTTTTGTAAATTATGAATTATGTTATGGTAATATTGGTTTGGTGGTATTGGTATGCTCACCCCGTGTGGGGGCTGTCTCTGTTGGGACAGGTGAACAGGGTCGTTGTCGGCTTTGGAGTTGAACTCGAGCTGTGGATTGGAGGCACTTCCAGGATCGAGGTACCAGAGCTGGGAGTATGGTATTTTATACATTACGTCACATACGTTTATTTGGTGCTCGCTTGTGAGCAGTGTATATGTGTACATGGGTTGTATAAAAGGCAAATGTCTTTCTCTTTTCATTTATTTGTGGTATGCAATTAATTGTGAATTGCTAGATGAATTGAGAATGTAATTAGTGTATTTCATGGGTACATGATATGTTAAATGGTTTAGTTGGGAAAACTGGAAATGACATGGAATGAAATAAACGGAGAAACTTTATTATTGGTATATTTTGCTAAGTTAGCATATGGTCATTTCCCAACATAGGTGGTTACATGTACATGATTATGTGATTAAGGCACTAATTACGGGTTAAGGGCACAAGGGTCCTTACATTAGTGGTATCAGAGCAGTGGTTTGCTCTTTGGGGCTGTTGAGGGACTGGAGCATGCTGATAGGAATGGGTAGCACATATTTATGCATGATGGTAGTTAGTGTTGTGTGACACAACTATTTGCTTATGTGCTTTTATGATGTGGAATGTGGTATTGCTAACCATGATGGTTGCAGGATCATATGGAATACGATGAGATGAGATTGATGGGAACGGTTAGCACTTCATATGAAAGTGTTTTAAGAATTTGATATTGTAGGAAAATCAGGAAATGAGAAACATTATACGCTGTCTAAGGACAGGAATGGTGGATAACAGACAGTGGAACATTCGGGTATGATTTCCATATGATTATGAGATTTCAATTGAAATTGAGCATGCATATATATTGCAATTAGATATTGCTATGGGTATATCACCAGCGATGGATCATAATATTTGCCGCTCATATGTCGAAGCGATGGTTAATGCCGCTGTCATATCATAGCGAGGGATATTATTGAGCCGCCGATATAACGTAGTAGTATTTGTGGACTGTTGTGCTAACCTTGATGCATGTGTATGGAAATGTCGGTGAGATTATACGGAATGGGCATCACTTCTTGAGTCAAAAGGGACAATGTGCATTGTACGGGGTCACCTCTTGCGCCTACGGAGCATGTGGCACGTGTATTGTACGAGGTCACCTCTTGCGCCTACGGGGCCTGTGGCACGTGCATTGTACGGGGTCACCTCTTACGTCTATAGGACATGTGACACATGCATGGGAGGGCCTCTTGGGCCTACGAAACAAGGTGATATATTTCTGATTTTGCCACTATCGTGTCGAAGCGATGTACATGCCGATGTCACGTCGAAGCGATGATACCACCGTCATGTCGAAGCGATGATGCCACTGCCGTCTCGAAGCGATGATACATGCCGCTGTCACGTCGAAGCGATGATGCCGCTGTCATGACGTAGCGATGCGATCGGGAACAAAGTGCTGCATTTAATGTGAGCCACATCTTGGGTCCGAAAGGAACAAAGTGCTACATGAATGTGAGTACCTCTTGAGTCCACGATTATACCACTGATTTTATGGCGATGGTTCTTGCCGCCGATCGTATAGCGATGGTTTATGCCGCTGATTTTTGGCTATGGTTCATGCCGCCGGGTATCTCTATAGCGATGGTTCATTCCGCTATATCTATTGACGATGGTTCATGCCGCCGGGTATCTATAAAGCGATGGTTTATTCCGCTAGTCTATTGGCGATGGTTCATGCCGCCGGGTATTCATAGCGATGGGTTATTCCGCTATTCTATTGATGATGGTTCATGCTGCCGGGTATCTCTATAGCGATGGTTCATTCCGCTACATCTATGGCGATGGTTCATACAGCCGGATATCTATAGTGATGTTTTATGCCGCTGACTTTATGGCAAGGGATCATGCCGCTGATTTTATAGCAATGGGTTCTGCCGCTATCTACATAGCACGAGATTGTACCGCTCACGAGCTATGGATGTTGATTATGTACCAATATTGGACGACGGAGACAGGTATGCCACTATTTTATTAGCGATGAGTTATTGTATATTACTGTTTTGTTAGCATTAGTTGTGGATACCATGTGTTGTTATATACCGTCATGTGTTTGACGATGAGATTATGGGTGTCGTGTATCGACATATACCGTAAATAGTGGACGATGAGATTTTGGATATCATATGTTGGCATATACCGTCACGGGATGACGATGACATAGTAGATGTTCTACGTAGAGGTGTAGCGTCGTGATGACGAATAATACGTCTAGGTGTACGTATTTAATCATATGGTTTGAGTGCTGTTGATGGGCACAAGGCGATGTCTACATCACTGGTTGATGAGACTGTTACGCCAAACAGGTTTGCTCGATGGATAATTGGATGCATTGTACCGGTGAGAGTACCACATCATGTAATAGAGGTAAATATTTGTCGAGTAGTGATACCTTTGGGTATACTCGCTGGGATGGCTATGGCCAAGTGATTGGTGGTAAAAGTAGTCATTGAGGAAACTACTCGCTTGTCGTTGTGATGTGTGGTAGACATGGTCACCCCCACCCTGAGAGTGTGGAATAAGTCCTAGGATTGCCCTGTGTAATACCCCCGAAATGTAATATGATTATGTTCTATGATGATGAATTATGATGTGTTTAAGGGTTATGGTGTATTTAAATTGGGGGCCACGATTTATGTTATGATGATATGATGTGGGGAGCATGTTGGGTATTTTAAGGGATGTATTAATTATATGAAGTTAGAAAATATCGAGTGAGGATATTTTAATACATCGTACTATATGCCGGGATACAATTAAACACCACATGGCACCCCAACCACACCACCCCACCCCCCAACTCGGTCACCACCCATCCCCCACTTGTCAACCCACTTGTTTCAAGCCCATGCCTCCCACTTGGTCATGCCCATGCCTCCACTTTGCAGCCAAATCATCTCCTTCTCTCCTCCTCTCTTCTCTCCCAAAAATCGTGCATGTAAGCTGCTGGGGAAGGGAAGAAAAGCTTGGTAAGAAGGTGTTCAAAACCTTGCAAAAAGAGGAGCAAAAGAAAGGGGTAAGTGGGTACCCTGTTTTCTGGGTTTATGTTTGGGCTTGGGTTTGGTGGGTTGATTTTAAAGCATGATAAGTATAGGTTTGGGTGGAACCTTGATATGAATGCCTACATGGTAGTTTTATGTAGCTACTAGCATGTTTGTTTGAGCATTTACATGTCTTATGTGATAGATTTCTAGTTATGAAACTATATGCTCGAAAATCTGGGCAAAGGGATACATGCTCTGTTTTTGTAAAAGTTGGTTAAGGATGAAAATTATGATGATGTTATGATGCATGTTAGCTTAGGTTTTGTTAAACCTTCAATTTAAGAGCTTACATGGATATTTTATGAAGTTCTTCACATGTTTGTTTCAGCATAAAAGATGTGTTATGAGGTAGAAAAGATGGTATGAAAAGAGGTGCTCAAAAATCTGGGGAAAAATCCCGATTTTCAGAGCTCTCGATCGATCGAGATTTATTTCCGATCGATCGAGCGAGACAGAAGGTTTAAGCATGTTTTCAAAATTTTGGTGCCGATCGATCGAAGGATTTCTCGATCGATCGGTGAAGCTCCTCGATCGATCGGTAAAATGTTCGATCGATCGAGCGAGGCAGGAAGCCAAGACACTGTTAGTGCACAGTGTCTCGATCGATCGAGACCTAGGGCCGATCGATCGAGACAGGCAGAAAGTTGAAAATTTAATGATGTTTTATTTTGTTAAGTTTTTGATGTGAGATGGTTTTGAGGCATCTAATATGGTATAATGTGGTCTTGTAGAACCATCCCAGGTACCTGCACCATCTAGGAGATAAAGTCTGTTGACTCCTCCTCCTTTTGAAAAGGTACGTAAGAAGCGTACGGGCATCGGACGGTAACACACATCTCTATACTATGACTATGCTTTTATTTGCATGAGTATTCACGATGAAATGACGGTGTTTATACGATGTTTATACGATGAGGTTCATATGATGTTTATTACTTATACGATGCTTATATGATGACATTTATGCGATGTATTGTGGTAAGATGCCACGGGGTAAGACGCCCCACATGGTAGAGGCCATGCGATGTATTGTGGTAAGATGCCACGGGGTAAGATGCCCCACATGGTAAGAGGCCATGCGATGTATTGTGGTAAGATGCCACGGGGTAAGATGCCCCATATGGTAAGAAGCCATACGATGATGTTGTGGTAAGATGCCACGGGGGTAAGATGCCCCATATGCATGATTCTAAATCAGGGACAACAATAAGAAGTGAATGTATAACCAGCATATTACTTAACTAATGTTTCATTTACTATGATGTTTATAATGTTAAGTAAGATTATATATGCTCTTGATGTGTTGTCCCTATAGGTACACTTTTGGACGAAAGGACTAAGGGTCGGGTTGAGGCAGTGAGCTACTAGGGACACAGGAATGCATAGGATTCAAGTTATGATTAGTATCTACTCTAGGAGTAGTGTAAATCTAAATGACATTCTTTTGGAATGTAATGAATTATTTTTGAAGTTTTGTATTTTTGGCCTGTAATCCTGTTAGCTCGTGTAACAACCAAAACCTTAAGATGTTACCTTAATGCATGATTAGTCCTTCTTATGTCTATTAATCACTGTTAAGGTGGGAAGACCCCACATTAGTGGTATCAGAGCAGTGGTTAGATAACTCGGGAATGAGCGAAGGGTAGCCTTAGCAATAAGATAGCTAGGTGCTTACTATTGAACATGTTTTATGTGTATTTTGCATATGAAGTTTCTATGTTATGCTAACATGTTTAATTATCTAACGATGTGCTTTATGAACTGCTTTTGGTGTTGTTATTAACCCTTATGTTGCAGCATGGCAGCAAATATAGAAGTGGGTGACGCCATTAGTGTAAATGCAAGTGCTGGGCGTACGAACCCATTGCCACCACCAGCTTTGGGAGAGGAACCCTCTGAACAGCAGTTGCTACCTGGGGAATTGAGCTTGGCTCAGTTTATGATGTATCGACCTCCGATGTTCGAGGGAACTGAATCCGGAGAGAAAGCGGAGGAATGGTTAGAGAGGATCGAACAGATATTTGTGGCAGCGCCTTGTGCAAAGACGGCCTGGATCCGATTAGCAGAATTTCAGCTGTCCAAGAAGGCATTGATGTGGTGGAAAACCACAGTGATTGAGCAAGAGGCTCTGGGACAGGAAGTAAATTGGAAGATGTTCCGAACGCGGTTTTTGAACCGCTATTTCTCAGCCGCTGCAAGACAGGCCAAGGAGGATGAGTTTACCAGTTTAAGACAAGGTACCATGCCTGTATCTGACTATGCTTTGCATTACTGTTCCTTACTACGATATGTGCCACACATTGCTGCAAGCACTCAAGCGAAGATGCGGAATTTCATGAAGGGCTTGAGGCCTGAACTGTATGACAGGGTGATCACTTATGGCCCTGCTTGTTTTGATGATGCACTCTCACGAGCTGAGCTAGCTGAACTGGGAGTCGGTGCATATCCTGATGCTGTGCCACCTTCTGCACCCCCTCAGAGATCCACTTCTGATAATTTGAAGCCCAGGGGTGATCAGTTTAAGCCTAGGGGGAACACTTCGGCATCGAGATTCAGTGGCAAGAAGCCCGAGAATCGATGGAAAGGGAAAGGTAGGAGTGATGCTCCATCTGGGAGAGGACCGTCTCAGGGAGACAGATCTGGAAGAGTTCAGTGCACTCTTTGTGGGCAACCACATTTGGCAAAAGACTGCGTAGGATGCTATGTCTGTGGCGACAGAGGCCACTTTGCTCGGCAGTGTCCCAACAGGGTAAGACAGCAGAACTCTACGGGGAGACCTGCGGACAGAACGGCACAACACCGGCCACCTTTTGTGCCAAGACAGTATGGAGGTCAGCCCGCGGGGCCACCTCAGGGACAGGTGTATGCTTTGACAAGGGAGCAGGCTACGGCGGCCCCGGAGGAAGTTATAGCGGGTACGTGTCTTTTATTTACGCACCCTGCTCTTATATTGATAGACACAGGTGCGTCACACTCTTTTGTGTCGACGAGTTTTGTTGAAAGGCACCACATATGCACTTCTCCGTCCCCCATGCCTCTTATGGTCTCGACCCCCGCTGGAAGAAGTTTGACTACGGATCAGATTGTTTATGATGGCCTCATTTATTTTGAGGATAATGAGTTAAGATCAGATTTGATTGTGTTGGGAATGACAGACTTCGATTGCATTGTGGGCATCGATGTTCTGAACAAGTATCAGGCAGTGGTAAACTGCAGGCAAAGGACGGTCCGATTTAGATCTGTATTGGGAGTCCAGTGGACATTTTATGGGGATGGTTCCCGTCCGAAGATTCCGTTAATATCTGCTGTCAAGATGACACAGCTATTGGAACGAGGCCATGAAGGATATCTTATCTACGCTGTTGACATGACGGATAAGGGGAAGGAATTGAAGGTTGAGGATGTGCCCGTAGTGGCGGAGTTTCCTGATGTCTTTCCGGAGGAAATTCCCGGATTCCCACCGACGAGAGAGGTCGAGTTTGGGATTGAGCTACTACCAGGGACGTCTGCAATTTCTCGCGCCCCGTATAGGATGGCACCAGCAGAGTTAAGGGAGTTAAAGATACAATTGCAGGAACTCCTTGATAAGGGCTACATACGCCCTAGCGTATCGCCATGGGGTGCGCCTGTCTTATTTGTTAAGAAGAAAGATGGATCGATGCGTCTATGCATTGACTACAGGCAGTTGAACAAAGCTACAGTAAAGAACAAGTATCCACTTCCGAGGATCGATGACTTGTTCGATCAGTTGCAAGGTACGAGGCTCTATAGTAAGATCGATCTGAGGTCGGGGTACCATCAGATTCGAGTAAGAGAAGATGATGTTCAGAAGACGGCTTTCAGGACTAGATATGGGCACTATGAATTCCTGGTCATGCCTTTTGGGGTGACGAATGCCCCAGCTGTCTTCATGAGTTTGATGAACAGGGTGTTCCAGCCGTATTTGGATCAGTTCGTCATAGTCTTCATTGACGACATACTTATCTACTCTCGGACGGAAGAAGAGCACGTAAGACACTTGAGGATAGTGCTTCAGATCCTTAGGGATCATCAGCTGTATGCGAAGCTTAGTAAGTGTGAGTTCTGGTTGGACAGCGTGGTATTTTTAGGCCATGTCATTTCTAGCCACGGGATATCTGTGGATCCAAGGAAGATTGAAGCTGTGATGGAGTGGGCTGCACCCACTTCTGTACCTGAGATAAGGAGTTTTCTCGGTTTGGCAGGATATTACCGACGTTTCGTCGAGGGTTTTTCAAAGATTGCCAAACCCCTGACACAGCTGACTCAGAAAGGAGTCCCCTTCTTTTGGTCTGAGGCTTGTGAGGAAAGCTTCCAAGAGCTGAAGCGTCGTTTGACTACAGCGCCTGTGCTGTGATTCCGTCTGAGGATAAGAGGTTCGCCTTGTATACGGATGCGTCATTGCAGGGCTTGGGCTGTGTGTTGATGCAAGATAAGCATGTGGTGGCTTATGCATCGAGGCAGCTGAAGCCACACGAAGCTAAGTATCCAGTGCATGATTTGGAATTGGAGGCCATCATATTCGCCTTAAAGATCTGGAGGCAATACTTGTATGGCACGTCTTTCACTATATATACGGACCATAAGAGCCTGAAGTTCTTATTCACTCAGGCAGAGTTGAATATGAGGCAAAGAAGATGGATGGATTTGCTCAAAGATTATGATTGTGAAATTGAGTACCATCCAGGTAAAGCAAACTTGATAGCAGACGCCTTAAGTCGGAAGGTGAAGAGTATTGCAGAGGATGTTATGTGTTTGTCAGCCTTGATGACGTCTTATTGCCAACTGGGCTATGATTTCAATGTAGACACGTCGCCTGTACGAGTGTCGACCCTATTGGCGGAGCCAGACATATTTGAGGCGATCAGGAAGGCCCAGAAGTCCGATAGTGAGGTTCAGAGATGGACATCATTGATACTTCAGGGTCAGCCATCCAAGTTCAGAATGGCTGAGGATGATTCCTTGAGACTGGGCAACCGATGGGTAGTCCCAGATGCACCAGGACTGCGTAAAGGAATATTGGAGCGGGCTCACAGTAGTCGTTTCAGTATCCACCCAGGGGGAAAGAAGATGTACAAAGATCTATGCGATCAATTCTGGTGGAGACGCATGAAGCGTGAGGTAATCATTTTTGTTAAAAGATGTTTGATCTGCCAGCAGGTAAAGGCAGAGAGGCAGAGGCCTGGTGGAGAGCTGAAGAGCTTAGAGGTTCCTGAATGGAAGTGGGAGCATATATCTATGGACTTTGTGACCCACTTACCTAGGACGGCCTCAGGATTTGATGCGATCTGGGTGATCGTGGATAGGCTGACGAAGACGGCTCATTTCATCCCTTACAGTATGTCATATACATACTTGAAGATGGCCCAGATGTATATACGGGATGTGGTGAGGTTGCATGGTATTCCAGTCTCGATAGTGTCTGACAGGGACCCGAGGTTCACTTCACATTTCTGGGAGGGTCTCCAGACAGCTTTGGGCACAGAGGTGAGACTGAGTACGGCCTATCACCCTCAGACAGACGGCCAAACAGAGCGTACCATTCAGACGCTCGAGGACATGTTGAGGGCGTGTGTTTTGGAGTTTGATACTCCATGGCAGGATTCAGTGCCGCTGGTGGAGTTCTCCTATAACAACAGTTATCAAGCGAGCATTCAAATGGCCCCTTTTGAAGCTCTGTATGGACGACGATGTAGATCACCACTGTATTGGGAGGACTTGACCAGCAAAGCGGTCGGAGGACCGGATATGATCAGGAATATGGAAGGTAAGATAAAGTTGATACGTACAGAAGATGAAAGCGGCCCAGGACAGGCAAGCGGCCTATGCCAATAAGCGGCGAAGACCGCTAGAATTCCAGTTAGGAGACAGGGTCTTCTTAAAAATCTCGCCCTTCAGGGGCGTGGTTCGTTTTGGGATGCGGGGAAAGTTATCTCCGAGGTATGTTGGGCCATATGAAGTTTTACAGCGTATCGGTACTTTGGCATATCGTTTGGCTCTACCGCCATCCTTGTCTGGCATACACGATGTTTTCCATGTCTCTATGTTGAGGAAGTATGAGCCAGACCCGTCCCATGTCTTACAGCCTACTGAAGTTCAGTTAGACTCAGATGTGTCCTATGTAGAACGACCAATCAGAATTCTAGGATCGAGAGGATCGCAGACTACGAAGTAAAGTTATACCGATGGTCAAAGTTCAGTGGGATCGTCGGGGTGTCGAGGAAGCTACGTGGGAGACGGAACGGCATATGGTGCAGCACTATCCGGAACTATTCTCTGGTATGTTTTTATGTTTAGTTTCGATACGATGATGCATGTGGATTTCGGGGACGAAATCTTATAAGTAGGGGAGTAATGTAATACCCCCGAAATGTAATATGATTATGTTCTATGATGATGAATTATGATGTGTTTAAGGGTTATGGTGTATTTAAATTGGGGGCCACGATTTATGTTATGATGATATGATGTGGGGAGCATGTTGGGTATTTTAAGGGATGTATTAATTATATGAAGTTAGAAATATCGAGTGAGGATATTTTAATACATCGTACTATATGCCGGGATACAATTAAACACCACATGGCACCCCAACCACACCACCCCACCCCCCAACTCGGTCACCACCCATCCCCCACTTGTCAACCCACTTGTTTCAAGCCCATGCCTCCCACTTGGTCATGCCCATGCCTCCACTTTGCAGCCAAATCATCTCCTTCTCTCCTCCTCTCTTTCTCTCCCAAAAATCGTGCATGTAAGCTGCTGGGGAAGGGAAGAAAAGCTTGGTAAGAAGGTGTTCAAAACCTTGCAAAAAGAGGAGCAAAAGAAAGGGGTAAGTGGGGTACCCTGTTTTTCTGGGTTTATGTTTGGGCTTGGGTTTGGTGGGTTGATTTTAAAGCATGATAAGTATAGGTTTGGGTGGAACCTTGATATGAATGCCTACATGGTAGTTTTATGTAGCTACTAGCATGTTTGTTTGAGCATTTACATGTCTTATGTGATAGATTTCTAGTTATGAAACTATATGCTCGAAAATCTGGGCAAAGGGATACATGCTCTGTTTTTGTAAAAGTTGGTTAAGGATGAAAATTATGATGATGTTATGATGCATGTTAGCTTAGGTTTTGTTAAACCTTCAATTTAAGAGCTTACATGGATATTTTATGAAGTTCTTCACATGTTTGTTTCAGCATAAAAGATGTGTTATGAGGTAGAAAAGATGGTATGAAAAGAGGTGCTCAAAAATCTGGGGAAAAATCCCGATTTTCAGAGCTCGATCGATCGAGATTTATTTCCGATCGATCGAGCGAGACAGAATGTCTAAGCATGTTTTCAAAATTTTGGTGCCGATCGATCGAAGGATTTCTCGATCGATCGGTGAAGCTCCTCGATCGATCGGTATCGATCGATCGAGCGAGGCAGGAAGCCAAGACACTGTTAGTGCACAGTGTCTCGATCGATCGAGACCTAGGGCCGATCGATCGAGACAGGCAGAAAGTTGAAAATTTAATGATGTTTTATTTTGTTAAGTTTTTGATGTGAGATGGTTTTGAGGCATCTAATATGGTATAATGTGGTCTTGTAGAACCATCCCAGGTACCTGCACCATCTAGGAGATAAAGTCTGTTGACTCCTCCTCCTTTTGAAAAGGTACAGTAAGAAGCGTACGGGCATCGGACGGTAACACACATCTCTATACTATGACTATGCTTTTATTTGCATGAGTATTCACGATGAAATGACGGTGTTTATACGATGTTTATACGATGAGGTTCATATGATGTTTATTACTTATACGATGCTTATATGATGACATTTATGCGATGTATTGTGGTAAGATGCCACGGGGTAAGACGCCCCACATGGTAAGAGGCCATGCGATGTATTGTGGTAAGATGCCACGGGGTAAGATGCCCCACATGGTAAGAGGCCATGCGATGTATTGTGGTAAGATGCCACGGGGTAAGATGCCCCATATGGTAAGAAGCCATACGATGATGTTGTGGTAAGATGCCACGGGGGTAAGATGCCCCATATGCATGATTCTAAATCAGGGACAACAATAAGAAGTGAATGTATAACCAGCATATTACTTAACTAATGTTTCATGCATTTACTATGATGTTTATAATGTTAAGTAAGATTATATATGCTCATGATGTGTTGTCCCTATGGGTACACTTTTGGACGGAAGGACTAAGGGTCGGGTTGAGGCAGTGAGCTACTAGGGACACAGGAATGCATAGGATTCAAGTTATGATAGTATCTACTCTAGGAGTAGTGTAAATCTAAATGACATTCTTTTGGAATGTAATGAATTATTTTTGAAGTTTGGTATTTTTGGCCTGTAATCCTGTTAGCTCGTGTAACAACCAAAACCTTAAGATGTTACCTTAATGCATGATTAGTCCTTTTTATGTCTATTAATCACTGTTAAGGTGGGAAGACCCCACACCCTGTGGTTGGGCAAGGACACCCGGGATATCCATTATGCTTTGGTATTTTAGAGAAATATTGGGTAATGACCCACTACTATAATGGCTTGTTACGGTATGGTATACCGAGTGGAACATATGATGCGTTGGTAGGCTTGGTGTAAGCCTATGGAGGCAGCGCTTTGCTAGCCATGTATTGTTGCAATGATATAGTGTGCATGTGGTAGCCATTACACTGCTCGCTGAACCGAGTTTGGTGAATCGTATGGTGATACGATGATGGTTTATGGTAGACTCTTGTAGTCTCTATGTGGCATGGTGATTGAGGCAGGGAATACCTCACGGGGACGTTTATACGTCGATTTTTGAGGGGTTTGTTGTGGGACAACTCTATTTTTGTTGGGAATACCAACGTGAGTGTCGACAAGTCGTTGTTAGCCCTGGTTTGGCATCTTTGCATGGGAAATGCAACGTGAGTCACAATTGGATTTGTGAGATATAGCTAGTGGGGTAACACTACTATATTTATTTTATCTCTTGGAGAGATTTGGATTGTACTGTCATGGGGACAACTGGTATTGATTAGGGGTTGATTGTGAATCAACCGGGGGAAACCCTTACTAGTGTTGGACTAGGTGTTGGCTTCGTACTTCCAGTGAGACGTTCGAGGAGACGTCTCCGGGATAATGCTCGAGATTGTGGAGTACTATGGCATTAGTAAAGAGCATCATTAGTTTGAGTATACATGGTGTATACGGGTTTCGTTTGGGGTAATAGTGGCGTTGGTACGCTATCCTAACCAGTTGCGTATTTCTGAGTTCCGGAATATATTTTGGTATAAGATATCCAGGTTTTCCGAACAGTGGTTCGAGGTGGGAGGGTCATGGATTCATGACACTTTCCTTGTCAGGAAGGCGGTATTGATAGACCTACCGGTTGAATCTTTTGGAAGATTCGTTGGATTGATGTGTGTGGTGTTGATGTTGAAATCACACCCTTTGGTTTTGGTTTGTCAACCCTCATTCTCCGTGGAGTGAGAATAATCGAGGATTGACAGTTGGTTTTGGGACTTTGGGTATGATTGGAGATACCCGAGTCTATTGCATTGAGTATGCATGTTGTGTTGGTGCTTAGGCATGTATACAGATGTATGTATACGAATGCCAACTTTTCTTGGTACTCGTCGAGCATTGGATTTAATGCTTTGATGAATGAATCGCCGGTGAGAGATTGTGGCATCTTGGGAGTGGTAATCTCAATGACACGATGCATTCTGAAAAATGATCGTGAGGGTTGGTTGACTTCCCCTGAGGAGGGATTGTAGTATCTTAGGCCATGGTAATTCATTTCTGAGTAATTTGATAACATCCCCATGTTTGGATCGTTGAATCCTAGGGTAAACGAGGGATGACCTTGTTTTGGATTTATTGGGTGTCGTGGTTGACACGTGTGGCGGGAATGCAATTGATTGTTCTTGCATGTCCTTTAGGAAACTTGAGACCTTGTAGAGTCTCGATAGTGTGTTTGGACCAAGATGTGATTTCTTGGAACACACGGATGAAGACATCTTTGGAGATGTGTTACGTGTTAATCGGGGCCGTGTTGTGGCCCAATCCGTGTTGCAATGTGATGCAACCACTCCTTGATGGAGATAGATTTGGAAAAACGGGAACCGGATTTGGTATAAGTACATTGTAGTGTACTAGTGGTTTCCTTGGCAACGATGTGTGATTAACATCGTAGGCTAAATCGTGGAGATATCATCGAGACGATATCTATTTTGAAATCACGTATGATTCATTTGATCTGCAGTTAGGGTGGCTGACTGCTTTTGTGATGGTTGGCATCGGGGAATACGGACGTCCTTCTTTGAGTTTGTGATGGTTTGGGAGATTTACTCCATTCCAGGTTTTGGTGCGAGGTCGGTATCCTCTCGGTTGGTGTGTCGTTCATGTTATGTTCATGATTCGACGATGTGAATCTGTTTGGATTTTGTAATCTCGGCATTACGTGGTATGCAGTGCAAATTTTGAGGATGAAATTTTATTAGTGGGGGATAATTGTGATACCCGGGAATTATTAGTGTTAATCCCGGTGTGGTAATAATCCTTAATGGATTTTAATTGTGGCAATTATGTATTAATTGCGGTTTGGGACTCCCGGGGATTTTAAATCCTGTTTTTGAAGTCGTTAGATCCAAGGGATGAGATTGCATTCTCATCGTGGTGATAACCTTGGAATTTGGTCTTTGGTGGGATTTGGGGTCCGGAGTACTTTGTACTGGGGCTGGTAATGGGAATTGAGGTCGGAGAGATGATTTTTGAAAACAGATGATATTTAATGAATCATGATGTGTTTGTGGAAGGATTGGTATTTTTGAGTTTTGGTACTATATATACCAAGTGGACTCGGTATTCTGTCATTTGGCACGGAACCCTTCCCTCTCTCCTCTCTCTCTACGCCTAACCCTTCTCCCCCCCCCCCCCCCCCATTTCCCATCTTCTCCCTTGATGGGAAAAATCGATGGTAGTTTGGCTCGGAAGCCAGTTTTCTCGAGATAATCAGGTATTAGTCTTCCCCTCGTCATTGTCTTCGATTTGGTAGTAGTATTGTTGTTTTTGGTTGAGTATTAATGTTAGATTTGGGTAAAAATCTTAAAGTTTGTTGTTGGTGAGTTTTAAGGGTGTATTTGAGGTGTTGAAGGTGTATGGGGTGTTGGTTTTGAGTTTGGGTGTGAAAAACACCATGGAAACTCGAATTTTCAGAAAATCGCAGGTGGCGATCGATCGCCGAGCAGCTGTTAAATTGGTGACGATGAACAGTGCAGACGATCGATCGCGTGGTCTAGGTGATCGATCGCGAGCATTGCGAGGGTTGGCGATCGATCATGTGTAAGCGATTTTGCCCACTGGTCAGGGGCGATCGATCGCGTTAAAAGCGGCGATCGATCGCTGCCCGTAGGAAATGTTTTTTTTGGAAATTTTGGAGAAATGTCGGGATTTTGGAATCGAGGTTTGAGTAGCCATTTCCGAGGTAATGTCTACATTCCATTGGGAATGCTATACTTTTAAAATGGATTGGTTGGAGCCAAAGTTTAATAAAACGGGATTGTCGGTTGAGTTTTTGGCTATCTTTTAAACTTGTAAAATGGTATATTTTGGGTATTATGCATGCTTAGCCGGGGGGGCTTTTATTTTGGTAATCGTCATGGATAGACGATAGGTTTGGAAATTGTGAACGTGCTTGGGCACGTGATTGCATGCCTATGTTTAATTGAGAGTTATTTGTGTGTTAACACATAATTCATCGGGTCGTGGGACTCAGGTAAGGTTGGACTCGAACTACGGGATTATAAGGTACGTATGACGTACGAGCATATCTTTAATATATTATTGCAATTGTGGTGAATGATATAATATAATTGTGTTGAATGGGAGGATAACGGAAATGGATACAATTACATAAAATGGGTCGATAATATGAGTTGTACGGTGCCGCTATGGAGCGAGCGATATTTTTGGGTGTTGTCGCCATGGAGCGAATATCAGTTATGAATGCCGCCGCTATCGAGCAAGCGAGGAAATGGATCCATGGTTAGATATCTAGAATATCTGTAATGGCTGGATAATGAAATAGTGTTATCGATATTGGAATTTGGAAAGGATTAGTTAATCAATGTAATGATTAACTGGCAATTAGGGATTTGATGATTTTGGTTATTTTGAGATCAGGGACTGTACAGGGGATTCCCGGATGAGGATGATGCCATCAAGGGAGTATCTTTTATATTTCATGGCATTAACATTTTTGTAAATTATGAATTATGTTATGGTAATATTGGTTTGGTGGTATTGGTATGCTCACCCCGTATGTGGGCTGTCTCTGTTGGGACAGGTAAACAGGGTCGTTGTCGGCTTTGGAGTTGAACTCGAGCTGTGGATTGGAGGCACTTCCAGGATCGAGGTACCAGAGCTGGGAGTATGGTATTTTATACATTACGTACACATACGTTTATTTGGTGCTCGCTTGTGAGCAGTGTATATGTGTACATGGGTTGTATAAAAGGCAAATGTCTTTCTCTTTTCATTTATTTGTGGTATGCAATTAATTGTGAATTGCTAGATGAATTGAGAATGTAATTAGTGTATTTCAAGGGTACATGATATGTTAAATGGTTTAGTTGGGAAAACTGGAAATGACATAGAATGAAATAAACGGAGAAACTTTATTATTGGTATATTTTGCTAAGTTAGCATATGGTCATTTCCCAACATAGATGGTTACATGTACCTGATTATGTGATTAATGCACTAATTACGGGTTAAGGGCACGGGGGTCCTTACACTGCAAGTGGAGGAGCATTTGTTGATAAGACGCCAACGGAGGCAAGAAACTTGATTGCGAACATGGCAGCCAACTCTCAACAGTTTGGGACTGCTCGATCGGACCATAAGCCTAGGAATCAAGGTGAGGTAAATTTATCTAGTCTCGAACAACATTTTACTGATTTAACAGGTATTGTGAAACAACTTGCAATTGGAATTGGACAAAGTGCTAAGGTATGTGGGATTTGTGCACTACCGAATTATCCAACTGACGCTTGCCCCACACTTCAAGAACCATCTATTGAGGAAGCAAATGCAGCGGGCGGATTTCCGTGACAGCCACAACGGAAGTATGATCCCTATTCTAGCACATACAACCCAGGATGGCGAGATCATCCAAATTTGAGATATGCGAATCAAGCTGAGCCACAGATACAACACCGACCACCACCGTTTAGACCACCGTTCCAAAGGCCACAACAAGCCGTTCCGACTCCGACACCTGGTGAGTATCTAGAAAATATTGTTAAGGAAAGTTCTAATGGATCTGTGAAATTTCAACAGGAAACAAGAGCAAGCATCCAAAGCTTGAGCACTCAAATGGGACAGTTGGCCACAGTAATAAATCGATAGAGTCTCAAAGATCAAGCACCCTACCATCACAACCAGTAATGAATCCAAGGGAAAATGCAAGTGCGATTAAACTAAGGAGTGGAAAGAACTCGAGACACATGAAGAGGAGAAAGAGATCGAGCCTACGGGGAATGATTCTATACAAAAGGAGGAACAAAAAGGTAAATCTCCTCTAACTTCTGAGTATAAGATTGAACCACCTTTCACTCTTGCGTATCAGGAAGATAGGAGGAATGAAAACATCAAGTACCTCTATGAAACCTTTTGGAGATGTGAGCTGAACATTCCACCATTGGATGCGATCAAGCAAGTGGCCCGCTATGCAAAGTTCTTAAAAGAGTTGTGCACCGCCAAGAGGAAACAAATGCTGAAAGGATGCCTCAAAGTTGAGTTGGCGGAGAACATCTCAGCGTCATTCAAAGGAAAATCCCTACCAAGCGCAAGGTGGTAGCGTTTTATCGCGTATGCACAAATTAACCCTCTCAAGTTAATAACAGTAATGAATGTAGTAGCGTGAGTAGGGATCGATCCCACGAGGAAGGTTATATCTTTGTGTTAACTTATGCAAACTAAAATAAAAAGGGGTTTTGAAATCAAAGTAATAATACTATGATGCAAAATTAAACTAATATGCAAAATTATCTAGATGAATTAACTTATGAGAAAAGTACGATTCTCGGTTTTTGGTTAACTTTACAATTGGTGTTTACTATCTTGATCATCGATCTTCAAAAACGATTCAATTTCCATATGAATATTCATCGTGGACGTTTAATCCAAAAATCAAAGTCATATCTCACCTTAGTTTAGTTAAGTAGCCCAATCGTTCTAGTTTAACCCTTATCAAACAATCAATCAAAATACAAGCGATTAAGATTTAAAGCGATGATAGCTTTTGAACTAGTGAGATTGATGAAGCTAAACAACATAATCCAAGCGTCTATGTTTAATCTAGTCAATTGTTTTTCCTAAGAATTTAACAAACTCACAAGCGGAATTTAATTAATCTTAGTTTCTTCGTAAATTAGAAGGATCAAAGGATTCCGTATTTTATCTCTAATTTAGCAATAAATTGTATGAACAATAGCTAGGGGGTAGCGTTTATCGCGTACGCCCAAATTAACCCTCTCAAGTTAATAGAGTAAAAATGTAGTAGCTTGAGTAGGGATCTATCCCACAGGGCAGTGGATACTTTTATGCTAACAAGTATCAAAATATGGGGGTTATCAAATTTCTTTAACTATAACTAAATTAAACAAAAGCAAACAATTAACTAGTTTATCAAGATTAAAAAGCAATTCTTGGTTTTCGGTCAACTTTACCTTTGGAAATCTTTCACTTGACCATCAAACTACTAAACATATGAATTTATTGGAATAAATCCTACGGAATTAGGATTGCTTCGTGGTTGAACAAGGACACCAGAATGTCCTTTGTGCATTGGTATTAGAGAAATATTGGGTGATGACCCACTACTCTAATGGATATTACGGAATGGTGTACCGGGGTGGAACGTATGATACGTTGGTAGGCTTGGTATAAGCCTATGGAGGCAGCGTCTTGCTAGCCAGGTATTGTAGTTGTGTTATAGTGTGCTGGTTGTGGCAATTATACTGCACGTTGGGACCGAGTTCGGTGAATCGTATGATGATACGATGAGGACTTATAGTAGACTCTTGTAGTCGTTATGTGGCATGATGATTGAGGCAGGGAATACCTCAAGGGAACGTTTATACGTCTATTGTTTTGAGGACTTGTACTGGAACATCTCAATTTTGTTGGTAGTACCAACACGAGTGTCAACAAATCGTTGTTAGCTCTAGTTGAGCATCCTTGCATATGGAATGCAACGGGAGTCACAATTGGATTTGTGGGATATAGCTAGTGGGGTAGGACTACTATATTGATTTTATCTCTTGGAGAGATTTGGATTGTACTGTCATGGGGACAGCTGGTATTGGTTGAGGGTTGATTGTGAATCAACCGGGGTAAGCCCTACTAGTGTTGGACTAGGTGATGGCTTCGTACTTCCAGTGAGACGTTCGAGGAGACGTCTCCGAGGTAATGCTCAAGATTGTGGAGTACTATGGCATTAGTACAGAGCATCATTAGTTTGAGTATACATGGCGTATATGGGTTTCGATTTGGTATTAGTGGCTTGATGCACTATTCTGAACCAGTTGCGTATTTTTGGTTCTGGGATATGTTTTGGGCATAAATATATCAAGGTTTTCCGAACGACGGTTCGAGGATAGAGGGTCATGAGTCCATGACGTTCTTCCTTGTGAGGAAGGTAGTATTTACCTACCGAATGGGAATCTTTG
Source organism: Haberlea rhodopensis (assembly GCA_907163345.1). NCBI lineage: Eukaryota > Viridiplantae > Streptophyta > Magnoliopsida > Lamiales > Gesneriaceae > Haberlea > Haberlea rhodopensis. The sequence goes on along the minus strand of CAJQUN010000004.1, from coordinate 21,799,320 downwards.
GGAGATTCAATGAGTCGGTTTGTGAGGTGTTGATGTTGGAATCACGCCATTGACCGTTTGTCTGTCAATCATTATTCTCTGCGAGGTGAGAATAGCTGGGGATTGACAGTTGGTTTTGGGACTTTGGGTATGATTGGAGATACCCGAGTCTATTGCATTGTGTATGCTTGGTTTGATGAAACTCCGGTGAGAGATTGTGGCACCTAGAGATTGGTAATCTCGATGACACGATGTATTCCGAGGAATAATCGTGAGGTCCTGTTGACTTCCCTGAGGAGGGATTGTCGTGTTTTGGGACCATAGTAATTTTTGCTGGTCAATTCAATAGCCTCCCTGTTTTAGGATTGTAGAATCCCAGGATAAACGAGGGATGGCCATGATTTTGTTTAGTGTCGTGATTGACACGTGTGGCGGGCGATTTTTTCATGCATGTCCTTTCGAGAACTTGAGACTTTGTGGAGTCTCGATGGTGTGTTTGGACCAAGGTGTGATTTCTTGGCGGGTGTAGACATATTTGGAGATGTGCTTTGTGTCAATCGGTGACCTTGAGTTGTCCGATCCGCGTTGCAATTGGTGCAACTACTCCTCTATTGGAGATGGATTTGGAAAATGGGAAGCAGATGTAGTTCAGGTACACTATTGTGTACTAATGGTCACTTTGGTAACGATGTATGCTTAACATCGGTGGCTGTGTCTTGGAGATATCATTGGGACGATATCTATTTTGGAATCATGAATGATTCGTTTGGTCAGCAGTTATGGTTGACTTACTGCTTTTGAGATGGTTAGCATCGGGGAATGCTGACGTCTTCCTTTGAGTTTATGATGGTTTGGGAGGTTCACTCCATTCCGGATTTTGGTGCTAGGTCGGTGTCCTCGCGGTTGGAATGTCGTTCATGATATGTTCATGATTCAGCGATGTAGATCCGTTTGGATTGTGTGGTCTCGGCGATACATGGAGTACGCCATGCAATTTCGGCGATGAAATTTTATTAGTGGGGGATAATTGTGATGCCCGGGAATTATTGGTGTTAATCCCGGTGTAATAATAATCCTTAATGGATTTTAATTGTGGCAATTGTGTAGTAATTGCGGTTTTGGGACTCCCAGGGATTTTAAATCCAGTTTTTGGAGTCGTTGGATGCAAGGGATGAGATTGTATTCTCATCGTGGTGATAACCTTGGAATTTGGTTCTTGGTGAAACCTGGGGTCCGGAGTACCTTGTACTGGGGCTGGTAATGGGAATTGAGGTTAGAGATATGATTTTGAAAACAGATGATTTTTAATGAATCATGATGTATTTGTGGAGGAGTCGGTATTTTGGAGCTTTGGAGCTATATATACTAAATAGACTCGGTATTCCGTCATTATACGGAATCACTTCCCTCTCTCATCTCCCTCACGCCTCTCTCACCCCAAACCCTTCCCTCTTCTCCTCTTGGAAGCAAAATCGTTGGGGGCTCGTTTTGGGAGCCCGATTTCTTGAAGAAAGGCTGGTAATTCTATTATCCTCGCCTTTAGCTTCGATTTGATTATAGTTTTGTGCTAAATGGTTGGGTTTTGGGTTGGATTTGAGATTAGGGGGTTTTTGTTAAAAATCTAAAATGTTGATTTTAGTGTTTTTATTGAGTTTAAATGATGTATTGGTGGTGTTGAGGAAGTTAGGGGTTTTGGTTTTGAGTTGGTGGGAAAAACACCATTAAAGCTCGAATTTTTCGGAAACCCGCAGGTTGCGATAGATTGCGGCTTGGCGCCGATCGATCGCGACATGTTGCTGATTTTGGGAAGGCGATGAATAGTCTCGGTGATCGATCACGAAGAATAGGCGATCGATCGCGAGGGTCTTGGCGATCGATCGCGGATGGCAGTGTTGCGGGCGATCGATCGCGGCCCTGTTTGGCTTGTTTTTTTGGAATTTAATGTTGGGATTTTGGAATCGAGGTTTAAGTGGCCTATTTCCGGGGCAATGTCTACATTCCAATGGGAATGCCATACTTTTAAATAGTTTGGTTGGAGCCAAAGTTTAATAAAATGGAATTCTCGGTTGAGTTTTTGAGCTATTCTTTAAACTTATAAAATGGTATATTTTGGGTATTATGCATGCTTAGCTGGAGGCTTTTATTTTGGTAATCGTCATGGATGGATGATGGGCTTGGAAGTTGTGAACGTGCTTGGGCATGTGATTGCATGCCTATGTTTAATTGGGAGTTATTTGTGTGTTAGCACTTAACTCATCGGGTCGTGGGACTCAGGCAAGGTTGGACTCGAACTACGGAATCATAAGGTACGTATAACGTACGAGCATAACCTGTTATGATATTGCAATTGTGAAATGCATGGTATGTGTTACTTGCAATAAATGGATATTGAAATGCATGGTATATGGTACCTACTATAAATGGATAGTGAAATGCATGGTATATGGTAATTGTGATAAATGGACACATGTGCATTGGAATTATAAGGTGCCGCTTTTGAGCGAGCAATGATTGAGATGTTGTCGCCTTTGAGCGAACATCAGTTGGGATGCTACTGTTGTTGAGCATGCGTGAGAATGAAATGCCGCTATTGTAGAGCGAGCAATGAAATAGAACTATGGAACCGTAAGTGAGATATATGGAATACTTGTAATCATTGTTTAATGATTTAATATTATTGATTATGATATCGATATGCGGCAAGCGAATTTGTTAATCAATGTAATGATTAACTGACAATTGGGAATTTGATGGTTTCAATTATTTTGAGAACAGGGACAATGCAGGGAATCCCGGATGAGGATGATGCCATCCAGGAGCATCCTTTATATTTCATAGCATTTACATTTTTATTTGTAAATCATGAATTGTGTTATTGTGATTATTGGATTTGGGATATTGGTATGCTCACCCCGTGTGGGGGCTGTCTCTGTTGGGGCAGGTTATTAGGTACATCGATGTCTTGGAGTTGAGCTCGAGCTGTGGATTTGAGGTGTTTCCAGGATCGAGGTACCAGCGACAGCATTGAGCATGATACTTTATACGTAAGATACACGCATACTGATGTGACTAGAAATAGACACATCTATTGAGTTTATTACGATTTGGTATGTTTAGATGGATAATTTGATACATATGCTACCTAATCGTATATTTGTGTAATTGTAGGTGGAATCGAAGAAATCGAGCTAACTAAGGCGAATAAAGGTCAAGAAAAGCTTTGGAGCTAATAAGGAATCAATGTAGATCAAGAAAAAGGCTAAAAATGTAATTTTAGTAGAGGCGATCGACCGCATGGAGGAGGCAATCGATCGCCTATGGACAGAAACTTGAGCAACAAAATTCACGAAGAGGCGATCGATCGCGAGACAAGAGGCGACCGATCGCCAAAGTCCGCTGGAGCCCCGCAATCGATCGCATGAAAAGTGGCGATCGATCGACTAAGAAATTCAGCCGAAAAAAAAGAGTTAGCGATCGATCGCCACCTTATGCCGATCGATCGCCAGCGGTGTTTTGGAAAGATTGGCAACTTGATTTCTTTCCTTTCTACATAGACTTTAACCTACCCCATCAGCCACCATACCTCTTGATACTCGAAAATTATCAACTTTAGGAGATAATTGAGAGCTGAGAACAATTTTTTCAATTTTAGAATAATTTTCTTTTCAATTTTTGTAAAGACGCTCGAAGAACGAAGACGGAATCAACAAGCCGGAATCGTGCTTCGCTTTAGTAACTTTCTTTTCCATTGATTGTTTGATGTTTTTAATACAATTTTTGTTAGTTTTAGATTTAATTATGCAAGGCTAAACACCTTGATTCTTGGTTGAGGGATACTTGCCTTTGGAATAGAAATACTTGTGAAAATTTTGATTTGATTGTTGAATTTTCAATTCAATTTCAATTTGTTTTTCAGATTATGATTCTTATGATTGTTGTATTTGATTGAAAGATTGATCACCTAGTAATCACTTACACTCTCTAATGCTAATTGAGAAGCAACTAAGATTGATAATTACCTGTTGTTGGTGTTATTAAATTCTTAGGGAAAACGATTGGATAATTAATTCTAACGGCTGTAGTTTTTATTGATTAAATTCATCAAGCTTACTAGTATTGAAAATATCATTGATTTAATCTTAACGGCTGTAGTTTTGGTTAAAGATTTGATAAGAGTCGAATTGAATGCTGTTTTCTTTTTGACCACGATTAAGGTAAGTAAGGAATTAAGTTTTCAATTGATGAATAATTGAATGAATTCTTATGTTTAGTAATTTGATGATCAAGTGAATGATTTCCAAAGGTAAAGTTGACCGAAAACCAAGAATCGCTTCTTAATCTTGATAAACTAGTTAGTTGTTTGCTTTCGTTTAATTTAGTTATAGTTAAACAAATTTGATAACCCCCTAGTTTGACACTTGTTAGCATAAAAGTATTCACTTCCCTGTGGGATCGATCCCTACTCACGCTACTACATATTTGCTGTTATTAACGTGAAAGGGTTAATTTGGGCGTACACGATAAACACTACCAAATTTTGGCGCCGTTGCCGGTGAAGGCAATTACTTTTGTGTTAACGTCGTTTTATTTATTTCGTTTTATACTCGTGTTGTCTGTTCATGAGTACAGGTGATCCCTCAGATCAAGAAGACAATATTCACTACGATCTTGAGATCGAGAGGACACTACATAGGAGAAGGAGAGAAAATCGAAGGCAAGAAGTGGAAGAAAGGGACAACATGGCTGCGAATCAAAGTTTACGACAATTGGCCAATCCAAATTTTGAACCAACAACCTCTTTGCATAACTTTTCCTACTCTTGCAACTAATGTTAATTTTGAACTGAAATCTGGACTCATACATTTGTTGCCATCTTTTCATGGACTTGCAGGAGAAGATCCTCATAAGCATTTGATGGAGTTCCATGTTGTTTGCACCACTATGAAACCGACTGGAATTACTGAGGAGCAAATCAAGTTGAGAGCTTTTCCTTTTTCCTTGAAGGACACTGCAAAGGACTGGTTATTCTACCTACCATCCGGATAGATCGCAACATGGAATGATCTCAAGGGGACGTTTCTAGAAAAATACTTTCCAGCATCAAGGGCAGCTAATATACGGAAAGAGATCTACTCTATTCGACAGTACACGGGAGAGACATTGCATGAGTATTGGGAGCGCTTCAAGAAGTTGTGTGCAAGCTGTCCACAACACCAGATAAGTGAACATTTACTCATACAATACTTTTATGAGGGTTTGTTATCTAGTGACAGGAACTTGGTTGATGCTGCGAGCGGTGGAGCTTTTGTGGATAAGACACCGGAAGATGCAAGAAGCTTGATAGCAAACATGGCGGCCAACTCACAGCAGTATGGCAACTTTAGGAATGAACCGAATCAACGGAAACAAGGAGAGGTAAACGTGTCTAACCTAGAACAACAACTTATTAGCCTCACCTCTCTTGTTCGTCAAATGGCAGCAGGGAATGGACAAATAGTGAAGCCATGTGGAATATGTTTGGAGATGAGTCATACTACAGATTCATGCCCATCACTTCAAGTGTAAGGACCCTAATCCTTAAGTGCGGAATTAAGGCATAATAGAGCTAATAACAAAGATCAGAGTGTAATAAACAGGTGGAGTCTATGAGCTTAAGCATTTACATGCCAAAATAAAGGACTACCTAAAAGGATTAATTACATTCCAACAAAAGAATGTGTCCACTATAGTTTTACGCTACTCCTAGAGTAGGAACTATACAAAAGAATCCTGTCCTTTCATCTACCAAAGATGCTCGAGAAGCTCACTGTCTCAACCCGTTCAAGCCCATCTATCATGCCAAAAAGGTACCTACAAGGACAACCCCCAAACATGAGCAATAATAATCATTCATATTCAACACAATATGAAGATAAAGCGTAAATGCATAATCAATATAAAACACTTCCTGTTTTCCCATGCATTTCAAACGCTTCCCGTTTGGTTGTCCCTGTACCATAACTCATGAGTATAATCAACAGATTATTTTTAATGGCCAAAACATGTCATGACATCATATACCATTTCAACTGTACCACATATTGGTCACCATTCCCTAGTCTGTCCATCACAGTGTATTTTAATGCCCCTCGCTTATATTCATATGGGCGGCATAGGATAACCTCGCTACAATGGACATGCGGCGCTCCCACCCCTCGCTTCACAGAGAGCGGCAAATACCCTTTCCTCGCCCCATATGACAACCACGCTCAAATGTGACATGCGGCGCTCCCACCCCTCGCTTCACATTTGGCGGAACCAATACAAAAAGCGGCAAGCATTAAAATCATCAAAGGATGACCACGACTCATGGGATGTGCATCCAATAATCATAATATGCATCTAACATCAATATGCATAAATCACCATGTATATGCATCCACTATGCAATACCTCATATGGCATAAATCAACATGTATATGCATCCACTATGCAATACCACATATATACCCGCATCCACAATGCATAAACAATGAGTATATAAAATACATGTTACCGTTGGGTGCCCGTACGTCCACTACGTACCTTTCCAAAATGTGGAATGTGGTTGGACCTCAATTCCTTGGCTGCGTTGCCACCTGGGTTGGTTCTACATATTCACAAATACCAATATTAGAACCCAATAATAGTCCAATACCAAAAATCCCACAAAAACACCCAAAAATACCATTTTTGGTGTCTCGTGATCGATCGCCATCAAGCCCCGATCGATCGCGAGAACACACTGCCTCGGGCAACAAAAATGCACAATCCGCGATCGATCGCGGAGCTAGCGCCGATCGATCGCGGCCTCGCCGATCGATCGCGCCCAGCTCGCGATCGATCGCTGAGGCTTACTGCCTCAGCCCTGTTGCTCGCGATCGATCGCGAGAAAATCGCCGATCGATCGCCGAGCTGCGGGAAATCGAGATTCGGGCACTATTCACCCATCTCTTTCCCCAACTCATCTAAACCCACATACACCAACACCAACCAACACCAATAACTCAAAACCAACACTAAACATCATAACAAACTCAAATATACCACATCCAACCAAAATATTACCAAAACCACAACACCCAACACAAACCCATTTTAAACCCTTTAAAACCAAACTAAACTCAACCAAAACCTTACAAAATTAATACATGAGGTACCCATACCTCTTGGGGATCTCAAATCACCCAATAATCTCCACAATAAAAGATTTTGCAAGGACTTCTCTTCACCCCAAAGTTGGTGCTCGAAAATGGGAAGGGGAAGTAAGGGTTTGGGTGTTGATTTTGAAAAGTAAGAGTGGATGGATGTAAAGTGGGGTTTGAGTATTAAATGTGAGGTAATTTAAAATGATACCCAAAATAATCCATGGTGTATAAAACACCCCAACATGATATTTTTCAAAGCATTTACTCAAAATGCACCATAATATCAATTAACACATGATTTCTAATAAATTGCTAACCAAGGCAAATAAATCATGCTTCCCATAATATTTACCCAACATGCACCACATGCACCCTGAAATGCAACCTCGGGTCACCCTATCCATATGACCATGCATTTTCCATAAGGTAAATAAATCCCAACACATAATCAATTACCACATAATTAATCATGTAATCACAATTAATGCACCAATTAGCAATTAACCATTTCGGGGATGTCACAATACTCCCCTACTTATAAGATTTCGTCCTCGAAATCACATGCACTTACCCCAACAGAAAGTAAACATAAACTCATACCAGAGAATAGTTCCGGGTAGTGCTGCACCATATGCTGCTCCGTCTCCCACGTAGCCTCCTCGACACCCCTGCGATCCCACTGAACTTTGATCATCGGTATCACTTTGTTCCGAAGTTTACGGTCTGCTCTGTCCAGAATTCTAACAGGCCGTTCCACATAAGATATATCTGACTCTAACTGAACTTCGGAAGGCTGTAACACGTGAGACGGATCCGGCTCATACTTTCGCAGCATCGATACATGAAACACATCATGTATCCCAGAAAAAGAAGGCGGCAAGGCCAGTCGGTAAGCCAATGTGCCAATGCGCTGCAAAATCTCGTACGGTCCCACAAACCTCGGAGACAGTTTCCCGCGCACCCCAAACCGCACAACGCCTCTGAAAGGCGAGATCTTCAAAAAGACCTTATCTCCCAACTGAAACTCTAACGGTCTCCGCCGTTTATTTGCATAAGCTGCCTGTCTGTCTTGGGCTGCTTTCATTTTCTGCCTTATAGTCTTTATCTTCTCTTCCATTTCCCGGATCAACTCAGGCCCTCCGACTGATCTACTGTCCAAATCATCCCAACATAAGGGTGATCTACATCGTCTGCCATAAAGAGCTTCAAACGGAGCCATCTGAATACTTGCCTGGTAGCTATTGTTATAAGAAAACTCTACCAGAGGCACTGAATCCTGCCAAGAAGCATCGAACTCCAATACACAAGCTCTTAACATGTCCTCGAGCGTCTGAATAGTGCGCTCGGTCTGGCCATCCGTCTGAGGATGATAAGCAGTGCTCAATCTGACCTCAGTTCCCAAAGCTGACTGAAGGCCTTCCCAAAAATGAGATGTGAATCGCGGATCTCGATCTGACACAATAGAAACGGGAATCCCATGCAATCTCACCACATCTCTAACATACAGCTGCGCCATCCTCAAAAATGTAAATGTCATGCTATAGGGGATAAAGTGGGCTACCTTGGTCAATCTGTCCACAATCACCCAAATAGCATCGAAGCCTGAAGCACTCCTCGGCAAATGAGTCACGAAGTCCATGGAAATGTGCTCCCACTTCCACTTCGGTATCTCCAAGCTCCTCAATTCGCCGCCAGGTCTCTGCCTCTCCGCCTTAACCTGCTGGCAGATCAGACACCTCTTCACAAAAGCGACGACATCAGACTTCATTCTCTTCCACCAAAACTGACCACGCAGATCTCTGTACATCTTCTTCCCGCCTGGGTGGATGCTAAGTCTGCTACTGTGAGCTCGCTCCAAGATCCCCTTACGCAACTCCGGCGTACTCGGAACTACCCAGCGGTTACCCAATTTCAAAGATCCGTCGTCGGCCACTCTGAACTTCGTCGGCTGACCAAGATGCACTATAGACAACCATCTCTGAACCTCAGCATCTGACCTCTGAGCTCTCCTGATACTCTCAAAGATATCTGGCTCAGCTAGCAAAGTCGATACATACACAGGGGATGCATCAATGTCAAAGTCATAGCCCATATGGCAATAGGAGGTCATCATAGCCGACAAATGGATGACGTCCTCAGCAGAACTCCTCACTTTCCGGCTCAAAGCGTCTGCTGTCAAATTGGCCTTCCCCGGATGGTACTCTATCTCGCAATCATAGTCCTTGAATAGGTCCATCCATCTCCTCTGTCTCATGTTCAGCTCCGCCTGAGTAAATAGAAACTTGAGACTTTTGTGATCCGTATAAATGGTAAAGGAGGTACCATACAAGTAATGCCTCCAGATCTTCAGGGCGAAGATGATAGCCGCCAATTCCAAGTCATGAACTGGATATCTGGTCTCATGCGGCTTCAACTGTCTCGATGCATAAGCTACCACATGCTTATCTTGCATCAGAACACATCCAAGGCCCTGCAGTGATGCATCAGTATACAGAACAAATCTGGAGTTCTCCGTCGGAATCACTAACACTGGCGCCGTCGTCAACCGGTGCTTCAACTCCTGGAAGCTCTCCTCACAAGCTTCTGACCAAAAGAAAGGCACTCCTTTCTGAGTCAACTGAGTCAGCGGCTTGGCAATCTTCGAAAAGCCCTCGACAAAGCGCCGATAATACCCGGCCAAACCAAGGAAACTCCGGATCTCAGGTACAGAAGTGGGGGCAGCCCACTCCATCACAGCCTCAATCTTCTTCGGGTCCACTGATATCCCACTGCTCGAAATGACATGCCCCAGAAACACTACACTGCTCAGCCAAAATTCACACTTACTGAGCTTAGCATACAACTGATGCTCCCTGAGAATCTGAAGCACTGTCCTCAAGTGTTTCACATGATCTTCCTCACTCCGGGAGTAGATAAGAATATCGTCAATAAACACGATGACGAACTGATCAAGATACGGCTGAAACACTCTGTTCATCAGACTCATAAAGACGGCCGGGGCGTTCGTCACACCGAACGGCATTACTAGGAACTCATAATGCCCGTATCGAGTCCGGAACGCTGTCTTCTGCACATCTTCCTCTCTGACCCGAATCTGATGATACCCGGACCTCAAGTCAATCTTGCTATACACCCTGGTACCTTGCAACTGATCAAACAAGTCGTCTATCCTTGGGAGAGGATACTTGTTCTTCACTGTAGCCTTGTTCAGCTGCCGGTAATCGATGCACAACCGCATCGAACCGTCCTTCTTCTTCACAAAGAGAACTGGCGCGCCCCATGGCGACACGCTCAGGCGTATATACCCCTTGTCCAGGAGATCCTGTAACTGTTCTTTCAACTCCCTCAACTCTGCCGGTGCCATCCTATAAGGTGCACGAGAGATAGCGGATGTCCCTGGCAGCAACTCGATCCCAAATTCAACTTCCCTGGCCGGTGGAAATCCTGGGATCTCTTCTGGAAATACATCAGCAAATTCTGCCACAACTGGTACATCCTCAACTCTCAGTTCTTTACTTTTCCCAGACGTGTCCACGGCATATATAAGATAGCCCGTGTGTCCACGTTCCAACAACTGAGACATCTTGATCGCTGAAATCAACGGAATCTTCGCACGAGACCCGTTGCCAAAGAAAGTCCACTGACTGCCCAACTCAGGTCTGAACTTCACTGTTCTCTGCCGGCAATCTACCACTGCCTGATATCTGTTCAGAACATCAATACCCAAGATGCAGTCGAAGTCTGACATACCCAGCACAATCAAGTCTGATCTCAACTCGTTGCCCTCAAAATAAATGAGGCTATCTGCCAAAAACTGATCAGCAACGACGTTTCTTCCAGTGGGTGTCGAGACCAATAGAGGCGTGGGCAAAGAAGACGTGCGCATATGGTGTCTTTCCACAAATCCCACAGACACAAAGGAATGGGAGGCACCTGTATCTATCAAAACAAAAGCAGGGTACGTAAATAAATGACACGTACCGGCAATCACCTCCTCTGGAGCTGCCTGAGCCTACTCCCTGGTCAGTGCATATACTTGTCCCTGGGGTGGTCCCACTGTCTGACCTCCCGATGGACGAGGCCCAAACTGTTGCCTCTGCTGCACTGTCCTGTCCTCAAACCTTGGCCTGTTGCCCTGATACTCTGACTGGCCTCCCCTGGTGGGACAATACCGAGCAATGTGGCCCATCTTGCCACAGACATAACATGCAGGACACTTATTTGAAGAATGTGGTCCTCCACAGTTGTTGCACCTCGGCTCTCCCGGCCTATCCCCTTGTGAAGATCCTCGGTTGGCCGACCAATTTCCCTTCTTGTTATCCTGCTTCTGTCCAAAGTGTTTCTTCCCACCATACCGTGAAGATGAAGAGGCACCACGGGGTTTAAATGACTCACCCCGAGGTCTCAAACTGTCAGTAGTCTGCCTCTGTGGCGGTACCGGTGGTGGCATGGCGTAAGCTCCCACTCCTAGCTCAGCAAGCTCCGCTCTTGTGAGAGCATCATCAAAAGAAGTTGGGTTATTGATGATAACCCGGTCATAGAGCTCCGGTCGCAGTCCTTTCATGAAATTTCTCATCTTGGCACGTCCATCAGAGGCAATATGGGGGACATACCTCAGTAGTGATGAGTACTGTGTGGCATAATCTGCTACGGTCATGTTCCCTTGCCTCAGATTGGTAAATTCATCCTCCTTTGTCTGCCTTGCTGCCGCGGAGAAGTATCGGTTCAAGAACCTGGTCCTGAAGAGCGTCCAGTCAATCACAGCACCCAGTGCTCTCATCTCCATCACTGTGCTCCTCCACCACATCAATGGTTTCTTAGCCAACTGGAACTCCGCCAGCCTCAGCCAAGCAGTAATAGCACACGGAGCCGATACAAAGATCTGTTCGAGTCTCTCTAACCACTCTTCAGCCTCTTCTCCGGACTCTGTCCCCTCAAACCGGGGCGGATGATAAGACAGAAACTGCGTCAAGCTAATCTCACCCGGTAGCAATAACTGGACTACTGGTTCCATTCCCACAGCCGGTGGATGTAAGGACCCCAAGCCCTTAAACCATAATTAGTGTATTAACCACTATGTGTGGCACATGCTTTCAATAAAAAGCCAATCGGGAAGCTCAGATGATACTCTATCATTGCATGGCAATTTCAAAATAATTCCTTTAACACTCAAAGTTATAAGGTCATCAGCCTAACAACGAAATAGACTCACAAAGTTCGCCCAATACCATCCCTTTTTGCCACTTTTCACCTTGTGGACTTTTATAAAAATTTGGGCAGAGTCTCCCCATAACTAGAGCTATCCCGAAATAAAAGCACAACACATAATATAATTCCCGGCCAGGGAAAACATAATACTCATCAGACAGCAGTAATACAAAGTAAATTCCCAGCCAGGGAAGACATCATACATATGACGACATAATGGGTCTCAACACCCACATAATACACTAATCGACTCTCATATCATTAGCAATTCTACCACAATTGCATGCAACATATAATGAAAGAGAGGAAGGCTCATGCCTTTATATACAACCCATATACAAGAATGTCCGTGCTCACATGCGAGCATCATAAATGTGTATATAAAGCTCGGGTGTATATAAGTACTCTATACGATACCGTGCTCCATCAAGCCCTGGTACCACGATCCTGTGAGTACATCCAATCAACAGCTCGAGCTCAGCTCCACAGCCATCGATGCACCTGTTCACCTGCCCCAACAGAGACAGCCCCCAACGGGGTGAGCATACCAATACACAAAATCTCATAATCACAATAATGAATTTCATAATTTACAACACAAGTAAATAGTAATGAAATTTAAATGATACTCCCTGGATGGCAACATCCTCATCCGGATTCCGTGTACTGTCCCTGTTCTCACAATCATCAAACTCATCAAATCTCAAAAATCAGTAAATCAACGCATTGATTAACTCATCGCATGCCTAATACTCGAATATCAACAGATAGTGGTTGCAACTCATTAAACATGCAAATATAGATATCTCAATATCTAATACTGATTTCACAACCTCGCTATCAATCACAGATAGCTCAAATGCCTAGCATTTATTTTACCAAATCTTCATTATACCCAGACATCTCAAATGTCTTATAATGAATACATGATCCCACGATCATTCTCAGGCATCTCAAATGCCCTACAATGGTCATATAAACCCAGTACCCCATATATCATGTAAGAGTCATCCTATTCTAGGGTCACGCACGCTACAAGCGGCGATATCAAGATTTGGGTCATTCCTTGGCTATATCAACATATATATATATAATCCTCATGCGCGATTATTCAATGAAATCGAATTTCATTATGCATTCACAAATGCCCTAACATATAGAAATGCTCGTACGTCGCACGTACCTTAAATCTCCGAAGTCCGAGCCAAACCTTGCCCGAGTTCCATGCCCCGAGGAATGATGTGCTAACACGATAAATAATTCACAATTATTTACGAACATGCAACCCATGCTCAAGCACACCCATATCCCTCAAAATATTGTCAACACACGACAATTAACCTCTAAAAAGACCCGGGGCAGGGTACATGCAGGGAGGGAAAATAAATGAGACAATATCGAAATTGTTCAAGAACACCCTACAAAAATCGAACCCGAATCTCACAATTTCGAACCCAAATAATTCCATAATTCATCTAAAATGTGAATTAATCAATCCATAGCATGAATAATCATCCCACATGCCAAACCCCCAAATTTTCGAATTTCAAGCCCTAAATTCGAACTCAATTAAGCATCAACAATACATCTACACATGTAATAAATGACCCATAACAAGAATCGTCACAACCCTGCCAAAACCCCCAAATTCGAACCCATTTCATGCACACATCCGAAATTCGAACCAACCCTCACGAATCGAGCTGACATTTCGAACCAATCCAACACAAAATAGCAGGGAAATACACAAAAGCATGAAAAAGGGGGTTAGGAAGGTTACCCAAACGAAATCGGAAGAAATCGGACGAAAAATCGAAGAACCCTAGAAATTGGGGATCGGCGCATTCCAGCGAAATCCGACTTCCACACGCGATGAAACTTCGAATTGATGGAGGGGAAAGAAGCGCCTCGCCGAGACGACGCCGTGGGTAGGTCGGACGCGCCGATCGGCGGCCGGACGGCGGCGGGCGCACGGCCTGAAGCCGCGGGGCAGGGGAGGCGACGGGAAATCGCGCGGACGGGAAAGAGAGAGGAAGAAGAGGGCTGAAATGAAATTATTTCGGAAATTTTGGGTTCAAATGGTATTTATAGCAAAATACCCCGAAAAAATAATAGCCCCACAAATACATCATGATTCCTTAAAAATCATCTGTTTTCAAAAACTCTCTCTCTAACTCCAAAACCCCCTACCGGTGCTCACACAGCACCCGAGATCCCGAGACACATTAAAAACCCAACTCTTAGGTTTTACACCGTAATGTGAATACAATCTCAACCTCTGGATCCAACGATCCCAACTACCCAATTAAACGAGCCCAGAAGGCCCAACACCTCCGTTAATTTCCAAATCGCCACGTAAAACCACTTTAGGGATTATTAACACTACGGGATTAACACCTATAATCCCTGGTCATCACAATATCCCCCCACTAAAAGAATTTCGTCCTCGAAATTAGCACTGGTGTATCACATAACACCCAGGCTACACAACAACATGAAGCCAGAACCTCGATTCTTGACCATATCAGAATCGTATAAATAAACGCAAGGGTACCTACCTCGCATCAACTCTGAAACAAGGCGACTTACCAATACCAACATATCACCCAAGAGGTAAAACGTACCTCGATGCGGGTCATCCAAAAAGTCAGTCCCTCATGACTGCAACACAACCGATACTTACGACTATAGATCGGACAGTCACCTTAGTTCTAACACAACTAGTAAGAACACAACCTGAATGACACCTTAACCGTGAAAAACGTCGACCTCGTGTCAAACTCTGGAGTGGAATAGACTTCCAAATTCATCATAACGTCAAAGAGCGTCAGCACAACTCAACGCTAATAATCCAAAAGCAGTTAGTCAACTGAAACTGCAAGGATTCGAATCGCTCCCGATTCTATCGTAGATATCATCCAATGATATCTTTACTATGACTCACGATGTCTAACATACATCATTACGAGGAAAACACTAGCATTCCAGGGTATATCCATACCAGACCTGGTCCCCACTATACAGACCACCTCCATCCAAGGAGCAGTTGCACTCTCTGCAACTCGGATCGGGCAACTCACGGCCACCGATCCACACAAAAGACATCTCACAAGATGTCCACTTCTGGATATCCCAAGGACCACATCCTGGTCGTAATAAACAATCGAGACTCCATAGAGTTTCAAAATTCTAAAAGGGCATGCAATAAACCCATTGCATCCTCAACGCTTGTGTCGACAGTGACACCCAACCAATCCGAAATTCCTGCCATGGAGATTCCCAAATCTCAAGGTGTTCCATATCTCTCATCAGAGATTTAACCATCCTAAAATAGCATAACTCTATGCTTGACTGGTAGGAAGTCAATAACTGGCATCCGTATACCCATCGGTATACCTGCCTCAGTACGAACACCACATGCATACTCAATGCACTTGGCTCAGGTATCTACAACATACCCTTAAGCCGCAAACACAACCGTCAATCCTGAGTCATTTCCTACCCAGTGGAGGATGATAATCGACGATCTACAACACGGCGTGATTCTCAAAATCAACACCACATGCACCAACTTACCGAATCTTTCAAAAATTCCCAATAGGTAGAATACCACCTCCTTCCTCACAAGGGAAGTGCCATCGAACTCGAGATCCACAAGTCTCGAACCACTGTTCGGAAAAATTGGGTACAATAACACTCATTGCGTCCCATATACACGGATTCCCTTAGATTGAGTCAATAACGACCTGATGACTCTCTTGTTGGTACTCCAACGTCCTGAGCTGTCCCAGACAAGTCTCACCAAGATTAAACATAAACGTATACACGTTTCAGTGAGGCATACACCACCTCATCCTCAAAATGACATGGTGACTACTAGAGTCCACCACAATCCACATCGTATCACCTTACGATTTGCCAACTTGGTTCCAACGAGTAGTATAACGGCTCTAGCAAGCCCATCATGGTGCTGCACACACGCGGCAGACAACCTAGTCTCCGTCTCTTTAGGTTTACCTCAAACCTACCAACAAGACGGATGTTTCCGTACGGCACACCATACCGTGGGAGGAAAATCAATAGAGTAGTGGGTCTGCACCCAACGTTCCTCTAATACTGATATACCCTGGACACTCCAATGTCCCTATGTACTTAACATAACCTGATCCTACTCCCTTAGGACTCATCCTACACCCTCATGGGTGGTGTGACCATGTCTACCACATGTCACATCGACAGAAAGCGAGTAATTTCCTCATGATTACTCCTGTCGTCAAATCACATGGCCAAGAGCCATTCCAACGAGCATACCTCAAGGGTATCACCACGCGTAAAATGATCACCCCAAACGTAAGCTGCGGTACAATCACATGTACAGCGCATCCAACCATTCCTCGAGCAACCCGTTCGGTATAAGGGTCACGTCAATCGGTGCCGCACACACCACCTTGTGCTCGGTACTGGCACCCAAGGCATACCACTGAATACGTATACTCAACGCATCAATCATCGTAACGATGATGCATGTCTAATAAGACATCTCCTACACCATCGTCATCATCATCCTGTGACGATACATGCCAACTCATGGCATCTATGGCATTGTCAACTAGTGACGATACATGTCATCCACAATCATGCTAGTAAAATAGGCATAATAAAACATGTATATCAACGCATGCCAGATACAATAAAGCTAATAGAATAGCAATATCTCATACCTCATCGCTAACAATATAGCGGCATACCTGTCTCCGTCGCTCAATAATAGTGCGTAATCAGCACCCATCGCTCGAAGGCGGCAAAATCCTGTGCTGAGTACATAGCGGCACAATCCCTCGCTATAGAATCGACGACATGACACCTCGTCATATAATAAGTGGCATGAAACCTCGCTATACACCTGAGCATGAATCATCGTCCACATAATAGCGGAAAGAGGCATCGCTATCTATATATACGGCGGCACGAATCATCACCAATAATCACAAAGAGGTGAGTCATCATCATCGACACAGCGGGACACATCACCGCTATCATCCGTGTCCGGCGGAATGAACCCTCGCCAATAAATATAGCGGAATGAACCGTCGCTATAAATACACCTGGCGGAATGAACCCTCGCCAATAAATATAGCGGAATGAACCGTCGCTATAAATACACCTGGCGGAATGAACCCTCGCCAATAAATATAGCGGAATGAACCGTCGCTATAAATACACATCGACACAGCGGAACACATCACCGCTATCATCCGTGTCATCACAAAGGAATGAATATAATCGACACAGCGGAACACATCACCGCTATCATCCGTGTCATCACAAAGGAATGAATATAATCGACACAGCGGGACACATCACCGCTATCATCCGTGTCATCACAAAGGAATGCATCATCATCCTCTCTTGAGTCAGTCATCATCAGTCATTTTAATGCTTCCACGCTTTCATAATCTCAAAATAAGCGGTATCGCATACTCGCTTCTTCATACTAGCGGTATCGCATACTCGCTCAGTATGGTATACCTCGCCTCCATGTGCCAGCGAGCCTCCCCTCTCCCGCTCCACATGCGCAGCGATAAAGCGTAAGCATTAAAACCTTAACTGTGATCGCCCTGACTCGTGGAATACACCTCTTTATCCCACATCACAATATGCAACAACAATGCATAATCTGCAACAACAATGCAAAATCACAATATGCAACAACAATGCATAATCACATGTATCATAACCGTAATGCATCACATTGCATTCATCATGTGTCACACAGACAAACATAAATACATGTTACTGTGGGGATACCCGTACGTCGCTTACGTACTCCATATTTCCTGTAACCTGCAACCCTCATGGTTAGCAACAATAGCCATATACGCTATGCATCAATCATCCAATGCATAAATGCAACCACTTGCAAGTCAATACGTATACCAAGACATGTTACCTCGGAAATATCCCTTTACCTGATTTTCTCACAATAATCAGATTCCTTGGCACGTAACATACGGAGTGCCAGACATTACCACTAATGCCATCATATCGCGTCGCACACGATTCCTGCAATCACACTGATTAGCAACACCACTTTTCATATCAGAAAAAGCACATAAACAACTAGTTGTGTCATACAACATTAATGCCATCATGCATAAGTATGTGCTATCAATAAATTCTTAGGCCCTTAACAGCCCCAATGAGCAACCACTGCTCTGATACCACTAATGTAAGGACCCCAAGCCCTTAAACCATAATTAGTGTATTAACCACTATGTGTGGCACATGCTTTCAATAAAAAGCCAATCGGGAAGCTCAGATGATACTCTATCATTGCATGGCAATTTCAAAATAATTCCTTTAACACTCAAAGTTATAAGGTCATCAGCCTAACAACGAAATAGACTCACAAAGTTCGCCCAATACCATCCCTTTTTGCCACTTTTCACCTTGTGGACTTTTATAAAAATTTGGGCAGAGTCTCCCCATAACTAGAGCTATCCCGAAATAAAAGCACAACACATAATATAATTCCCGGCCAGGGAAAACATAATACTCATCAGACAGCAGTAATACAAAGTAAATTCCCAGCCAGGGAAGACATCATACATATGACGACATAATGGGTCTCAACACCCACATAATACACTAATCGACTCTCATATCATTAGCAATTCTACCACAATTGCATGCAACATATAATGAAAGAGAGGAAGGCTCATGCCTTTATATACAACCCATATACAAGAATGTCCGTGCTCACATGCGAGCATCATAAATGTGTATATAAAGCTCGGGTGTATATAAGTACTCTATACGATACCGTGCTCCATCAAGCCCTGGTACCACGATCCTGTGAGTACATCCAATCAACAGCTCGAGCTCAGCTCCACAGCCATCGATGCACCTGTTCACCTGCCCCAACAGAGACAGCCCCCAACGGGGTGAGCATACCAATACACAAAATCTCATAATCACAATAATGAATTTCATAATTTACAACACAAGTAAATAGTAATGAAATTTAAATGATACTCCCTGGATGGCAACATCCTCATCCGGATTCCGTGTACTGTCCCTGTTCTCACAATCATCAAACTCATCAAATCTCAAAAATCAGTAAATCAACGCATTGATTAACTCATCGCATGCCTAATACTCGAATATCAACAGATAGTGGTTGCAACTCATTAAACATGCAAATATAGATATCTCAATATCTAATACTGATTTCACAACCTCGCTATCAATCACAGATAGCTCAAATGCCTAGCATTTATTTTACCAAATCTTCAAATTCATTATACCCAGACATCTCAAATGTCTTATAATGAATACATGATCCCACGATCATTCTCAGGCATCTCAAATGCCCTACAATGGTCATATAAACCCAGTACCCCATATATCATGTAAGAGTCATCCTATTCTAGGGTCACGCACGCTACAAGCGGCGATATCAAGATTTGGGTCATTCCTTGGCTATATCAACATATATATATATAATCCTCATGCGCGATTATTCAATGAAATCGAATTTCATTATGCATTCACAAATGCCCTAACATATAGAAATGCTCGTACGTCGCACGTACCTTAAATCTCCGAAGTCCGAGCCAAACCTTGCCCGAGTTCCATGCCCCGAGGAATGATGTGCTAACACGATAAATAATTCACAATTATTTACGAACATGCAACCCATGCTCAAGCACACCCATATCCCTCAAAATATTGTCAACACACGACAATTAACCTCTAAAAAGACCCGGGGCAGGGTACATGCAGGGAGGGAAAATAAATGAGACAATATCGAAATTGTTCAAGAACACCCTACAAAAATCGAACCCGAATCTCACAATTTCGAACCCAAATAATTCCATAATTCATCTAAAATGTGAATTAATCAATCCATAGCATGAATAATCATCCCACATGCCAAACCCCCAAATTTTCGAATTTCAAGCCCTAAATTCGAACTCAATTAAGCATCAACAATACATCTACACATGTAATAAATGACCCATAACAAGAATCGTCACAACCCTGCCAAAACCCCCAAATTCGAACCCATTTCATGCACACATCCGAAATTCGAACCAACCCTCACGAATCGAGCTGACATTTCGAACCAATCCAACACAAAATAGCAGGGAAATACACAAAAGCATGAAAAAGGGGGTTAGGAAGGTTACCCAAACGAAATCGGAAGAAATCGGACGAAAAATCGAAGAACCCTAGAAATTGGGGATCGGCGCATTCCAGCGAAATCCGACTTCCACACGCGATGAAACTTCGAATTGATGGAGGGGAAAGAAGCGCCTCGCCGAGACGACGCCGTGGGTAGGTCGGACGCGCCGATCGGCGGCCGGACGGCGGCGGGCGCACGGCCTGAAGCCGCGGGGCAGGGGAGGCGACGGGAAATCGCGCGGACGGGAAAGAGAGAGGAAGAAGAGGGCTGAAATGAAATTATTTCGGAAATTTTGGGTTCAAATGGTATTTATAGCAAAAATACCCCGAAAAAATAATAGCCCCACAAATACATCATGATTCCTTAAAAATCATCTGTTTTCAAAAACTCTCTCTCTAACTCCAAAACCCCCTACCGGTGCTCACACAGCACCCGAGATCCCGAGACACATTAAAAACCCAACTCTTAGGTTTTACACCGTAATGTGAATACAATCTCAACCTCTGGATCCAACGATCCCAACTACCCAATTAAACGAGCCCAGAAGGCCCAACACCTCCGTTAATTTCCAAATCGCCACGTAAAACCACTTTAGGGATTATTAACACTACGGGATTAACACCTATAATCCCTGGTCATCACAGTGGAGGTAGAGGATTAGCCTGTCCAATACTCGCATTTACACTCCCAACATCTCCGACTTCCTCATTAGCAGCCATGCTGTAACACAAATGTTAACAACAATCCAAAGCAATATATAACATGTCGTTAGATAACAGGAGTGATATAAGCATGTTAGTATAACAGGATATACAATAATATGCACCACATGCATAAACATGCTCCAAATGTAAGCACCTAGCCAACCATGCTAAGGCTACCCTTCACTCGTTCCCGGGTTCTCTAACCACTGCTCTGATACCACTAATGTAAGGACCCTAATCCTTAAGTGCGGAATTAAGGCATAATAGAGCTAATAACAAAGATCAGAGTGTAATAAACAGGTGGAGTCTATGAGCTTAAGCATTTACATGCCAAAATAAAGGACTACCTAAAAGGATTAATTACATTCCAACAAAAGAATGTGTCCACTATAGTTTTACGCTACTCCTAGAGTAGGAACTATACAAAAGAATCCTGTCCTTTCATCTACCAAAGATGCTCGAGAAGCTCACTGTCTCAACCCGTTCAAGCCCATCTATCATGCCAAAAAGGTACCTACAAGGACAACCCCCAAACATGAGCAATAATAATCATTCATATTCAACACAATATGAAGATAAAGCGTAAATGCATAATCAATATAAAACACTTCCTGTTTTCCCATGCATTTCAAACGCTTCCCGTTTGGTTGTCCCTGTACCATAACTCATGAGTATAATCAACAGATTATTTTTAATGGCCAAAACATGTCATGACATCATATACCATTTCAACTGTACCACATATTGGTCACCATTCCCTAGTCTGTCCATCACAGTGTATTTTAATGCCCCTCGCTTATATTCATATGGGCGGCATAGGATAACCTCGCTACAATGGACATGCGGCGCTCCCACCCCTCGCTTCACAGAGAGCGGCAAATACCCTTTCCTCGCCCCATATGACAACCACGCTCAAATGTGACATGCGGCGCTCCCACCCCTCGCTTCACATTTGGCGGAACCAATACAAAAAGCGGCAAGCATTAAAATCATCAAAGGATGACCACGACTCATGGGATGTGCATCCAATAATCATAATATGCATCTAACATCAATATGCATAAATCACCATGTATATGCATCCACTATGCAATACCTCATATGGCATAAATCAACATGTATATGCATCCACTATGCAATACCACATATATACCCGCATCCACAATGCATAAACAATGAGTATATAAAATACATGTTACCGTTGGGTGCCCGTACGTCCACTACGTACCTTTCCAAAATGTGGAATGTGGTTGGACCTCAATTCCTTGGCTGCGTTGCCACCTGGGTTGGTTCTACATATTCACAAATACCAATATTAGAACCCAATAATAGTCCAATACCAAAAATCCCACAAAAACACCCAAAAATACCATTTTTGGTGTCTCGCGATCGATCGCCATCAAGCCCCGATCGATCGCGAGAACACACTGCCTCGGGCAACAAAAATGCACAATCCGCGATCGATCGCGGAGCTAGCGCCGATCGATCGCGGCCTCGCCGATCGATCGCGCCCAGCTCGCGATCGATCGCTGAGGCTTACTGCCTCAGCCCTGTTGCTCGCGATCGATCGCGAGAAAATCGCCGATCGATCGCCGAGCTGCGGGAAATCGAGATTCGGGCACTATTCACCCATCTCTTTCCCCAACTCATCTAAACCCACATACACCAACACCAACCAACACCAATAACTCAAAACCAACACTAAACATCATAACAAACTCAAATATACCACATCCAACCAAAATATTACCAAAACCACAACACCCAACACAAACCCATTTTAAACCCTTTAAAACCAAACTAAACTCAACCAAAACCTTACAAAATTAATACATGAGGTACCCATACCTCTTGGGGATCTCAAATCACCCAATAATCTCCACAATAAAAGATTTTGCAAGGACTTCTCTTCACCCCAAAGTTGGTGCTCGAAAATGGGAAGGGGAAGTATGGGTTTGGGTGTTGATTTTGAAAAGTAAGAGTGGATGGATGTAAAGTGGGGTTTGAGTATTAAATGTGAGGTAATTTAAAATGATACCCAAAATAATCCATGGTGTATAAAACACCCCAACATGATATTTTTCAAAGCATTTACTCAAAATGCACCATAATATCAATTAACACATGATTTCTAATAAATTGCTAACCAAGGCAAATAAATCATGCTTCCCATAATATTTACCCAACATGCACCACATGCACCCTGAAATGCAACCTCGGGTCACCCTATCCATATGACCATGCATTTTCCATAAGGTAAATAAATCCCAACACATAATCAATTACCACATAATTAATCATGTAATCACAATTAATGCACCAATTAGCAATTAACCATTTCGGGGATGTCACATCAAGAATCATCTGCTGAGCAAGTGAATGCAGCAGGGGGATTTCCGGGGCAACCTCAACGCAAATATGACCCTTACTCCAACACATACAACCCAGGATGGAGAGACCACCCTAACTTGAGCTATGGACCACAATCGATGAATCACATTCCGCCTCAAGTGCCACAACAGCCACAACATCCACCACCATACAGACCACCTTTTCAGAGGACCCAACAATCTAATTACCCTTCTACTAGTGACAGGTTAGAGAATATTATTCAACAGGAAACAAGATCAAGTATTCAAAGCTTGAACACTCAAGTGGGTCAACTAGCCACTGAGCTCAATCGTGTTGAAGCCCACGGATCGACCATCCTACCATCCAACAGTGGTGAATCCAAGGTAAACTGCGAGCGCAATCACACTTAGGAGTGGTAAAGAACTGGAGATACCGGAGGAGAAGGCGGAAGATCAATCCAAGGGAGTTGAAGAAAAGGAAGCTGAAATGGGAGAAAAGACCACCATGGGACAAGAGGTACCAAAAGGTAAGTCTACTTCCTTTCTGAATATAAAGTACCACCCCCTTTCCCTCAAGCATTAAAAGATAATAGGAAAGATGCCGGACTCAAAGGTCTATATGACACCTTTCGACGATGTGAGGTAAACATCCCTTTACTTGATGCAATTCAACAAGTGCCTCGCTATGCAAATTTTTTGAAAGAATTATGCACTGCAAAGAGGAATCATAGGTTGAAGGGATCTCAAAAGATTGAATTGGGAGAAAACGTATCAGCTGTAATCCAAAGAAAAATCCCTACTAAGTGTAAGGACCCAGGTATGTTATCTATTCCGTGCACGATTGGTAACCCTCGCCTTGAAAAGGCCATGTTAGATATAGGAGCATCAATTAATGTCATGCTATATTCTATATATGCTTCTCTACAACTTGGTCCTTTGAACTCTACTGGAGTGGTTATTCAACTAGCGGATAGGTCTAGTGCATATCCTAGGGGTGTGATTGAGGATGTACTTGTGCAAGTAAACGAATTGGTATTCCATGCGGATTGTTATTTTCTTGATATGGAGAATGGTTATAAGAATAGTCCCATTTTGTTAGGAAGACCATTCCTCAAAACCTCTAAGACCAAGATAGATGTGCATAGTGGTACCCTTACTATGGAATTTGATGGTGAGATTGTTACTTTTAACATTTATGATGCCATGAAATATCCTTGCAATGATGATGACACTGTGTATTCTATTGATGTTATTGACTATCTGTCACAGGAAGTTTTTGAGATTATAGGGAAAGATGAACTGGAAGTCACTCTTACCATGGCCATGAAGAAGGAGGATGAGAAGTTCACCTTAAATAAGTTGGAAGATACCATAAATGCCTTGGATGATACGCCTGAGCTACATCAGTCAGGTAACGTTTCTTTTATATCACTGCCTGTTTCTATGTAGGGTCTTCCTACCTTAACATGATAATAATAACGTATTATGGACTAAACATGCATTAATAACATCTTAGGGTTCCGGTTGTAGCCTTGAGCTAATAGGATTACAGGCCAAGAAAGCTAATTAATTACATTCTCGATAATGAATGTTAAAGCTATAGATTTACACTACTCCTAGAATAGAGACTATTCAAAAATCTTGTATCCTAAATTCTTTCATGCTCCTCGTAGCTCACAGCCTCAACCCGAACCTTAGCCTTTCAGTCCAAAAGTGTACCTACAGGAACAACACATCATGAGCATGTACATCATTACTTAACATCATAAGATAATGGCGTATAATAAATACATGAAATAATCGTTAACAGATACTTCCTGGTTAATCGCATTAACCCACTTTTGTTGCCCCTGTTTCATATTCATGCATATAATCATTACTTCTTGACATAAATGATTAAAATCGTACTTCACTTATATGCCCATAATCAACAATGTTAATTAGAAATGTGACTGTCCTGGTCCTGTTATGACAGCGGCACAATTGGCCCCCTCGCTCGACATATAACGGTACTGTGATATCCCTCGCTACACCTTGATAGCGGATATATCTCCTCGCTAGCTATGTCAGCGGTAAGTACCTTTCTCTCTTGCCCATAACAACCACCAGAACATTCTACCATTTCTAATAACATAGTTTAACATACATCATAAACATCATAGCATCCTTACTCATCTTAAACATCATCCTCACTTATCATAAACATCATCGTATCTTTACTTATCATATTCATCATCGTACACTTACTTATCATTAACATCATCAACCTGTTACACAAATACTTATGCAATCATTGCATAGTCATAGTATAGGAGTGTGTTTTACCGTCCGATACCCGTACGTCTCTTACGTAGCTTAATCTCAAAAGTGGAGAAGTTGAAGTACTTTATCTCCTCGAAGTTGTTGGTACCTGGGATGGTTCTACACAATCATACAAATGAATATTAGAAGCCAATTATAGTACAATATCCAAAAATCCCACAAAATATCCAAAAACACCATATTTTGCATCTCGCGATCGATCGCCACCCAGGCCCGGTCGATCGCGAGATCGTACTGGCTGGTTCTAAAATTTTCAGCCCTTGGCGATCGATCGCCTCTTCTGGCGCGATCGATCGCCAGCCTCGCCGATTGATAGCCCAACTGGAGCCTACTGGTTCCGCGCGATCGATCGCCAATAACGGGCGATCGATCGCCGCTGAATGTGTTGCGGAAAACACCATTTTTGCACCTTAAATTCTTCACCAACCTCAACAACACTTATACCAACCAACCAAAAACATAAAACACTTTAAACCTTCATTTTACACCATTAAACAACAAAAAATCATACACCCAACCAAAAATCATACCAACCCAAAATAAACCCATTTCAAACAATCAAAAAACATTTCAAAATCAATCCAAACATCATAAAAACTCCAAGGAGGGTTCCATACCTCTTATGGACTCAAAATTTTATTAAGATTCCAAAAAATGGAGAGTTTGCAAGGATTTCTCCTCCTCCTCCTTGGCTTGGACGAAAATGGGATGAGGGGTTAGGGTTGGGGATGAGATTTGGGGATTTAAGAGTGATGGGGAAAAGTGAGATAAAGTGGGGGGTATAGTGGGGTTATATGAGTTGTTAATTAAATTTGTACCCCATTAATTAACATGATGCACAAAATACCCCAACATGGTATTTTAAAAGCATTTTACAAAAATGCACCAAACTCGCAATAAATTCATATCTTCCACATAATTATCAATCGATATAATTAAATCATGTTAACACCTCATTTTCCATCATGCATAACATGTACCCTGAAATGCAACCCCCAGGTCACGCCTACCATGTGACTAAGCATTTCATCGAGATAATTAATTTCAACACATAAATCAATCATCGCCATAATTAATCATATAAACATAATTAATGCCCAAATTGCATATAATTATTTCGGGGTGTCACAATACTCCCCTACTTATAAGATTTCGTCCTCGAAATCGCATGCACTTACCCCAAAAAGAAACTAAACATAAATAACATACCAGAAAATAGTTCCGGGTAATGCTGCACCATATGCCATTCCGTCTCCCATGTAGCCTCCTCGACACCCCTACGATCCCACTGAACGTTTACCATCGGTATGACCTTGCTCTGAAGTCTGCGATCCTCTCGATCCAGAATTCTAATTGGTCGTTCTACGTAGGATATATCTGAGTCCAACTGTACTTCAGTAGGCTGTAATACATGAGACGGGTCTGGCTCATACTTCCGTAACATAGAGACGTGAAAGACGTCATGAATACCAGATAAAGACGACGGTAGAGCCAAACGGTAGGCCAAAGTCCGATACGCTGCAATACTTCATACGGCCCAACATACCTCGGAGATAACTTCCCCCGCATACCAAAACAAACCACACCCCTGAAGGGTGAGACTTTCAAGAAGACCTTGTCTCCTAACTTGAATTCTAGCGGTCGTCGTCGCTTATTGGCATAGGCTGCTTGCCTATCCTGGGCCGCTTCATCTTCTGGCGTATCAACTTAATCTTTCCTTCCATATCCCTAATCATATCCGGTCCTCCGACCGCTTTACTAGTCAAGTCCTCCCAATACATCGGTGACCTACAGCGTCGTGCGTAAAGAGCTTCGAATGGAGCCATTTGAATGCTCACCTGATGGCTGTTATTATAGGAGAACTCCACCATTGCCACTGAATCCTGCCATGGAGTATCAAACTCCAATACACAGGCCCTCAGCATATCTTCGAGCGTCTGTATAGTACGCTCCGTCTGGCCGTCTGTCTGAGGGTGATAAGCTGTACACAGTCTCACCTCTGTGCCCAAAGCTATCTGGAGACCCTCCCAGAAATGTAAAGTAAACCTTGGGTCTCTGTCAGACACAATCGAGACTGGAACCCCATGCAACCTCACCACATCCCGTACATATAATTGGGCCATCTTTAGATATGTGAAATTCATACAGTAAGGGATCAAATGAGCCACTTTCGTCAGCCTATCCACGATCACCCATATCGCATCATATCCAGAGGCCGTCCTTGGCAAGTGGGTCACGAAGTCCATAGATATGTGCTCCCACTTCCATTCAGGTACCTCTAAATTCTTCAGCTCGCCACCAGGCTTCTGCCTCTCCGCTTTTACTTGCTGACAAATCAAGCACTTCTTGACAAAGGTGATGACGTCTCTTTTCATCCGGCTCCACCAAAACTGGTCGCATAAGTCCTTGTACATCTTTCTCCCACCTGGATGTATGCTAAACCTGCTGCTATGAGCATGGTGCAAGATCCCTTGACGCAACTCTGGTGCCCTCGGCACTACCCAACGATTACCAAGCCTCAAGGAACCATCTTCTGCCACTCTGAACTTTGATGGCTATCCCTGAAGTACTATCGATGACCATCTCTGAACCTCATCATCCAACATCAAGGCTTTCCTGATAGCCTCGAATATGTCTGGCTCAGCCAATAAGGTCGATACTTGCACCGGTGATGTGTCCACATCGAAATCATAGCCCAGATGGCAATAAGAAGTCATCATAGCTGATAAACTCATGGCATCCTCAACAGTACTCTTCACCTTCCGACTTAAGGCGTCTGCTATCAAGTTTGCTTTACCAGGATGGTACTCAATTTCACAATCATAATCCTTGAGTAAATACATCCATCTTCTTTGTTGCATATTCAATTCAGCCTGTGTGAACAAAAACTTCAGGCTCTTATGGTCTGAATTGATGGTAAATGTCGTACCATACAGGTAATGCCTCCAAATCTTCAAAGCAAATATAATGGCTGCCAGCTCTAAATCATGGACTGGATACCTAGCCTCATGTGGCTTCAGCTGCCTCGATGCATAAGCCACCACATGCTTATCTTGCATCAACACACAGCCCAAACACTGCAGTGATGCATCTGTGTACAAAGCAAACCTCTTATTCTCAGAAGGAATCACCAATACAGGTGCCGTAGTCAAACGGCGCTTCAATTCTTGGAAGCTTTCCTCACAAGCTTCGGACCAATAGAGCGGGACTCCTTTCTGAGTCAGTTGTGTCAGGGGCTTGGCAATCTTTGAAAAACCTTTGACAAAACGTCGATAATAACCGGCCAAGCCGAGGAAGCTCCGTATCTCGGGTATAGAAGTGGGTGCAACCCACTCCATCACAGCTTCAACCTTCATGGGATCTACAGATATCCCGCTGCTGGATGTAACATGACCCAAGAACACCACACTGCT
Source organism: Haberlea rhodopensis (assembly GCA_907163345.1). Lineage (NCBI taxonomy): Eukaryota > Viridiplantae > Streptophyta > Magnoliopsida > Lamiales > Gesneriaceae > Haberlea > Haberlea rhodopensis. The sequence continues at coordinate 21,769,989 of CAJQUN010000004.1, read as the reverse complement.
CAACCAGAACTCGCACTTGCTGAGCTTTGCATATAACTGATGATCCGTAAGGATCTGGAGTACTGTCCTCAAGTGCTTCACGTGTTCCTCTTCGGTCCAAGAGTAAATGAGTATATCGTCAATGAAAACAATGACAAACTGATCCAAATACGGTTGAAATACTCTGTTCATCAGACTCATAAAGACAGCTGGGGCATTTGTCACCCCAAAAGGCATGACTAAGAATTCATAGTGCCCATACCTAGTCCTAAAATCAGTCTTCTGAACGTCATCTTCCCTTACCCGAATCTGATGATACCCCGACCTCAGATCGATCTTACTGTAGAGCCTCGTACCCTGCAATTGGTCAAACAAATCATCGATCCTCGGAAGTGGATACTTATTCTTCACTGTGGCTTTGTTCAGTTGTCTGTAATCGATGCAAAGACGCATCGAACCATCTTTCTTTTATACAAATAGGACTGGTGCACCCCAGGGCGATACGTTAGGGCGTATGTAATCCTTATCAAGGAGCTCTTGCAACTGAACCTTCAACTCCCTTAACTCCGCTGGTGTCATCCTATACGGGGCACGAGAAATGGCAGACGTCCCCGGTAGTAACTCAATCCCAAACTCGACCTCTCTCGTCGGTGGATATCCGGGAATTTCTTCCGGAAAGACATCAGGAAACTCCGCCACTACGGGCACATCCTCGACATTTAATTCTTCCCTCTTTTCAGTAATATCAACAGCATAGATGAGATATCCCGTATGGCCTCGTTCCAATAACTGTGCCATCTTGACAGCAGATATCAACGGGATCTTTGGATGGGAACCATCCCCAAAGAATGTCCACTGGACTCCCATATCAGACCTGAATCGGACAGTCCTCTGCCTGCAGTTCACAACTGCCCGATACCTGTTCTGAACATCAATGCCTACAATGCAGTCAAAGTCTGACATTCCCAAAACAATCAAATCTGACCTTAGCTCGTTAACCTCAAAATAAATGAGGCCTTCATAGACAATCTGATCAGTAATCAAACTTCTTCTAGCGAGTGTCGAGACTACAAGAGGCGTGGGCGACGGAGAAGTGCATATGTGGTGCCTTTCCACAAAACTTGTCGACACGAAAGAGTGTGACGCACCTGTGTCAATCAATATAAAAGCAGGATGCGTAAATAGAAGACACGTACCCGCTATCATTTCCTCCGGAGCCGCTGTAGCCTGCTCCCTTGTCAATGCATAAACTTGCCCCTGAGGTGGCCCCATAGGCTAACCTCCATACTGCCTCGGTACAAACGGTGGCCTGTGCTGCACTGCTCTGTCTGCAGCCTCCCCGCAGAGTTCTGTTGTCCCTCCCGATTGGGACATTGCCGAGCAAAGTGGCCCTTATTGCCACATACGTAACAACCTACACAGTCTTTCGTCGAATGTGGTTGCCCACAAAGAGAGCACTAGACCTTCCCAAATCAGCCTCCCTGAGACTGTCCTCTTCCTGACAGGGCGTCATCCCTACGGTTTCCTTTCCAACGATTCTCAGGCCTCTTACCACGGAACATCGAAGCTGATGTATTCCCCCTTGGCTTGAACTGATCACCCCTCGGCTTCATATTATCAGAAGTAGATTTCTGAGGGGGTGCTGGAGGTGGCACGGCATCAGGATACACACCAACTCCCAGTTCGGCTAGTTCAGCCCATGAAAGGGCTTCATCAAAGCAAGCAGGGCCATAAGTGATCACCCTGTCATACAGTTCAGGCCTCAAGCCTTTCATGAAGTTCCTCATCTTTGCTTGAGTATTTGCAGCACCATGGGGCACATATCGGAGTAAAGAACAATAATGAAGAGCATAGTTCGATACCGGCATGGTGCCTTGCTTTAAGTTGGTAAACTCATCCTCCTTATCTTGTCGTGCAGCAGCTGAAAAGTAGCGGGTCAGAAATCGAGTTCGAAACATCTTCCAATTTATTTCCTGTCCTTGAGCCTCTTGCTCTACTACTGTGGTCTTCCACCACATCAATTCCTTTTTGGCCAGTTGGAATTCCGCTAACCTTATCCATGCTGACTTCGAACATGGAGCTGCCACAAATCTGTTCCATCCTTTCTAACCACTCCTCGACGAGTTCCCCTGTCTCAGTTCCTTCGAACATCGGGGGTCGGTATGTCAGAAACTGAGCCAAACTTAGCTCCCCAGGTAGTAACTGTTGCTCGGAGGGTTCTTCGCCCTAGGCTGGCGGTGGTAGGGGATTCGTACGCCCAGCACTTGCATTAACACTAATTGCATCGCCCACTTCCACATTTGCTGCCATGCTGCAACACAATGGTTAACACCATACCCAAAAGCAGTTCATATAATACATCGTTAGAAAACATAACATGTTAGTATAATAATCATATGCAACATATGCACAAAACGTGTTTAAAAAGGGGCACCTAGCCAACTTATTTCTAAGGCTACCCTTCACTCATTCCCGGGTTCTTTAACCACTGCTCTGATACTACTAATGTAGGGTCTTCCTACCTTAACATGATAATAATAACGTATTATGGACTAAACATGCATTAATAACATCTTAGGGTTCCGTTTGTAGCCTTGAGCTAATAGGATTACAGGCCAAGAATAAAATTCCAAAAGCTAATTAATTACATTCTCGATAATGAATGTTAAAGCTATAGATTTACACTACTCCTAGAGTAGAGACTATTCATTATCTTTACTCATCATAAACATCATAGCATCCTTACTCATCATAAACATCATCCTCACTTATCATAAACATCATCGTATCTTTACTTATCATATTCATCATCGTAACTTACTTATCATTAACATCATCAACCTGTTACACAAATACTTATGCAATCATTGCATAGTCATAGTATAGGAGTGTGTTTTACCGTCCGATGCACGTACGTCTCTTACGTACCTTAATCTCAAAAGTGAAGAAGTTGAGGAACTTTATCTCCTCGAAGTTGTTGGTACCTGGGATGGTTCTACAAAACCATACAAATGAATATTAGAAGCCAATTATAGTCCAATATCCAAAAATCCCACAAAATATCCAAAAACACCATATTTTGCATCTCGCGATCGATCGCCACCCAGGCCTGATAGATCGCGAGATCCTACTGGCTGGTTCTAAAATTTTTAGCCCTTGGCGATCGATCGCCACTTTTGGCGCGATCGATCACCAGCCTCGCCGATCGATCGCCCAAATGTGGCGATTGATCGCCAATGGCTTCTGGAGCCTACTGGTTGCGCACGATCGATCGCCAATAACGAGCGATCGATCGCCGCTGCCTGTGTTGCGAGAAACACCATTTTTGCACCTTAAATTCTTCACCAACCTCAACAACACTTATACCAACCAACCAAAAACATAAAAACACTTTAAACCTTCATTTTACACCATTATACAACAAAAAATCATACACCCAACCAAAAATAATACCAACCCAAAATAAACCCATTTCAAACAATCAAAAAACATTTCAAAATCAATCCAAACATCATAAAAACTCCAAGGAGGGTTCCATACCTCTTATGGACTCAAAATCTTATTAAGATACCAACAAATGGAGAGTTTAGAAGGATTTCTCCTCCCCCTCCTTGGCTTGGACGAAAATGGGATGAGAGGTTAGGGTTGGGGATGAGATTTGGGGATTTAAGAGTGATGGGGAAAAGTGAGATTTTGTGGGGGGGGGGGGGGGGGGTATAGTGGGGTTATATGAGTTGTTAATTAAATTTGTACCCCATTAATTAACATGATGCACAAAATACGCCAACATGGTATTTTAAAAGCATTTTACAAAAATGCACCAAACTCTCAATAAATTCATATCTTCCACATAATTATCAGTCGATATAATTAAATCATGTTAACACCTCATTTTCCATCATGCATAACATGTACCCTGAAATGTAACCCCCAGGTCACGCCTACCATCTAACTAAGCATTTCATCAAGATAATTAATTCCAACACATAAATCAATCATCGCCATAATTAATCATATAAACAGAATTAATGCCCAAATTGCATATAATTATTTCGGGGTGTCACATTCTAACACTAGAGCTCTTCCATCTATTTTGCAGGCACCTACCATAGAGTTGAAGCCACTATCTAGCCATCTCAAATATGTATTCCTTGGTGAAGGAGATACATTACCAGTGATCATCTCTAGCAAGTTGGGGGATGAACAAGAGAAGGATCTTATTCATGTGCTCAAGGAACACAAGACTGCAATTGGTTGGACCATAGCAGACATCAAGGGAATCAGTCCCTCCACATGCATGCACCGCATTCTACTTGAAGAAGGAGGAAGCCCTACACGTCAACCCCAACGGAGGCTTAACCCACCTATGATGGATGTGGTGAAAGAGGAAATTTTGAAGCATTTTAGCGGTTGGGGTGATATACCCTATCTCCGATAGTCAATGGGTCAGTCCCGTCCAAGTGGTGCCAAAGAAGACCGGTATTACTGTGATAAAGAACAAAGATGATGAACTTGTGCCCACACGTATTCAAAGCGGATGGCAATTGTGTATCAACTACCGAAAGCTAAACGCTGTGACTCGAAAAGATCACTTCCCTCCACCCTTCATTGACCAAATGCTTGAGAGGTTAGCTTGCCATTCATACTATTGTTTTCTTGATGGTTATTCGGGTTATTTTCAGATTGCTATTGCACCGGAGGACCAAGAAAAGACTACTTTCACATGCCCCTTTGGCACATTCGACTATCGACGGATGCCCTTTGGACTGTGCAATGCTCCGGCCACGTTTCAACGGTGTGTGGTTAGCATCTTTTCTGAGTTTATTGAGCATATTCTAGAGGTATTCATGGACGATTTTACTGTCTACGGTAACTCATTCAATTATTGTCTTGCTAGCCTTACACTTGTTTTAAAAAGATGCATAGAGACTAACCTTGTTCTAATTCTGAAAAAAATGTCATTTTATGGTAGAACAAGGTATAGTATTAGGTCATGTCGTTTCTGCAAAAGGTATAGAGGCAGACAAAGCAAAAATTGATGTTATGCATTCTTTACCTTATCCTACTTGTGTTCGGGATGTGCGCTCTTTTCTTGGACATGCAAGTTTTTACAGGAGGTACATCAAGGATTTCGCTAAGATAGCTACACCTTTGTGTAAGCTATTACAAAAGGATGGATGAAACAAGCAAGAGAGCTTTCGATCACTGACGGAGTCATTGACTTCTACCCCCATCATACAACCACCCGACTGGAGTAATCCTTTCGAGATCATGTGCGATGCCAGTGACTATGCGGTTGGTGCTGTCTTAGGCCAAAAGGAGGGGAGAGCATCACATGCCATCTACTATGCCTCAAAGACCTTGAATGATGCTCAACGGAACTATTCCACTACTGAAAAAGAGCTTTTAGCAGTTGTTTTTGCTCTTGAAAAATTTCGATCTTATCTACTTGGTACTAAAGTCATTGTGTATTCTGATCATGCAGCTCTTTGCTATTTGATGACGAAGAAGGAGGCAAAACCAAGGTTGATAAGATGGATTTTGCTCTTGAGTGAGTTTGACATACAAATCAAGGATAAGAAGGGCAGCGAGAACAAAGTAGTGGATCACTTAAGCCGTCTACCACACGTGGATGAGGAGCTTTGTTTGAAGGAGGAATTCCCGGATGAGCATCTACTCTCCATAAGCGACAATCTTCCATGGTATGCTCATATTGTTAACTTCTTAGCTTCTCATGTACTACCTTCTGAATTGTCTAGGTCTCAAAGAGCTAAGATAAGGAGTGATGCCATGTACTATGTGTAGGATGATCCTTACCTGTGGAAGAACTGCGCGGACCAAATCATTAGGCGATGTATACCCGAAACTGAGGTAAATAACATTCTTAAGTTCTGCCATTCCTACGCTTGTGGGGGACATTTTGGTGCAAAGAGAACGTCTAGGAAGGTGCTAGAGTGTGGATTCTTTTGGCCTACCCTATTTCGTGAAGCCTACTACTTTTGCAAGAACTGTGCGCAATGCCAAATGACCGGTAATATCTCCAAAAAAAAGAGATGCCTCAACAACCCATTCTTATTTCTGAAATTTTTGACGTATGGGGCATCGACTTTATGGGACCATTCCCTAGCTCTTATGGTCATATTTATATACTTCTTGCTGTTGACTATGTTTCGAAATGGGTAGAAGCTATTGCTACCGGGACTGACGATTCCAAAGTTGTTGCAGATTTTATCAAACATAACCTTTTTTCTAGGTTTGGAATCCCGCGAGCTATCATCAGCGATCGAGGGTACACACTTTTGCAATAGGACGGTGGAAACTCTTTGCAAGAAGTATCATGTCACCCACAAAGTCTCCACCGCCTACCATCCGCAAACAAATGGCCAAGCCGAGGTCTCTAACCGAGAAATCAAAGCCATATTGGAAAAAACTGTCAACCCCACGAGGAAGGATTGGAGCTTAAGACTGGATGATGCACTTTGGGCTTACCGGACTGCGTATAAGACTCCAATAGGTATGTCACCATATCGACTCATTTTTGGTAAACCATGTCATCAACATGAACTATGATGAGAGTGGCTTGCATCGGAAGTTGCAATTGCAAGAGCTTGAAGAAATAAGGAATGAGGCGTATGAAAGTGCAAGGATCTACAAGCAAAAGACGAAGGACTTCCATGATAAAATGATATCAAGAAGGAGTTTTGAAGTTGGTCAAAAAGTTCTCCTTTACCATTCACGCCTTCGCCTATTTCCAGGTAAGCTTCGTTCTAGATGGCATGGTCCCTATATCATTACTAATGTGTATCCCCATGGTGCAGTGGAAATTGAGAGTTTAGACACCACTAAGACTTTCAAGGTGAATGGTCACCGATTAAAGCATTACTACGATGGCGTCCAAGATGAGGAAGGCGGACAAGTGAACGTCAAGGTGGCTCTAGAGGATCCACCTCATTTCGACTGATCCCGAGGACTGACGTCGGGCCACCGACGTTAATAGAGGCGCTGCTTGGGAGGCAACCCAAGGAGAGTTAGTTTCCTTTCTCCCTTTTATTTTCATTTTTAGTGCTTTAGTAGTTAGACTTTTCTCTTTTCTTGTATTTTTGCCTTACATTTGGCACAATGTAAGATTTAAGTATGGGGGAGGGATTAGTGGTATGTTATTGTTTTTCTATTACAAAAATACAAAAAAATCAAAAAATTTGAAATTTTTGAGCTCATAGTTAGTAATGAACACATGCTTAGAATCACTAGCCCATGATGAAACCTAATTGATATCATGCATGCTTTTGAACATAGGTGAATTGTTAAATTTGGAACACTTTGAACTCTAATGCAGATTTTACTTTAACTTAGTAGTTGAATATTTTGAGCACATTATTGTAATGATTTGTGAAGTGTGCATAGCTTAGTGAAGATTGTGTGAACTTTCTGATAGTGTTAAGAAGTCTCTAATACATGTTAGAACTTAACTACATGCTCTTTGAGGCGTATGTCTAGACTACTTGCAAACATGAAAGTGATATAGGCAATCTTTGATGCGTTTGAGCCTTTCAAGCCTACCATGTAAAGAAAATCAATCACTAGTACCCTTTTTGAGCTTTAATGCAAAAGAATGGTTGTATGCTAAGCATACAAAAGACCCCCATTCGACATTCTTTGACTAGCTTATCATCATTCCCTAATGAGCCTAAATATGAATTCTATCCATACCTTTGAAGGGAGTATGATGCGTTTCGTTCACATGCACTTAAGTATTCAATGATTAAAACGTTTGTGAGTTTCATAATGAAAAGAATGAAATGCATGAAAGAAAAGGGATGCCTTGAGAAAATAGATAAAAATATGACTCCAAGGGGAGCCAAGGCACAAAAGAAGAAAAATGTTGAAATAAAAGTTGAAAAATTCGAGCAAGAAGAGAAGACTTTAGTGTGCATATCACCATACTCTCTTGTTTGATATATCTTTACCCTTTCTTTCATAAGCCAATACCTAGGCCACACTACAAGCTAACAAAGACCTACTTGATTTGTGTTTGCAAAGTGGCTAAGATAATGGAGAAGAGCGTGCAAGTAAGCTTATACTTGTGTTAGTGTTTGACTTGAACTATTGTGGATTTGCATCTTTTGGATCTATAATTTGTACACAACATTTGTTTATGACCACACACATACGTTCACTACTTTGTTGAGTATGAGATGTTTAGGGATTGAACTTGTTCCATTATTAACTTTTCACCGTCTTTCATTACTATGCATGTTTAAAATTGTTGAGGCATTAAAGTGAGGACAAGTTAGTTTGTTATGATGCTATGAGCCAAGAAAAAAGATTATAGTTTTATTTGATTTACTCGAGGTCGAGTAAAGAGTAAGTATGGGAGAGTTTGATGTGACTAGAAATAGACACATCTATTGCGTTTAATTGTTTACGATTTGGTATGTTTTGATGGATAATTTGATATATATGCTACCTAATTGTATATTTGTGTAATTGTAGGTGGAATCGAAGAAATCGAGCTAACTAAGGCGAATAAAGGTCAAGAAAAGCTTTGGAGCTAATAAGGAATCAATGTATATCAAGAAAAAGGCTAAAAAAGTAATTTTAGTAGAGGCGATCGACTGCATGGAGGAGGCAATCGATCGCCTATGGACAGAAACTTGAGCAACAAAATTCACGAAGAGGCGATCGATCGCGAGACAAGAGGCGACCGATCGCCAAAGTCCACTGGAGCCCAGCGATCGATCGCATGAAAACTGGCGATCGATCGCCAGCGGTGTTTTGGAAAGATTGACCGAAAACCAAGAATCGCTTTTTAATATTGATAAACTAGTTAATTGTTTGCTTTCGTTTAATTTAGTATAGTTAAAGAAATTCGATAACCTCCTATTTTGATACTTGTTAGCATAAAAGTATTCACTTCCCTATGGGATCGATCCCTACTCACGCTACTACATATTTACTGCTATTAACTTGAGAGGGTTAATTTGGGCGTACGCGATAAACGCTACCACATACTTATTCGATGCTCGCATGTGAGCAGTATTATGTGTATATGGATTGTATAAAAAGGCAATGTCCTTTCTCTTTTCATTTATGTGTTACAAGCAATTAATTATTGAATTGCTAAATGAACTGAGAATATGTTAGTGTATTATGATGGTGCATGATATGTATGTGGAATGGGTTGGGGGAAAACTTAGACATTATATGGAATAATGTAAAGAATTATATTATTGGCATGATTCGCTATGGTGATAAGTGGGTTTTTCCCCTACATGTTTGATTACATGCACTAAATGCTTGGGTTAATACACTAGTAACGGGTTAAGGGCACGGGGGTCCTTACATTCCCACAAAATGAATGTATATGCTATAGATTTACTCTACTCTGTGTAGACACTATACAAAAGAATTCATGTCCTGCTATACCAGTAGCACTCATCATATAGCTCACCGCATCAACACTTGCCTTAGCCCTCAATGCCAAAAGCTCCTACAAGAACAACCCCAAACCATGAGAATGTAATAAACCATATTCACAACAATATGATTATAATGTATAAATGCATAAACCGTAATACAAAGCACTTCATGTATTCAATGCATTAAAACACTCCATTTGGTTGTCCCTGTACCACAACTTATATTCATAATTATCATATTATAATACAGTTTATAAATGTCATGACATATATCCGTTACATCAATACCAATAACCATCACAATCTTGTTATAACAATGTATTTTAATATACATCGCTTTGACATAATAGTGGCATTAATACCCCTCGCTTCGACATATCAGCGGCATTAAGATCCCTCGCTTCAATATGACAGCGCCGATGTGTCTTCGGCTATTTTTGTAACCCTGAACTGAACCCGATTGGTGATTTTGGGATTACTTATATTGCTCTTCATTTTCTATTTTAATTAAATTTAATGAAAAAGACAAGATATTTGGGGCCCCTCTCAGCAACCTCCCTCCCCATAATAATTATATTCCCACTTTTATTTATGAAAACTCCATCCTAATAATTTACTGGTCTTTTTTGGGTATGCTCATGGGACCCTCACGAACCACAAACACAATATTTGTGTATTTTTTTCTTCCCAGAATACTAAGACAATCGCCCTTCCTTACTTGAAAAAGGAAAAGGCGGAAGAGGGACTTTTTCCAATATTCTAGGCACCTAACAGCCGGCAGGGGATGAAATAAGAGTAGATTCAGGGAATATGGCATTTGTCCTGAGAATGGGGTAACAAAAATAGCCGAAGACACATCGGCGATTTTCTGTTACCTACAAGGAGCGAACTTTGCCGCTCCTCTTCCTGAACCCTCTTTCTGATTTTGGGATTACGTATATTGCTCTTTCTTTTCTATTTTAATTAAATTTAATGAAAAATACAAGATAATTGGGGCCCCTTCTCAGCAACCTCCCTCCCCATAATAATTATATTCCCACTTTTATTTACGGAAACTCCATCCTAATATTTTACTGGTCTTTTTTGGGTATGCTCATGGGACCCTCACGGACCACAAACACAAATATATGTGAGTTTTTAAATGGGACCCTCATGGACCAGAAACACAATATTTGTGTGTTTTGTAAAAAACACACAAATATTGAGTTTGTGGTCCGTGAGGGTCCCATGAGCATACCCAAAAAAGACCAGTAAATTATTAGGATGGAGTTTCCGTAAATAAAGTTGGGAATATAATTAGTATGGGGAGAGAGGTTGCTGAGAAGGGGCCCCAAATATCTTGTATTTTTCATTAAATTTAATTAAAATAGAAAAGAAAGAGCAATATACGTAATCCCAAAATCAGAAAGAGGGTTCAGGAAGCGGAGCATCAAAGTTCGCTCCTTGTAGGTAACAGAAAATCGCCGATTTGTAAAGCATTAAAATCATCACTCAAATATAACAATGACTAACCATGATATTCACCAAGCATCCAATATATATATATATATGCAACCACAAGCATAATCCAAAATGTAAAAATACATTTTACCGTCCGATGCCCGTACGTCTCTCTACGTACCTTTCCAAAATATGGGATGTTGCGGGACTTTATCCCCTACGTTGTGTTGCCACCTGGGAAGGCTCTACACAAGTGAACAACTCAATATTAGAAGCCAAATAATAGTCCAATACCAAAAATCCAACAAAATAACCAAAACTCCCATATTCAGTGTCTCGCGATCGAACGCCCCAAACTCGTCGATCGATCGCGAGACACCCCTGCCTCGATGCCCCAAAAATGCTAACTAGTGATCGGTCGCTAAGTCTCGAACGATCGATTGCCAAATCCCACTGCCTTGAGGCAATCGATCTCTATTTCGCGGTGATCGATCGCCTTGCTCTGTACACACGATTTTCACCATTTTTCCACATTCCATCTTCTCCAACACACTCAACCCATAAATTTTCAAATTCCTTTCAACCCAACACAATAAATATACCAATAACCAATATAGCAAGCACCAATAACCATAAAAACACAACAATCCATACAAGAACTTCACAACCCACAAATAACCCATTTTCTTCCCTAAAATACAAACCCAAAACTTACATAAACATGATCAAACATCACAAGGAAGGATTCCTTACCCTTAAACTTCAAATTCCTTGCAAGAATCAAGGTTACAAGTTTTGGAATCCCCTTTTCTTCTCCTCCTCTTGCTAATCGATTAAAATGGGTTTGGGGGGAGGGTTTGAGTGTTAAGATTGAGTGGTGGGGAGTGAGTGGGGTAAAAGGGGTAGGGTGTGTAATGTGTTTAAAAACCATGCCCCATCATAACACCATAACAAATGCCATCACTTAATATTTTAAAGCATTTACTCAAATAAAATGCACCTTAGCAACAATTTTTACATGATTTCCAAATTAATGAGAACCAATCTCATTTAAATCATGCCAATTTACCAATCCCCCACTATACACCACATGCACCCTGAAATGTATTACCGGTTAATGCCCACCGCATAACTATACATTTCCCAACCATAATAATAATCATAACACCCTAATTATTATTAAAGCCATAAAACACAGGATTAATTTTAGGGATATCATACACTCTTTCTCTCAAAAACCTTATCCCTTCTTGCTTCTACTTGAATGCTTATGATGCATGGAACTTGTGAATTCTAACACTACCTTGTTTATGGAATCAAAGTGATACTCGAGCCTTCGGATGTCGAGAACATCAAGAATCATGTCCTCGACCTTACGGTACGTGTAGAGTACGAGCAGAGGTAAACGTACTATGATTATGAGCATTGAATGCTATCTTCTTGTTGTGATCACTAATTATGCTATGCGATATGGAAATGACGCTATTGAGTGTGCTATTATTACGGAATGGGAATACTGTCGCCATGGAGCGAGTAATGGATACGATACCACCGCTGTTGAGCGTGCGAGAGATGAGAATGTTGTCGCCTTTGAGAGAGCCATATGATATGATGAATTATGACTATACAATTGATGTATGAGATGCATGTCATCATTATGAAATATTATTGTAATGGTTTAGTTACTATCGATTGTTATGAGTACAGTATATCACTAAAATGATATAACTGATTTATTGAGTTTGACGATCTTGGATATTGTGAGAACATGAACAACATGGGATATCTCATATGATTGTGGCATACACAGGAAGTATTACTGAGATTACAGTTTCAGCTTTATATTCTGTGAATTGTAAACTGTGAAATTGTTGATATTGATATTATGTTATTGACGTGCTCACCATGTGTGGGGGTTGTTTATGTTGAAACAAGTATTACATGTTGACATTGACATTGGTATTGGCACTGGCAAGGAGTCCAAACTATATACGAGGATGGTCCCTGAGATGAGGTACCAGTATTGGAATTGAGAACGTGACCTTACATACTGTGATATCCCCGAAATGATTGTTGTAATTTGGGCACTAATTATGCTTATATGATTATTTATGGTGATAATCGATTTATGTGCCTGAATTAAGTATCATGTTGAAATGCTTAGTCACATGGTAGGCGTGACCGAGAATGCATTTCGGGTTGTATATTGTGCATATTGGGAGAATTGGGTGTTGGCATGATTTAATTGTGATGGTTGGCAATTAATTGGAAAGCATGAGTTTAATTAATATTTTGGTGCATTTTGGTGTAATGCTTTTAAAATACCATATTGGGGTATTTTGGACATCATGCTAATTGTTGGGGTACAATTTTATTTGTCATATATTAAATTTTACCCCACCCTCACCCATCACTTTACCATTCACTCCTTTAATCCCCAAACACTCCTTCCAACCCTAACCCACTCTCATTTTCGTTTTTGACTCCAAGGGTGAAAGGAAACCTTTGCAAAATCTCACTTGGTGTGATTCTTGGTAAGATTTGGAGTCTAGGAAGGGTATATAACCTTCCTTGTTGTTTTTGCAAAGATTTGTTTTGATTGAGTTTGATATTTGAGCTTTTGAAATGGGTTTGTTGGGGGTTGGTATTATTTTGGTTGGGTGTTGAATTTATGGATGTATGAAGATGTTTATTGAAGGTTTTTAGTGGTTTTATATTGTTGATGTATTAATATTTGAGTTTGTTTGATTTGGGGAAGAAGAAGGGTGAATAGTGCCCAAAAATCGGGCATACAGGACTCGGCGAACGATCGGGACTTTCTACCGATCGATCGCGAGCTGCAGGGGTGAAGGCAGTAGCCTTCAGCGATCGATCGCGAGTTTGGCGCGATCGATCGGCGAGGTCGCGATCGATCGGCGCAAGGCGATCGATCGCGAATTGAAATTTTTTGTTGAACGAGGCAGTGTGATCTCGCGATCGATCGGGGCTATATGGCGATCGATCGCGAGACACCAAAATGGGTGTTTTTGGTTATTTTTGTAGGATTTTTGGTATCGGACTATTATTGGGTTCTAATATTGATTTGTGTGAATATGTAGAACCATCCCAGGTGGCAACACAGCCAAGGAAGTGAAGTCCTACCACATCCTACTTTTGGAAAGGTACGTAGAGGACGTACGGGCACCCAACGGTACATGTATCTAATATACTCATTGTTTATGCATAGTGGATGCGAGTATATATGGAATTATGCATTGTGGATGCAAATACATGTTGAATTATGCATGATGATTGTATATGCATATGATGGTTATTGGTGCACATCCCATGAGTCATGGTCATCCCTTGATGATTTTAATGCTTGCCGCTATTTGATTTGGTGCCGCTCAATGTGAAGCGAGGGGTGGGAGCGCCGCATGTCACATTGCCAGTGCCATGACATTGGCATTGGCACTGGCAAGGAGTCCAAACCATATACGAGGATGCTCCCTGAGAGGAGGTACCAGTATTGGGATTGAGAACGTGACCTTACATACGTAGATATACATTTGTTTAATGCTCGCCTGTGAGCATGATGGTACATGTATATGTATTGTATAAGTAGTTGATTTTCCTCTCTTCATTTGAGCATGCATGCAATTAATTGAGAGTGATTGTTGCATGATTGACTTGAGGATATGATTAGTGCTATATCAAGTGTATGCATGTTGTGTATTGAATATTATCAAGAGTTTGAAGGAATTACGCTTCAAAATTTATATGAAGGAGATGTTATGATAGAAGACCACGGATGAGAATCCCTCATTGATATGGATGTATGCACTATTAATGATAATTACACTAATGAATGTGATTAAGACTTTGGGTCCTTACAATTTCACTATTCCATCACATCGCTCGCTCAACAACGGCGGCACTCTAACCTCTCGCTCGCTTAACAGCGGCGGTATCATAACCAATGCTCGCTCAACAGCGGCATCATCTTACCCATTGCTCACTCAACAACGAATTACCACAACTCTTAATGCATATCAATTGATTGCAACAATAATATATTATTCATAAATATATATATCTAATTATGCTCGTACGTCTCACGTACCTTATAATCCAATAGCAAGAGCTAATCCTTGCCTTTGCCCCGAGATCCAGTGAATTATTCGTTATATACAGTTAATAGCTCACAATCAATTATAAGTACACAACCACATCCTCAAGCATGTACTCAACCTCTAAAATATCATCATAATACGATGATATAATACCCAAAAGGCCGGTCAAAGCATACGACGAACTTTCAACAACATAAAATTTTTCACAAAGTAAGGCCTGGCGATAGTTTGCGGCTTGGCTGGCGAGCGATCGCCCGGGCAGAAACTTATGGCGATCAATCACCATGGTCTCATGAACGATCGTGAGACCCCTCTATCGATCGCCCGATCTCCGCGATCGATCGGCGATCACTGTACATCGTCATCAAATTCCAGCACCATGACGTGATCTATCAGCGCTATCGCCGCGATCGATCCAGACCTGCAATTTTCGAAAGTTTTTTTGCTTCAATTGTGTTTTTCACTCCCAAACTCAATAACACCCCCAACACCATCACTACTTCAAATACTATATTTAAATTCAATAAAAACACAAAAAACATCATTTAATATCTTGAAAAATTCCTAAATCCCAAACCCATTGCCATACACAACCAAACACCACAAAAGTACTACCAATACGAAGATAAAAGCGAGGGGAAGAATATTACCCAATTGTCTTCGAGGGATTTCGCCCCGAAGTCGATCCTTGCTCGATTCTCTTCCAAGAGAAAAAGAGGGGAAAGTTGGGACGAAAGGGGGAGAGAGAGAGGAAAGGCGTGGAGAGAGGTGAAAAATTGAAGTGGAGAATGGTTGAACACCGAGTCCACTTGGTATATAAAGTACCAAGACTCTAAAAACCCGAGTCTCAAATATTCACACCATAACTCATTAAAAATCATATGTGTTTAATAATTATCTCTCACTCACTCAATTACATCAAAAACCTCAATCCAAAGTTCCCTAGACTCCATATCCTACTATTAACACAATTCCAATGTTTAACACCTCAATGGGAATAAATTTCAACCATTGGATCCAACAACCCCGATATCGGATTAAAATCCTCCGGATTGCTCCCTTGAGGTATCTCTCACCCGATGTATCGTATGCTTTGAGCATGACGAGCAGATATCAAGTTGATCCAGGTGAAGGTCACTGGATTGCTGTCAAGAATATCCTGAAGTACTTGAGAAGAACTAAGGATACATTCTTGATTTATGGAGGTGAGGAAGAGCTCAATGTAATGGGTTACACTGATGCAAGCTTCCAAACCGACAAAGATGATTATCGATCGCAATCTGGATATGTGTATTGCCTAAATGGAGGTGCTGTGAGCTGGAAGAGTTCAAAGCAAGAGACAGTAGCCGATTCTACAATGGAAGCTGAATATATTGCTGCCTCGGATGCAGCAAAGGAAGCTGTTTGGATCAGGAAGTTCATTTCTGAACTTGGAGTGGTGCCTAGCATTAAAGATCCGATAGAACTCTATTGTGACAACAATGGAGCGATCGCATTGGCTAAGGAACTTAGATCTCACCAAAGATCCAAGCACATACTTCGGCGCTTTCATTTCATTCGAGAAATCGTTGAAAGGGGAGATGTTAAAATATGCAAAGTACCAACAGATGATAACGTATCTGACCCATTGACGAAGCCACTGTCACAGCAGAAGCATGATCGTCATACTAGATCTCTAGGCATTAGGTATATGTCTGAGTGGTCTTAGTGCAAGTGGGAGATTTGTTGGGATATGCCCTAAGACATGTCATTGTTGGGATATGCCCTATTCGTTTAACTGTGAAATGTGAATTAATATATATGTTAATGTCCTTAGAATAATATTTTATTATTCTTAAACATTGTCCCTAGTCAAGTATTATCATGAATCGGGATAATGATAATACATAGAGACTAGTATGTGTTGATTGATGAATTGTTCATTGATATGAGATATCAAATCAACACATGGGTACATGTTAGAGAACGATGTACTGGACAGACCCACCATGAGAATGCAACATGGATAGTTATATGATTGTCATATGCAATTCTCATAGTGATAATAATGTATGTAATCCTTACGACTTGTGATCATCAGAGATCCCAACATAAGGAGTTATGTATCTTGATATTGTCAAACGTTACCCGTAACAGGGTAAACTATAAAGACAACTATTGGATACACTACGAATTATGTAGAGGGATGTTGATTGATCGAGATAGGATTTGTCCCTCCTATATCACAGGAGAAGTGTTTGGCCCTTGAACAAGTGAGACTAAAATGCATGGCCATGCTCGAATGAGTCGATATGTGATATCGAGCTTATTTGTTTATTCTAGTTAAACTTGGGGATCAAGAAATAAAGATTGAATATACGAGTATGACTATTCCATGACTCGTGTTAAATCTAAACACAAAGGACAAAGGGATTAAGTTACATGGTTAATATTATCACAAGTTCTAAAGGTTATGTCGAGTCATTGACATTCTTGTAATTTGGGTAGCCTTGATGTGTTGCTAGACACCGCTCTTTGCTTGTAACGTAAAATGAGATTTTATGTCACTGCCAACATTACAAGATCCTATCGGGTCGCACAAAAGATTAAATCGATAAAGAGAATTAAATTCATTGGATGAATTAATTAATTAAGAAGAGTCTTAATTAAATGAATATAAAGATTTAATTAAATCATGGGTTTGGGCCCATGAGGCTTTGTGAAAGCCTTTAATTAAATCATATATAATTTGATTACAATGTGATTAATGGGATTAACACAACACAATTCATTCCAACCTAGCAACAAAGCACACGGCCGCCGATCACAAGGAGCTCTCGGTTTTTCTTGATAGCCGAAGAGAGAATTGTTGATTCCGGTCATCCTTTTGATTTAGAATCGAGTGTGCTTCTTGTTCCGGTTTAAGAACGAGTCTAGCAACTTGTTCTTAGACTATCCCTTCACCTGATTTGATCGTGTGGATACTGTTGAGGCAAAACTTGATAAGTTTTGCTAGTGACTCGAATGAGGCGTTGGACGTGGTGCTGCTTCGTGGAATCTGCTCAAACACGCTACAAGGGTGAGACTTTTGTAATCCCTAATCCGATATGATAACCTATGTATAGATCCGGTGTCTTGTAATCCATAAAATTTTATTCCGCTGCGTACCATGCTTGTTGGATTACTTACAGTGGTATCAGAGCCGTGTACAAGGTTCATATCGGATTTATGTGGTTAAATTATTTTAATCATATTAGAATTAATATTGCATGCTATTTAAAAATGTATGAACATATATGATATGTTAATATTAAGTTTGTGAAATTATCATGAAATTATATTTGACATAATTGATGTTTGATGTATACGATACACGAAGCGAATAATCGAATTAATTGCATGATGTTTCGGCCACCACCTAGTGCACTTGACCCACGGCTTAGCCACGTGAGGGCTAGGGTTTTTGAACCCTTGGCTCGAGATGGCCTAGTCGTTGTGGCTCATGTTCGTGCATGGAGGTTTCGAGACGTGGATGAGTTTTGAACTCTTTGGCTCGATAATGGTTCACGCATGCATGGATAAGTGGCTTCACCACGTGAGAGCTAGGGTTTTCGAACCCTTGTCTCGAGATAGTTGAGCCACCACCATGCATGGCCTGACCATGATTCGTGGCTCATGAATTCCGGCGTTTCGAACAAGTTGGCTCGATAGAAACCAAGATGGTGCAAGGCGGCTAGGGTTTGGAACCCTAGCGGCGCCGCACCCAAGCCAATTGCTCGGACCAAGTCGTGGGCTAGGGTTTCGAACCCTAGGCCCATAATTGGTCCAGCCGTGGTGTTTGGTTGGTTCGAACCATGGTGGTTCGTGGCTTAGTCGCATTAGTTTGTGGCATGTCATGTCCCGAGCGTACGATAAGTTTCCAAAATTTTATTTTACAGTTTTAATTAAAATTAAATTTTAAAATGTTTAGAATTTAATTAAAATTAAATGATATAGCATGTTTTATGTGTTGTTTGAGCATGGTGCATGGTTATAGCCCTTTGACCTATTAGATAGGATTTGTGAATGTTTGTAATCTATAATACGACCTGTGTGTCGTGCCTTCTCTATTTTATTCTAAATGTTATCCCTCCCCTATGTTCCCCTCGAATGTGAATCGAGGAATTCTCTATATTTGTAAATGTTATATAGTATAGTTTATTTATTGATGGTGATCAATGAAGATGGAGCATGGTGCCGGGATGAGGAGGCCATTCACAAATTGGAGCCAAAAGAATGTGCTTGTGAAGTTACCTTAGGTTGACTCTTAGGATTTTCTCATTGGCTTGAGAAAGTCGCTAGTAGGGGGCTATAACCATGTCACGTTTATTATGTATGTTGATGCATGATTTATCTTATGTTTTAGATTGATAATTGTATTACACATATATGTAGATATGTATATGCTTATATGTAGTGGACATATTTTAAATTATCAAACTAATCATGAGATCAATAAATCCCTCTAAAATATTAAGTTTTAGATGCCTTCCAAATTTAAAAGTACTCGTCAAAAACTTCGATTGTACATGTGTGGGTTTGCCAAAGCAAAGCACCATGACAATCTTGGTAAGGCGCAAAAGGATAATAGTGATATCCGTTATACTTTAAATTGGGTACGACTTAACTAGGTTATCTCAATAGGATTAGGAACCTAGAGGCATGGTTTGGATAATAATTCATTTGATGAATTGAACAAAGCGTTGTTCATCCAACTATCCAAGAATTACATGTGATGTAATTGACAAAGTGTTGTCTACCTAAATAACCGAGTCTTAGGCGATTAGCCAAAGCTAACTCAAGATTAGGCGAAATATGGATCTTGGCCCACTAAAGGTTTCGATGGTTGATAATTTTAAACAAAATAGTGGGAGTGTCATTTAATATAAGACCATATTAAATGATTAAAATCATAAACTTATTTTGCATATTTATATTGTAGATATCCATGGCAACTAACAACGTCACAAGCACATTATCACTGCGATCAGTCCTTGAGAAGGACAAATTAAATGGGACAAATTTCCTAGACTGACATAGGAACTTGAGGATAGTCCTCAAACAAGAAAAGAAACAATATGTCCTAGAGGAACCCTTACCTGCTGAGGAACCTCCCCTAATGGCTACTAGAGCCGATAAAGATGCTTACAAGAAGCATCAAAGTGACACACTTGATGTTGGGTGCCTTATGCTTGCCACCATGAACTCTGAGCTTCAGAAGCAACATGAGGAAATGGAGGCGTTTGATATGATCGAGCACCTTAAGCAACTGTACCAACAACCAGCAAGAAAAGAGAGGTATGACGTCGCTAAGGCGTTATTCCAGTGTAGAATGGTAGAAGGAAGTCTGGTTGGAACTCATGTACTCAAGATGATTGGGTATATTGAGAATCTGGAGAAGCTGGGTTTTCCTTTGGACCAAGAGTTGGCCACTGACGTGATCTTGCAATCGTTGCCTGAAAGCTTCAGTCAATTTGTCTTAAATTACAATATGATTGAAATTGTAAAGACTCTACCACAGTTACTTGTCATGCTTAAAACTTTTGAAGCAAATAGCAAGAAGTCTAAGCCTACAAATGTTCTTATTGTGAATAAGAGCATAGGAAAGACTAAAGCTAAGAGCTTCAAGAAGAACAAGAAGGTCTTTGTTAAATCTAAGCCAAAAGCTTCTGCACTTAAGCCAAAGGGAGGGATAGCTAAGGAAGGGAACTGTTTCCATTGCGGTGAGACCAGTCATTGGAAAAGGAACTGCAAAGTATATCTGAAGGATCTCAAGAAAGGAAGTGTGACTTCCACTTCAGGTATTTTTGTTATAGAAGTCAATTTATCTACTTCTTCATCATGGGTATTAGATACTGGATGTGGATCTCACATTTGTGTAAATGTGCAGGACCTCAAAAAGAGTAGATTGTTGGCGAAAGGTGAAGTTGATCTCTGAGTTGGAAATGGAGCAAGAGTTGCTGCATTAGCTATAGGAGATTATTGTTTAGCTTTACCTTCTAGTTTATCGTTGATTTTAAAAGACTGATATTTTATGCCTTCTATTACCAAAAACATTATTTCTATTTCTTGTTTAGACAAGTGTGGATTTTCATTTATGATAAAGGACAACTGTTGTTCTATTTATTTAAATGATATGTTTTATGCTAGTGCACAAATGATTAATGGTCTTTATGTATTAAATCTTGATATGCCTATCTATAACATAAATACTAAAAGGATTAAAAATAATGATTGTAATCCGACTTATCTCTGGCATAGTCGCTTGGGCCACATAAACGAGAACCGCATATCTAAACTTCATAAGGATGGAGTATTAGATTCATTTGATTTTGAATCATATGAAACATGCGAATCTTGTTTAATGGGCAAGATGACTAAAGCCCCTTTCAAGGGACATGTTGAAAGGGCAAATGTTTTATTGGGACTAATACATAGTGATGTATGTGGACCAATAAGTACACAAGCTAGAGGTGGTTTTCAATACTTCATTACATTTACTGATGACCTCAGTAGATATGGGTATGTGTACCTAATGAAACATAAACATGAACCTTTGAAAAGTTCAAAGATTTCAAGAATGAAGTACAAAACCAACTTGGCAAGAGTATTAAAATCCTTCGATCAGATCGAGGAGGTGAATACTTAAGTCAAGAATTTCATGACTATCTAAAGGAGTATGGGATAGTCCGACAACTCACTCCTCCGTATACTCCACAATGGAATGGTGTATCCGAGAGGAGAAATCGAACTTTGTTGGACATGGTTCGATCAATGATGAGTCATGCAGATCTTTTGATATCCTTTTGGGGACATGCTTTAGAAACAGCAATATTCTTACTGAACCGTGTTCCATCTAAATCAGTGGAAAAGACACCATATGAGATATGGATTGGGAAGCATCCTAGTATGTCTTTTATGAAGATTTGGGGTTGTGAGGCTTTCGTTAGACGTCACGCCACTAACAAACTTGGACCCAAATCTGATAAGTGTTTATTTGTGGGGTATCCTAAGGAAACGAAAGGATACTATTTCTATTATCCCACCGAGAACAAAGTAGTTGTTGCTCGGACTGGTGTATTTCTTGAAAGAGAATTTATTTCTAGAAAAACCAGTGGGGGAAAAATAGAACTTAGTGAAGTTCAACCACAAGAAAACACTGAACCTGAGATTGAGATGGAAACAGAGCAGGCACCGCAAGCTGTTGTGGAAGAAGTACCTGCTCAAGAGACACAAACCCAACGTAGGTCTGTAAGAGAACACCGGGAGCCACAGAGATATGGATTTCTTGTGACTCAACAAGGTGACTTACTACTTATTGATGAGGATGAACCGTCATCTTATCAAGAAGCTATAATGGGGACTGATTCTGAGAAATGGCAAGAGGCCATGAAATCTGAAATGGAATCCATGTATTCAAACCATGTATGGACTTTGGTTGACCCACCTGAAGGGGTACGACCCATAGGGTGCAAATGGATTTTCAAAAGAAAGACGACATGGATGGTAATGTACAAACCTATAAAGGTGGACTGGTTGCAAAAGGTTTCAAACAAATTCATGGTATTGACTATGATGAAACTTTTTCGCCAGTTGCCATGGTTAAATCCATTAGGATCTTACTTGCAATAGCTGCATTTCATGATTATAAAATCTGGCAGATGGATGTCAAAACAGCTTTCCTTAATGGAAATCTGCTCAAGGATGTGTACATGACACATCCCGAGGGTTTTCTCAATCCAAAGGATGCTGGAAGGATATGCAAGCTACAACAATCCATTTATGGATTGAAGCAAGCTTCTCGGAGTTGGAATCTTCGTTTTGATGATGCAGTCAAAGAGTTTGGTTTCATCAAAAACGTAGATGAACCTTGTGTCTACAAGAAGGTCAGTGGGAGCATAATTATCTTCCTAATATTGTATGTAGATGACATACTTCTCATTGGGAATGATATCCCTGCCATACAATCTGTAAAGATTTGGCTAGGGAATTGCTTTTCGATGAAAGACTTGGGAGAAGCCATCTATGTATTAGGAATCAAGATCTATAGAGATAGATCAAGAAAGCTTCTTGGCCTAAGTCAAAGTACATACATAGACAAAGTGCTTAAAAGGTTTAGCATGCAAGAATCAAAGAAAGGATTTGTGCCTATGACACATGGTATATATCTCTCGAAGGAACAGTGTCCTTCAACACCAGATGAGAGACAACGCATGAGTAAGATCCCATATGCATCAGCTATTGTATGTATCATGTATGCCATGATATGTACTCGTCCCGATGTATCGTATGCTTTGAGCATGACGAGCAGATATCAAGTTGATCCAGGTGAAGGTCATTGGATTGCTGTCAAGAATATCCTGAAGTACTTGAGAAGAACTATGGATACATTCTTGATTTATGGAGGTGAGGAAGAGCTCAATGTAATGGGTTACACTGATGCAAGCTTCCAAACCGACAAAGATGATTATCGATCGCAATCTGGATATGTGTATTGCCTAAATGGAGGTGCTGTGAGCTGGAAGAGTTCAAAGCAAGAGACAGTAGCCGATTCTACAACGGAAGCTGAATATATTGCTGCCTCGGATGCAGCAAAGGAAGCTGTTTGGATCAGGAAGTTCATTTCTGAACTTGGAGTGGTGCCTAGCATTAAAGATCCGATAGAACTCTATTGTGACAACAATGGAGCGATCGCATTGGCTAAGGAACCTAGATCTCACCAAAGATCCAAGCACATACTTCGGCGCTTTCATTTCATTCGAGAAATCGTTGAAAGGGGAGATGTTAAAATATGCAAAGTACCAACAGATGATAACGTATCTGACCCATTGACGAAGCCACTGTCACAGCAGAAGCATGATCGTCATACTAGATCTCTAGGCATTAGGTATATGTCTGAGTAGTCTTAGTGCAAGTGGGAGATTTGTTGGGATATGCCCTAAGACATGTCATTGGATGATTGTTTTGACATACAATGTTTATGATTTTATGAATGGCAATTCATTATTATATATTATTCGTTTAATTGTGCAATGTGAATTAATATATATGTTAATGTCCTTAGATTAATATTGTATTATTCTTAAACATTGTCCCTAGTCAAGTATTATCATGAATCGGGATAATGATAATACATAGAGACTAGTATGTGTTGATTGATGAATTGTTCATTGATATGAGATATCAAATCAACACATGGGTACATGTTAGAGAACGATGTACTGGACAGACCCACCATGAGAATGCAACATGGATAGTTATATGATTGTCATATGCAATTCTCATAGTGATAATAATGTATGTAATTCTTACGACTTGTGATCATCAGAGATCCCAACATAAGGAGTTATGTATCTTGATATTGTCAAATGTTACCCGTAACAGGGATAAACTATAAAGACAACTATTGGATACACTACGAATTATGTAGAGGGGTGTTGATTGATCGAGATAGGATTTGTCCCTCCTATATAACAGGAGAAGTGTTTGGCCCTTGAACAAGTGAGACTAAAATGCATGGCCATGCTCGAATGAGTCGATATGTGATATCGAGCTTATTTGTTTATTCTAGTTAAACTTGGGGATCAAGAAATAAAGATTTAATATACGAGTATGACTATTCCATGACTCGTGTTTAATCTAAACACAAAGGACAAAGGGATTAAGTTACATGGTTAATATTATCACAAGTTCTATAGGTTATGTCGAGTCATTGACATTCTTGTAATTTGGGTAGCCTTGATGTGTTGCTAGACACCGCTCTTTGCTTTTAACGTAAAATGAGATTTTATGTCACTGCCAACATTACAAAATCCTATCGGGTCGCACAAAAGATTAAATCGATAAAGGGAATTAAATTCATTGGATGAATTAATTAATTAAGAAGAGTCTTAATTAAATGAATATAAAGATTTAATTAAATCATGGGTTTGGGCCCATGAGGCTTTGTGAAAGCCTTAATTAAATCATATATAATTTGATTACAATGTGATTAATGGGATTAACACAACACAATTCATTCCAACCTAGCAACAAAGCACACGGCCGCCGATCACAAGGAGCTCTCGGTTTTTCTTGATAGCCGAAGAGAGAATTGTTGATTCCGGCCATCCTTTAGATTTAGAATCGAGTGTGCTTCTTGTTCCGGTTTAAGAACGAGTCTAGCAACTTGTTCTTAGACTATCCCTTCACCTGATTTGATCGTGTGGATACCGTTGAGGGAAAACTTGATATGTTTTGCTAGTGACTCGAAGGAGGGGTTGGACGTGGTGCTGCTTCGTGGAATCTGCTCAAACACGCTACAAGGGTGAGACTTTTGTAATCCCTAATCCGATATGATAACCTATGTATAGATCCGGTGTCTTGTAATCCATAAAATTTTATTCCGCTGCGTACCATGCTTGTTGGATTACTTACAATGTCAACACATGACATCCACAATATCCTCTTCAACTCGTGACGGTATATGTCAACACATGACATTCACAATTTATGCTAACACAATAGCAATATAATAATACTCATCACTAACATAATGGCGACACATCTATATCCATCGTCCAACGATGGTACACAATCAATACTCGTCGCCCAATGGAGGTACAACCTCTCGTTACATATACAGTGGTATAACATCATCGCTACGTATACCGTGGCATAATCCATCACTACGTATACATCGGCATAATCCATCGCTACGTATACATCGGCATAATCTATCGCTACGTACACAATGGCATAATCCATCGCTACGTATACATCAGCATAATCCATCGCTACGTACACAGCGGCATAATATGGACTCAAGAGCTGACTCACGTGTATGCAGTACTTTGTTCCTTTCGGTCTCAAGAGGATCCTCACATCACATGTAACACTTTGCTCCTAAACTCATCGCTTCGACATGAAAGTGGCAAAATAATATCCCCCACTTTAAGTTATCGGCGGATCAATGATATCCCTCGCTTCGACATATCAGCATCCCGCGCTACGCTATGACAGTGGCAAATACCCATATTCATCATCCGATAAAGCAACGGTAAATATCATGTACATTAGCGGCTCAATAATATCCCTTGCTTCGAATTATCAGCGGCTAAATGATATCCCTCGCTTCGACATATCAGCGACCCGCGCTACGATATGACAGAGGCAAATATCCTGATCCATCCCTCAATAAGACATCGACAACTATCTGATCCATCGTTACTCCCTCGATAAGACATCGACAAATATCTGATCCATCGTTACTCAACACATATGCATCATTACAATGATCTCAATATACACAAATCAACATAATATCTCCCTACTACGTTATATCAACGGCTCAATGATATCCCTCGCTTTGACATATCAGCATCCCGCGCTACGATATGACAATGGCAAATATCCTGATCCAACGCTAATCGATATAACCGTAGCAGTAACAATTATTGCAATAAATTTGTACGCACAATAACAATATCAAGCATTCATGCATCACGATAATAAATCAATATCAATGCATGCATATACATGAATCCTCATAATCATAAGACAACCATACCTTGTCATCACATCATCTGCTGTCGCATATTGACGGCACATCATTGCCTACCTTCCCTATCCTCAGACAGCATATCACGTTTCTCATTCACTGATTTTCCTACAAAATTAGATTTCTTAGCACTTATTACATAAGGTGCAATCATTTCAATCAGTATCATTTCCATCGTATTCCTTACGATCTTGCAAACACTATGGTTAGCAATAACACATTTCATTTATGATCTCATATCATAGATGCACATAAGCAAAATAGTTGTGTCATACAACACTAACTACAATCATGCATAAACTATGTGCTACTCATTTCTATCAACACATCTGTAGGCCTTCAACAGCCCAAAAAAGCAAACCACTGCTCTGATACTACTAATGTAAAGGCCTCGCTACCTTAAACTGATATTAGTGTATTATCACGTATATTAGTGCATACATTCATGCCATTATGGAATTCTTATGCATACTTCAATAACATTAAACATGCCATCTATAAAATTTTCGACATCAATCCTCTTAATGTTCAATTCCAACTACAACTCATTTAGCAAAAATATACACCTTATAACGTACTAACATGTTCTCAATTCATCATGGAATTCTCCATTATTAATTGCGTGCAAATCGGAAATGAAAAGAGAAATCTCAAAGCCCTTATACAATCCATGTACACATAAGAATGCTCATATGCCAGCATTGAATAAGTAAATGTGTATCTATTGTATAAGCATATTACCCAATACCAATTTTGGTACCTCAGTCTCGGGAGCATTTCCAATCAACAGGTCGAACTCAACTCCAGAGTCCAATATTGTACCTGTTCTACCTGTTCCAACAAAAACATCCCCACACGGGGTGAGCATACCAATAAAACCATCTCCATATCATCAATCTCACAATTCATAATTTACAGAATTTAAAGCTGTAAAGTCATAAAGTACTCCCTGTGTGTACCATTACCATATGGGATCTCCCATGTTGTTCCTGTTCTCACAATAACATCAAACTCCAAAATTCAGTTAATCATTACATTGATTAACTATTCCCATGCTCAAACGGTCAATTCCGTAATCAATTATAGTTAAATCATTCAATAATGATTTACAGAAATCAAATATATTTTATTTAATGATTTCACTATTCCATCACATCGTATCACATCGCTCGCTCAACAGTGGCGGCGGTGGTATCATAACCAATGCTCACTCAATAGCGACAACATCTTACCCATTGCTCACTCAACAATGACATTACCACAATTCTTAATGCATATCAATTGCTTGCAACAATAATATATTATTTATAAACATGACAATAATATATATCTAATTATGCTCGTACATTCCACGTGCCTTATAATCCAATAGCAAGAGCTAATCCTTGCATTTGCCCCGAGATCCAGTGATTACTTGACATACATAGTTAATAGCTCACAATCAATTATAAGTACACAACCACATGCTCAAGCTTGTACTCAACCTCCAAAATATCATCATAATACGACGGTAGAAAACCCAAAAGGCTGGGCAAAGCATACGATGAAATTTCAACAACATAAAAATTTTCAAACATTAAGGCCTGGCGATCGATCGTGGCTTGGCTAGGGATCGATCGCCAGCCTCAAAAAATCAGGGCAGAAACTTATGGCGATCGATCGCCATGGTCTCGTGATTGATCACCCGATCTCCGCGATCGATCGGCGATCACTGTACATTGGCACCAAATTTCAGCGCCATGCCGCGATCTATCGGCGCTCTAGCCGCGATCGATCGCGGCCAGCGATTTTCCGAATTTTTTTTCTCTTCAATGGTGTTTTTCACTCCCAAACTCAAATCCAACACCTTCACTACTTCAAATACTCCATTTAAATTCAATAAAAACACCAAAAACATCATTTTAATAATTTCTTCAAAAATTCCTAGATCCCAAACCCATTGCCATACACAACCAAACACCACAAAATTACTACCAATATGAAGATAAAAAGCGAGGGGAAGAATATTACCCAATTATCTTCGAGAGATTTTGCCTCGAAGTCGATCCTTGCTCGATTCTCTTCCAAGAGAAAAAGAGGGGAAAGATGGGGAGAAAGGGGGAGAGAGAGAGGAAAGGCGTGGAGAGAGGTGAAAAAGTGAAGTGGAGAATAGTTGAACACCGAGTCCATTTGGTATAAATAGTACCAAGACTCTAAAAACCCGAGTCTCAAATACTCGCACCACTCATTAAAAATCATACGTGTTCAATAATTATCTCCCACTCACTCAATTACATCAAAAAACTCAATCCAAAGTTCCACAGACTCCAGATCCCACTACCAACACAATTCCAAGGTTTAACACCTCAATGAGAATAAATCTCACCCTTGGATCCAACAACCCCGATATCGGATTAAAATCCTCGGGAATCTCAACATCGTAATTATCTCATAATTACCCCAATTAAAATCCATTAAGGATCATAATCACTCCGGGATTAACACAATAAACTTTCGGATATCACAATATCAATACCTCTTCCCTTACATGGAAAGTGTCATGCATCTATGACTCTCTAAACTCAAACCATCATTCGAACAATCTAGAAGCGTTTATACTTAAATGTATCCCTAAACCAATAAATACATAACTAACTCGTGATAGTGAGTCACTGCCACTATCACCAATCACTTTCAGATCCGTAGATGCGACGTAAACAAACACCACCAACGTTCCGTACTAACATAATAGTACTTAGATTCTCTCAAGCATCTATCCATCACCATCAATGCTTACCACGGTTGATTCACAAATCAACCCGCAATCGATACCAACTGTCTCCACGACAGCATTGCTCCAAACCAAAAACTAACATACAATACTATCTCCCCAAGAGATACAATCGATATAGTAGTGTTACCACAATAATTATATCCACAACCCCGGTTAAGATTCACTGTTGCATCGTCAATGGAAGAATACTCAAATAGAGATAACAATAACTTGTTGACACTCACGTTGGTACTCCCAACAAAACTGAGATGTCACAACGCAAGTTCCTTGACGCATTTATACGTATGAACGATCTCTTGATGTATCTCTTACCTTAAGCACAAAAGCATTAAGTCCATTATAACCTCTCATTGTATCATTATACGATTCACCATACTCGGTGTCGACAAGCAATATAGTGGCTACAACAAGCTCACTATATTATTACAACGATAATTCATCATACCTGGCTAGCTAATCGCAGTCTCCTAAGGTTTATACAAAACCAACAACGTGTCATGCATTCAATCCCGGTATACAATAGCCTACCATTCCCGTACTACTATCACTCTCACAATTCATGAATTACTTATCATAGTTTGTGTGCGTTTATCGTGTACGCCCAAATTAACCATTCTCAGTTAACAACAAATTAATGTAGCAGCGTAAGTAGGGATCGATCCCATAGGAAGTGAGTATCTTTGTGCTAACAAGTATCAAAATAGGGGGTTTTTTCGAAATTCTTTAACTATAACTAAAGCAAGCAAATTACTAGATTATCAAGATTAGAAAGCAATTCTTGGTTTTTGGTCAACTTTACCTTTGGAAATTATTCACTTGATCATCAAATCACTCATTTGAATTCATTCAATTATTCATCAATTGAAAATTTAATTCCTCCCTCACCTTAATCGTAGTCAAATAGAAAACAACATTCAATTCGACTCTTATCAAATCTTTAACCAAAACTACAGCCGTTAAGATTAAATCAATGATAGCTTGAAAAACTAGTAAGTTTGATGAATCTAATCAATAAAAACTACAGCCGTTAGAATTAATCATCCAATCGTTTTTCCTAAGAAATTTAATAACACCAACAATAGGTAATTATCAATCTTAGTTGCTTCTTAATTAGCATTAGAGAGTGTATGTGAATATTAGGTGATCAATCTATAAATCAAACACAACAATCATAATAATCATAATCTGAAAAACAAAGTGAAATTGAATTAAAAATCCAACAATCAAACCAAACTTTTCACAAGTGTTTTTATTCCAAAGGCAAGTATCCCTCAACCAAGAATCAAAGTGTTTAGCTACTCATAATTGGATTAAAAACAAGCAAATGTATTCTAGAAAACATTAAACTAATGGTAAAAGTAAAATTAGTAAAAGGAATCACGATTCCAGAGCGTCGCTTCCGTCTTCGTCCTTCAAGCGTTCTTCACAAAAGTTGAAAGAAATTTTATTCTACTATTTAAAAATTATTTTCTAAAGTCTGAATCCTCCCTTAAAGAGGCTAATTTTCGAGTATATAGAGGTGTGGCGGTTGATGGGGTAGGTTAGACTCCGTGTGGAAAGGAAAGAAATCAAGTCTCCGAACTTTCCAAAACACTGCTGGCGATCAATCGGTACAAGCTGGCGATCGATCGCCAGCTTTTATTTTTCAGCCAGAAACTTCTTGCGATCGATCGGGACAAAACGCCGATCGATCGCGAAGACACAAATTTTGTTTACTTTATTTCTTCCTCTGATCGATCGGAACTTCTGATTGGCGATCAATCTCGGTCTTTGTCCACTTTTATGCATTTTCCTTGGTCTACTTTGATCCATTGTCAACTCCAATGCATTTCTTGATCTTTATGCGCCCTTGTTAGCTTGATTTCTTCGTTTCCACCTACATATAAACCATTATATGATTAGGTAGTATATGTGTCAAATTATCTATCAAAATATACCAAATCGTATACAATTAACCGCAATAGATGTGTCTATTTCTAGTCACATAAATAGTACACATAATTAGAAATAGTAGATCATCATCTAATATTTCTCTAATACCTAAACACAACGGACATCCAAATGTACTCAACCAATCACTTTTTGATCCTAACTCATTAGGATTTATCTATAAATTCACACATGTATAATGCAATTATATCCATTATGCACCACAACGATATATGTATGTACGTTCATCGACGACTACATACACTACAAGTCGCTTGGCCATAGCCAACTCAACGAGTATATCCAAAGATACCACTTCTTGTAACACATTCACCTCAATGCACTATACAATACACTTATCTGCACGACACAACCATTTTTCCATCGAACGAACCTGCTCGGCATAAATATCTCGTGTCAATCTGTGACACACACACACACACAATCTTACGCCAACCAGTGGCACTCAGATCATAAAACTCAATATATACATCTATATATGTATTATTCATTGCAATGGCGACACAAGTTACCCACCACCCATCATACCATATTATCATAAAATACCTCGTCAACCTGTGAAGGTACATGTCAACCCGTGACATTCATCATATCCTTGTCAACCCTTGACAGTATAATTAACACCATTAACACATACACATAATAGGATCTCGTTCCAAAAACACAGAAAAATAATGTAATTATAAGCAGATCAACATAACATCTCGCAACTGCCACAATTCCGACTACGTTATATCCACGGCTCAAATAATATCCTTCGCTTTGAATTATCGACGGCTCTGTAGATATCCCTCGCTTCGACATACCAGCGACCCGCGCTATGATATGACAGCGGCAAATATCCTGATTCATCCCTCGATAAGACATCAGCAATATTCTGATCCATCGCTATTCGATATAATTGTAGGATCCCATGATCACACAATTGTACGAACAACTACAATATCAAGTAGAACAATTCAATATCATTGCATGTGTCCAACAATCACAACACGTACCCAAGCCGGGTACCTCGACACAACACTGTCTACACATAGCATATTCCTCGATGCATATGTAACAAAGACTATCTGACCACACTGGACACACGGTACATCCCTCTATACTTGGATGACCTTGTCCTAACTCTTCAATCTTTCACAATAACTCAAGCTAGACCTCAAGCTAAATTGTAAGGCCGCGATATGAATTATACATGTTTGCTATGATTATTGCGTAATTGTGTTTATTGTGGTATGACGTGGATTCGAGTTCGAGTTGGACCGAGTATGAAACGTAAAGATATATGTCGAGTGGAAAACATATAATGAAAAACATGGTTTACGTGTTTATGTTGCAAAAAAAATGATGTTCCTGATTTGGTGGCTATATGGCAACACTACTAAGGTATATGTATGAAGGACATGAGTTACAGGTAGTTGGACAACATGTTTACATGCATTTGGCTTGCCATTTGATGTGAATTTGAGAGTCATTTGGTTTAGCCTTTGATATTATTTGACTTGAATTTCACATGGATAATGGAAGATATATATGAGTCCATTTCAGATTTCAAACACATAGTACACCACATACACCTCAAAATCTCTAACAAGCTCCTCTCACACCCTTGCTTGCTCTTGCACTCTTGTCTTGTACTTAAGCTTGGAATCACAAGGCTTGTGAACCAGAAGTGGATTCTAATGGGTAAGAATTATGTGTATGTGTTTTATGTGCTTTGTATGTATTTGTTTAATTTGAGGTGGAATATAATCATATGAAGTGGTAATTTTTGACTTCATATATGATTTCATGTAATGAATTGAGTTGTTTAGTTAAGGAAACTTACTCATATGATGATATTGCATGCCTTTATAATGTTTGGGTAGAAGGAATTGAGTTTGAAGAGTTGAACCATGAAGATAAACTCAAAAATTGCCATGTTTTGAACGCGATCGATCGCTAGTCAGGGGGCGATCGATCGCTAATGCAGACACAAAATCATAAGGCGGTTTAACACATGGGCGATTAATCGCGTGATTGCGACCGATCGATCGCTAGAAGGCGATCGATCACATGAAACATAGAGATTGATCACTGATGGCCAGAAAGTTTTGCAGATCTATCGCATAAAAGTGGATATCGATCGCTAGGGTTATATGTTACAAAATGTTAGATTTTTTGTGGACTTTGATATTGAAGCCTATTATAATATGATACATTGTTGGTCTTCATGTAGCATCATCAAGGGGACAGGACAACGAGGTGGTTAAACATTGACGCCTGGACTTATATATTTTGTATCGCACGACAGGTGCGTGTTGACATACGAGTATTGAGTTCTGATTTTGTGATGTTGCTTCTATCTCGTGAGATGGAGATATTGTTGGGATATGCCCTAAGACATGTCATTAGATGATTGTTTGTGACATACAATGTATTATGATTTTATAAATGGCAAATCATTATTATATATTATTCGAATATCTGTGCAATATGAATTGATATATAAGTTAATGTCCTTAGAATAATATTGTATTATTCTTAAAGATTGTCCCTAGTCAAGTATTATCATAAATAAGGATAATGATAATACATTGAGACTAGTATGTTTTGATTGATGAATTGTTCATGGATATGAGATATCAAATCAACAGATGGGTACATGTTAGAGAACAATGTACTGGACAGACCCACCATGAGAATGCTACATGGATAGTTATATGAATGTCATAAGTAATTCTCATAGTGATAATAATGTATGTAATCCTTACGACTTGAGATCATCAGAGATCCCAACATAAGGAGTTATGTATCTTGATATTGTCAAACGTTACCTGTAACGGGGTAAACTATAAAGGCAACTATTTTATACACTACGAATTATGTAGAGGGATGTTGATTGATCAAGATAGGATTTGTCCCTCCTATATAACAGGAGAAGTGTTTGGGCCCTTGATCAAGTAAGACTAAAATGCATGGCCGTGCTCGAATGAGTCGATATGTGATATCGAGCTTATTCGTTTATTCTAGTTCTACTTGGGGATCAAGAAATAGAGATTGAATATACGAGTATGACTATTCCATGACTCGTGTTCAATCTAAACACATGGGTAAAGGGATTAAGTTACATGGTTAATATTATCACAAGTTCTAAGGTTATGTCGAGTCAAAGACATTCTTGTAATTTGGGTAGCCTTGATGTGTTGCTAGATACCGCTCATTGCTTGTGACGTAAAATGAGATTTTATGTCACTGCCAACATTACAAGATCCTATCGGGTCGCACAAAAGATTAAATCGATAAAGGGAATTAAATTCACGGGATGAATTAAATAATTAAGAAGAGTCTTAATTAAATAATTATAAGGATTTAATTAAATCATGGGTTTGGGCCCATGAGACTTTAAGAAAGTCTTGAACCTTAATTAAATCTTATAATATAAATACAAGGTTATGATTAATTGTTTGATAATACAATTGTTATTCACATAACCTAGCCTCCACTAAAGCTCTCTCGGCCGCCTCACTCTCCTCCAAAACCCACGGCCGTCCGCGTTTCTTGTTGGAAGAGTTGGGTAGTCGTTAATCGGTTTTGAACCGAGAGTTTGGTTTTGGTTCAAGAATAAGTCTAGCAACTTGTTCTTGAACATCCCTTCTTCGATTTGATCGTGTGGATACCGTAGAGGCAAGACCTTTGGAGGTGTTGCTCGTGACTCACAGATTTTGCATCGTATCTGCTTCAAACACGCTACAAGGGTGAGACTCTTATTATCTCTATTCCGATATGACCACTTTGTATAGATCCGCGGTTCTAGTAATCCAAAATTTTAAATTCCGCTGCGTTGTATGCTTGTTGGATTACTTACAGATATATGATTGTTGGATTCATAATAGTATACATTCATGTTGTTGAGGTTGATGCCATGAGAGGTATGCTATTGTTGAGCATATGTTGTGGCATGAGAGGTATGCTCTTGTTGAGCATATGCTTTGGTTGTTATAACGTGTGAGGATGGAAATATGATATGTGCTGCTAATATGGGACATGAAGGATGAGCCACTGACATATTGAGCAGAGAGGCATATCATATATGTCCCGTTATAACAGGATGATGAATGAGACATGTCATGACATATTTGCGCGATACAGAACAATTATAGTTGAGGTTTTACGATAGTAATTTATCGTACTATGTTTTCTTATGGATATAGAACTGGATGGTTGATTATCAATATTCATGTTGTGTGATTGTTTCTGTAGGGACTCATAGCCGTGGGAGGATGGGATTGTGAGTCAACTTCTACTGCGAGCTGAACCACTGCTTAGGAGTTGAACTTCTTAGGTTGTTCATCTGTCTATGTGATGTGTATTATGTCAGGGTTTTGTAAATATTGTAATAACTGACATAGTAAAACTCTTAATCGGTGTCTGTTTTTACTTAATCCTTCCTCACATATGTATAATAATTGGATACATAACGAATTAAGTAACGAGGACCCCACATTAGAGGTATCAGAGCAGTGGCTCGAGAACTTGGTAAACAAGGGTATAGGAAGTGACTTCGGGAGTTGCCTAATCACTTGAAAACATGTTGATAACTGTGATATGTTGTTAAATTAACATGCTTTATATATTTGAATGTTGTTAACCCTTGATGTGCAGTAATGGCAGACAGATTACCTCAAAATGACGTTGGGGATGCCATGAGTGGCAATGCTAGTGTTGGTTTGGCTCATGTGCCACCACCACCAGTAGGATAAGGGCCAGTAGAACAGGTATTGTTACCTGCGGAATTGACACTGACTCAATTTCTGAGTTATCAGCCACCTCGTTTCGAGGGTACTGAATCGGGGGAACATGCAAAGGAATGGTTAGAACGTGTTTAACAGATCTTTGTGTCAGCACCATGTGCTAAGTGAGCCTAACACAGAAGGTGTAAGGACCCTAGTTCCTTAAGTGTGGATTAAAGGCGTAAAATAGAGCTAACATGCATAGAAAGAGTATAAAGTTCATGTTGATGCCTTGAGCTGTTATGATTACAGGCCAAAATAAAATTTCCAAAAGGGATTAATTACATTCCCAACCAATTGAATGTTAATCCTATAGCTTTACACTACTCCTAGAGTAGAGACTATACAAAAGAATTAAGCCTGCTATGCCAAAAGCACTCCTCACTAGCTCACCGCATCAACCCACCTTAGCCCGTCCGCCCAAAAGTACCTACAGGAACAACCCCAAAACCATGAGAATGTACATAAACCATATTCACAATAATATGATTGTAATCAAATGCATAAACCGTAAATAAGATTCACTTTCTGTGTTTAATACATTTAAAAGCTCCCTTTGGTTGTCCCTGTACCACATTCATAATCAATGGATTATAATACCAATAATGTATGTCATGACATCCATTCCATGTATACCAATGGCCATTTCCAGTCTTATTATATCAGTGGCATAATACCCCTCGCGTTTACATGACAGCGGCATTAATACCCCTCGCTTCGACATATTAGCGGCATAATATCCCTCGCAAATGTAATATGACAGCGGAATGATCCTTCGCTTCGACATATTTGCGGCAAATATTCTTCATCGCTATAATATGACAGCGGCAAGTATTCTATCATCGCTTCGACATTAAGGCGGCAAGTATTCTTCATCACTTGAATATAATCTCGACTCACAATCACATGCACCAATGCATCCAATATACACATGCAACCATAATGCATATAAAACCATAATGCATAATTAAGACCATGTATGCAACCATAATGCATAACCAATTCAATGCGTATAAATACGTTTACCGTCCGACGCCCGTACGTCTCACTACGTACCTTAGTCCCAATGTGTTGTGTCGTGGACTTTATCTCCTAAGCTGTGTGGCCACCTGGGATGGTTCTACACATTCACACATACCAATATTAGGAGCCAATAATAGTCCAATATCAAAAATTCCACAAAATTATCCAAAAACACATTTTTATGTGTATCGCGATCGATCGCCGTGAGGGCCCGATCCATCGCGAGATCACTCTGCCCGCTGCCGAAATTTTCTGCTCTCGGCGATCGATCGCCAGCCTCACCGACCGATCGCCCAAATGTCGCAATCGACGCCAGCCTCACCGATCGATCCCCCAAATGTGGCGATCGATCGCCAAGCGATACTGGTGCGCACTGATGGCGCGCGATCGATCGCCAGAAACGGGCGATCGATCGCCGATCTCTGCACTTCGAAAACCACCATTTTTGCTACTCATTATCTTCCCAAACCATACCAACACTTATACCTTCAAACCAATAACATAAAAACACTATAAACCTTCAAAAACACCTTTAAACAACCAAAAATCTAACACCCAACCAAAAACCATACCAACCCAAAACAAACCCATTTTAAAACAACCAAAACCAATTCAAATCCAAACCAAACTCCATTAAAATACCAATGAGATATCCATACCTCTTGAGGACTCCAAATCCTACTAATAATCTCACAAACAAAGCTTTTGCAAGAATTTCCCCTCCACTTTTATGCCAAATTCGAAAATGGAGGAAGGGTTAGGGTTGGGAGAGTGATTTTGGGAATTGGTAAAGTGATGGGTAAAGTGGGGATAGTGGGGTTAAAAGGGGGTTAATTAAAATTGTACCCCAACAATTAGCATGATGTATAAAACATCCCCACATGATATTTTAAAAGCATTTCACCAACATGCACCAAAATCTCAATTAAATGCATGTTTCACCAAATAATTATCAACCATCACATTTAACCCATGATAACACCCAATTTCCCAACATGCATAACATGCACCCTGAAACGCTCTACCGGGTCACGCCTACCATGTGACTAAGCATTTCATCAAGATAATTAATTCCAACACATAATTTAATCATCACCATAAATAATCACATAAACATAATTAATGCCCAATTTGCATATAATTATTTTGGGGATATCACAGAAGGGAGTACCTTTCAGATGGTCAGATGCTTCTGAGCATAGCTTTCATGAATTGAAACCGGTTGACCACTGCTACGGTGTTGATTATTCCATCAGAGCATGACAGGTTTGCTCTTTATATTAATGCATCATTACTTGGTTTAGGTTGTGTATTGATGCAGGATAAACATGTGGTGGCATATGCATCAAGACAACTGAAGCCACATGAAATGAAATATCCAGTGCATGATCTGGAGTTGGCAGCCATAGTCTTTGCGTTGAAGATATAGCGACATTATTTATATGGTTCGTCATTTACCATATACACTGATCTTAAAATTTTGATGTTTTTGTTCACCCAGACATGACAAGAGTACTATCGAATTTACCAGCAAGGAACTTCCTTGTCCCAAACATGACAATCTCTTCCCGAAAGAGAGCCTACCAAAACCTCACAATTTATTCCTCGGAATAAATTGTCCCACCGAGGTTACCGACCTCAAGGATACCATAATCTCTTACCAGATATTTGCCAATCCAAGCATAACAATGTTGGTCCATGAATATACATATGCCGATGTGTATATCTTAACGCCAAACTAACCACAATCGACTTGGGTATCTCTGATCATACCCCCAGGCTTCAAACCCATCTGTCAATTACCCAGTTAATCTCACTCAGAAGAGAATAATGATTGACGAACCAGCAACTAGTGGTGTGAGTTCAACATCCACACCACGCACATCAACTTATCGAATCTTGCCAAGATTCCCGACAGGTATATCAATACCTCTTCCCTCGCAGGGAGGGTGTCATGCCTCCATGACTTTCCAATCTCGAATCGCCGTTCGGATAGTTTGGATACATTCATACCGAAATGCATCTCTGAACCAATACAATTCCAGCGATGCTCCGCACTAACATCATAGTACTACCATTCTCGAGCATCTTTCCAATGACGTCTTCTCATACGTCTCACAAATAATCGCAAAGCCATTACCCGTTCCAACACCAGTAATGTAAGGACCCTAGTTCTTTAAATGCGGATTAACGGCGTAAATAAAATTTTCATGCATAAACGGAGTATAAAAGTTGTGTTGGTGCCTTGAGCTATTAGATTACAGTGCCAAAATAAAGTTCAAAAGGGATTAATTACATTCCCAACCAATGAATGGTAATCCTATAGTTTTACACTACTCCTAGTGTAGATACTATACAAAAGAATGTGCCTGCTACCAAGAGCACTCCTCACTAGCTCACCGCACCAACTCGCCTTAGCCCGTCCGCCCAAAAGTACCTACAGGAACAACCCCAAAACCATGAGCATGTACATAAATCATATTCACAATAATATGATAGCAATTCAAATGCATAAATCGTAAATGAGATTCACTTCCTGTATGTAATACATTTAAAAGCTCCATTTGGTTGTCCCTGTACCACAATCATAATCAATGGATTATAATACCAATAATTTATGTCATGACATGCACTCATTCCATGTATACCAATGGCCAGTTCCAGTCTTATTATATCAGTGGCATAATACCCCTCGCGTTTACATGACATCGGCATTAATACCCCTCGCTTCGACATATTAGCGGCATAATATCCCTCGCATCAACATGACAGCGGCATTATCCTTCGCTTCGACATGTTTGCGTCAAATATTCTTCATCGCTATAATATGACAGCGGCAAGTATTCTATCATCGCTTCGACATGAAGGCGACAAGTATTCTTCATCACTGTAATATAATCTCGACTCACAATTACATGCAACCATAATGCATATTCCAACCATGTATGCATAAATAAGACCATATATGCAACCATAATGCATAACCAATTCAAAGCGTAATAAATACGTTTTACCGTCCGATGCTCGTACGTCTCACTACGTACCTTAGTTCCAAAAGTGGAGATATCGTGGACTTTATCTCCTAAGCTGTGTGGCCACCTGGGATGGTTCTACACATTCACACAAATCAATATTAGGAGCCAATAATAGTCCAATATCAAAAATTCCACAAAATATCCAAAAACACCAAATTTTGCCTTTCGCGATCGATCGCCTGTTACGGGCGATCGATCGCGAGACCCTACTGCCCGATGCCCAAATTTTGTTCCTTCGGCGATCAATCGCCACGCTTGGCGCGATCGATCGCCAACCTCGCCGATCGATTGCCCAAGTGTGGCGATCGATCGCCAAAAGCTTCTGGAGCGCACTGTCGGCTCGCGATCGATCGCCAAAAACAGGCGATCGATCGCCGAGTCCTGCACTTTGAAAAATCGCCATTTTTGCTCCAAAACTCCTTTCCAATCCATACCAACTCCCCTACCTTCAAACCAACAACATCAAACACATAATAATCTTCAAAATACACTTTAAACATCCCAAAAATCCAACATTCAACTAAAATGATACCAACCCATAAAACCCATTTCAAAACCATACAAAACCACAACAAATCCAATCCAAACATAACAAGAACAACAAGGAGGTATCCATACCTCTTGGGGACTCCAAATCTCACACCAAATCCCACAAATCAAGTTTTTGGAAGGATTTCTCTTCACCTCTATGCTCAAACTCGAAAATGGAAGAGAAGGAGGGTTTGGGTGGTTGATTTGGGGGAAGTTGAAAAGTGATGGTATATTGGGGATTGGGGGGTATAAAGTGGGTTGTTTTAAATAAATTGCACTCCACAATTTCCATGGTGTATAAAACACCCTAACATGATATTTTAAAAGTATTTTCCAAAATGCACCAAAACCATAAATAATACATGTTTCACCAAAAATTACAAACCAACACATTAAAACCATTATAACACCCAATATCTCAACATGCAAAATAGGCACCCTGAAATGCTCTACCGGGTCACTCCCACCATGTGACTAAGCATTTCACCAAAATAATTAATGCCAACACAATTATTAATTATTACCATAAAAT
This sequence comes from Haberlea rhodopensis, assembly GCA_907163345.1. Taxonomy (NCBI): domain Eukaryota; kingdom Viridiplantae; phylum Streptophyta; class Magnoliopsida; order Lamiales; family Gesneriaceae; genus Haberlea; species Haberlea rhodopensis. Next base: position 21,728,866 of record CAJQUN010000004.1, on the reverse strand, counting down.
CACATAAATATAATTAATGCCCAAATTGCATGTAATTATTTCGGGGATATCACAATACTCCCATACTTATAAGATTTCGACCTCGAAATCGCATGCACTTACCCAAACCGAAACCAAACATAAATCACATACCAGAAAATAGCTCCGGGTAGTGCTGCATCATATGCCGCTCCGTCTCCCACGTGGCCTCCTCGACACCCCTGCGATCCCACTGAACCTTGACCATCGGTATCACTTTGTTCCGAAGCCTACGATCAGCCCTATCCAGAATCCTGACCGGCCGTTCCTCGTAGGATACATCAGAATCCAGCTGAACCTCAGAAGGCTGTAATACATGTGACGGATCCGGGTCATACTTCCGCGGCATAGATACATGAAACACGTCGTGAATACCAGACAACGACGGTGGCAGTGTCGAACGGTAAGCCAAGGTACCGATACGCTGTAAAATCTCATACGGTCCCACATACCTCGGAGACAATTTACCACGCATACCAAACCGAACCACACCCCTGAAAGGTGAAATCTTCAAAAAGACTCTGTCTCCCAACTGAAACTCCAACGGTCTCCGTCGTTTATTCGCTTAGGCTGCCTGCTTGTCCTGGGCTGTCTTCATTTTCTGACGGATAACCTTTATCTTATCCTCCATTTCCCGAATCAACTCCGGTCCTCCCACTGCTTTACTGGTCATGTCATCCCAGTATAATGGCGACCTACAACGCCTACCATACAAAGCCTCAAACGGTGACATCTGAATACTCGCCTGATAGCTGTTGTTGTAAGAAAACTCTACCAAGGCCAAAGAATCTTGCCATGAGGCATCAAACTCCAACACACAAGCTCGTAGCATGTCCTCGAGCGTCTGTATAGTACGCTCAGTCTGCCCATCCGTTTGGGGATGATATGCCGTACTCAATCTCACCTCAGTACCCAATGCTGACTGAAGACCTCCCCAGAAATGAGATGTAAACCGCGGGTCTCTGTCCGACACAATAGATACTGGAATCCCATGTAGTCTCACTATGTCCCGGACATACAGCTGAGCCATCCTCAAGTACGTGTACGTCATAATGTAGGGAATGAAGTGAGCCACCTTTGTCAGTCTGTCGATGATCACCCAAATAGCATCACAACCTGAAGTAGTCCTCGGCAAGTGGGTCACAAAGTCCATAGATATGTGCTCCCACTTCCACTCCGGTATCTCTAAGCTCCTCATTTCGCCACCGGGTCTCTGCCTCTCTGCCTTAACCTGTTGACAGATCAAACACCTCTTAACAAAGGCGACGACATCACGCTTCATCCGCTTCCACCAGAACTGATCACATAAGTCTTTATACATTTTCCTCCCTCCTGGGTGGATACTGAATCGGCTACTATGATCCCGTTCCAAGATCCCTCTACGCAACTCCGGCGTACATGGAACTACCCATCGGTTACCAAGTCTCAAAGAACCATCCTCAGCCACTCTAAATTTTGATGGCTGACCCTGAAGTGCCAATGATGACCATCTCTGAACCTCATCATCTGTCCTCTGAGCTCTCCTGATATTCTCATAGATATCTGGCTCAGCTAATAAGGTCGATACCCAAACCGGCGATGCGTCCACATCAAAGTCATAGCCCAGATGGCAACAGGAAGTCATCATGGCTGACAAATGCATGACATCCTCAGCAGTATTCTTCACCTTCCGACTCAAGGCGTCTTCTGTCAAATTGGCTTTCCCCGGATGGTACTCTATCTCACAGTCATAGTCTTTAAGTAGATCCATCCATCTCCTCTGACGCATATTCAATTCCGCCTGAGTGAACAAGAATTTCAGGCTCTTATGATCCGTATATATGGTAAAGGAGGTACCATACAGATAATGCCTCCAAATCTTCGGGGCAAAGATAATAGCCGCCAATTCCAAATCGTGGACTGGGTACCTAGCCTCATGCGGCTTCAACTGCCTCGATGCATAAGCTACCACATGCTTATCTTGCATCAGTACACAACCCAAGCCCTGCAGTGATGCGTCAGTAGAAAGGACAAACCTCTTATTCTCCGTAGGAATCACCAATACCAGTGCCGTCGTCAATCGGTGCTTCAACTCTTGGAAGCTCTCCTCGCAAGCCTGTGACCAAAAGAAGGGTACTCCCTTTTGGGTCAACTGCGTCAGTGGCTTAGCAATCTTAGAAAATCCCTCGACAAAGCGTCGGTAATAACCAGCCAGACCAAGAAAACTCCGTATCTCGGGCACAGAAGTGGGTGCAGCCCACTCCATCACAGCCTCAATCTTCTTGGGGTCCACTGAAATCCCACTGCTAGATATGAAATGCCCCAGAAATACTACGCTGCTCAACCAAAACTCACACTTACTGAGCTTGGCATATACCTGGTGATCTCTAAGGATCTGGAGAACTGTCCTCAAGTGTCTTACGTGCGCTTCCTCGCTCCGGGAGTAGATGAGTATGTCGTCAATAAACACAATGACGAACTGATCCAGGTAGGGTTGGAACACCCGATTCATCAAGCTCATAAAGACAGCCGGGGTGTTCGTCCCACCGAAGGGCATCACTAAGAACTCGTAGTGCCCATATCCGAAATGCTGTCTTCTGTACATCCTCCTCCCTGACCCGTATCTGGTGGTAACCGGATTTCAAATCAATCTTACTATACAGTTTTGTGCCTTGCAACTGATCAAACAAGTCGTCAATCCTCGGGAGAGGATACTTGTTCTTTACCGTGGCCTTTCAGTTGCCGGTAATCGATGCACAAACGCATCAAACCGTCTTTCTTTTTCACAAAAAGAACTGGTGCGCCCCAAGGCGATATACTAGGGCGTATATATCCTTTATCAAGGAGCTCCTGCAACTGCTGCTCCTTCAGTTCTCTTAACTCTGCCGGTGCATACGGTAAGGAGCACGAGAAATAGCGGATGTCCCCGGTAATAACTCAATCCCAAACTCGACTTCCCTTGCCGGTGGAAATCCGGGAATCTCCTCAGGGAATACATCGGCAAACTCCGCTACTACGGGTACATCCTCAACCCTTAACTCTTTACCCTTTCCCGACGTGTCCATGGCATAGATGAGGTAGCCCGTGTGCCCACGTTCCAACAATTGGGACATTTTGATTGTCGAAATCAACGGAATCTTTGCACGAGACCCGTTGCCATAGAAAATCCACTGAACTCCCAAATGAGATCTGAACCGAACTGTCCTCTGCCGACAATCTACCACTGCCTGATATCTGTTCAGAATATCAATACCCACAATGCAGTCAAAGTCTGACATCCCCAATACAATCAAATCTGCCTTTATCTCATTGCCCTCAAAATAAATGAGGCAGTCCATCAGAAACTGATCAGCAACAACTTTCTTTCCGGTGGGTGTCGAGGCCAATAGAGACGTGGGTAACGGAGACGTGCACATATGATGTCTCGCCACAAAATCCGCAGACACAAAGGAGTGCGAAGCACCTGTGTCTATCAAAATAAAGGCGGAATATGTAAATAGAAGGCACGTACCAGCTATCACCTCCTCTGGAGCTGCATCGGCCTGCTCCCTGGTTAATGCATAAACCTGTCCCTGAGGTGGCCCCATAGTCTGTCCTCCCATATGTCGAGGCACCATCGGTGGCCTCTGCTGAACTGTACCACTAGAAAACCTCGACCTTCCCTGAGATCCGTCTGTCCTTCCCGATTAGGACAACGCCGAGCAATGTGGCCCGACCTGCCACATATATAGCACGCAGAACAGTCACACATCAAATGAGGCCCTCCGCAAAAGTGACACCTAATGTCTCCAACTCTACCAGCTTGAGTCGGTCCCCCATGAGTAGATGCACCACCCCTTCGGTCCCCTTGCTTCCGGCCATCCGGCCGCCTTCCGCTAAACCGGGAGGAAGAGGAAGTCCCTCTTGACTTGAAAGATCCTCCCCGGGGCCTCAGATTTTCAGGTGTAGATCTTTGTGATGGAACGGGTGAGGGTATGGCCTCAGGATAAGCGCTCACCCCTATCTCTGCTAACTCCGCTCTAACCAGTGCATCATCAAAAGATGTCGGGTTGTTAGAAATAACCCGATCAAATATTTTCGGTCGGAGCCCCTTCAAAAAGTGCCTCATCTTGGCATGCCCGTTTGTAGCAATGTGTGGCACATACCTCAATAGTGACGAGTAGTGCATGGCATAGTCCGAAACCGTCAGGCTCCCTTGCTTCAGATTTGTAAATTCGTCCTCCTTCGTTTGCCTTGCCGCAGCAGAGAAGTATCGGTTTAGAAATCGAGTTCTGAATAAAGTCCAATCGATTACCATGCCTTGGGCCCTCAATTCCATCACAGTCGTCTTCCACCACATAGAAGACTTATTTGCCAGTTGGAATTCTGCTAGTCTTAACCAAGCCGTCCTAGCACACGGCGCAGATACAAATATATGTTCCAATCTCTCTAGCCACTCCTCGGCCTCTTCTCCTGTTTCTGTTCCCTCAAACATAGGTGGGTGAAAGGTCAGAAACTTAGTCAGGCTAAGCTCCCCTGGTAGTAGCAACTGAGCAACCGGTTCCATGCCCACAGCAGGTGGAGGTAAAGGATTTGCCTGACCAATGCTAACGTTCACGCTCCCAACATCACCCACCCCTTCATTGAGGTTCTCCACATTCATATCCGCCATGCTGTAATATAAAGGTTAACAACAATTCCAAACAATATATATGTTATGCCGTTAGATAGCATGAACGATAATAAACATGTTAGCATAACAATTTATATACCAATATGCACCACATCCATAAACATGCTCAAATGTAAACACCTAGCCAACCATGCTAAGGCTACCCTTCACTCATTCCCGGGTTCTCTAACCACTGCTCTGATACCACTAATGTAAGGACCCTAGTTCCTTAAATGCGGATTAAAGGCGTAAATAAATTTTTCATGCATAAACGGAGTATAAAAGTTGTGTTGGTGCCTTGAGCTATTAGATTACAGTGCCAAAAGAAAGTTCCAAAAGGGAATAATTACATTCCCAACCAATGAATGTTAATCCTATAGTTTTACACTACTCCTAGAGTAGATACTATACAAAAGAATGTGCCTGCTACCAAGAGCACTCCTCACTAGCTCACCGCACCAACTCGCCTTAGCCCGTCCGCCCAAATGTACCTACAGGAACAACCCCAAAACCATGAGCATGTACATAAATCATATTCACAATAATATGATAGCAATTCAAATGCATAAATCGTAAATGCGATTCACTTCCTGTATGTAATACATTTAAAAGCTCCATTTGGTTGTCCCTGTACCACAATCATAATCAATGGATTATAATACCAATAATTTATGTCATGACATGCACTCATTCCATGTATACCAATGGCCAGTTCCAGTCTTATTATATCAGTGGCATAATACCCCTCGCGTTTACATGACAGCGGCATTAATACCCCTCGCTTCGACATATTAGCGGCATAATATCCCTCGCATCAACATGACAGAGGCATTATCCTCCGCTTCGACATGTTTGCGGCAAATATTCTTCATCGCTATAATATGACAGCGGCAAGTATTCTATCATCGCTTCGACATGAAGGCGGCAAGTATTCTTCAGCACTGTAATATAATCTCGACTCACAATTACATGCAACCATAATGCATATTCCAACCATGTATGCTGTAATGCCTCGATTTGTTTTATACACGTGTGATATGATTCTGGTGTAATTATATCACTTGGCAGTATGATAATGGGGGTTCGGGTGGAACCAAGAATGAATTAATACATGTATGAAATGAATACCAAATGTTTATGCTTAGAATCATAACTTGTTTCTAGGCCAAGAATTTGATGCTATAATGTTAGAAACATGTTTATATGATCCTAGGGATTGCATGAAATGTGGTTAAATGATAGGAAATGAATTGTGCAAGAAATACCATGAAGATATGCTTGAAATCGCCATGGTTTGAAATGTTCGAAGCGCAGCGATCGATCGGTAAGAATTTCCGATCGATCAACGCTGACAGAAACATTTTAAGGCGGTTTGAGCATGAGGCGATCGATCGGTGATTTTGAGGCGATCGATCGGTGCATGTGGCCATCGATCGGTGCTTTTGTTCGATCGATCGGTGAAGAGTGAACAGTTCGGCGATCGATCGAGAATCTGGGGCGATCGATCGGTGATGGCAGAATGTTGAAAAAAATGTTATATTTTTGTAGAATTCGATTTTAATGCCTATGATAACATGATATATTGTTGGCATTGTTGTAGCATCATCCCAGGGGACGGGACAACGAGGCGCTTTGTCAGTGACGCCTAATTTACCTCGTTTGTGTCGTAGTACAGGTACGTGTTGACGTACGGAGTATAGATATGATGTGATGATGATGTTATGGTTTTGGTATCATATGATTTATATTATCTTTGTGTCATATGATTGGTAGTATCATATGCATGTGCATACATGGATTTCATATGATTGGGATGGATGCCTTGATAGATATGTGTATATGCTTTGGTAAGATCAGTGCCTTGATAGATATGCCTGGTGTGGTATATGCTTTGGCTGGGATCGTTGCCACGATAGATATACTACATATGCTTTGGCTTGAGAGATATACGCCTAGTTTGGGTATATGCTTTGGCTATTATCACAGATGAGTATGGTACTATGATATGTGCTGCTAATATGAAGATGTGATGTGGTTCCACTGACATATTGAGCTAAATAGGCATATCATATGGGGCTCGTGATAATAGGGTGATTGTTGAGACATGTCATGACATGATGCATTTGTTGATGCATGATACAGAGCATTCACATTAGATGATTTATTGTGCTTTATCATTGTTCTTGATATTGTGTTTATCTATACTCATGTTGTGAATGTTTCTGTAGGATTTCATAGACGTGGGAATCGTGAGTCTTATTCCGCTGCAAGGTGAACCACTGCATAGGAGTTGTACTGGATTAGGTTGTAAATTTTACATGTAATGTATATGTGAAAAAGTTAGTTGGTTTTTGTACTAGTGGTTTGGTACATATGTAATAACTTACTAGTACGATACTCTTAATCAGTGCATGTTATTACTTAATTCAGACTCACATATGTATGTTAACATGCTACATAATGAATTAAGTAACGAGGACCCCACATTAGTGGTATCAGAGCAGTGGTTCAAGAACGGGGTGAACATGGGTAGAGGAAGTGTATTAGGGAGTTACCTAAAACATGTTGAGAATGGTAGGATTTGGAATATGATGTTATTCTACCATGTTATATAATTGTGAATGTTATTGTTAACCCTTGATCTACAGCTATGACAGACAGAGGGTATCATGAGGATGTTGGGGATGCCATGAGTGGTAATGCGAGTGTGAGGATGGCGCCTGTGCCACCACCACCGATTGAGCAAGGGCCAGTGGAACAGGTACTGTTGCCTGGAGAATTGACCTTGACGCAATTTTTGAGTTATCAGCCACCCAGGTTTGAGGGGACTGAATCAGGAGAACTGGCGGAGGAGTGGCTAGAACGCGTGGAACAGATATTTGTGTCAGCACCGTGTGCCAAGACTGCTTGGTTACGCTTAGCTGAATTTCAGTTAGCGAAGAAAGCTATGATGTGGTGGAAATCCACAGTGCTTGAGTTGTGGGCTCAAGGACAGACAGTTAACTGGGATGTGTTTAGAACGAAGTTCTTGGAGCATTATTTCTCTGTTGCTGCAAGGCAGAGGAAAGAGGATGAATTTACAAACTTGAGATAGGGAGCAATGACAGTATCGGACTATGCGGTACACTATTCTTCTTTGCTCTGGTATGTGCCACATATCGCTGTAAACACAAAAGCAAAGATTAGACAGTTTGTGAAAGGTTTGAGGCCTGAATTATTTGATAGGGTAATGTCTAATAACCCTACATCATATGAAGAAGCGTTGACTAGAGCCGAGATGGCTGAGATTGCTGTAGGGGTATATACAGATGTTGGACAAGCCCAACCACCTACATCTGAAAGTATGAGACCTAGAGGAGAATCATTTAAATCACCACGAGGTGGTGCATCTTCATCTAGGTTTAGTGGGAAACGTTTTGGACCACGGAAAGGGGATGACCGAAGAGCTAAGGGACAGTCCCAAGGAAGTAGTAGTAGTAGTGGACGAGGATTACAATGTTTTAAATGTGGAGGGCCACATTATCAACGAAATTGTCCACAGTTTGATACGGTCCAGGACATGTGATCCGTGATTGTCCTCAAGTGGGTGGACAACAGAGGAGAGGACCAATGTCAGAAAACACAGTACAACAGAGACCACAGGGTCTACCACAGTCTGGTGGAGGACAGAGGACAGGACCACCTCAGGCTCAGGTGTATGCATTGAACAGGGAGGAAGCAGAGGCAGCCCCTGATGCTGTGATAGCGGGTAAGTGTACTTTGTTTACTTATCCAGCTTTACTTTTGATTGATACTGGTGCATCACATTCTTTTATTGCACAAGCCTTTATTGATCAGTATCATATATGCTCGTCTCCACTGTTGATGCCTCTTTATGTCTCGACACCCATGGGAACTACTGTGATGACTTGTCAGAGTGTGTCTGATTGTGATATTCAGTTTGAGACTGAGTATGGACTACAAGCTGATTTGATTGTGTTAGATATGACAGATTTTGATTGCATCCTTGGAATTGATGTGTTGAGTAAATATCAATCTGTTGTGGATTGTTGTCAGAAGATAGTGAGATTTCATTCTGATACTTGGTTCTTCTATGGCCAAGGATCGAGGGCAAGGATTCCTTTGATATCAGCAATCCGAATGTCGCGTTTGTTAGAACATGGACATGCGGGTTATTTGATTTATGCCCTTGATGTAACTGAACAGAAAAGAGAAAGGAAAGTGGAGAGAGATACCAGTGGTTGCAGAATATGCGGATGTGTTTCCAGATGAGATACCTGGATTCCCACCGTGTCGAGAAGTGGAATTTGGTATTGATTTGATACCTGGTACTTCTGCAATTTCACGAGCTCCTTATCGGATGGCACCAACTGAATTGACAGAATTGAAAACTCAATTGCAAGACTTATTGGACAAGGGGTACATACGTCCTAGTGTATCACCTTGGGGTGCTCCGGTATTATTTGTTAAGAAGAATGATGGGACAATGCGATTGTGTATTGACTATCGACAATTGAACAAAGTAACAATAAAGAATAAATATCCTCTTCCTCGTATTGATGATTTGTTTGATCAGTTGCAGGGATCAAGGATTTATTCTAAGATTGATTTGAGGTCAGGATATCATCAAATACGTGTGAGGGAAGGAGATATACAGAAGACAGCATTCAGAACTCGTTATGGACATTATGAGTTTCTGGTGATGCCATTTGGAGTGACAAATGCTCCCGCTGTCTTTATGAGTTTAATGAATCGTGTGTTCCAGGAATACCTTGATCGATTTGTCATTGTCTTTATCGATGATATACTGATCTATTCGCAGAATGATGCAGAACAAGTTCAACATTTGCATATGGTATTGCAATTGTTGAGGACACATCAGTTGTATGCCAAACTCAGTAAGTGTGAGTTTTGGTTGACTAGTGTCGGCTTTTTGGGGCATGTAATTTCAGAAGAAGGTATATCAGTTGATCCAAAGAAAGTGGAAGCAGTGTTGAATTGGTCAGCACCTACTTCTGTGCCAGAGATTCGTAGTTTCTTGGGTTTGGCTGGATATTATAGACGGTTTGTTGAAGGATTTTCAGCGATCGCCAAACCATTGACACATTTGACACAGAAGGGAGTATCATTTCAATGGTCAGAGGCTTGTGAGCGTAGTTTTCAGGACTTAAAATATCGATTGACTACAGCTCCAGTCTTGATCATTCCATCGGAACATGACAGGTTTGCATTATATACTGATGCATCTTTACATGGTTTGGGGTGTGTATTGATGCAGGACAAACATGTAGTGACTTATGCATCACGACAGTTGAAGCCACATGAAATGCGATATCCAGTACATGATCTGGAATTGGCTGCCATTGTCTTTGCCTTGAAGATATGGCGACATTATTTATATGGTACGTCGTTTACCATATATACAGATCATAAGAGTTTAAAATTTCTATTCACTCAAGCAGAATTGAATAAGAGGCAAAGGAGATGGATGGATCTGTTGAAAGATTATGATTGTGAGATTGAATATCATCCAGGAAAAGCTAATCTTACAGCAGATGCCTTGAGTCGGAAAGTACATCATACGGCTGATGAGATGATTCATTTATCAGCGTTGATGACTTCTTGTTGTACTTTGGGTTATGATTTTGTGACATCCCCGAAATGGTTAATTGCTATTTGGCTTTAATTGTGTTTACATGATTAATTATGTGGTAATTGATTATGTGATGGAATTTATTTACCTTATGGAAATGCATGGTCATGTGGATAGGGTGACCCGGGGTTGCATTTCAGGGTGCATGTGGTGCTGTTGGGTAAATATTATTGGAAGCATGATTTATTTGCCTTGGTTAGCAATTTATTAGAAATCATGTGTTAATTGATATTATGGTGCATTTTGAGAAAATGCTTTGAAAAATATCATGTTGGGGTGTTTTATACACCATGGAATTCTTTTGGGTATCATTTTAATAAACTCACATTTTAATATCCAACCCCACTCTTTCAACCTCACTCTTACTTTACCAAAATCAAATCCACAAACCCTTCCCCTCCCAATTTTCGAGCTCAAGCCTAGGGTTGAGGAGAAACCTTTCAAAAATCTTGATTTGTGGAGCATATTGGGTGATTTGAGATCCCCAAGAGGTATGGGTACCTCATGCTTTAATTTTGTAAGGTTTTGTTTGAGTTTGGTTTGATTTTGAATGGTTTTAAAATGGGTTTTGTTTGGTTGTTGTGGGTTTGGTTAATGGTTGGATTTATGGTTGTTTTAAGGTGTATTTTGGAGTTTATGTTATTATTTGAGTTGTTGGTTTGATGGTTAAGAGTTGGAATGGGTTGGAATGGTTTAGAGGTGCAAAAATGGAGGATTTTCGGGTAACAGAGGTCGGCGATCGATCGCCCATTCCAGGCGATCGATCGCGCCCAGGCAGTAAGCTTTTCAAGCCTTTGGCGATCGATCGCCACTCTTGGGCGATCGATCGGCGGGTCTGGAGATCGATCGCGCCAGGGGTGGCGATCGATCGCCGAAGGGTGCAAAATTTGGTACTCGGGCAGTAGGGTTTGGCGATCGATCGCCGTGATGGGCGATCGATCGCGAAGGCCAAAATTTTGTATTTTTGGAATTTTTGTGTGGGATTTTTTTTTGGTATTGGACTATTATTGGGTTCTAATATTGGTATTTGTGAATATGTAGAACCAACCCAGGTGGCAACACAGCCAAGGCATTGAAGTCCTACCATATCCTACATTTTGGAAAGGTACGTAGTGGACGTACGGGCACCCAACGGTAACATGTATTTTATATACTCATTGATTATGCATTGTGGATGCGGGTATATATGTGGTATTGCATTGTGGATGCATATACATGTTGATTTATGCCATATGTGGTATTGCATTGTGGATGCATATACATGGTAATTGATGCATATTGATGATAGATGCATATTATGATTATTGGATGCACATCCCATGAGTCGTGGTCATCCTTTGATGATTTTAATGCTTGCCGCTTTTGTTTTGGTTCCGCTAAATGTGAAGCGAGGGGTGGGAGCGCCGCATGTCACATTTGAGCGTGGTTGTCATATGGGGCGAGGAAAGGGTATTTGCCGCTCTCTGTGAAGCGAGGGGTGGGAGTACCGCATGTCCATTGAAGCGAGGTTATCCTATGCCGCCCATATGAAAATAAGCGAGGGGCATTAAAATACACTGTGATGGACAGACTAGGGAATGGTGACTAATATTTGATATTGTTGAGATGGTATATGTCATGACATGTTTTGGCCATTAAAAATAATCTGTTGATTATACTCATGAGTTATGGTACAGGGACAACCAAACGGGAAGCGTTTGAAATGCATGGAAAACAGGAAGTGTTTTATATTGATTATGCATTTACGCTTTATCTTCATATTGTGTTGAATATGAATGATTATTATTGCTCATGTTTGGGGGTTGTCCTTGTAGGTACCTTTTTGGCATGATAGCAAGCTTTGAACGGGTTGAGGTGGTGAGCTTGTGAAGCATTCTTTTGAGGATTAAAGGACGGGATTATTTTGTCTAGTGTCTACTCTAGGAGTAGTGTAAAACTAGTTGATAGCATTCATTAATGAGGAATGTAATTAATCCATTCTTTTTGGAAGTCCTTATTATTATGGCATGTAATGTTAAGCTCATAGACTCAACATGTTCTTTTCTCACTCTGATCATTATATTAGCTCTATTATGCCTTATTTCCGCACTTAAGGATTAGGGTCCTTACATTAGTGGTATCAGAGCAGTGGTTAGAGAACCCGGGAACGAGTGAAGGGTAGCCTTAGCATGATACGGCTAGGTGCTTACATTTGAAGCATGTTTATGCATGTGGTGCATATTGATGTATATTTTGTTATACTAACATGCTTATCACTCCTGTTATCTAACGACATGACATATATATTGCTTTGGATTGTTGTTAACATTTGTGTTACAGCATGGCTGCTAATGAGGAAGTCGGAGATGTTGGGAGTGTTAATGCTAGTATCGGACAGGCAAATCCTCTACCTCCACCGGCCGTAGGCATGGAACCCGTGGTTCAGTTATTGCTGCCGGGCGAGATTAGCTTGACACAGTTTCTGTCGTATCATCCGCCCCGGTTTGAGGGGACAGAGTCCGGAGAAGAGGCTGAAGAGTGGTTGGAAAGACTTGAGCAGATCTTTGTATCGGCTCCTTGTGCTGTGACAGCTTGGCTGAGGCTAGCGGAGTTTCAACTAGCCAAGAAACCTCTGATGTGGTGGAGGAGCACAGTAATGGAAATGAGAGCACTGGGTGCTGTGATTGACTGGACACTCTTCAGGACTAGGTTCTTGAACCGGTATTTCTCCTGCTGCAGCAAGACAGACAAAGGAGGACGAGTTCACAAGTCTGAGACAGGGGAACATGACAGTGGCAGACTATGCCACACGGTACTCTTCGTTGTTGAGGTACGTCCCCCACATTGCCACCAGTGGGCACGCTAAGATGAGGAATTTTATGAAGGGATTGCGACCGGAGCTCTATGATCGGGTTATCACCAATAACCCGACTTCTTTTGATGATGCTCTCACAAGAGCGGAGCTTGCTGAGCTAGGAGTAGGAGCTTACGCTATGCCACCACCGGTACCGCAACAGAGGCAGACCAATGACAGTTTGAGGCCTCGGGGTGAGCCATTTAAACCCCGTGGTGCCTCTTCATCTTCGCGATATGGTGGAAAGAAACACTTTATTCAGAAGCAGGATAACAAGAAGGGCAATTGGCTCAGCCAATAGAGGATCTTCACAAGGGGATAGGCCGGGAGAGCCGAGGTGCAACAACTGTGGAGGGCCACATTCTTCAAACAAGTGTCCTGCATGTTATGTCTGTGGCAAGATGGGCCACATTGCTCGGTATTGCCCCACACGGGGAGGACAGTCAGAGTATCAGGGCAACAGGCCGAGATTTGATGATCGGACAGTGCAGCAGAGGCAGCAGTTTGGGCCTCGACCATCGGGAGGTCAGACAGTAGGACCACCCCAGGGGCAGGTGTATGCACTGACCAGGGAGCAGGCCCAGGCAGCCCCAGAGGAGGTGATTGCCGGTACGTGTCATTTATTTACGTACCCTGCTTTTATTTTGATCGATACAGGTGCCTCCCATTCTTTTGTATCGGTGGGTTTTGTGGAAAGACACCATATGCGCACGTCTTCTTTACCCACGCCTCTCCTTGTCTCGACACCCACTGGAAGAAATGTTGTTGCTGATCAGTTTATGGCAGACTGCCTCATTTATTTTGAGGGCAACGAATTGAGATCAGACTTGATTGTGCTGGGTATGTCAGACTTCGACTGCATCTTGGGTATAGATGTTCTGAACAGATATCAGGCAGTGGTAGATTGCCGACAGAGGACAGTGAAGTTCAGACCCGAGTTGGGCAGTCAGTGGACTTTCTATGGCAACGGTTCTCGTGCGAAGATTCCGTTGATTTCAGCGATCAAGATGACTCAGTTATTGGAACGTGGCCACACGGGTTATCTCATTTATGCCGTGGACACGTCTGGGAAGAGTAAAGAACTCAGAGTTGAGGATGTACCAGTGGTAGCAGAGTTCGCTGATGTATTTCCAGAAGAGATCCCAGGATTCCCACCGGCTAGGGAAGTCGAGTTTGGGATCGAGCTGTTGCCAAGGACATCCGCTATCTCTCGTGCACCTTATAGGATGGCACCGGCAGAGTTGAGAGAGTTGAAAGAGCAGTTGCAGGATCTCCTTGACAAGGGTTATATACGCCCGAGCGTGTCGCCATGGGGCGCACCAGTTCTCTTTGTGAAGAAGAAGGACGGTTCGATGCGGCTGTGCATCGATTACCGGCAGCTGAATAAGGCTACAGTGAAGAACAAGTATCCTCTCCCAAGGATAGACGACTTGTTTGATCAGTTGCAAGGTACCAGGGTGTATAGCAAGATTGATTTGAGATCCGGGTATCATCAGATTCGGGTCAGAGAGGAAGATGTGCAGAAGACAGCATTCCGGACACGATACGGGCATTATGAGTTCTTAGTGATGCCGTTCGGTGTGACGAATGATCCAGCGGTCTTTATGAGTCTGATGAACAGAGTGTTTCAGCAGTATCTTGATCAGTTCGTCATCGTGTTTATTGACGACATTCTTATCTACTCCCGGAGCGAGGAAGAGCATGTGAAACACTTGAGGGCAGTGCTTCAGATTCTCATAGAGCATCAGTTATATGCTAAGCTCAGTAAGTGCGAGTTTTGGCTGAGCAGTGTAGTGTTTCTGGGGCATGTTATATCGAGCAGCGGAATATCTGTAGATCCCAAGAAGATTGAGGCTGTGATGGAGTGGGCTGCCCCCACTTCTGTGCCTGAGGTCCGGAGTTTTCTGGGCTTGGCCGGGTATTATCGGCGTTTCGTCGAGGGCTTTTCGAAGATTGCCAAGCCGCTGACTCAGTTGACTCAGAAGGGTGTGCCCTTCTTTTGGTCAGAAGCTTGTGATGAGAGCTTCCAGGAGTTAAAGCACCGGTTGACGACTGGCGCCAGTGTTAGTGATCCCGACGGAGAACTCCAGATTTGTTCTGTATACTGATGCATCACTGCAGGGCCTTGGGTGTGTTCTGATGCAAGATAAGCATGTGGTAGCTTATGCATCGAGGCAGTTGAAGCCGCATGAGACCAGATATCCAGTTCATGACTTGGAATTGGCGGCTATCATCTTCGCCCTGAAGATCTGGAGACATTACTTATATGGCACTTCATTCACCATATACACGGATCACAAGAGCCTCAAGTTTTTATTCACTCAGGCAGAGCTGAACATGAGGCAGAGGAGGTGGATGGACCTACTCAAGGACTATGACTGCGAGATAGAGTACCATCCGGGGAAAGCCAATTTGACAGCAGACGCCTTGAGCCGGAAAGTGAGGAGTTCTGCTGAGGACGTCATCCATTTGTCGGCTATGATGACCTCCTATTGCCATCTACGGCTATGATTTTGATATAGATGCATCACCAGTGTATGTCTCTACCTTATTAGCTGAGCCAGATATTTATGAGAACATCAGGAGAGCTCAGAGATCAGATGCTGAGGTTCAGAGATGGTTGTCTATAGTGCATCTTGGTCAGCCGACGAAGTTCAGAGTGGCCGACGACGGATCTTTGAGATTGGGTAACCGCTGGGTAGTCCCGAGTACGCTGGAGTTGCGTAAGGGAATCTTGGAGCGAGCTCACAGTAGCAGACTTAGCATCCACCCAGGCGGGAAGAAGATGTACAGAGATCTGCGTGGTCAGTTTTGGTGGAAGAGAATGAAGTCTGATGTCGTCACTTTTGTGAAGAGGTGTCTGATCTGCCAGCAGGTTAAGGCAGAGAGGCAGAGACCTGGCGGCGAATTGAGGAGCTTGGAGATACCGAAGTGGAAGTGGGAGCACATTTCCATGGACTTCGTGACTCATTTGCCGAGGAGTGCTTCAGGCTTCGATGCTATTTGGGTGATTGTGGACAGATTGACCAAGGTAGCCCACTTTATCCCCTATAGCATGACCTTTACATTCTTGAGGATGGCGCAGTTATATATTAGAGATGTGGTGAGATTGCATGGGATCCCCGTTTCTATTGTGTCAGATCGAGATCCGCGATTCACATCTCATTTTTGGGAAGGCCTTCAGTCAGCTTTGGGAACTGAGGTCAGATTGAGTACTGCTTATCATCCTCAGACGGATGGCCAGACCGAGCGCACTATTCAGACGCTCGAGGACATGCTGAGAGCTTGTGTTTTGGAGTTCGATGCCTCTTGGCAGGATTCAGTGCCTTTGGTAGAGTTTTCGTATAACAATAGCTATCAGGCGAGTATTCAGATGGCTCCGTTTGAAGCTCTTTATGGCAGACGGTGTAGATCACCCTTGTGTTGGGATGATTTGGACCGCAGATCGGTCGGAGGACCGGAGTTGATTCGAGAGATGGAAGAAAAGATAAAGACGATAAGGCAGAAAATGAAAGCGGCACAGGACAGACAGGCAGCTTATGCAAATAAACGGCGGAGACCGTTGGAATTTCAGTTGGGAGATAAGGTCTTTTTGAAGATCTCGCCTTTCAGGGGCGTTGTGCGATTTGGAATGCGCGG
Source organism: Haberlea rhodopensis (assembly GCA_907163345.1). Lineage (NCBI taxonomy): Eukaryota > Viridiplantae > Streptophyta > Magnoliopsida > Lamiales > Gesneriaceae > Haberlea > Haberlea rhodopensis. Next base: position 21,712,093 of record CAJQUN010000004.1, on the reverse strand, counting down.
GAAACTGTCTCCGAGGTATGTTGGACCGTATGAGATCTTACAGCGCATTGGCACCTTAGCTTACCGACTGGCTTTGCCGCCTTCTTTATCTGGGATACATGATGTGTTTCATGTATCGATGCTGCGGAAGTATGAGCCGGATCCGTCTCACGTGTTACAGCCTTCCGAAGTTCAGTTAGAGTCAGATGTATCTTATGTGGAACGGCCTGTCAGGATTCTGGATCGAGCAGACCGTAGACTTCGGAACAAAGTGATACCTATGATCAAGGTTCAGTGGGATCGCAGGGGTGTCGAGGAGGCTACGTGGGAGACGGAGCAGCATATGGTGCAGCACTACCCGGAACTATTCTCTGGTATGTGTTTATGTTTAGTTTCCTTTTGGGGTAAGTGCATGTGATTTCGAGGACTGAAATCTTATAAGTAGGGGAGTATTGTGACATCCCCGAAATGGTTAATTGTTATTTGGCTTTAATTGTGTTTACATGATTAATTATGTGGTAATTGATTATGTGATGGAATTTATTTACCTTATGGAAATGCATGGTCATGTGGATAGGGTGACCCGGGGTTGCATTTCAGGGTGCATGTGGTGCATGTTGGGTAAATATTATTGGAAGCATGATTTATTTGCCTTGGTTAGCAATTTATTAGAAATCATGTGTTAATTGATATTATGGTGCATTTTGAGAAAATGCTTTGAAAAATATCATGTTGGGGTGTTTTATACACCATGGAATTCTTTTGGGTATCATTTTAATAAACTCACATTTTAATATCCAACCCCACTCTTTCAACCTCACTCTTACTTTACCAAAATCAAATCCACAAACCCTTCCCCTCCCAATTTTCGAGCTCAAGCCTAGGGTTGAGGAGAAACCTTTCAAAAATCTTGATTTGTGGAGCATATTGGGTGATTTGAGATCCCCAAGAGGTATGGGTACCTCATGCTTTAATTTTGTAAGGTTTTGTTTGAGTTTGGTTTGATTTTGAATGGTTTTAAAATGGGTTTTGTTGGGTTGTTGTGGGTTTGGTTAATGGTTGGATTTATGGTTGTTTTAAGGTGTATTTTGGAAGTTTATGTTATTATTTGAGTTCTTGGTTTAATGGTTAAGAGTTGGAATGGGTTGGAATGGTTTAGAGGTGCAAAAATGGAGGATTTTCGGGTAACAGAGGTCGGCGATCGATCGCCCATTCCAGGCGATTGATCGCGCCCAGGCAGTAAGCTTTTCAAGCCTTTGGCGATCGATCGCCACTCTTGGGCGATCGATCGGCGGGTCTGGCGATCGATCGCGCCAGGGGTGGCGATCGATCGCCGAAGGGTGCAAAATTTGGTACTCGGGCAGTAGGGTTTGGCGATCGATCGCCGTGATGGACGATCGATCGCGAAGGCCAAAATTTTGTATTTTTGGAATTTTTTGTGTGGGATTTTTTTTTGGTATTGGACTATTATTGGGTTCTAATATTGGTATTTGTGAATATGTAGAACCAACCCAGGTGGCAACACAGCCAAGGCATTGAAGTCCTACCATATCCTACATTTTGGAAAGGTACGTAGTGGACGTACGGGCACCCAACGGTAACATGTATTTTATATACTCATTGATTATGCATTGTGGATGCGGGTATATATGTGGTATTGCATTGTGGATGCATATACATGTTGATTTATGACATATGTGGTATTGCATTGTGGATGCATATACATGGTAATTGATGCATATTGATGATAGATGCATATTATGATTATTGGATGCACATCCCATGAGTCGTGGTCATCCTTTGATGATTTTAATGCTTGCCGCTTTTGTTTTGGTTCCGCTAAATGTGAAGCGAGGGGTGGGAGCGCCGCATGTCACATTTGAGCGTGGTTGTCATATGGGGCGAGGAAAGGGTATTTGCCGCTCTCTGTGAAGCGAGGGGGTGGGAGTACCGCATGTCCATTGAAGCGAGGTTATCCTATGCCGCCCATATGAAAATAAGCGAGGGGCATTAAAATACACTGTGATGGACAGACTAGGGAATGGTGACCAATATTTGATATTGTTGAGATGGTATATGTCATGACATGTTTTGGCCATTAAAAATAATCTGTTGATTATACTCATGAGTTATGGTACAGGGACAACCAAACGGGAAGCGTTTGAAATGCATGGAAAACAGGAAGTGTTTTATATTGATTATGCATTTACGCTTTATCTTCATATTGTGTTGAATATGAATGATTATTATTGCTCATGTTTGGGGGTTGTCCTTGTAGGTACCTTTTTGGCATGATAGCAAGCTTTGAACTGGTTGAGGTGGTGAGCTTGTGAAGCATTCTTTTGAGGATTAAAGGACGGGATTATTTTGTCTAGTGTCTACTCTAGGAGTAGTGTAAAACTAGTTGATAGCATTCATTAATGAGGAATGTAATTAATCCATTCTTTTTGGAAGTCCTTATTATTATGGCATGTAATGCTTAAGCTCATAGACTCAACATGTTCTTTTCTCACTCTGATCATTATATTAGCTCTATTATGCCTTATTTCCGCAGTTAAGGATTAGGGTCCTTACAGATTTTGATGTGGAAACAGTATCAGTACAGGTATCAACATTATTGGTTGAACCTGACATTTTTGACAAAATCAGAAAAGCACAAATGACTGATGATGAGGTACAACATTGGAAAGAAATGATAAGTCAAGGACAAACATCACAGTTTGTACTTGCAAATGATGGAATTTTGAAATACAGGACTTGTTGGGTTGTACCTGCTGCGTTGGGACTACGCCAAGAACTACTACAACGTGCTCATTGTAGTAGATACAGTATACATCCTGGAAGAAAGAAAATGTATCATGATTTACGTACCCCATTTTGGTGGAAACGTATGAAACAGGATGTGTTGAGCTTTGTGAAATGATGTTTGATCTGTCAACAAGTGAAAGCGGAAAGATAGAAACCAGGAGGTGAATTACATAGTTTGGAAATTCCTCAGTGGAAATGGGAACATATCACGATGGACTTTGTGACTCATTTGCCACGGACGTCTTCTGGTTGCGATGCTATTTGGGTGATCGTTGACCAACTCACCAAAGTATCTCATTTCGTGCCATATTGTATGACATTTACATATCTGAGAATGGCACAGTTATACATTCAACATGTAGTGAGACTACATGGTATACCAGTTTCCATTGTATCGGATAGGGATCCGAGATTTACTTCTCATTTTGGGGAAGGGTTACAGACAGCGTTGGGAACTGAAGTGCGGTTGAGTACAGCATATCATCCTCAGACAGATGGACAAACAGAGCGTACGATACAGACACTTGAGGATATGTTGCGTGCCTGTGTATTAGAGTTTGATATCTCTTGGCAAGAGTCATTGCCATTAGTGTAATTTTCATATAACAACAGTTATCAATCTAGTATACAGATGGCACCATTTGAGGCTTTGTATGGGCGACGATGTAGATCGCCATTGTATTGGGATGATGTGGATCAGTCTACCTTACATGGACCGGATATGATTCATGAAATGGAAGACAAAGTAAAGGTAATTCGATTGAAACTTAAAGCTGCTCAGGACAGACAGGCTGCTTATGCCAATAAGCGACATAGACCACTTGAATTTCAAGTTGGTGACCGTGTATTCTTGAAAATTTCACCTTTTAAAGGTGTAGTATGGTTTGGTAAGCGTGGAAAATTGTCTCCACGGTATGTTGGTCCGTATGAGGTATTGCAACGTATTGGTACGTTGGCATATCGATTGGCACTACCACCGGCCTTGAGTAGTATTCATGATGTCTTTCATGTTTCACTATTGAGGAAGTATGAACCAGATCCGAGTCATGTATTACAGTTACCTGATGTACAGTTGGATACAGATGTGTCGTATGAGGAACGACCAGTTATGATCTTGGATCGAGCTGAACGCAGGTTGCGTAATAAAGTGATTCCTATGGTTAAGGTACAGTGGGACAGACGGGGTGTCGAAGAGGCAACGTGGGAGACGGAGCAGCATATGATGCAACGGTATCCGGATTTGTTTTCTGGTATGTTGATATGTTTTATCTTATGTTGGATATCTCATATGCATGTATTATGTTTGTATATGCAATTTCGAGGACGAAATTCATTGAGTGGGGGAGAATTGTAATGCCTCGATTTGTTTTATACACGTGTGATATGATTCTGGTGTAATTATATCACTTGGCAGTATGATAATGGGGGTTCGGGTGGAACCAAGAATGAATTAATTCATGTATGAAATGATATATGGCAAGGGCAAGGAATGAAACATGGTGTACAATGATTTAATAACATATCAAGTAACATGAATTAGTAGGCATTTGAATATGCATGTGAATTGAATTTGAATTGGAGTTTCATTTGAATTTGGATTTCATCTTAAGTACATGTTACTTAACATGTCATTAACTCCAAATGATATGATAACAAATGATTTAGGGAACTAATGACCTTATATCAGGGTGATTTAGGGAGGAGAATCACATAGTTCTCATTTTACACCTACTAAAACACTACACAAGCTCCTCTCCATCTCTTTCAAGTTCTTGTTGGTTTGAGCTTGGGATTCACTTGTGAATTGAGCTAGGAAGTTGTGTGAAGTGAAATTGTACCATCTTGGTAAGGAATTTATGGTTTTTCACTTGAATTGTGTAGTTGGTGTTGAAGTATGTGAATTTGAATACCAAATGTTTATGCTTAGAATCATAACTTGTTTCTAGGCCAAGAATTTGATGCTATAATGTTAGAAACATGTTTATATGATCCTAGGGATTGCATGAAATGTGGTTAAATGATAGGAAATGAATTGTGCAAGAAATACCATGAAGATATGCTTGAAATCGCCATGGTTTGAAATGTTCGAAGCGCAGCGATCGATCGGTAAGGATTTCCGATCGATCGACGCTGACAGGAACATTTTAAGGCGGTTTGAGCATGAGGCGATCGATCGGTGCATGTGGCGATCGATCGGTGCTTTTGTTCGATCGATCGGTGAAGAGTGAACAGTTCGGCGATCGATCGAGAATCTGGGGCGATCGATCGGTGATGGCAGAATGTTGAAAAAAATGTTATATTTTTGTAGAATTCGATTTTAATGCCTATGATAACATGATATATTGTTGGCATTGTTGTAGCATCATCCCAGGGGACGGGACAACGAGGCACTTAGTCAGTGACGCCTAATTTACCTCGTTTGTGTCGCAGTACAGGTACGTGTTGACGTACGGAGTATAGATATGATGTGATGATGATGTTATGGTTTTGGTATCATATGATTTATATTATCTTTGTGTCATATGATTGGTAGTATCATATGCATGTGCATACATGGATTTCATATGATTGGGATGGATGCCTTGATAGATATGTGTATATGCTTTGGTAAGATCAGTGCCTTGATAGATATGCCTGGTGTGGTATATGCTTTGGCTGGGATCGTTGCCACGATAGATATACTACATATGCTTTGGCTTGAGAGATATACGCCTGGTTTGGGTATATGCTTTGGCTATTATCACAGATGAGTATGGTACTATGATATGTGCTGCTAATATGAAGATGTGATGTGGTTCCACTGACATATTGAGCTAAATAGGCAATCATATGGGGCTCGTGATAATAGGGCGATTGTTGAGACATGTCATGACATGATGCATTTGTTGATGCATGATACAGAGCATTCACATTAGATGATTTATTGTGCTTTATCATTGTTCTTGATATTGTGTTTTGATATCGCACTGAGATAGTTGTTTATCTATACTCATGTTGTGAATGTTTCTGTAGGATTTCATAGACGTGGGAATCGTGAGTCTTATTCCGCTGCAAGGTAAACCACTGCATAGGAGTTGTACTGGATTAGGTTGTAAACTATACATGTAATGTATATGTGAAAAAGTTAGTTGGTTTTTGTACTAGTGGTTTGGTACATATGTAATAACTTAACTAGTACGATACTCTTAATCAGTGCATGTTATTACTTAATTCAGAATCACATATGTATGTTAACATGCTACATAATGAATTAAGTAACGAGGACCCCACATATGCAACCATAATGCATAAATAAGACCATATATGCAACCATAATGCATAACCAATTCAAAGCGTAATAAATACGTTTAACGTCCGATGCTCGTACGTCTCACTACGTACCTTAGTTCCAAAAGTCGAGATATCGTGGACTTTATCTCCTAAGCTGTGTGGCCACCTGAGATGGTTCTACACATTCACACAAATCAATATTAGGAGCCAATAATAGTCCAATATCAAAAATTCCACAAAATATCCGAAAACACCAAATTTTTCCTTTCGCGATCGATCGCCTGTTACGGGCGATCGATCGCGAGACCCTACTGCCCGATACCCAAATTTTGTTCCTTCGGCGATCGATCGCCACACTTGACGCGATCGATCGCCAACCTCACCGATCGATCGCCAAAAGCTTCTGGAGCGCACTGTCGGCTCGCGATCGATCGCCAAAAACGGGCGATCGATCGCCGAGTCCTGCACTTCAAAAAATCGCCATTTTTGCTCCAAAACTCCTTTCCAATCCATACCAACTCCCCTACCTTCAAACCATCAACATCAAACACATAATAATCTTCAAAATACACTTTAAACATCCCAAAAATCCAACATTCAACTAAAATGATACCAACCCATAAAACCCATTTCAAAACCATACAAAACCACAACAAATCCAATCCAAACATAACAAGAACAACAAGGAGGTATCCATACCTCTAGGGGACTCCAAATCTCACACCAAATCCCACAAATCAAGTTTTTGGAAGGATTTCTCTTCACCTCTATGCTCAAACTCGAAAATGGAAGAGAAGGAGGGTTTGGGTGGTTGATTTGGGGAAAGTTGAAAAGTGATGGTATATTGGGGATTGGGGGGTATAAAGTGGGTTGTTTTAAATAAATTGCACTCCACAATTTCCATGGTGTATAAAACACCCTAACATGATATTTTAAAAGTATTTTCCAAAATGCACCAAAACCATAAATAATACATGTTTCACCAAAAATTACAAACCAACACATTAAAACCATTATAACACCCAATATCTCAACATGCATAATAGGCACCCCGAAATGCTCTACCAGGTCACTCCCACCATGTGACTAAGCATTTCACCAAAATAATTAATGCCAACACAATTATTAATTATTACCATAAAATCACATAAATATAATTAATGCCCAAATTGCATATAATTATTTCGGGGATATCACAAGTAATGCTTACCATGGTTGATTAATAATCAACTCGTAACCGATACTAACTTTCCACAACAGCATCGTTCCTAATCTCTCCAAGAGATACAATAGATATAGAAGTGTTACCACACTAACTATATCCCACAATTCCAGTTACGTCTCACCATTGCATCCTCAATGCAAGAAATCAGAGGTAACAATAACTTGTTAACCCTCTCGTTGGTACACCCGACCAAGCTGAGTTGAAAGCTCCCTTGAGGTATCTATCACCTCAACTCAAGGCATCATCGTGACTACACGAGTCCACTACAACCTCTCATCGTATCATCATACGAGTCCACCACATTCGGTTCCCTCAAACAATATAGTGGCTACAACAAGCTCACTGTCTTACAACCATAATTCAATTCACTTGCTGGCAAATCACAGCCTCCCGAGGTTTAAATGAAACATACCAACGTATCATACGTTCAATCCCGGTATACAATACCGCACCATCAATTAGAGTAGTGGATCATCATCCAATATTTCTCTAATACTGTTACCAAGAGACATTTCAATGTCCTCACTCAATCACAATTCAATCCTAACCCGTTAGGATTTATTTCACATCCTCATGTCTATGTGTGACCATGTTCACCTTATACAACCTCAGCATATGCATGTAGTTCCCTCAACAACTACACACACTACCAGTCGCTTGGTCGTAGTCAACTCAACAAGTGTACATAAAGGTACCATTACTCGTAACACGTTTACCACCATACGTGTTGCAGTACACTTACCGGTACGGCACAACCATCTATCCATCGAGCAAACTCGCTCGGCATAATGGTTCTGTGTCAACCTGTGACGCCTACATGTCAACACATGACACCCACAATGTCTTCGTCAACTCGTGATGGTACATGTCAACACATGACATACACAATATCATCGTCAACTAGTGACGGTACATGTCAACACATGACATCCATAATATCATCTTCAACTCGTGACGGTACATGTCAACACATGACATCCACAATTATTGCCAACACAATGGCAATAATATTTTCCATCTCTAATATAATAGCGGCACATCTATATGCATCGCCCAACGGCGGTATACAATCCACACTCATCGCCACGTATACAGCGATAACACATCATCGCTACATATACAGTGGTATAATCCATCGCTATGTATACAGTGGTATAAACCATCGCTACGTATACAGCGGTATAATCCATCGCTACGTATACAGTGGTATAATATGGACTCAAGAGGTGACTCACATGTATATAGCACTTTGTTCCTTTCGGACCAAAGAGGTGCCCCACATCATCATGTAGTACTTTGTTCCCAAACTCATCGCTCAACGGTGGTACACAATCAATACCCCTCGCCTTCGTGTAACAGCGGCAAGTATTGCATAGCGCGATACCCCTCACTTTCGTGTGACAGCGGCAAGTATCCCATATCACAATACACCTCGCTTGTGTGACAGCGGCAAGTATCCCATATCACAATACACCTCGCTTGTGGAACAGCGGCAAGTATTTCATATCACAATACACCTCGCTTGTGGAACAGCGGCAAGTATTTCATATCACAATACACCTCGCTTGTGGAACAGTGGCAAAGTATTTCATATCACAATACACATCGCTTGTGGAACAGCGGCAAGTATTTCATATCACAATACACCTCACTTGTGGAACAACGGCAAAGTATTTCATATCACAATACACCTCGCTTGTGGAACAGTGGCAAGTATTTCATATCACAATACACCTCGCTTGTGGAACAGCGGCTAGTATTTCATAGAACAATACACCTGCATCAAGACAATGATATCAATATGTGCAGTTAATACAACATTGCACAAGTCCTACTACGGTATATCAGTGGCTCAATAATATCCCTTACTTAAATTATCAGCGGCTCAATGATATCCCTTGCTTCGACATACTAGCAACTCACGCTACAATATGACAGCGGCAAATATCCTGATCCATCGCTTGATAAGACCGCGGCAAATATTATGATACATCACTAGTCGATACACTCGTAGTGGCACAACAATAATATCCATCAGCCGTGTCTCCCCACAATAAATCAATTTCAATGCATGCATATACCTGTATCCTCATAATTGTAAGGCAACCATACCTAGCCATCATCCGTCGTAACCTATTGACGACATCAAATTGTTTGCCATTCTCTGTCCTCAGACAGTGCATCACGTTTCTCATTCCTTGTTTTTCCTACAAAATCAGATTCCTTAGCATTTATCATATAAAAGTGCAAATCATTTCATCAATACCATTTCCATTGTATTCCATACGATCCTGCAACCACAATGGTTAACACTAACACATTTCATTTATTATCTCATATCATAATATGCACATAAGCATAATAGTTGTGTCACACAACAATAACTAATCATGCATAAACTATGTGCTATCCTTTCCCATCAATCCATCCTCTGGCCCTCAACAGCCCCAAAGAGCAAACACTGCTCTGATACCACTAATGTAAGGACCTCGTACCCTTAACCCGCTATTTACTGTATTATCGCAATAATGGTGCATGCTTTTATAATATTAGGGGATTCATACATACCATCTGTAAAATTTCTCGACATTAATCCACATAATGTTTCATTCCACCAAAATACCATTCCACTAACATGAGCATACACCTCACAATACACTAACACATTATCAATTCATCATGCAAGACACTATAATTAATTGCATGCAACCATAAATGAAAAGGGAAAGCAATCACCCTTTATACAATCCATATACACATAAAATAATGCTCACAGGCGAGCATTGAATGCGTGAATGTGTATCTAATGTATAAAGCGCTCTATTCAATACCGATACTGGTACCTCAGCCCTGGAAGCATTTCCAATCAATAGCTCGAGCTCAACTCCAAAGCCATTGATGTACCTGTTCACCTGCCCCAATAGAGACATCCCCCACACGGGGTGAGCATACCAATACTACCATGCTCGTATAACCGTAATACCATAATTCATATATTACAGAATGTAAAAACTGTAAAATGTAAAGATACTCCGTGTATAGTTTCATTTATATGTGATTCCCTGTGATGTCCGTGTTCCCACAATAATCAAAACCATCAAATCCCCAAAATCAGTTAATCATTTGTTGATTAACTATGCCCATGCTCAAATCCATTAATTCCATACCCAAATATAGTTAAATCATTATACTCATGATTTATAGATATCACATATATCTTAACAATAATTTTACAATTCTATCACTTCATATCACATCGCCCGCTCAACAGCGGCTGCATTCTATCCTCTCGCACGCTCAACAGCGGCGGCATTATAAACTATGTTCGTTCAACAGCGACAACATCCCAATCATTGCTCGCTTAACAGCGGCACCACATAATTCTCAATGCATACTTTAATGCTTGCCACAATCATATATTATTCATGCATATGACAATAATATATCTACCATGCTCGTACGCTACACGTACGTTATGATTCAACAGCTAGAGCCAATCCTGCCTTTGCCCTGAGATCCCATGAATTAAATGTTGAATACAGTTAATAACTCACAATTAATTACGTGCCCACAAACACATACGCTAGCACGTATTCAACCTCCAAATACATCATCAACCATGATGATTAACAATTTAAAAGACTCGGACGAAGCACACATCGATTCCATAACAACCAATAATTTTTCACAATACAAGGCCTCTCGATCGATCGGCCAGAAGTGCTAGATCGATCTCCAGAAATTTTCCACCAAAAATCGGCTCCGCTCGATCGATCGAACAGATTTCTTGATCGATCGATCGAGAGCACTGTACATCATCGTCAAATTTTGCCCATTGCGCGCGATCGATTGGCGCCCACTTGCCAATCGATCGGTGAGCCCTGCAACAACCCAAAAATGGCATTTTTTTGGCTTAAAAACCCCAAATTAACAATTCCAACACCCAATACACCTCAAATCCTCAACAAGGAACCATAAATCTTCCTTAAACATACCAACCCAAAAATCTTTAAAATCCAAAAACTTAAACCCATCCCAAAACTTAATCAAACTACACAAAATTCCTATCAAAACCAATACAAAAGGGAGGGGAATAAGATTACCAAGATATCTTTGAGAACCCTCGCTCCGAGATCGAGCCTTGCTTGATTCTTCCATGGGAGGAGAAAAGGGGAGAAAGGGGGAGAAGAATCGCAGGAGAGAGGGGAGAGAGAGAGAGAGAGAAACAATGCAATCACTGAACACCAAGTCCACTTGGTATATATACTACCAAGGCTCCAAAAACCCGAATCTCAAATACTCCCACCCTGACTCATTAAAAAAATCATATGTGTTCAATAATTATCTCACACTCACTATTTACATTACCAACCTCAATCCAAAGCTCCCTCGACTCCAAATCCCACTACCAACACAATTCCAAGGTTTACACCTTAATGAGAATAAAATCTCAACCCTTGGGTCCAACAACCCCGATACCTGAATAAAATCCTCGGAAATCTCAATACCGTAATTATCTCATAATTACTCCAATTAAAATCCATTAAGGATCATAATCACTCTGGGATTAATACCATAATTTCCGGATATCACAATGTTTAATCTAGTCAATTATTTTTCCTAAGAATTTAACAAACTCACAAGCTAAACTTTATCAATCTTAGTTGCTTCATAAATTAGAGGGATCAAACGATTCCGTATTTGATATCTAATTTAGCATTAAATTGTATGAACAATAGTTAGGTGATCAATCTAACCATCAAACATAAAAATCATGGCAATAAAATTAGAAAAAATAATTGATATTCAATGAAAATCAACAATCAAAACATAATCTCACGAGAATCGTACACTCCAATGTATCGTTTTCCTCAACCGAGAATTACGAAGGTATTTAGCTACTCATAACTAAATTAAAAACAATCAAAACTAATCTAGAAAGCATTAAAATAATAGAAATAGGAAGAATTAATAAAGGGAATCACAATTCCGGAGCGTCACTTCCATCTTCGTTCTTCGTTCTTCAAGTCGTTCTTCATAAAAGTTGAGAGAAAATTTATTCTAATGCCTAAACTATATTGTTAAGTCTGAATTATTCTGCTTGGAGGCTGATAAAATCGAGTTATATCAAATAAATATGGTAGGATAGGTTAAAATCTTCCCAAAGATGGTAAAACTCTAAATTTCCTATTTTTCTCAGACTCTCTGGCGATCGATCGCAGCTGGCTGGTGATTGATTGTCAGCAATTTTATTTTTTCAGGCAGATTGTCTCGGCGATCGATCGCCGAGCCTACAATTTTTCTGGCGAGTTTTGTATTTTGGCCATAACTTTCTCATAGAAACTCCGAATTCGACGAATCAGCTGTTAACGAGAAGATAACAGAAATTTCTACAACTTTTTTATAGACCACATTTCCAAAACTTGGCTCCAACATATATAAATTTGAGGAGAAAGGAGCAACATGGGTCTTAGATTCTTCTTTTTTCCTCTTTTCTTCAACTTTATTCCTTCTTTCATCATTTTAGCTTGATTTCTTCACCTTTTCCTACATTTACACTAATATACGATTAGGTAGCATATGTATCAATTTATTATCCATCAAAATATACCAAATCGTAGACAATTAAGCATAATAGATGTGCCTATTTTTAGTCACAACAAACTCCCCCATACTTACTCTTTAATCGACCTCGAGTAAATCAGACAAAACTAAAATCTTTTAGTTTGGCTCATAGTATCATAACAAACTAACTTGTCCTCACTTTTATGCCTCAACAATTATAAACATGTATAGTAATGAAAGGCGGTGAAAAGTTAACAGTGGTACAAGTTCAATCCCTAAACATTTTGTACCCAACATGCATTTCATTCTTTTGATAATGAAGTTCAAACATATAATTTAATGAATTCCTAAGTGCATGTGAATGAAACACATCATACTCCCTTCAAAGGTGTGGATTAAAATCACATTTTGTCTTATTAGGGAATGATGATAAACTAGTCAAAGAATGTCGAATGGTGGTCGTTTGTATGCTTAGCATACAACCATTCTTTTGCATTAAAGCTCAAAAATGGTACTAGTGATTGATTTTCTTTACATGGTAGACTTGAAAGGCTCAAACGCATCAAAGATCGCCTATACCACTTTCATGTTCACAAGTAGTCTAGACATACGCCTCAAAGAGCATGTAGTTAAGTTCTAGCATGTATTAGAGATTTCTTAAGACTATCACAAAATTCACACAATCTTCACTAAGCTATGCACACTTCACAAGTCATGATGATATCGTGCTCAAATTATTCAACTACTATGTTAAAGCATAATATGCATTAGAGTTCAAAGTGTTCCAAGGTTAACAATTCACCTATGTTCAAAAACATGCATGCTATCAATTAGGTTCCATCATGGGTGAGTGATTCTAAGCATGCGTTCATTACTAATTATGAGCTCAAAATTTTCGAATTTTTTGATTTTTTTTTGTATTTTTGTAATAGAAAAGCAATAACACGCCACTAATCTCTCCCCCATACTTAAATCTTCCATTGTCCCCAATGTAGGGCAAAATACAAGAAAAGAGAAAAGTCTAACTACTAAAGCAACAAGAAAAAAAAAATAAAAAGGAAAAAAGGAAACTAACTCCCCTTGGGCTGCCTCCCAAGCAGCGCCTCTGTTTAACGTCGGTGGTCCGGCACCAGTCCTCTATCAAGGTGGGTGATGCGGTGTCACTCCATTCTTCTTCTTCCACCTCAATATCTTCTTGATTCCCTTAAACTTTGGTTTGTTTGCCTTTTTGTGGTCGTCCTCAGTCTTTGTTCCTCCTCCATCATTAGTCGGTCGAACCGGAGGGTGTTTCTTTTCAATGGTATGATCCTGCAAGTGAGAAATAGAGAATCAGTAGTATCATGAGTAGATAAGGCAGCAATTGTATGAAAAGTATGCACAAGAGTTGACTCCATACCTCCTTTGTCATGAAGGTTATCAGTAGCATTTCCCATCTCCCACAACTCATCATTATCAAAATCATCATTTATATCAATAGCGTAACTAGAATGCTCATGAGTTTTAATGGTTTCATAGATATTGAATTTTGCAACCTCACCATTAAACTCCATTGTTAACATGCCGCTATTCACATCGATCACAGATTTAGAGGTTTTCAAGAATGGTCTCCCTAAAAGAATGGGGCTAAACGGGTCACCATTTTCTATGTCTAAGACATAGAATCAGCAGGGAAAACCAAACACTCTACATGCACAAGCTCTACTATCCTCCTAGGAGTAACCGTGGACCGATCAGCTAATTGTATCATAGTGTTACGTCTTTTCAAAGGTCCCGGTTTCAACTGAGTGTAGATTGAGTAAGGCATGACATTAATTGAAGATCCTAAATCTAGCATCGCATTCTCAATCCTAGTGGTTCCAATCAAACTTTGGATAACTGCGGAAACATTCTCGCCTAGCTCGATCATCGATCTTGACAAATAGTTCAATTTCTATATGAATATTCATCGTGGACGTTTAATCAAATAATCAAAGTTCTATCTCACCTTAAGTTTAGTAAAGTTGCCCAATCGTTCTTGTATAACCCTTATCAAACAATCAAACAAAATACAAGCGCTTAATATTTCAGTCGATGATAGCATGTGAACTAATGAGATTGATGAAGCTAAACAACACAACCCAAGAGTCTATGTTTACTCTAGTCAATTGTTTTTTTCCAAAGAACTTAACAAACTCACAAGCGGAATTTTATCAATCTTAGTTGCTTCATAAATTAGAGGGATCAAACGATTCCGTATTTGATATCTAATTTAGCATTAAATTGTAGGAACAATAGATATGTGATAAATCAACAATCAAACATAACAATCATGGCAATAAAATCAGAAAAAACAATTGATACTCAATGAAAATCAACAATCAAAACTTAATCTCACGAGAATCGTAAACTCCAATGTATCGTTTTCCTCAACCGAGAATCACAAAGGTATTAACTACTCATAACTAAATTAAAAACAATCAAAACTAATCTAAAAAGCATTAAAATAATAGAAAAAGGAAGAATTACTAAAGGGAATCACAATTCCGGAGCGTCGCTTCCGTCTTCGTTCTTCATTCTTCAAGTCATTCTTCACAAAAGTTGAGAGAAAATTTATTCTAATGTCTAAAATATGTTGTTAAGTCTGAATTATTCTGCTTGGAGGCTGATAAAATCGAGTTATATCAAGTAAATATAGTAGGATAGGTTAAAATCTTCCCAAAGATGGTAAACTCTAAATTCCTTATTTTTTTAGGACTCTCTGGCGATCGATCGTGGCTAGCTGGCGATCGATCGCCAGCCTTTACTTTTTTTTTATTTTTCAGGCAGATTGTCTCGGAGATCGATCGTCGAAATCTGCCGATCGATCGCCGAGCCTTCAATTTTTCTGGCGAGTTTCGAATTTTGGCCATAACTTTCTCGTACGAACTCGGAATTCGACGAATCAGCTGTCCACGCAAAGACAACAGAAAGTTCTACAACTTTTCTATGGACCACATTTCCAAAACTTGCTCCAACATATATAAATTTGAGGAGAAAGGAGTGACATGTGTCTTAGATTCCGGTTTTTTTCATCTTTTCTTTTTATTCCTTCCTTCATCATTTTAGCTTGATTTCTTCACCTTTTCCTACATTTACACAAATATACGATTAGGTAGCATATGTATCAATTTATCCATCAAAATATACCAAATCGTAGATAATTAAGCGCAATAGATGTGTCTATTTCTAGTCGCATCACTTACATATTACAATTCTCAAACGAAATGTAATAAACAAAGGAATACTATATCTAGTGTACTAACTCAATATATATATATATATATATATATATATAATGACCATTTAACAATACCCAAAACCAGAACATATAATATTCTCATCGCTTTGATATGACAGCAACATTTATTATATTCTTCGACTGCACAATGACACAATATTATCACAACTCCATATAACATTTTAACAGTTGTATAATAACAATCATATCTCAAAATCTCATTGCTTGATTATAACAACTATACTATACCAATGGCGGTACTTTATCCCCGCTTCTAAATTACAACAGTGGTACTTTAACCCCACTTTGATTATACTACAACAGTGGCACTTTGACCCCACTGGTGAGTATATTATATCAGTGGCCCTTTGACCCCACTGATGATTATACTATATCAGTGAAACTTTGACCCCACCCCGCTCTAAATTACAACAGTGACACTTTGACCCCACTATTATACTATAACAGTGGCACTTTGACCCCATTGCCAGCGGCACTTTGACTCAGCTTCTAAATTACAACAGTGGCACTTTGACCCCACTGTGATTATACTATATCAGTGGCACTTTGAACCCACTGCCTGCGGCACTTTGACCCCGCTTCTAAGTTACAACAATGGCACTTTGACCCTACTGTGATTATACTTTAATAGTGGCACTTTGACCCCACTGCCAGCGGCACTTTGACCCCGCTTCTAAATTATTTTTTGATGACTCATATTAACACGAACGACCAACAAAAGCGGCATCACAATCCATTGCACGCGAGTGACACCGCAATAATTCATAGCACCACTCATTGGGTGACCTCAATACTTGACAATACATTAATTAACAATTACAAATATTCAATACGTGTACGTCTCTACATACCAATTCAAACTTTGTATGAATATATTACCCATTGGACATTACAATAATCCTTTTACTTATGTTCATACGTCACACGTATATTCCAAATGTAAGTCGCTCCATGCCTTTGCTCTGAGACCTGGTGAAGTATTTGCTACACACAATCACTAAGTCATGATTAATTATGTGCACACAATCATATACTCATGTTATTGCTCAAACTCCATAAGTATAATCTAATCATGATGATTAAACACATAAAGGACTCGGGCAAGGTATACGTCGACACCTCAACAACAAAGTATTTTTCAAACATTTCCCTTCTACTGATCGATCGGTCAACACCTACAAATCGATAGGTAACCATAAAAAAAATCACAATATGGCTACGCACTCCAACCGATCTATCGGTTGGATCAACCGATGGATCGGTTGCTTCAACCGATGGATCAGTAGGTCCTCCCGATCGATCGGTAAATGCCAGAATTTTAAAAAAAAAAGGCTACTGCCTTGCACCGATCGATCGGTACAATGCGACCGATCGATCGGTCGCTGCACAGACCCGAAAATCCCAATTTTCACTTCTTCAAAACCTCTACAAATCAAACCCCAACCTCAAGCAACTCAAATCCAACAACAAATAACCATCGTCTGACACTCAACAAGGATTAAAAACACAATATATTTAAAGAAAAACAATAAGATTCATGATTCTTCAAAATCTACAAAAACTCAAATCAACTCAAAACTTTAATCAAACTCCCCAAAAACAAATTCAAAACATCCACAATCAAGAGATGGATGTGATTACCTATCTATTGCTCGAGAATCGGCTCTGAAAACCGAGATCCATGCATTTTCTTCCATGAAAATGAAAAGAGGGGACGGAAGGGATGGAGAAGGGGGAGGAGAGAGAGAGAGAGAGAGAGAGCAATGACTGGACACCGAGTCAACTTGATATTTATAGTATCAAGGCTCCAAAAAAAAACTCGAGTCTCAATTACTCGCATCCAAAACTCCACAATAACAAAAGTGTTCAATAAAATCTCACACTCCTTCAATTACATCTCAAACCTCAATCCAAAACTCCCCAAACTCCAAATCCTACTACCAACACTATTCCAAGGTTCAACATGACAATGAGAGTAAATCTCGAACCTTGGATTCAACAAACCCAATACTATTACAATCCTCGGGAGTCTCAACACCGTAATTATCTCATAATTACAACAATTCAAAATCAATGAAGGATTAATCACCCCTGGATTAATACAATTAATTTTTGGATATCACACAATATCAACGAATACACAATTAATAATATACAGAATGTAATATTGCAAATTAAAGGAATACTTCATGAATACACCATAATCATATGATCTTTCCCAAAACCGTTCCTATTCTCACAATTAATGATACTGAAAACACGTTAACAATATAATATAACAGTTTATATCGATTACCCGTAAGTCAACCCGTGGCATTCATAAGATACATCGTCAACCCGCGACGGCCCTTGTCAGCCCGTGACAATCATAAATTACCTCGTCAATCCGTGACGATAAATTTCAACCCGTGAGATTCACAAAATACATCGTCAACCCATGACGGTACATGTAACTTGTGAAATTCATAATATCCTCGTCAACCCCTGACGGTACATGTCAACCCGTGACATTCATAATATCCTCCTCAACCCGTGACAGTACATGTCAACCCGTGACATTGATAATAACCTGCGATCACATCGATTATTATCTTTCAATTAATGAATATAAATGAAACATACGTCTATTGTTTGTACGTAATCACGTACTAATCCAATTGGAATATCAACCTATCATTCATTAAACATAACGATAATAGACTTACATATGCTCGTACGTTACCACATACCTTAAAGTCGACAACGTGATTTATTCATCATCGGCCTCTGGTGGCTCGTAAAGTATCTATATTGAATATCAATTCAATAATAAGTAGTCAATAATTTCCAATAATGTCATCATTCATCTAAAAAAATTGTCATGCCACCTATCATCATCAGTGACGATTCGTACTCCATATGCTACTCGAAAGATCTAACTTTATCCTTTATTCATTTATCAATTAATTCGATCGAGTCGTATATTCATTTCTAAGGTTCTTCATTTGGCCCTTTTAATTCATTGTGCAAGATTCCTTAGATTATCCAAATCATGGGACATTTCACTATATAAGAACCACATATAAAAAATTCTCCAACTCAACAATTGTTTCAAAGAAAATCGTAGCCGTTATAGATCGGCACTTTACTCGCGATTGATCACGCACTTAATATGCAGCCTTTGATTGCTTCGACCTCTTACGATCGATCGCGTCTTGTTTGTGAACGATCGTGAGCTCAAATTTTCTGAAACCAAATTTTCATTCGATCGTGATTGATTGCTGCCCGCACCACGATCGATCGCGGCTGAACATCAAAAATTCCATTCTCAAACCACTCCAAACCCAAATCAAACTCAATCCAAACCACAATTAAGAAGCAATATGCATACCCAAACATCTAACACAAGATGTTAACCAAGTTAACATCAATACATTCAAATCCTACATCAACCCATCCCTTCCCCAATTTATCCAATTTCAATTATCAACAAAAAAACAAACTATTTCAAAACTCAACTAAAGTACAAGACAAGCTTACCCAAGCTTCCACGATCACAATATCAAAGATATAAGCAAATCCATGCTTTGATTCCCCACCAAAATGGAGAGATATTGAAAACGGAGAAGAGTAAAGGTGTAGGGATTTTGTGTGTGTTTGTGGTGTAATGGGTGAAGATAAGTTGGGTATATTAGTTCAATTTTGCAATTTAATCCCCCAACTTTAATTCACAATACAATTCCACCCCAATTATTATTTATCTCAAATCCTCTAATTATTGTTCAATTTCAATAATTACCTACAATTTCAAACTCATAATTATCCTCATAATTCACATGATTCATTTAAACCAATTACTAATTCAATAATTATGACTCAATCATAATTCTTAATCGCACTCGATTTATCTCGAAACCAAGTTCAAATGCAAAATCACATTCATTCTCAATTATCCCTCCATTACTACATTAAACTCAATTTAATCTACGTATTAAATTCCAGGCACATAGACTTAGAACTAGTCTTGCTTTTCCCCCTTTTCTCACCATTATTCTGATTTTGGTTATTATCAGATTTATGGTTGTTGTCATACCTATGCTAAGACCTACCTCTAACATGCATGACTTCACCTGAATTTTGCTTACTACATCAATTCACTTTTAAGTCTAATTATTTACTCTTAATACCATTAATCACAGCGCCAAGGGTAATGGAATCCCTACCATACTTAATAGCAGATTTTACTGTTGGGATATTTCCTAAGACAACTCATTAGATGATTGATTTTGGCATACAATGTAATATGGTTTTATTAAAGGTAATTCATTATTATATATTATTCAAATGTCTGTGTAATATGAATATATATATATATATATATATATGTTAATGTCCTTAGAATAATATTGTATTATTCTTAAAGATTGTCCCTAGTCAAGTATTATCATGAATTAGGATAATGATAATGCATTGAGACTAGTATGTATTGATTGTTGAATTGTTCACGGATATGAGATATCAAATCAACACATGGGTACATGTTAGAGAACAATGTACTGGACAGACCCACCATGAGAATGCTAAATGGATAGTTATATGAATGTCATAAGCAATTCTCATAGCCGCCTAATCTTACCAGTATATATGCATGTGTATTAGGTTAAAGCTAGAGACGAGTTTTTGAAGTTACTAAGATTAACTCAAAAGGAAAAAGCTAAACCTAGCACAGGAGACGGTTGCCACTTTTTTTCGGCGTCGCTCATCCTTTCACGGTTGAAGATCAAGTCTAGCAACTTGTTCTTCAACATCTCCTTTTTGATTTGATCGTGGATACCGTCGAGGCAAAGTTGCATAGCTTTGCTCGTGACTCGAGGACTTGCTGCTTCGTGGATTCTGCTCAAACACGCGTCAAAGGTATTATTCGATACACCCGATATGAACACTCCGTATAGGTCTTAGGTGGGGAATCCAAATTTTTTTATTCCGCTGCGTATTTGCATGTTGGATTCCTTACAGTGGTATCAGAGTCGTGTACGAAACTCATATTGGGGCTATGTGATACTAGAAACATAATTTCAATTTCTTGTTTGGACAAGATTGGTTTTCATTTATTATAAAGGATAAATGTTGCTCCATTTATTTGAATGAGATGTTTAATGCTAGTGCACAATTGATTAATGATCTTTATGTTTTAAATCTTGATATGCCTGTCTATAACATAAATACTAAAAGGATTAAGAATAATGATTATAATTCAACTTATCTCTGGCATTGTCGCTTGTTCCATATAAACGAGAATCGCATATCAAAACTTCATAAGGATGGAGCTTTAGATTCATTTGATTTTGAATCATATGAAACATGTGAATCTTGTTTAATGGGCAAGATTACTAAAGCCCATTTCAAGGGACATGATGAAAGGGCAAGTGATTTATTGAGACTCATACATAGTGATGTATGTGGCCCAATAAGCACACAAGCTAGAGGTGATTTTCAATACTTCGTTACATTTACTGATGGCTTCAGTAGATATGGGTATGTGTACCTAATGAAACATAAACATGAAACCTTTGAAAAGTTCAAGGATTTCAAGAATGAAGTACAAAACCAGCTTGGCAAAAGTATCAAAATCCTTCGATCAGATCGAGGAGGTGAATATTTAAACCAAGAGTTTCATGACTATCTAAAAGAGTGTGGGATAGTCCCACAACTCACACCTCCCTATACTCCACAATGGAATGGCGTATCTGAAAGGAGGAATCAAACTTTGTTGGACATGGTTCGATCTATGATGAGTCATGCAGATCTTCCGATTTCCTTTTGGGGACATGCTTTAGAAACAACAATATTTATACTGAACCGTATTCCATCTAAATCAGTGAAAAGACACCATATGAGATATGGACTAAGAAGCGTCCTAGTATGTCTTTTATGAAGATTTGGGGTTGTGAGGCTTACGTGAGACGTCACGCCTCCATAAACTTTGACCCAAATCTGATAAGTGTTTATTTGTGGGGTATCCTAAGGAAATGAAAGGATACTATTTCTATTATCCCACCGAGAACAAAGTGGTTGTTTCTCGGACTGGTGTCTTTCTTGAAAGAGAATTTATTTCTAGAAGAACCAGTGGGAGACAAATAGAACTTAGTGAAGTACAACCTCAAGAAAACACTGAACATGATATTGAGATGGAAACAGAGCAGTCACCACAAGTTGTTGTGGATGAAATACCTGCTCAAGAGACACAAGCCCAGCATAGGTCAGTAAGAGTACACCGGGAGCCGCAGAGATATGGATTTCTTGTGACTCAACAAGGTGACTACTACTCATTGATGAGGATGAGCCGTCATCCTATCAAGAAGCTATAATGGTTCTGATTCTGAGAAATGGCAAGAGGCCATGAAATCTGAGATGGAATCCATGTATGTAAACCAAGTATGGACTTTGGTTGACCCACCTGAAGGGGTAAGACCCATAGGGTGCAAATGGATTTTCAAGAAAAAGACCGACATGGATGGTAATGTACGATCCTTTAAAGGGCGATTGGTTGCTAAAGGTTTCAAACAAATTCATGGTATTGACTATGATGAAACTTTTTCGCCAGTTGCCATGGTTAAATCCATAAGGATCTTACTTGCTATAGCTGCATTTCATGATTATGAAATCTGGCAGATGGATGTCAAAACAGCTTTCCTTAATAGAAATTTACTTGAGGATGTGTACATGACACAACCCGGAGGTTTTGTCGATCCAAAGGATGCTGGAAAGATATGCAAGCTACAACGATCCATTTATGGATTAAACCAAACTTCTCGGAGTTGGAATCTTCGTTTTGATGATGCAATCAAAGAGTTTGGTTTTATCAAGAACGTAGATGAACCTTGTGCCTACAAGAAGGTCAGTGGGAGCATAATTATCTTCCTAGTGTTGTATGTAGATGACATACTTCTCATTGCGAATGATACTCCTGCCTTGCAATTTGTAAAGATTTGGCTAGGGAATTGCTTTTCTATGAATGACTTGGGTGAAGCCACCTACGTGTTGGGTATCAAGATCTATAGAGATAGATCAAGAAGATTACTTGGCCTAAGTCAAAGTACATACATAGATAAATTGCTAAAACAATTTAGCATGCAAGAATCAAAGAAAGGAATTCGTGCCTATGGACACATGGGATACATATCTCGAAGGATCAGTGTCCTTCAACACAAGATGAGAGACAACACATGAGTAAGATTCCATATGCGTCAGCTATTGGATCTATCATGTATGCCATGATATGAACTCGTCCCGATGTCTCGTATGCTTTGAGCATGACGAGCAGATATCTAGTTGATCCAGGTGAATGTCACTGGATCGCTGTCAAGAATATCATAAAGTACTTGAGAAGAACAAAGGATATATTCTTAATTTATGGAGGCGAGGAAGAGCTCAATGTAATTGGTTACACTGATGCAAGCTCTCCAAACTGACAAGGATGATTTCCGATCGCAATCAGGATATGTGTTTTGCCTAAATGGAGGTACTGTGAGTTGGAAGAGTTCAAAGCAAGAGACAGTAGCCGGTTCTACAACTGAAGCTGAGTATATTGCTGCCTCAGATGCAGCAAAGGAAGTCGTTTGGATCAAGAAGTTCATTTTTGAGCTTGGGGTTATGACTAGCATACTAGATCTGATTGAACTCTATTGTGACAACAATGGAGCCATCGCATTGGCTAAGGAACCCAGATCTCACCAGCGATCCAAACACATACTTCGGCGCTTTCATTTCATTCGAGAAATCGTTGAAAGAGGAGATGTGAAAATATTCCAAGTACCAACTGATGATAATGTATCTGATCTACTGACGAAACCTCTGTCATAGTAGAAGCATGATCGTCATACTAGATCTTTAGGCATTAAGTACATGTTTGATTGGTATTAGTGCTAGTGGGAGATTTATTGGGATATGCCCTAAGACAACTTATCAGATGATTGATTTTGGCATACAATGTAATATGGTTTTATTAAAGGCAATTCATTATTATATATTATTCAAATGTATGTGTAATATGAATATATATATATGTTAATGTCCTTAGAATAATATTGTATTATTCTTAAAGATTGTCCCTAGTCAAGTATTATCATAAATTAGGATAATGATAATGCATTGAGACTAGTATGTATTGATTGATGAATTGTTAATGGATATGAGATATCAAATCAACACATGGGTACATGTTAGAGAACAATGTACTGGACAGACCCACCATGAGAATGCTACATGGATAGTTATATGAATGTCATAAGCAATTCATAGTGATAATAATGTATGTAATCCTTACGGCTTGAGATCACCAGAGATCCCAACTTAAGGAGTCGTGTATCTTGATATTGTTAAACGTTACCTGTAAAGGGTAAACTATAAAGAAAATCATTGGATACACCACGAATTATGTAGAGGGATGTTGAGTGATCAAGATAGGATTTGTCCCTGCTATATAACTGGAGAAGTGTTTGGGCCTTTGATCAAGTAAGACTAAAATGCATGGCCATGCTCGAATAAGTCAATATGTGATATCGAGATTATTCGTTTATTCTAGTCAACTTGGGGATCAAGAAATAAAAGATTGAACTATACGAGTATGACTATTCCATGACTCGTGTTTAATCTAAACACATAGGAAAATGGATTAACTTACATGGTGAATATTATCACAGGCCATAGGTTATGTCGAGTCAATGACATTCTTGTAACTTGGGTAGCCTTGATGTGTTGCTAGATACCGCTCTTTGCTTGTGACATAAAATGAGATTTTATATCACTGCCAACGTTGCAAGATCCTAATGGGTCGCACAAAAGATTAAATCGATAAAGGGTGATATAATTCATTTGATGAATTAAGTTGATTAGGAAGAGTCCTAATCATATAATAATAATATATGATATTATAGGATGGGCCGAATATATATATATATATATATTAGATATATATATATATAAGTTGGTATATAGATATATATACCGGTATTAGATTGGTATGGGCTTAGGGTTCTCAGAAAGCCTTAATCTGATTATTCTAGCTGCCTAATCTTACCAGTATATATGCATGTGTATTAGGTTAAAGCTAGAGACGAGTTTTTGAAGTTAATGAGGTTAACTCAAAAGGAAAAAGCTAAACCTAGCACAGGAGACGGCCGCCACTTTGTTTCGGCGTCGCTCATCCTTTCACCGTTGAAGATCAAGTCTAGCAACTTGTTCTTCAACATCTCCTTTTCGATTTGATCGTGGATGCCGTAGAGGCAAAGTTGCATAGCTTTGCTCGTGACTCGAGGACTTGCTGCTTCGTGGTTCTGCTCAAACACGTGTCAAAGGTATAATTCGATACACCCTATATGAACACTCCGTATAGGTCCTCGGTGGGGAATCCAAATTTTTTTATTCCGCTGCGTATTTGCATGTTGGATTCCTTACATTTACATCACTGTATATATCAGGAATATCATATAAAAACACGACGAAAGTATAATTATCAATGTTTTTATCTCCAGTCAGTTTAATATCTTGTGTAAGGCCCCGATACTAATTAATCCGGATTAACAACGATTAAGCAAACCTAGATAATCAAAAGTATAGAATTTGAATTAAGGTGCACCGAACTACGATGAGTAAAGCAACTAGTGGAACATATTTTTAGTGCATGATCATGTGTAGATCACATGGCACTTGGATAATACATGCCACTAATTAATTTATCTCATGTTTAAAACATGATTTTGGACCTTTAATCTTGCAAGATAGTGATGTATTGACACATGGATTCCACAATACATCAAATACATTAAAAATCATGCAATTGAGGCATAGAAACTCACGCCCTAAGCTTCAATTTCAGATTGGAGTTTTATTCTAATGCATGAACTTTCTCTTTCTTCAATCCCCAACAAACACTCCACCTTCTCTCCTCAATATTTTCGAAAATTTCAGCCCTTCTCCCACCAAAATTCTCTTGAAATCTTGAGTGCATGTTACATGCAATTGAAGATTTAGAAGCAACAAGACAAGGGTGATAGTTAGATAAAAGGATTTTCAAGTTTGAAGCATTTTTGGGGGAGTTCGAGCTAGGAAGGGATGAAGGTGATGGTTTGGTGCTAAACCCTTGAAGCTAATGGAAGGTATAACATGATTTTTTCACTTTTATCAACATGCATTTATGTTTAGTGGTCGAACAATGGTGCAAACATATGAGAAATTTAGAGATAGTTGCTGAAACTTTAGTCTGCAGATTTTAACAGCACATGCAATAACTTAGGTAGATTTTTTATTTACATAGAGTTCAAATTTGTAAATGTTACCTCTAGTAAAAGTTATAGATAATTACGTTGTCTTTATGTGGTTAAAATTTGAGACACTTTGGACTAAACATGAGTGAGATATGCTCATTTTACTAAGGAATGCCAGAATTGACTCTGCATGTGCTGTAAATGCACATGCAGTGTAGAATTCTGAGCTTTTGACAACTTATATGTTCGAATTTGGTGACGTTCTTCAAATAAAAATTGTATCTTTTAATTATATTGAGTTTAAAAAAATATATTGGACTTACTTTGGACTCATTTTCAGTTAGTTAAGAATTTTATACTTTAAGTGCTCAATCCATGTCCTGCGTGTGGACGAAGATACCCATGCAGTGTGTTCTTCGGGTTCTTGATCATTTTTGGCTAGGAGTTCTGGAAAATGTCTAGAAACAAGAATTTTAGTTCTTTGAGTGGATGTCATTTACCACTGGAATCACCCAATTTGAATTTAAATTGGGAAGGTTATGACGATTTTACTAAAACCGCTCAAGCTGGAAAACAGATTTTCAAATGCTACGATTTTAGTGTTCAAAGCCTATTTAGATCATTGAACCAGCTTGACATCATGATAAATGTATTGTAATATTTTGAGTTTCTGAACTTTGAGCACTTGAATCGAGTCATTTTGATGTTGTATGAAATTATAGCATTTTTTCAACAAAAATGTGTCAGGCTGAAAATGTAAGAAAATCACTAAAGGTCAATATTTAGAAGTTGCATTTGATTCAATGCACTACTTGAATACTTAGTGTCATTTGGAATTTACATGACCATGTTAATAGATTCCGGGGTTGATTTGAGAAGTACTCGGTAGATTAGCTTGGGTTATGAGGTACGTAGAAATGAGTTTTATCATGACGTCTGACGAAGACGTGTAATGATATTATTGTATGATTTTACATGTCATTAATTGATTTATATGATGTAATTGTCACTACACGTTTCTTATGTGACTATATGACATGTTGAGATACATTGTAGTACATGATATGTATTGATTTTCACATGAGATTGCATGACATAATGAGTTGCATATGTCATATGATGCATATATGGCATGGGCATATCATATTGATCTATCCACTTCTTTGATATCCATGATGATGACTGAGTTGATTTACTCTAAGTGTCGGGGACAACGGTCACGGCGATGACATGCAGTTTAGGTAGCAACTGTAGTCACGCGCGTTGCTACCGGACCTAGACACGAGGGATGATGAGCACAACACATGATGATTCTCCTAGCGCAAAGTATGTGTGTTGTCACCCTCTGCTCGAGTTGCTATTGATTGATGATACCTTCCTTTGGACTCCGATATTGGTATCTTGAGATTCGATTCTCTATACCCATTCATACATTGGTATGCATTGCATGATACTTGTCATTCTTGACATGATCTATTTATTTCTCGTACTGGGTTCTGACCCCCTTCCCGGGGGGCTGTCATGTCTTTGTTGTATGGGCATGACAGGTGGTACAGGTGGACGTACTGCGGATGCTCGAGATGAAGCATCGATGAATACCAGAGCTCCTTGAGAGCGAGCTCATGTTTATGTTTTATGTTTTGAGTCCCAGTAATTGTTAGAGTACATTTTAAATTACCGGGGTATGCCCCGAGTATCTGTATTTTAAGTATTCTATTACTGGTTGGTTATATACTTGCTTATGTGATGAGTAACATGTTGAATTGAGAAACTGGAATTTCATATTTTCAGTATCATTATATATGTATCACCTAAAAGCGAAAAACTTTTAGGGCCATTTGACAGGACACTTGAAATAAATCTTCCGCTGTTTACGCAAATTAATCATTATGTGTTAACTAAACACCACATTAGGATCGGGATCTCAAATTATGGTATCAGAGCGTAATCTGGGATATGCTCGAACTAGAGTTAGGACAATAAGTCTAGTCACAAATAAAATTGTTTGTGCAGATAATTGACTACGTGTTTTTATATGCTCTTGCCTGCTATGCTTACATGTTAACTAATGATATTTTAGACATGTAATGGATTACTAAGCAGGGATAGCTAGATGTCATATCTCTGAGAATTTTAATATGCTGAGTTGCATATAATCTAGAGAATTTGAATGCTGAGTTGCATATATTCTAGAGAATTTGAGATTTTTTGTTAGCACTGATAGTTGCTGATCAGATAAGGATGTAGAGTGAGTGATGAGAACATCTATGACTTGAGATTTGTATATGATGGTTTGATTTTATGATGAATAGTTAGTGTTTGGACAGGTAGCAGTGATATGAACTGTAACAGCTATTTAGCAAACCTGTAGGCACTGTAATTTGTCAATTGAATTATAACTTAGTGATAACACGTACATTTTTGGGAATTTTTATTTATCACTTTGAGACTTAATCCTTGTGATTAGTGTGATGACACTAGAACTTTTTAAAACGCATTTTGTCGATTGACATCAGGATTTTGAGTCTAAAAGACCAGGGTAATACATATGAGTTAACGTCAAAACATGTTCACGTCGAGATGATAATTTAGAACTGCAGAATATTGAAATTAGTGATATTCAATTGAAGAATAGAGTACAGCTGTGAGAAACAAATAGAATTGGTTTGAAAGAGGACTTGGATATGGGGACTGTCGTAATTCAGTTCCAGTATATGTGTTCGAACTCTGAATAAAAAACTACCATATGAACTCTTCTAGATGAGAATATCTAGAGTCATAGAGCGATGGAAGACGAGTTTTCCCCCTTGTTGACATGGGAAATGATCTTTGCGAGAAGGCCATGTTGATTACATGAAAACTTGTAATCGATTATCGCGGATTCGAGAAATGGAAGTATGTGCTTAATCTCGATAACTATTCACTAGTGAAGTAGAAATCGACTGAAGAATAAGACAGTGATGTGGTGCGGAGTAGCTAGGACTGGATTAAATGTTAATGAAGTGACTATCATTTGGAATAATCCAAGTAGTCCTAGAACAGTTTCAGAAGTATCATTTCAGTTTATTCAGCTCTAGTAATTCTAGATGTATTAAGAGATTGTAGAATACCAGATCTTTTCGAGGTTGTTGAGGTTGTTGTAGATGTAAGTATCTACTGATCCAGGTAAAGATATCGATTGTGGCCAGTCAGAGCATGTTCGATACGTGCTCAGGAACAGATGCAGCCATAACAACAATTACCCTGAGCTAGGAGTAGATATCAGAGTGGTTATTCTTTTCAACCACTCAGTTCCAGCAGCAGCTTGTTACCTATAGACTAGAGGTCATACCTGATATTTATTTTTGGTTTCCTAACAGACCAGAGAGTATACCTTGACAGAGGATAAGGTTAGAGATGCTACAGGAGTAGTGGTTGCAGATACATGTTGTGTATTTGATCACACTGTACGATTTTGATTTGAGACAAAAGCATTGTTTTCATACATTGCATCAAATGTGCATTGATAATGATGATTTGAAAAATACACCAGCAGTCATAATTATACTATCCACACTTGTAACAGTGAACTGTAGCTTACAGTTTGATGATAATGTTGTGGATTTGAATTTAATGGTGTTGCTGGGATATGATTTTGATTGTATCGAGGGCATGGATAATCTGATAAACTTTGAGATATTGTAAGATGATTTCAGGGTGTAATAAATTTTCGACCGTATTGTGGCTCCAAATGAAATGTTATAATCACAAATAGCAAGCTAAGATACTGATATTATCAGCTATGAAAATATTGTTGTTACGATACTTGGAAAATAAAGGATATATGATAATAAGCAGTTGATGCTGATCAGGAAGAGTCAAGGTTGACTGTTATCCTAGTGGTAAGAAACTTACCGAGATTTTCCTGAGGAAATAATAGAATTTTCACTAGAGAAGGAAATCGATTTTGATTGTTTGTTGGAGCCAATGAATAGATTCGATGTCGAAAGCAATGTATGGAATGACATCAACAGAGTTGACAGATTTATAAGAATAGTTACTGAATATCCTCGATAAGGGTACATACGTCTGAGTATGTCACCTTGGAAAAACATCAGTGTTGTTCGTGAAAGAAGAAATATTGTATTATGAAGATGTGTATCGACTAAAGGCAGTTGAACTGGGCTACTGTCAAGAATAAATATCCACTACCTAAGATCTAGAAGTAATTGATCAATTGTAAGGAACTTTGATGTAGGGTCTTCCTACCTTAACAGTGTTTTAATAACATAAAATGTACTAAACATGCAATAAGGACATCTTAGAGTTCCGGTTGTTACGTGAGCTATTAGGATTACAGGCCAAAAATAAAACTTCAAAACTTATCAGTTACATTCCCTTAACTGAATACAAATATTTAGATTTATACTACTCCTAGAGTAGATACTAATCATAACATCCTTCCTATCCATCCTTGTGCTCCTTTAGCTCACTGTCTCAACACCCTTAGCCCTTCAGTTCGAAAGCGTACCTACAGGGACAACACATCATGAGAATATACATCCTCACTTAACATCATACATAAAACATAACAGTAAATGCATAAAATCTTAGTTAAGTAAACTTGCTGGTTATTCGTTAACTTCTTTTTGTTGTCCCTGATTCACATTCATGCATATGGGCATCTTACCCTATCGTATGACATCTTACCATATGGGCATCTTACCCAATCATAAACGTCGTATGGCATCTGATAGGCTTAGATTTTAAGTGTTTTTAGCTGTAATTTCTTCCCATTTTTCATACTTTTTCCTGGATGATATTATGCTTTTTGGTGTTTATTTGTCTATTTCAGGAAAATTAGTTGGAAATGGAAGAAATGAGCTAAACTGAAGAAAAATGGTGAAATCGAGGCGAGAAAGAGTTGAAATTGAGGAAGTTGGATTTTTGAAGTCTCGATCGATCGAGAATATTTCTCGATCGATCGAGCCAGGCAGTGTGCTGAGAAAAAAATAATTAGAAGTCTCGATCGATCGAGATTATTTCTCGATCGATCGACCAAGGCAGAAACTTCAGAGCCAATTTTATCGAAGGCTCGATCGTTCGGAAGGAAATCTCGATCGATCGAGCGAGCGAGGCAGTGAGTTTCAAAGGCTGACGTGAACAGTGCACCGATCGATCGGACGCAATTCTCGATCGATCGATATGCAAATCCGGGAAAAATCTTATCTTCCATTTTTGAATGGATTTTCGGGGGATAAAAGGAAAAATCATTTCCATACAAGAGATACATAATATCAGACCATATTTCTGAACCACGGAAGAACCCTAGCCGCCGCCTAGCCGCCACCAAGGAGATCCGTTCTTCCGGTTCTTCGTCTGAGCCAAAGCCAATCAATTCTGGAGTGCAAGGAAGGAGCAAGAGAAGAGATTTCGGTGCTACGCACGGATTTATTCCGCCGTTTATCGTATTTCTAGACTCTAATCTATTTCATTTTGATTTCCAATTGATGGTTTTGAGGTCGAGAGACGATTAAACTCTTTTGTATTTGATTTGAAATATTTTTAGTTTATTCTATCGAGTTTTAGTTTCGTTGTGTTTGATTATTGATTCAATTGTGTTTGAGTGCATTGATTACTATTGTTCATAAATTAATTGCTTGTGTAGATCAAAGCCTAGCTAACTTTGATTGAATCTGAGAGTTATAACCGAGATCGAGAGATAATGTTGTAACACGCTCTATTAATTTATGATGTATGTTACGATTGAGATCGAGAGATGATATCGCATACGTGAGAACTTTGAATCGAGAGATTTAGAGTAACAAGGTTTTGATGATTTATGCAATATTGAATTAGTAAATAGGTGCACGAGAGTGACTTATTCTAATTTAATGTTAGTTTCTTTACAGCTCGAGAGAGTGTATCGAATAATAGCGAAAACCTTTCTCCTTTAGAATCAATTGGTTGATAATTTTAGAATTCAGTTGAATCATTAAAGATACATAGTTGAACGACGAGCTTGATAAATTTCTCGAGTGACTTACCTTTGCATATCTGGAATCATTCATTTTATTGTTTCTTGTTTTCATTTTTTTGGTCTTTAGTTTAATTTGGCTTTATCAACTTCTTAAATCGTAGGCTAAATATAATTTCTCTAATCTTATTTGGTACTTATACATTAGTCCCTGTGGATTCGACAACCCCTACTTAAATTTCACTATACTAAAACTTGACAACCGTGCACTTGCGGTAGTATCGCGTCACATTCTAAGAAAATCTTTTGTTTAAAAATAAAGCGGTCAAGTTTTTGGCGCCGTTGCCGGGGACTAATCTGTATAATATCATACTAGATTAGTTAATTGTAATTTAGCCAATTCTTTATTATTTCGATTTGTTTTATTTCTTTGTTTTTGTTTGTTGATTTTTTTTATTTTTGATTTGTGTATTTTGTTGTCTCCTTTTGTCTATTTTGTACAAGAATCGTTTCTCTAGTGCATGCTCAGAAGAGAGGAGCCCATTCTCGAGCCTTTCGATCCGGAAATAGAAAGAACTCTACTTAGGCGATTACGAGAAGCTCGAGCGATGGCAGATAATAATGAAGCACAGAACCCAAGGTCAATGATGGACTTTGCGCAACCGGCATTTCATGGATCTTTGTCCAGTATTACGAGGCCGACGATTCAAGCGAACAACTTTGAGATCAAGCCGGTGATTATACAAATTATACAGCACTCGGTTATGTTTGGGGGAGCGGCCACGGACGACCCGAATAATCACATCTCCAACTTTTTGGAGATTTGTGACACGTTCAAACATAATGGCGTCTCCGACGACGCCATCAGGTTAAGACTTTTCCCTTTTTCATTACGAGACAAAGCTAAGTCATGGTTGAATTCACTACCTGCAGGTTCTATATCAACATGGGAGGGGATGACGAAAGCGTTTTTATCAAAGTACTTTCCCCCTTCCAAGACGGCGAAGATGCGGAACGATATCACAACTTTTGTGCAGTTTGACCCCGAGACTATATGAAGCGTGGGATCGTTTTAAAGAATTGTTGAGGAGATGCCCACACCACGGTCTACCCATTTGGTTGCAGGTACAAACTTTCTACAATGGTTTATTTTCTTCTAACCGTTCGATGATAGATGCAGCATCTGGGGGATCAATAATGAGGAAGACACCGGAAGAGGCATATAGCTTATTGGAAGAAATGACATGTAACAGCTACCAGTGGCAGTCAGAGAGGAACACGCCACAGAAGCCAATAGGAGTTCATCAAGTGGATGACATCACTGCTATTTCGGCACAGTTTGAGGCTATGAACAGAAAGATAGATAGCATTGGAGCATCAGCAATGCAAGTTCAAGCTGTTTTCTATGACTTGTGTGGAGGCGGTCTTCCAAGCATCGAGTGTCAGGCATGTAACCAGTTTAACCAATCTATTGAGGCTGTGAATTTTGTAGGTAACAGGCAACAATCCGTATTCGAACTCCTACAATCCGGGGTGGAGGAACCACCCAAACCTGAGATGGTCGAACCAGGAGAATGTGTTGAACCCACAACCGCAGGCAGGGTTCACACAAAAGCCGAGTATGGAGGAACTTATGGCAAAGTTGATTTCGTCGACAGAGGTGAGGATGCAAAATCAAGATGCATCGATCAAAAATTTGGAGGTGCAAATAGTGCAATTGGCATCGTTGATTTCGGGGAGAACGCACGGTACACTCCCAAGTGATTCTGTAAAGAATCCAAAGGAGCCATCAAATTGACAAGACGAGGAGGTGACAGTCCAGCTTGGGACTATAAATTAAGAACTTCCGTTTTTCTTTTCTCGAGTTTTGTTTTTAATTCCTTGTTTTGGTGTGATTTTGTTATTATTTTTGTTTTTAGTTTGTCTGGGAATGAATTCGTTAAATTTTGTTGCAGGTGTAGAAGCAAGAGCAATAAGGATGTAGGCGAGGCAACCCGAGAGAAAGTTGTTGAGAAAATATCAAATTTTGTCTTCTGGTGTTGGCGATCGATCGAGACAAATCTCGATCGATCGCCCAAAGCTTTTAAATTGTGGTTTGAGTACTGTCTCGCTCGATCGATCGAAAATTTTTTTCCGATAGATCGAGCGAGAGAAAATTTTGAAAAAAAAAAATAGGGCACCGAAGAGCAGTCTGCACTTTAAATAAACACTTTCTCTCCTCTCCACAACAGAACCCAAGTCGCCTCTTCCAATTTTTTCATCTAATCTCATCCTTATTCCATCAAATTTCCAATTTACTTCAAATCTTGGAAGTAATATTCGTTCTAATGAGATTTTCATTGCAGATTTGAAGAATTGCAAGTCAAATTGGGTAGAAGTGCATCCAAAAGGGAATTCCAAGCCAAGTGCCAAACTCTTCCAAGATCGGATTTTTAAGTGGTAATTGGTTTCAAATCTCAAAGCTTTTATCTTTTGGTGCAATTTCTTGGTGTAGTAGAATTGGGTTAGGAAGGATTTAAGTTTGGAGGAAGTTTTGTGGTGTTGAAGGGTGTTGGATTTGCAGTGTTGTGTGTGGTGTTAGTTGAAGTTAATTGAGATATTTGGGAATAATCTAGCACATAGATGGCTCCTAGAAAGAGGTCCAAGCAAGCGAAAACCTCACAAAAGAGAAAACAAGCAGAGGCAACCACTTCGGAGCAAGAGCATGACGAACAGAAGTTTGTCAATGCCACAGCTGCTGAGTTATATCCCACCTATCATAAGAAACCCCTGAGCCATGAAAGGGGAATGAGCATGGATAAAATTGAGTGTCCTGTCATTAGGACAGTACGGCGAAAAGGGTGGTTTCAATTTGTTCAGACACCGATTGATGCTGTGGTGCCACTGGTGAGGGAATTTTACACTAATCTTCGAACAATTCAACCAGGGCACCAAGTAAAGGTTTATGTTCGAGGGAAGGATGTGTTGGTAGACCAGGCCTCAATCAATAATATTTACCGGATGCCTTTCATTCACAACTGTGCATACCAATCTTTCAAGAATAGCAAGATAGACTACGGTGAGGTATTGGCAGTTATTGGCATGCCGGGAGTGGATTGGCAAAGGAACGATAAAGGAGAGCCAGTTGGTTCTAAAAAAGCATTTGACGCCAGAGGCTGTAGGGTCTTCCTACCTTAACATCATCTTTAACACATATAATGGACTAAACATGCATTAATAACGTCTCAAGGTTCAGGTTGTAGTTTGAGCTATTAAGATTACAGGTCAAAAATGAAATTTCAAAACTTAATTAATTACATTCTGAAAATGAATGTTAAAGCGATAGAATTATACTACTCCTAGAGTAGAGACTATCCAAAAATCATGTATCCTAATTTCTTTCATGCTCCTCATAGCTCACTGTCTCAACCCGACTTTGAGCCTTCTGTCCAAAAGTGTACCTACAGGGACAACACATCGTGAGCATGCACATCTTTACTTGATCATCATAAAAGAAACATAACAGTAAATGCATGAAATCTCAGTTAAGTAAACTTGCTAGTTAAAGTTAACTTCTTCTTGTTGACCCTGATTCACATTCATACATATGGGCGTTTTACCCTATTGCATGGCGTCTTACCATATCATAAACATCGTATGTCATCCTGCTATGTGGGCGTCTTACCCAATCATAACATCGTATGGCATCTTACCATATCATAACATCGTATCATGATATAAACATCATATAAACATCATCGTTACTTATCATAATCGTCCTCATGGACATCATATCCTCTTCACTCATCATAAACATCATCATCATAAACTTACTTATCATACTCATCACTCATCATAAACATCATCATCATAAACTTACTTATCATACTCATCACTCATCATAAACATCATCATCATAAACTTACTTATTATACTCATCATCATAAACATCATATGGACTTATATAATCATTGCATAATCATAGTATAGAAGTATGGATTATCGTCCGATGCCCGTACGTTTCTTACGTACCTTAATTCCAAAAGTGGAGGAGTTGGAGAACTTTATCTCCTTGATGTTGTGGGTACCTGGGATGGTTCTACATAACCATACAAATCGATATTAGAAGCAAATTATAGTTCCATATCCAAAAATCCCACAAAAGCATCAAAACACATAATTATGTGTCTCGCGATCGATCGCTGGGGTCCCGATCGATCGCGAGATCACACTGCCCGTTTCTGAAATTTTGGGTCTTCGGCGATCGATCGCCACTTTTGGCGCGATCGATCGCCCAACAGTGGCGATCGATCGCCAAATGCTACTGGCGCGTACTGGAGGCTCGCGATCGATCGCCAAAAACGGGCGATCGATCGCCGAGTCCTGAACCACGAAAAATTGCCATTTATGAGCATTTTTCAAGCTCCTCTTCATGCCTTACAAATCCAAACTTCCCTACAACATCAATATCATCATAACCCACTAAAACCCACATAAAACACTTCAAAAATCATACCCCAACCATAAACAACCTATACCCAAAACAAACCCACATAAAACATCAAAAACTAACCCATTTCAACACCAAACATCATAAAAACTTTAGGAAGGGTCCCATACCTCTTGTAGGCTCCAAATCTTAACAAAGATCACACAAACAAAGGTTTTGTGAAGCTTTCCTTCTCCTTCCTTGGTGGATTTCGAAAATGGGAAGGGTTTTGAGTTGGGAAGGGATTTTGGGGATTTTAAAAGTGATTGGTAAAGTAAAAAGGGAAAAAGGTATAGTGGGGGTATTTTAATTAAACTTGTACCCATTAATTAACATGATGCATAAAATACTCCAACATGGTATTTTAATAGCATTTACAAAAAAATGCATTAAACTTCTACTAACTCATGCTTTCCTCATAATTGACAATCAATATAATTAAATCATGTTAACACTTCGTTAGCCATCACATAAATCAATTACCAACATAAATCGTCATAAAACCATCACTAAAGCCAAAATTGCATATAATCAATTTTGGGGCGTCACAGAGGCCCAAGCATGGTTCTCATTTGTCGCCTCGCGGGTCATGCCTTCGACCCACACTTCTGAGGTGACAAAAGACAGAGCGGTCCTGGTATATGCCATCCTCTCAGGGAAGGAAGTGGACTTCGGCGAGATCATCAGTGATAACATTCAAGAGATTGGGAGCAGCCCATCGACCTCCGCACTACCGTTTCCATCCACGATCACTGCTTTATGTCAGCGATGCGGAGTGACATGGGGGGAAGACGAGGAGCTACTTCCGCCGAAGACCCCGATCATTGTGGACGGTCCACCACCTCCTACGGGCCGACGAAAGGCCGAGCCAAGACCCTCGGACACTAGACAAGCTGGAGCATCATCATCCTCTGCTGCAGAGCGTACACGTGTTACATTGGACTCTCTTCATAGGGATATCCAAGATATTCGCCTGGGGCAGCAGAGTATTCACAGCATGCAGCGGGACATTCACAGCATGCAGAGAGCATTGCAGATGGACCATGAGCAGGTAGCTCAGCGTCAGATGGAGTTCATGCACTATCAGAGTGCATGGAACACTGCCATGGCCCAGAGCTTTCCAGGTTTCCACTTCCCGCCGGAGCCACACTTTGCACCTTATCATCCGCATGCTCCTCCACCTTCTGAGTACCCACCATTTCCGCCATATCAGGGTGAGGAGCACCACTACCCAGTTCCCCCTCCGGAGCATGATGAGGACGACGACCAGTGACGATCGTCGTCATGGTATGTGTTTTTGCCTTTGCATTTATTTATTTTTTCTTGTTCATTGAGGGCAATTCACGTACTAAGTTTGGGGGGGGGGGGGGGTTTGAGTATTTGTATATATCTTGTTTTTGCACATTCTGCTACTTGTCTTGCTTCTCTACTTGCATGACTGCATGATTTTGTGACTGATTCATCCTTGAGCATTACCAACAAAATTTTTTTTTTTGTGAGTTAGTCTTGAGAAATGAAGAATTAGATTTGCAACGGTAATACATGATGAAATTAATCCTCATCTAGATAGGAGTCATGAAAATGTTTAACTTGTTTGTATATATCCTTTGTTAACCATATGTCAAAACTGAGGAATAATTTGAGCACTTATTGAGTCATGATTGAGTGATGTATGTATTGATTAAAGTGAAAATTTGTGTTAACTATGATGAGTTTTGAGTATTTTAGATAACTCTACAATTTATTTGAAAGCACTTTGAGGCGAAATTTATAGTTAGGAACTTGACTTGGAGATGATTTAGGCGATCTTTGGACCGTTTGAGCCTTTCAAGCCTACCTGTTATACATTATTCCTTAGTGTCCCCTCTTGTGCCTTATTGAAAAAGAATGGTATATGCATTGCATATGATTAGACCCCCATTCGACATTCTTGGCAACCTCATTATACCTACCTTGGATTGAGCCTAAAAGAAAATTTTTACCCACCCCTAAGGGAGTATAATGAATCTCATTCATTGCATTAAATTGTTATATGTTGATAAGTTCATTGTGAAAAAAATGAAATGAACAAAAGAATGAGCAAAGAAAAAGAAAAGATGTAGAGAAAAGCCTTGGAAAGAAAATTTAAATAAGACCCAAAGTGGCCAAGGCTAGAAAAAGTTGAAGAGAAGCTCAATAGTGTGCGAAAAAAGTATTGAACTGATTCTATTGTACTCCCTTCTTTGAATTCGTCCTACCTTTTCTTTGGAGACGACACCAAAAGGCCTAACGTTATAAGCTTTTAAAGTCCTGTTGATCCAAGTCTAGGGAATAATTACATTAGTGGAGAAGTGCTGGATAGTAAATTTGTAGAGTAGTTCAAAGTAATCTTGACTCGGAGTTGTTATGGCACTTTTTGATCTTAAAGATATGTACATTACTCATGTTTGACAATAGCACACACGCACTTTCCAATGTTGCGATGTATTGTTTAACTTATGAGAAATTGCTTCTTGTTAAATGTTGAATGACCTTTATTGATGTGTAAGTAGGATTTCTGAGTTTTTACGTGAGTTGTAAAGATGATTCATGCATAGTATTAAGATTAACTTTTCTTTTTGAGCTTATTGCTTGCTCGAGGACGATCAAGTCTAAGTTTGGGAGAGTTGATAGGCTTAGATTTTAAGTGTTTTTAGCTGTAATTTCTTCCCATTTTTCATACTTTTTCCTGGATGATATTATGCTTTTTGGTGTTTATTTGTCTATTTCAGGAAAATTAGTTGGAAATGGAAGAAATGAGCTAAACTGAAGAAAAATGGCAAAATCGAGGCGAGAAAGAGTTAAAATTGAGGAAGTTGGATTTTCGGAGTCTCGATCGATCGAGAATATTTCTCGATCGATCGAGCCAGGCAGTGTGCTGAGAAGAAAATAATTAGAAGTCTCGATCGATCGAGATTATTTCTCGATCGATCAACCAAGGCAGAAACTTCAGAGCCAATTTTATCGAAGGCTCGATCGATCGGAAGGAAATCTCGATCGATCGAGCGAGGCAGTGAGTTTCAAAGGCTGACGTGAACAGTGCACCGATCGATCGGACGCAATTCTCGATCGATCGATACGCAAATCCGGGAAAATCTTATCTTTCATTTTTGAATGGATTTTCGGGGGATAAAAGGAAAAATCATTTCCATACAAGAGATACATCATATCAGACCATATTTCTGAACCACGGAAGAACCCTAGCCACCGCCTAGCCGCCGCCAAGGAGATCCGTTCTTCCGGTTCTTCGTCCGAGCCAAAGCCAATCAATTCCGGAGTACAAGGAAGGAGCAAGAGAAGAGATTTCGGTGCTACGCACGGATTTATTCCGCCGTTTATCGTATTTCTAGACTCTATTCTATTTCATTTTGATTTCCAATTGATGTTTTTGAGGTTGAGAGACGATTAAACTCTTTTGTATTTGATTTGAAATATTTTTAGTTTATTCTATCGAGTTTTAGTTTCGTTGTGTTTGATTATTGATTCAATTGTGTTTGAGTGCATTGATTACTATTGTTCATAAATTAATTGCTTGTGTAGATCAAAGCCTAGCTAACTTTGATTGAATCTGAGAGTTATAACCGAGATCGAGAGATAACGTTGTAACACGCTCTATTAATTTATGATGTATGTTACGATTGAGATCGAGAGATGATATCGCATACGTGAGAACTTTGAATCGAGAGATTTAGAGTAACAAGGTTTTGATGATTTATGCAATATTGAATTAGTAAATAGGTGCACGAGAGTGACTTATTCTAATTTAATGTTAATTTCTTTACAGCTCGAGAGAGTGTATCGAATAATAGCGAAAACCTTTCACCTTTAGAATCAATTGGTTGATAATTTGAGAATTTAGTTGAATCATTAAAGATAACACAGTTGAACGACGAGCTTGATAAATTTCTCGAGTGACTTACCTTTGCATATCCGGAATCATTCATTTTATTGTTTCTTGTTTTCATTTTTTCGGTCTTTAGTTTAATTTGGCTTTAGTTAATCAACTTCTTAAATCGTATGCTAAATATAATTTCTCTAATCTTATTTGGTACTTATACATTAGTCACTGTGGATTCGACAACCCCTACTTAAATTTCACTATACTAAAACTTGACAACCGTGCACTTGCGGTAGTATCGCGTCACATTCTAAGAAAATCTTTTGTTTAAAAATAAAGCGGTCAGCATCTTACCATATGGGCATCTTACCCAATCATAACATCGTATGGCATCTTACCATATGGGCATCTTACCCAATCATAACATCGTATGGCATCTTAACATATGGGCATCTTACCCAATCATAACATCGTATGGCATCT
Source organism: Haberlea rhodopensis (assembly GCA_907163345.1). Taxonomy (NCBI): domain Eukaryota; kingdom Viridiplantae; phylum Streptophyta; class Magnoliopsida; order Lamiales; family Gesneriaceae; genus Haberlea; species Haberlea rhodopensis. Next base: position 21,670,962 of record CAJQUN010000004.1, on the reverse strand, counting down.
TACCATATGGGCATCTTACCCAATCATAACATCGTATGGTTATATAAACATCATATAAACATCATCATTTCATCGTAAATACTCATGCGATAAATGCATAGTCATAGTATAGAGGTGTGTTTTACCGTCCGATGCCCGTACATCTCTTACGTACCTTTTCAAAAGGAGGAGGAGTCAGCAGACTTTATCTCCTTGATTGTGCTGGTACCTGGGATGGTTCTACATAACCACAATATACCATACTAGATACCATATCATGAATCATTGTCAAAATTCTTCAAAATAAAATAATTAAAATCATTTGCCAAGATTCTTCCTCTCTCGATCGATCGGCACCCAAGTCTCGATAGATCGAGAAAACATAATAAACAGTGCCAACTTTCTGCCTCGCTCGATCGATCGAAATATTTCTACCGATCGATCGAGGAGCTTCACCGATCGATCGGAAATTCCTTCGATCGATCGGCCCCTGAATTCAAACCATGCTTAAAATCTTCTGCCTCGCTCGATCGATCGGGACCAAAATCTCGATCGATCGAGCACTCTTAAAATCGGGACTTCCCCAGATTTTCAAGCACCTCATTTCATAGAATCAAATCTACTTCATAACACATCATACTTGCTCAAACAAACATGCTAGGAACTTCGTAAAACTTCCTTGTAGGCACTTAAATCAAAGGTTTTACAAAACCTAAGCTAGCATGCATCATAACACCCTCATAAACTTAGATCTCATCCAATCTTTACAGAAAAACAGAGCATGCACCTCTTGCCCAGATTTTTGAGCACATACTTTCATAACTAGAAATCTAACACATAAACCATGTAACATGCTCGATTAAATATGCTAGTAGCTACAAAATACTTCCATGTAAGTACTCACACCAAGGTTTCGACCAAACCTATACTTAGCATGCATGAAAATATTACCACAAAACCTAAACTCGAACAAAACCCAGAAAAACAGAGTGCTAGAACTTTACCCCTCTTCTTGCTCCTCTTTTTGGCAAGGTTTTGCACACAAAACACAAGCTTTTTTTTTCTTCTCCTATCTGTAGCTCTTTGGGACGAGAATGGAGGAGGGAAGGAGGAGAGTTGATTGGAAGGTAATGAGTGCAAGCATGGGTTGGACAAGTGGGAAGAGGCATGGGTTGCCAAGTGGGAGGAGAGGTGGCCGATTGGATTGGGGGTGGGGTGGTGTGGTTGGGGTGCCATGTGGTATTTAATTGTGTCCCGGTATTTAGTACGATGTATTAAAATATCCTCACTCGATATTTATAACTTTACTTAATTAATACATCCCTTAAAACACCCAACATGCCCCCTAAATCATATCATCATAACATAATCATAACCCCCAATTTAATGCACCACAATCCTCAACCATATCATAATCATATATGTTAACACAAAAACATATAACCATTTCGGGGGGTATCACATTTGATGTATAAGAAGAACGTTTTTTATTGTGGTTACCATCAGTTTGAGTCATAGACAAAATGTTCTCTAGGCAATTAATCAAACCAGATATAGACATTTTGAATTTTTGGTAATGCCGTGTGGTCATGACAACTATACGAGTAGAGTTATGAATTTGATGGATAAAGTATTCTGTAACTTTTTGGGCGGAATTGTAATCATATTCATCAGTGGTATACTGGTGTATTCGAGATTCGGAAGGAACCACACAGAACATCTACGATTGGTTATTCAAACGCTTCATGAAGCTCAAATTGTATACCAAGTTATCGAAGTGTAAATCTTGGTTGAATTGAGTGTTATTTTGAGATAGGTGATACCAGCTCACAGGATAACTATTGATCCCAGTAAAGTAAAGGTAGTACTAATTTGGCCAAGAGTAACCAATGTACTCGAACTTTTATAAGTTTGGCCAGCTTACAGGCTTTTATGGAAGGATATTCTAGGATAGCCTGACCTATGAACCAATTGACCAAGAAGAAATTTGAGTTTCGTTTGGTCAGATGAATGTGAAAGCAGGTTTTATAAACTGAAACAGATGGAATATGTTTTGATGCATCATGAGGAAATGATGGCATATGCTTGAGAAAGTTGAAGCTGAAAGAATCATGATATCCTGTTCATGAACTCGAACTAGTAGCCATTATTTTGCCTTGAAGATGTGGCAACGTTATATGTATGGCGAATAATGCTTGATATACTCTGATTTTAAGAGTTTAAAAATCTATTATTCAGTCAGAGTTGCACATAAGATAAAAGCGATGACTACATTGATTAAAGAATTTGACTCTGATAGTCAATATCAATCAGGGGAAAGTGAAACTAGTAGCAGATGCACTAAACCTAAAGTGCAAGATGCAATTGTAACATCAATATATGCTTTGCAGTTTGAGTCACCTTTGATTTCGAAGATCAGAAATACTCGAAGAACAGACCCATACAGATATTGATTGAAGAAATTGGTTCTGTCTCATCAACCAACAAGATTTTAGTATGCCATTTAGTGGCGGGTTGCGACTGAACAATCAGTAAATACATTGAATCCTACCGATTCGAAAGAAGTATTACTGTAGAAAGCACACTGATGATAGTGTTATTCTGGGAATGATGAGATGTATCATTCTTGAGATCCAATTTCTGATGGGATGGTATGAAGAAAGAAATTTTTGAATTTTGTGACAAATTGTTTGACATGCCAGCAGGTCAAGATCAAAATACAAGACCTAATGGAATATTACAGAAATTGTAAGTGCCACAATGAATTTGAGAAATTTCTAACATTGAGTTTTATAGCTCAAATTGTTTAGATCTAGCAGAGATTATGAAACAAGTTGAATCAGGTTGATGGACTATTCAATATAAGATACTGATTTCATATGATAGTCTGTATGCCTATTGGAAAACAACATGTTTAAGATGTGGATTATGTGGTTTCGTTACAATGAGTTCCTGTAACATTTGTGATGTCCGGATTTATTAATAATCATTTATTGGATTAAATTACGATAATTATGTGATGTGTCGGGATTTAATTTTTGGGTATCGGACTTTGGGCCGGAATCGAGATAAATAATTCCGGAGTTGATTTGATAATGTAAATAAAATACAAGGAGATTAAGAAATTCTTCGGGTTAATATTTTGGTCGAGAGATGAACAAATAACTCCGGGTTGAAATGAGTCTTGTGAATAATAAATAAATTATTATGTGTAAACCAAATTGAGTATGAAAATAATTGTTTGGTTAAATTAAAAGGTAAGGAATTAATTAACTGAAGGGTAGGGATTAAATATAACAATAGGGATAATACCACCTCCTCACTCCCATTCCTCATTTAACCGATATCACTTCCTTCTCTCTCCCCATTTCCACGTCGCTCTTCACCCGTCTCCTTCCCTTCTCTCTACGCGAGAAGAACCAGCGGCTAGGGCATGATTCCCAACGATTTTTGTGGCAAATTCTCGAGGGCTTGTGCATGTGAAGATCCTTCCTTACTTCTCCTCCTAGCCGATTTCTCTTCCCCTTTCCTCTCCTTCTCTCGGTCGCGATGAATCCAGACGGGAAGAAGAGGGATTCACGAAATTTCGTAGCAATTTCGGGAAAGTTTGAGTATGATTTTATCTTACTTCCTTAGTTGTTCTTTCCCCTTGAATTTGGTAGAGTATGGTTCGGTTTTCTCACGGTTTTGGGGAAATTGGCAGGGGCGATTGTCTTGCTTTTATCATGGAAATATTTGATGCTTGTTTATTCGATTCTACGTTGTTGGTTATCCTAGCTGTTTCTAGACCATTAATTTGTTAGTGGGTAAAAAGGGAAGGGATTGAAGCATGGTGTGCGTGTAGGTGCTGTGGGCGTGTGTGCGTTTCTGCTGTGTATATGGGTTTGTGTAGCTCCTGCTGATGTTTTGGCTTGATGTCTTGGTTATGTCCGAAAAAATCTGCTGATTTATGGTTCGAAAATCTGTGTTGGGTTCGAATTCTACAGCCATTCGGAACTTGAATTTCTGTTGTAGTTGGTCGAACTTTTAGCTGTTGTTTTGCTTCACTTTTGGTCGATTTGGAACGTTTTTTTCTGCTGCTAGTTGACCGAAAGCTATGCTGCTCATTTCTTCAAATCTTTGTTGTTATTTGGTTCAAATTTCTCTTCTGGTTGGGGGATTTAGGGCTCGATTTTCTTTTTGGCTTGAGGTCAGGAGTCTTGATGGTTGTGTAATCAATTATTATATCGTTAATTCATGTAGTGGCTTGATTAAATCTTGAGTTAGATAGTTGTGGGTGCACCTGGCTTCCCCTTGGTGAGTGATCGATTTTAGTTGCTGTTTTGGGGCTAGAATTATGTTGCTATGTTGAGGGTTTTGGTTTCCAATATTAATTATTTATGGCTTAATTGGATTGTATTAGTTAGACACTGGTTGGATGTTATTATAGAAGCACCCTACACTTCTTTTCCCCCTGTTGAACTTCTGTGTCTAGTGAACTGCTATGTGAGTTGGGTGTGATCTGGCACGTATTGGTGTGTGTTTTCTGCATCATGTGTGTTGATGTAGCGGTTGGTGGGAGATAATGGGGTTTTGCATTACCAATGAAATATCATGATTCATATGAGGATGTGTGCATCAAAGTATTGATTATGATTTGATTCATAATATTGAATTATTGATTTGTGATATGGAAATGAAAGTAAGAAATATTTGAAGATATTCATTGCTTGGATTATGAGCTAATATTGAATTGATATTAGATATAGACACTACACGAGACTTTGGACGTTGATGAAAGCTTGCTCATGTTGTCTACTATAAGTACGTGGTGACGTACGAGCAGGTATACTCGGTATTTATATATTCATGTATACATGTATTTTGAATGTGATGTTTAAGGTTAAGTGATTGAGTTTGTTAGTTGAATTTAATACACGTGGAATGGTGGATATGTCGATGTACGTGATCGGGGTATACAAATTGATTATTGATGCCCTTGGCATGATCGATATGAGAAGTGGTCGAGTATTAGATTAATTGATAGGCAGAGTTGCCTTCGAGATAAGGTTCGTCATGATTGTGTATAAATGATAAACTGTGGTTATGTCGTATTTATGGCATTGATGAATATTATGGTTTGAATAATGATATTGAACTTGATGTTTATGAAAGTGTATAAGATTGAAACAGGAACAGTTCGTGATAGCTATGCCGGATCGGAATTGTACAGGGAGTACATCTTCATATAGATTTCAATAATCTTAATTGTGATATTATGAACTCATTATAACTATTAAGCATTGTTATGAATATGAGTATTGTGATGGGGTATGCTCACCCGTGTGGGGGGCTGTTTCTGTTGAAACAGGTACAACAGGTACTAAGCTATTTTGGGATATTGGTTCGAGCTTTGTTGGATCATGCCGCTTCCAGAAGCGTATATGAGTGTGGGTAAATAGTATACGCTACTTATTCAGTTAGATTGGTATTCATTTATTTGTTGCTCGTATGTGAGCAACTGGAAGTACGTATATGGACTGTATAAGGGTGTTGAAGCCCATTTTTGATGTCTTCTTAGTATGGTGTTTTTCCCTGGCTGGGAATTTACTTAGGATTTTGGTTTCTTTTAAGTATTGTGTTCTTCCCTGGCTGGGAGTTATTTTGGTGATGTGTTTTATTTTGGGATAGCTCAATTTATGGGGAGACTCTACCCAATTTTTTATAAAAACCCACAATGTAAAAGTGGTGCAATGGTGATGATAATGGGTGAACCTTGAGTCTCATTGCTGAGTATTAGTTATGTCATAGACAATATGTGAAGCATGTAATGATTCTTTTAAAGAATGAATTTTTTTTATACTCACACGACGTCATAAATGCACTAATGACGAGTTAAGAGGTTGGGGTCTTACAACATTTGTATCTGATAATCCGATGATAATATCTGATTCAAAAACTGTTTCAAAATGTCATGGGTTCTTCGTTAGCAATGAGTATTTGCTTATCATACCCAGACTGATGGACAAACTGAGAGACTTATCCAGACTTTGGAAGCCCTGTCCTGATTATTCGTGATGAATTTAGTGGGAATTGACAGAAATCACTATTCACTAGTAGAATTTTCCTATAATTTAAGTTTCAGATAACTTTTGGGATGGCATCGGTTCAGATTTTGTAGAGCCAGAATTGCTGATCGCTGATATGATGATATGAAATTGATAAGGACTTTTTGGCACAACTTGAGATGGTTGAGGAAATGCCAGGAACGATGGATTTTCTGCGAAAATGATTGAAATTGGCCTAAAGTGAGCAGATTTGCTACGTCAACAAGAGAAATATATCATTAGAATTTCAAGTTGAGAATAAGGTAAATCTGAAGATATTACCTTTACAATGGTTGATAAGATTCGTTAAGTGATGTACGATGTTGCCTCGATATGTAGAACCTTGAGGAGTCACAGAGAAGTTTGGTTCAGTGGTATATCGTTGACACTACCACATCAGTTGTCACTGATACATGTTGATTCTTATATATCTATGAATGAGATTGAGACATCTCATATGATTTAATTTGTTGAGTTATACTCAGTTTTGCGATTTCGAGGACGAAATCATTTTTAGAGGAGAAGAAGTGTAAGGCCCTGATACTAATTAATCCAGATTAACGACGATTAAGCAAACCCGGATAATTAAAAGTATATACTTTGAATTAAGGTGTTCCGGAATACGATGAGTCAAGCAACTAGTGGAACATGTTTTTTAGTGCATGAGCATATGTATGATCACATGGCACTTGGAGAACACATGCCACTAATTAATTTAACGCATGCTTAATACATGATTTTGGACCTTTAATCTTGCAAGATAGTGATGTATTGACACATGGATTCCACAATACATCAAATATATTAAAAATCATGCAATTGAGGCATAGAAACTCATGCCCTAAGCTTCAATTTCAGATTGGAGTTTTATTCTAATGCATGGACTTTCTCTTTCTTCAATCCCCAACAAACACTCCACCTTCTCTCCTCAATATTTTCGAAAATTTCAGCCCTTATCCCACCAAAATTCTCTTGAAATCTTGAGTGCATGTTACATGCAATTGAAAATTTAGAAGCTACAAGACAAGGGTGATAGTTAGATGCAAGGATTTTCAAGTTTGAAGCATTTTTTGGGGAAAGCTAGGAAGGGATGATGGTGATGGTTTGGTGCTAAACCCTTGAAGCTATGGAAGGTATAACATGATTTTCACTTTTATCAACATGCATTTATTTTTAGTGCTCGAATTATGGTGCAAACATATGAGAAATTTAGAGATAGTTGCTGAAACTTTAAGTCTGCAGATTTTAACAGCACACGCAGTAACTTATGTAGACTTTTTTATTTACATAGAGTTCGAATTTGTAAATGTTGCCTTAAGTAAAATTATAGATTATGTTTTCTTTTGTGGTTAAAATTTGAGACACTTTGGACTAAACATGAGTGAGATATGCTCATTTTACTAAGGAGTGCCAGAATTGACTCTGCATGTGCTGTAAATGCACATGCAGTGTAGAATTCTGAACTTTTGACAACTTTTATGTTCGAATTTTGTGATGGCCTTCAAATAAAAATTGTATATCTTTTAATTTTATTGAGTTTAAAAAAATATATAGGACTTACTTTGGACTCATTTTCAGTTAGTTATGAATTTTATACTTTAAGTGCTCAATCCATGTCCTGCATGTGGGCGAAGATACCCATGCAGTGTGTTCTTCAGGTTCCTGATCATTTTTGGCTAGGAATTCTAGAAAATGTCTAGAAACAAGAATTTTAGTTCTTTGAGTGGATGTCATTTGCCACTAGAGTCACCCAATTTGAATTTAAAATGGGAAGGTTATGACGATTTTACTAAAATCGCTCAAGCTGGAAAACAGATTTTCAAATGCTACGTTTTTAGTGTTCAAAGCCTATTTAGATCATTGAACCAGCTTGACATCATAATAAATGAATTGTAATATTTTGAGTTTCTAAACTTTGAGCACTAGAATCGAGTCATTTTGATGTTGTATGAAATTATAGCAATTTTTGTACGAAAATAGGTCAGACTGAAAATGTAAGAAAATAACTAAAGGTCAATATTTAGAAGTTGCATTTGATTCAATGCACTACTCGAACATTTAGTGTCATTTGGAATTTACATGACCAGGTTAATAAATTCCGGGCTTGATTTGGAAATACTCGGTAGATTAGCTTGGGTTATGAGGTACGTAGAAATGAGTTTACCATGACGTGTGACGAAGACGTGCAATGATATTATTGTATGATTTTAAATGTCATTAATTGATTTATATGATTTAATTGTCACTACATGATTCTTATGTGACTATATGACATGTTGATATACATTGTAGTACATCATATGTGAATTACATGATATTTATTGATTTTTGTTGGGATATGCCCTAAGACAAGTCATTAGATGATTGTTTAAGACATACAATGTTTTATGATTTTATAAATGGCAAATCATTATTATATATTATTCGAATATCTATGCAATATGAATTGATATATAAGTTAATGTCCTTAGAATAATATTGGATTATTCTTAAAGATTGTCCATAGTCAAGTATTATCATAAATAAGGATAATGATAATACATTGAGACTAGTATGTTTTGATTGATGAATTGTTCATAGATATGAGATATCAAATCAACACATGGTGTGGGGTCCTCGTTACTTAATCCATTATGTATCACGTTAACATACATATGTGAGTCTGAATTAAGTAGAAACATGCACTGATTAAGAGTATCTTACTAGTCACGTTGTTACAAGGTTTACAAAACCCTATCAAATATACATGACATGTACAAGTAACAACATATTCCAAGATAACCCCTATGCAGTGGTTCTCCTCTCAGCGGAAATCATGACTCACGCTCCCCACGTCTATGAGTCCCTACAGAAACATTCACACAACGTGAGTATAAATAACAACTATCTCAGTGCAATATCAAACACAATTACTAATGATAAGGCACAATAAAATCATCAAATGTGAATGCTTTGTATCATGCATCAACCAATGCACCATGTCGACATGTCTCAACAATCACCCTATTATCACGAGACCAATATGATATGCCTATCTCATCTCAATATGTCAGTGGAACCACATCACATCTTCATATTAGCAACACACATCATAGTACCGTACTCATATGTGATAATAGCCAGAGTATATACCCAAAACTGGCGTATATCTCTCATACCAAGTATAAGTAGCATACCCGAGCATATACCCAAACCAGGCGTATATCTCTAATGCTAACGTCGCATACCCGAGCATATACCCAAACAAGGCGTATACCTCTAATGCTAATACCTCATCCATCTCAAATACATGATATCCATGAATGTACATGCATATGATACTACCAATCATATGATACCAACATAACATAATTCATATGATATCAATCGCATAACATCATCACATAATATCTATACTCCGTACGTCAACACGTACCTGTAAAGCGACACAAACGAGATAAATCAGTCGTCACTGGCTAAGTGCCTCGTTGTCCTGTCCCCTGTGATGTGCTACAACAATGCCAATAATATATCATGTTATCATAGGCAATAAATTCAAATTCTGCAAAAATATAACATTTTTCCAATTCTGGACCCTGGCGATCGATCTCATGTTTTGAGGCGATCGATTGCCTAAAGCTTTGGTCTTAGGCGATCGATCTCCTAGTTTCACGCGATCGGTCGCCTCCCCATTGAAAAACATTCTGCCTTCAAGCGATCGATTGCCTACTTTGAAGCGATCGATCGCTCAAACACCGACTTACCCATGTTTAGCCATAGGCGATTGATTGCCTAAAACGCAGCGATCGATCGCCTCCTCTGTTTCAGAAAAACAAACATGGCGATTTTCAACCTTCTTCATGGTATTTCTTACACAATTCATTTCCTATCATTTAACCACAGTTCATGAAATCTTTAGGATCATATAAACATGTTTCTAATATGATAGCATCAATTTCTTGGTATAAAAACAAGTTATGATTTCACATATGAATACTTGATATGCCAATGCACATACTTCATTCCCAACTACACAATTCAAGTTCACAATTATAAATTCCTTACCAAGATTGTATAAATTCACTTCACTTCACTTCCTAGCTCAATTCTCAAATGAATTCCAAGCTTAAACCAAGAGGAACTTCAAAGAGTTGGAGAGGAGCTTGTGTAGGATTTTTGTAGGTGTGATTTGGTGTAGTGTGAACTTATCAAGCTAATTTTCTTTTTAATAGCAGCTCATCCAAACTCACATGTACATGAAACTCAAACTCACACACACACCCCATTCAAACTCAAATTCACATGTACATCCCCTCACATCTCCTCAAATGTAGGTTAAATGCACATCAAGGTGATATGCCATATGTTACATTCATTGCCATATATCATTTTATACATGTATTAATTCATCCTTGGGTCAACCCGAACCCAATTCATATCATATCGAAATTAGTCATAATAACGATATAATCATATCACACGTGTATAAAGCAAATCGAGGCATTACACATGGGTACATGTTAGAGAACGATGTACTGGACAGACCCACCACTAGAATGCTACATGGATAGTTATATGAGTGTCATAAGCAATTCTCATAGTGATAATAATGTATATAATCCTTACGACTTGAGATCATAAGAGATCCCAACATAAGGAGTTATGTACCTTGATATTGTCAAACGTTACCTGTAACAGGGTAAACTATAAAGGCAACTATTGGATATACTACGAATTATGTAGAGGGATGTTGATTGATCAAGATAGGATTTGTCCCTCCTATATAACAGGAGAAGTGTTTGGGCCCTTGATCAAGTAAGACTAAAATGCATGGCCGTGCTCGAATGAGTCGATATGTGATATCGAGCTTATTCGTTTATTCTAGTTCTACTTGGGGATCAAGAAATAGAGATTGAATATACGAGTATGACTATTCCATGACCCGTGTTCAATCTAAACACATGGACAAAGGGATTAAGCTACATGGTTAATATTATCACAAGTTCTAAAGGTTATGTCGAGTCAAAGACATTCTTGTATTTTGGGTAGCCTTGATGTTTTGCTAGATACCGCTCATTGCTTGTGACGTAAAATGAGATTTTATGTCACTGCCAACATTACAAGATCCTATCGGGTCGCACAAAAGATTAAATCGATAAAGGGAATTAAATTTATTGGATGAATTAATTAATTAAGAAGATTCTTAATTATATAATTATAAGGATTTAATTAAATCATGGGTTTGGGCCCATAAGGCTTTGTGAAAGCCTTTAATTAAATCATATATAATTAGAAAACAAGGTGATTAAGGATTAACACTTCATATCATCAAAACCTAAAAAGCTCTCAAGCTTTAACCCTTACGGCCGCCGCCTACTTCCTCCTCCATCTTCACGGCCGACGTGAATAATGGTGATCGGAACGGCCGCTGTTTAATCGGTTTTGAACCGTGGGTTTGGTTTTGGTTCAAGAATAAGTCTAGCAACTAGTTCTTGAACATCCCTTCCCGATTTGATCGTGTGGATACCGTTGAGGCAAGACCTTGGAGGTGTTGCTCGTGACTCGGAATCGTTGAACGTGGTGCTTCGTGGAATCTGCTCAAACATGCTACAAGGGTGAGACTCTTATGATCCTTTATCCGATATGACAACTTTGTATAGATCCGCGGTTCAAGTAATCCAAATTTTTTAAATTCCGCTGCGTTGTATGCTTGTTGGATTACTTACAATTTTCACATGAGATTGCATGACATAATGAGTTGCATATGTCTTAGGATGCATATATGATTCATGGGCATATCATATTGATCTATCCACTTCTTTGATATCCATGATGATAACTGAGTTGATTTACTCTAAGTGTCGGGGACGACGGGCACGTCGATGACAGACAGTTTAGGTAGCGACTGTAGTCACGCGCGTTGCTACCGGACCTAGACACGAGGGATGACGAGCACAACACATGATGATTCTCCTAGCGTAAAGTGTGTGTGATGTCACCCTCTTCTCGAGTTGTTATTGATTGATGATACCTTCCTTTGGACTCCGATATTTGTATCTTGAGATTCGATTCTTTATACCCATTCATACATCGCATTCATACATGGTATGTATTGCATGTTACTTTTTCATTCTTGGCATGATCTATTTATTTCTCGTACTGGGTTCTGACCCCCTTCACGGGGCTATCATGTCTTTGTCGTATGGGCATGACAGGTGGTACAGGTGGACGTATAGCGGATGCTCGAGATGAAGCATCGATGAGTACCAGAGCTCCTTGAGATCGAGCTCAGGTTTATGTTTTATGTTTTGAGTCCCAGTAATTGTTAGAGTACTTTTTAATTACATTTTAAATTATTGGGGTATGGCCCGAGTATCTGTATTTTAAGTATTCTATTACTGGTTGGTTATATACTTGCTTATGTGATGAGTAACATGTTGAATTGGGAAACTAAAATTTCATATTTTCAGTATCATTATATATGTATCACCTGAAAGAGAAAAAATTTTAGGACCATTTGACAGGACACTTTAAATAAATCTTCCGTTGTTTACGCAAATTAATCATTATGTGTTAATTAAACACCACATTAGGATTGGGCCCTCACATCTTGAATCAACTTGGTAAACACTTCAAGATTCTCATCCACATCTTTGTTCAAATCAAGCTTGAATCTGAAAAACTTTTCAAGTAAAAACAATTTACTAGAAGTTTCAGTATACAGTTCTTCAAGTTTTTCCCAAAGAAGTTTCGCAAAAGTAAGTTTACCAAGCACGAAGTCAGACAGATTCAAGATTACAGAGGTGTAAGCAAATTCATCATCTTCAGCTTTCTTAGTAGAGGTTACATCATCAGCATATTTATCATCTATCGCTTTAAACACTTTCTGCTGAATTAAAATACATTTAATTTTCTGTTGCCAAATATAAAAGTTTGATTTTCCATTAAAAGGTTCCATGTTATAGCTAGAAAGAGAAGCCATCACACAGATATGAGTACAGAGTATGCAGGGAAGCAGATAGAGTTAAAACCTCAGATTATGGCACATGCACAACAGATGCAAGCGCAAAATACGAGATGGCCTAGAAACAACAAAAAAAGGCGAAAAACCCCAACACCAACAGGATTCATGTGATATCCAGAAATTATTGTGTTAATCCCATATTTTGGTTTTGGATCTTCCAAATCATTCCCGCATGAGATCCGGACCCATTTTTTTCTGATCCTTCGAGAAAAAGATTCATTCTCTTCATAAAAAAGAGGAGGTAGAACCAATAAAGATTTATTTTTTGATTCATCCCTGGCCTCATTCAAGAATTGTTTTGATCCAATCCGTAGGAATCAATAGAAAAGGCAAATCCCTTATGATACACCAGATCTGGCTCGGTTATTGATAGAGTGAATAGATCTGCCATTTCTTGAAATCTCTCTTCGGATTCAAAATCGCGGTGTAACGTGTGTCCTCCCCTGTTCTGGTCAAGGAATAGATGAAATAAATCAAAAAATGGATTTTTGTTCAAGAATGAAATCTTATTGGAAATGTCCATATCCGGTTCATCCTTCAGAACCCTATCACACCCCGGATCTGATGAAATAGAATGAATTGAGACAGTATTTTGTAAATACATAATTATCTTGAATATATTAACCAGATCTTTCTTTTCCAATCTCTTGGAAGGGACAAAAGAAGGATAAATTCTTCAACAATTTCTGATCTCTCAGTAGGATTCGAACCCAGATGAAGTTCTGACCATCTATCAGAGAAAAAAGAATGAACGGATCTTGTAGGATTTCCAAGAAATCCTTCGATTTCTTCCGGAAGCAGATGATTAATCATCTTCTTCTCATGTTTTGTGAATAGCTGGGACATTGAGGAATATCCAGAAAGGCATTTCGGGAATCGGTCTGATTCTATCTCTGTTCCTTCCGTTTGAAGAAAGGAAGGATCCCAAAGAATCGATCTTTCTGTTAGTTGTTGAATCTCTTTGATTGATCAATGTGTGATATTCCGAATCCTCATTACTAATGGAATCTAAATGATCTCTGGATTGATAATGGATTTTAATTGAAGTAATTATGAAATAATTACGGTGTTGAGACTCCCGAGGATTTTAATCCAGTATCGGGGTTGTTGGATCCAAGGGTGAAGATTTATCCTCATTAAGGTGTTAAACCTTGAAATCGTATTGGTAGTGGGATCTGGAGTCTGGGGAGCTTTGGATTGAGGTTGTTAATGTTATTAGTGAGTGGGATATAATTATTGAACACAGATGATTTTTAATGAGTCAGGGGTGCGAGTATTTGAGACTCGGATTTTTGGAACCTTGGTAGTATATATACTAAGTGGACTCGGTGTTCAGTAATTGCTTTTTTCTCTCCCTCTCCTCTCTCTCTCTCTCTCTCTCTCTCTCTCTCTCTCCAGTGATTTCTCCCTTCCCTTTTACCCTTTATCCTCCCATGGAAGAATGGATCTAGGATCGATCACGGAGCAAGGTTTCTCGAAGATATTTTGGTAATCTTCTTTCCCTCGTTATTATCTTGATAGTAATTTTATTGTATTTGGTTAAGCATGGTATGGGTTTGGATTTTGGTAGATTTTGGTAAATCTTGGTTCTTGATTTAAAATGTGATTTAACCCTTGTTGAGTGTCCTAGGGTGTTTATTTGTGGCTTAAATCGAGTTGGAGGGAGTTTTGTTGGTTGGTTGAGGTTTTGGAAGCTTTTAAAAATGGTGTTTTTCGGGTTTGTGCAGATACCGATCGATCGGTAGCATATTACCGATTGATCGGTGCAAATGTGTAGCGATGGGTAAAATTCCGACGTTTTACCGATCGACCGGTAGCATCTACCGATCGATCGGTAGAGGCGAGCGATCGATCGGTAGAGGCTACCGATCGATCGGTGCAATGTCGTAGCAAAAATGCAATTTTTGGGCTTTTGCTGATCGATAGGTAGGTCGACCGATTGATCTGTAGGTGGAGATTTTGGAAAATAATTTTGTGTTGTGGTTTCGACGTAGGCTTTGCCCGAGTCTTTTAAATGGTTAATCATCGTGGTTAATGATGTAGTTATACGTGTTGGGGTATGTGTTTGCTGGCGTGAAATTAATTATGAGTTATTAACTATATTTAGCAATTAATTCACAGGATCTTAGGACAGAGGCAGGTTCGGCTCTTGCTATTGGATCATAAGGTACGTGTAACGTACGAGCATGGTAGATATATTATTGTCATGTTCATGAATAATATATGATTGCTGTAAGCATTATGGTATGCGTTGAGGATTATGTGGTGCCGCTATTGAGCGATCAATGATTGGGATGTTGTCGCTGTTGATCGAACATCGGTTATGATGCTGCCGCTGTTGAGCGTGCGTGAGGTCAAAATGCCGCTATTGAGGAGCGAGCGATGAAATAGAACTATGGAATCATTGGTTGCATATATGTAATATCTGTGGTAATTGGTATAATGATTTAATCATATTTGGTTATGAAACTGGCATGGCAGGAATGGTTATAGTTAATCAATTTGGGATTAACTGATTTTGGGAATTTGATGGTTTTGGTTATTGTGAGAACAGGAACAGCACGGGGAATCACATATGGGAATGATACCATACAGGGAGTATCTTTTACATTTACAGCTTTATATTCTGTAAATTATGTTTTGTGTTATTGTGATTATTGAGATGGTGGTATTGGTATGCTCATCCCGTGTGGGGGCTGTCTCTGTTGGGGCAGGCGGAACATGTATAGCAGTGGCCCCGGAGTTGAGCACGAGTTGTTGATCGGAGGTGCTTCCAGGGTTGAGTACCAGTATCGGTATTGAGTAGGACGCTATATACATTAGATACACATTCACACATTCGATGCTCATATGTGAACACTACTATATGTGTATATGGTTTGTATAAATGTTGCTAGAGTTCTCTCTTCATGTATGGTTGCATGCAATTAATTATGGAGTAAGGCATGATGAATTGAGAACATATAGTGTATTATGAGGTGTATGTTTATGCTAGTGGGATGGTATTTGTAGGGTCTTCCTACCTTAACGTCATTTGAATAGCTTAACAAGAAATAAACATGCATTAAAGACATCTTAGAGTACTGGTTGCTATGTGAGCTCAAGGTAAATTACAGGCCCAAAAAGAAACTTCAATACTTAGTTAATTACATTCCCCAAAAGAATGTTAAGGCTAACAAAATCCTGTATCTATCTTCTTATGCTCCTTAGCTCACCATCTCAACCCGCCCCTTGGTCTCGATCCAAAAGTGTACCTACAGGAACAGCCCATCGTGAGCATATACATCATTACTTAACATCATGAAATAATAGCATATAATTAATGCATGGAAATATTTGATAACATATACTTCCTGTTTAATAGTACTATCCTTCCTTGGTTGTCCCTGTGTCATAATTACGCATATGATCATTAGTTCAAGACATGAATGAATAACATCGTACTTTGTATAAATGCTCACAACAATCTATGTTAATTAGAAATGGGACTGTCCGGGTACTATTATGACAGCGGCACAATTGGTCCCCTCGCTCGACATAACACATCTTATGATACCCATCGCTACGCCTTGATAGCGGATGTATCCCTTATTCAGCGGATGATACCCATCGCTACACCTAGCGGATGTACCCCATCGCTCAGCGGATGATACCCATCGCTACACATAGCGGATGTACCCCATCGCTCAGTTATGTGAGCGGCAAGACCTTCCTCGCTTGCCCATAATAGTCACCGGACATTCGACCACTCTAAGTAGCATAGTTAAACATGCGTCATCATCTTATAAGGATCATCATTCCAAACATCATCACCGTATCGTAATTGTTATCGTAACATCATATCATCTTCGTTTATCACAATATCATCATCAATAATCATCATAAACATCATAATCATCATCATAACACTTACACAATTTAATGTATAGTCATAGGTGAGGAATATGTTACCGTTGATGCCCGTACGTTTCTTACGTACCTTTTCAAAATGTGGCGAAGTCGTAGCACTTTATCGTCTCGAAGTTGTGGGTCCTTGGGATGGTTCTACACAACCATACAATTCATTATTAGAAGCTAATCATAGTCCAATATTCAAAATTCCCACAAAAATGCCAAAAACACACTTTTGTGTGTCTCGCGATCGATCGCCATCAAGCCCCGATCGATCGCGAGAACACACTGTCTCGCCCAACAATTTTGCACAATCCGCGATCGATCGCGGAGCTAGCGCCGATCGATCGCGGCCTCGCCGATCGATCGCGCCAAGCTCGCGATCGATCGCTGAGGCTTACTGCCTCAGCCCTGCTGCTCGCGATCGATCGCGAGCGGACGCCGATCGATCGCCGAGCTGCGGGAAATCGAGATTCGGGCACTATTCACCCTTCTCCTTCCCAAATCCAAACAAACCCACATAACTCAACAACAACCATATCCAACTACTCAAAATCAACAATACACATCATAAAACTATTAAAAATCCAACATCCCACCAAGAATCACACTAACCCAAACAAACCCATTTCAAACCCTTTTTAAAACCTTCCAAAACTTAACACACACTTCATGAACATCAATAAGTGCTATATAAACATCATAGGCACTAAATCTTACCAAGAAATGCAAGGATGAAGCTTTGACAAGGATTTCTTCCCACCTTTAGGGTTAGTTTCGAAAATGGGGAAAGGGAATTTGGGGAAAGTGATTTTGGGAGTTTGAGGGTAAAAGTGAGGTGAAAATGAAAGTGGTGGGTTATGTCTTACTTTTTACTTGTACTCCAATATCAACATGATGTATTTAAAATATATTAACATGATAAGCATTTACAAATTGAAATCAACTTCATTAAACCCACATCATCCTCATAATTAAAATTAATATCCTTAAATCATGTTACTTCTTCATTTCCCACACATGGCTTAAACATTATAATAAATCATCATATAAACATAATTAATGTTCAAGTTACCATAAATTAATTTCGGGGCATTACAGTATTGGGAATTGAACATTAAGTGGATTAATGTTACAAAAATTTATAGATGGCACGTATGAGGATTCCCAATTGTTATAAAAACATGCACCATTATTGTGATAATACAGTAATAGTGGGTTAAGGGTGTGGGGTCCTTACATTAATGGTATCAGAGCAGTGGTTTGCTCTTTGGGGCTGTTGAGGGCCAAATGATGCGTTAATGGAAAAGGATAGCACATAGTTTATGCATGATTGCAATTAGTGTTGTGTGACATAACTATTATGCTTATGTGCATATTATGATATGTGATCATAAATGGAATATGTTGTTGCTAACCATTGTGGATGCAGGGTCGTATGTGATAGGGAATACTTGTTGTTGTTAAACGAAAGCGAGGGGTATTGTGATATGGAATACCTGCCGCTGTTACACGAAAGCGAGGGGTATTGTGATACGGAATACTTGTCGCTATTACATGAAAGCGAGGGGTATTGTGATACGAAATACTTACCGCTGTTACACGAAAGCGAGGGGTATTGTGATATGGAATACTTGTCCCTGTTACACGAGAGGGATGTTGTGATTACGGAATGCTTGCCGCTGTTACACAAAAGCGAGGGGTATTGTGATACGGAATACTTGCCAATGTTACACGAAAGCGAGGGGTATTGTGATACGTAATACTTGTCGTTGTTACACGAAAGCGAGGGGTATTGTGGTATGGAATACTTGCCGATGTTACACGAAAGCGAGGGGTATTGTGATACGGAATACTTGCCGATGTTACAGGAAAGCGAGGGGTATTGTGATATGGAATACTTGCGTTGTTATACGAAAGCGAGGGGTATTGTGATATGGAATACTTGCCGCTGTTACACAAAAGCGAGGGATATTGTGATATGGAATACTTGCCGCTGTTACACGAAAGCGAGGGGTATTGTGATACGGAATACTTGTCGTTGTTACACAAAAAGCTAGGGATATTGTGATATGGAATACTTGCCGCTGTTACACGAAAGTGAGGGGTATTGTGATATGGAAAACTTGCTGCTGTTACCCGAAAGCGATGGGTATTGTGATATGAAATACTTTGCCGCTCATAGTGATGTGTATTGTGATATGGAATACTTTGCCGCTCATAGCGATGTGTATTGTGACATGAAATACTTTGCCACTCGTATAGTGATATGAAATACTTGCCGCTGTTACACGAAAGCGAGGGGTATTGTGATATGGAATATATGTCGTTGTATACCTAGCGATGGTTATGCCGTTGTATACATAGCGATGGTTATGATGTTGTATACGTAGCGATGGTTATGCCGATGTATACATAACGATGGTTTATGCCGCTGTATACATAGCGATGGTTATGCCGTTGTATACATAGCGATGGTTTATGCCGCTGTATACGTAGCGATGGTTACGCCTATGTATGCATAGTGATGGTTTATGGCACTGTATATGTAACGATTGTATGCATAGCGTTGGTTTATGTCGCTGTATACATAATGATGGTTATGCCACTGTATACATAGCGATGGTTTATGTCACTGTAGACGTAGCGATGGATTATACCGGTGTATACGTAGCAATGATGTGATACTGCTTTATACATAGCGATGATGTGATACCGATGTATATGTAGTGAGGGATTATATCGCCATTGAGCGATGTGTGTGGATTGTATACCGCCGTTGGGCGATGAATATCAAAGTACCGCTATCCTGTTAGCGATGAGTAAGAGTATATTGCTATTGTGTTAGCATGATATTGTGGATGTCACGTGTTGACATGTACCGTCACGAGTTGACAAGGAAATGGGGATGTCATGTATCGACATATATCGTCACGAGTTGACGAGGAATTGTGAATGTCGTGTGTTGACATGTACCGTCGCGAGTTGACGATGATATTATGGATGTCATGTGTTGACATGTAGCATCACGAGATGACGATGATATTGGGGATGTCCTGTGTTGACATGTATCATCACGAGTTGACGAGGAATTGGGGATGTCATGTATCGACATATACCGTCACGAGTTGACGAGGAATTGTGAATGTCATGTGTTGACATATACCATCACAAATTGATGATGATATTGTGGATGTTCTGTATTAACATGTAGGCATCACAGGTTGACGGAACCATTATGCCGAGCGGGTTTGCTCGATGAATAAATGGTTGTGCCGTACATATAAGTGTACTACAGCACGTATTGAGGTAAACGTGTTACGAGTAGTGGTACCTTTGGATATACTCGTTGAGTTGTCTACGGCCAAGCGACTTGTAGTGTATGTAGTTATCGAGGGAACTACATATATATATATATATATATGTCGATGTGGGTATGGTGGACATGGTCACACCTACACATGCGAGTATGGGATAAATCCTAACGAATCGGAATTGATTGGTGATTTATTGTTGCAGTGATATAGTGAGCTTGTGGTAGCCAATTTACTGCTTATCGGAACCGAGTGTGGTGGACTCGTATGATGATACTTTCAGAGATTATAGTGGACTCGTGTAGTCACTATGATACCTTTGAGTTGAGGTGAGAGATACCACAGGGAGCTTTCAGCTCAGCTTGGTCGGAAGTACCAACGAGAGGGTTAACAAGTTATTGTTACCTCTAATTGAGAATGTTTGCATTAAGGATGCAATGGTGAAGAGCAACCGGAATTGTGGGATATAGTTAGTGTGGTAACACTATCGATTGTATCTCTTGGAGAGAGAATTGGCACAATACTATTGTGGAACAGTTGGTATTGGTTGCGAGTTGATTATAAATCAACCATGGTAAACATTACTGGTGGTAGACCGGGTAATGGCTTTGCGTTAGTTGTGAGACATACCAGGAGACGTCCTATGGAGATGCTCAAGAATGTTGAGTACTATGGTATTAGTACGGAGCATCTGTGAGACCCCGTTATCTTAACAAGATACTAAGGTGCAAATAAGAGAACTAATCATACATAATCAGAGTAATAGGCCGTGTTGATATCCTGAGCTTATAGAGATTACAGTACCAAAAGAATTTCAAAATGGATTAGTTACATCTCTTAGTAACAGCGTATAAGACTATAGTTCTACTATACTCCTTGTAGAAACTTATACAAAATGAAACTCTGTTCTGCTAATTCTGTAGCACTCCTTAAAGCTCAACGTGTCAACCCCGACCCTTGTTCTCTGAATTAAATGCACCTACAAAGACAACCCCCAACACATGAGCACATCATAATTCATATTCAACATAATATGAATGTAAGGCATAATGCATAATCATAGATATAAAATACTTCATGTATTTCCAATGCATTAAAACGCTTGTCCCTGTACCATAACTCATAAGCAAATCATTATATGAAATTATGGCTTCCTTAAGTAAATGTCATGACATAACTTCACTTCTTAATCTTAATCTTTCTTAGTCAGTTTATCATCAGTGTATTTTAAATGCTTCTTACTTATTAACTTCATAATGAGCGGTACCATCTTCCCCGCTTCATCATTTCATAACAAGCGGTACATTCTTCCCCGCTAGCGGTACCTTCTTCCCCGCTCTTCATACTAGCGGTACCTTCTTCCCCGCTTAGTATGGTATACCCCGCCTCCATGTGCAAGCATTGCTCCACATTTTTAGCGGTATAAGCGTAAGCATTAAAATCATCACTATGATAACCCTGACTCGTGGAATACACACTCTTTATTCCACATATATATCATGCAACAACAATGCATATCAATATGTATGATATTCTTATGCACAACTTTGCATCAATCATGTGTCAAATAGACAAACATAAAATACATGTTACCGTTGGGATGCACGTATGTCGCTTACGTACCTTTCAAAAGATAGAGGAGTCAACAGACTTTATCTCCTCGTCTGTGTTGGTACCTGAGATGGTTCTACATAACCACATAACACAACATTAGGCACCTCATTATGATTCAATATCAAAAACTTAAACAAAATATAACAATTTATATTTTTCAACATTCTGGGTCTCTCGATCGATCGGCCCCTCTTTTCGATCGATCGAGAAGACACCTTCATTCAATACCAAGGTTCTGCCTCGCTCGATCGATCGAAATGGAATTCCGATCGATCGAGCTGCCCTGTTCAAGAAACACAATTCCAGAATTCTCGAACACCCATTTTCATACCCTTCGATCAAGCATATAAGATACACCACATGTTTAAACAAATATGCTAAGGGCTACAATACACTACCCTGAGTGTATTCATAGCGAAGTTATACCCATACTTAAAACCCATATGCATAAAAATTGCTCAACCATATCAGTACTCACCCAAGTTTTTCTGGAAACAGGGTATATATTCCATTTCCCAGATTTTCGAACACGTACATTCAAGCCACTATATCTACCACATAAGTCATGAAATATGCTCGAACAAAAACGCCAAGGGCTTCACAAAACTACCATGTATGTACTCAAATAAAAGGTTTACCAAAAACCTAGCTAACATGCATAATAACATCTTCACAAACTTCTCTCCCATCCCATATTTCTAGAAAAACAGGGCACTCACCCTACCCAGATTTTTGAACACTATATTTTACATGCTTAAATCCTTCACATAAAATATGAAACATGCTCAAGGAAAAAATACTGGAAGCTTCATAACAACACCATGTAAGCATTTAAATCGAAGGTTTAAAGAAATCTAAGCTAGCATGCCATTTTCGCACCAAATAAAAACTTGAACTCAACCAAACTTAAACCAAAACCAGAGCATGGTTTCTCACCCTACTTTGCTCCGATTTTTGGAAGGTCTCCAAGCAATGAAAATGGAAGGGCTCCTCTCAATTTTGCTTAGCAGGTGCTGGAGGTTATTTGGGAGAGAAAGGGCGAGATTTGGAGTGGAGGAGATGAGTTGAATGATTGTGCCAAGTGGGGGGTATGGTCAGCTTATGTTGTGTCATCAGCATGGGTTGGGGGGGTGGTGGTTGGGTGTTGGGTGGTATGATGTGTTATGTTTTGGTCCCGGTATTTATCACGATGTATTAAAATATCCTCACATGATATTTATTTTCTCAATAAAATACTTCAATTCCCATTTAAAAATGCTTCACCAAAACAAATAACACACACCCCAAATAATCATGCCACAACCCCAAAATCCCAACATATATCACATGCACCCTGAAATGCATCTCCCCAATAATATCAATTCAACCCCATGAATTAACACCAAAATCATCATAATTTAATTAATGATTGAAATCACATAATCATTTCGGGGATATCACAGCATCGTTGGAATTTGTATACATCGTGTATACAGGTTTGAGGAAGATTGGTGAGAGTGACAAGGATGCACTATCCTGAACCAATTGTGTATGTATTGGTTCAGGGATACATTTCAGTATAAATATATCCAGATTATCCGAACGACGGTTCAAGATTGGAAAGTCATGGAAGCATGACACCTGTAAGTAATCCAACAAGCATGGAACGCAGCGAAATTTAAAATTTTGGATTACTAAAACCGTGGATCTATACATAGGGGTTCATATCGGATAAAGGTTTACTAAAGTCTCACCCTTGTAGCGTGTTTGAGCAGATTCCACGAAGCAGCACCACGTCAACGAGTCCTTCGAGCCACTAGCAAAACTTAGCGAGTTTTGCCTCTACGGTATCCACACGATCAAATCGGGCAAGGGACGTTCAAGAACAAGTTGCTAGACTTGTTCTTAAACAAACAAAACCCTCACGGTTACTATAACCGAACAAGCACGGCCGTGAAGATCAAGGCGACGGCGGCGATGATCTTCGAACAAGCGGTGGCCGAGAGCTCCTTGAGGTTTTAGGTTTTATGATATTAAGTGTTAATCCTATTAATCACCATGTAATTAAATTATATATGATTTAATTAAAGGCTTTCATAAATCCTCATGGGCTTAAGCCCATGATTTTAAATTAATCCTTATAATTATTAATTAAGGCTCCTCTTAATTATTTAATTCATCTCATGAATTTAATTTCCCTTATCGATTTAATCTTTTGTGCGACCCGATAGGATCTTGTAATGTTGGTAGTGACATAAAATCTCATTTTATGTCGCAAGCATTGAGCGGTATCTAGCAACACATCAATGCTACCCAAATTACAAGAATGTCAATGACTCGACATAACCTTTAGAACTTGTGATAATATTAACCATGTAACTTAATCCCTTTGTCCTTTGTGTTTAGATTGAACACGAGTCATGGAATAGTCATACTCGTATATTCAATCTTTATTTCTCGATCCCCAAGTAGAACTAGAATAAACGAATAAGCTCGATATCTCATATCGACTCATTCAAGCATGGCCATGCATTTTACTTCTCACTTGATCAAGGGCCAAACACATCTCCTGTTATATAGGAGGGACAAATCCTATCTCGACCAGTCAACATCCCTCTACATAATTCGTAGTGTATCCAATAGTCGCCATTATAGTTTACCCTGTTACATGTAACGTTTGACAATATCAAGATACATAACTCTTTATATTGGGATCTCTGATGATCACAAGTCGTAAGGATTATGTGATGCCCCGAAATTGATTGTATGCAATTAAGGCATTTATTATGTTTATATGATGAATTATGTGGTAATGGATTTATGTGTTGGGTAATAAGATGTTAACATGATTTAATTGTGTTGATTATTAAATATGAGGAAGATGTGAATTTAGAGGAAGTTTGTTGCATTTTATTAAATGCTTATAAAATACCATGTTGGGGTATTTTATACATCATGTTAACTTTGGGGTATAATTTTCATATTAACCTTATAACCCCCCTTTTTCTCCACTATACCCACTTACCTTACCAATCACTTTTAAAATCCCCAACTCATTCCTCAACCCTAACCCATCTCCCATTTTCGAAATCCACCAAGGAAGGAAAAAGAAATCTTCACAAAACCTTTGTTTGTGAGATTTATTGTAGGATTTGGAGTTCCTAAGAGGTATGGAACCATTCCTAAAGTTTTTATGATGTTTGGTGTTGAAATGGGTTAGTTTTTGATGTTGTGTGTGGGTTGTTTTTGGGTATATGTTACTTATGGTTGGGGTATGGTTTTTGAAGTGTTTTATGTGGGTCTTTGTGAGTTATGATGATATTGATGTTGTAGGAAAGTTTGGGTTTGTAAGGAATGAAGTGAAGCTTGAAAAATGCTCAAAAATGGCGATTTTTCGTGGTTCAGTACTCGGCGATCGATCGCCCGTTTTTGGCGATCGATCGCGAGCCTCCAGTACGCGCCAGTAGCATTTGGCGATCGATCGCCACTTTTGGGCAATCGATCGGCGAGGCTGGCGATCGATCGCGCCAAAAGTGGCGATCGATCGCCAAGGTGTGAAATTTTCACCTTCGTCCAGTATGATCTCGCGATCGATCGGGCCCGGGTGGCGATCGATCGCGAGATACAAAAATATGAGTTTTTGGATTTTTGGTGGGATTTTTGGATATTGGACTATAATTAGCTTCTAATATCGATTTGTATGGTTATGTAGAACCATCCCAGGTACCCACAACTTCAAGGAGATAAAGTTCTACAACTTCTCCATTTTTGGAATTAAGGTACGTAAGAAGCGTACGGGCATCGGACGGTAACACACTCCTAACTATGACTATGCATTGATTGTATAAGTATTTATGATGACTATGATGATGATTGTGATAAGTAAGGTTATGATGATGATGTTTATGATGATGATTGTGATAAGTAAGTTTATGATGATGATGTTTATGATGATGATTGCGATAAGTAAGTTTATGATGATGATGTTTATGATGATGATTGTGATAAGTAAGTTTATGATGATGATGTTTATGATGATGATTGTGATAAATAAGTTTAAGATGATGATGTTTATGAAGATGATATGATAAGTAAGTTTATAATAATGTCATACGATGTTTATAAAAGGGTAAGATGCACATATGGTAAGATGCCATACAATGTTATTATGTGGTAAGATGCCACGGGGTAAGATGTCCATATGGTAAGAGGCCATACAATGTTATTATGTGGTAAGATGCCACGGGGTAAGATGCCCATATGGTAAGAGGCCATACAATGTTATTGTGTGGTAAGATGCCACGGGGGTAAGATTCCCATATGCATGAAGGTAAATCAGGGTCAACAAAAAGAAATTAACGAATAACCAGCAAGTTACTTAACCAAGACTTCGTACATTTACTGTTATATTTTGTTATGATGCTTAAATGATGATGATGTTATAAGATGATGATGTTATAAGATGATGATGTTATAAGATGATGATATTATAAGATGATGATGTTATAAGATGATGAAGTTATAAGATGATGATGCTATAAGATGATGATATTATAAGATGATGATGTTATAAGATGATGATGCTATAAGATGATGATGCTATAAGATGATAATATTATAAGATGATGATGCTATAAGATGATGATGTGATAAGATGATGATGCTTATATGATGATGATGTTATAAGATGATGATATGTATAAGATGATAATGCTTATATGATGATGATGTTGTAAGATGACGATATTTATAAGACGATGATTTTAATCATTCATGTCAAGAATTAATGATTATATGCATGGCTATGAAACAGGGACAACCAAAGAGGGTTAATGCAATTAACCAGGAAGTATATGTTACCAATTATTTTTCATGCATTTATTTATATGCCATTGCCTTATGATGTTAAGTAACGATGTGCATGCTCATGATGGGTTGTTCCTGTAGGTACACTTTTGGACCGAAGGGCTAAGGGTCGGGTTGAGGCAGTGAGCTAAAAGGAGCATGAAAGAAGATAGGATACGGGACTTTTGGATAGTCTCTACTCTAGGAGTAGTATAATTCTATCGCTTTAACATTCATTATTGAGAATGTAAAAGTTAAGTTTTGAAATTTCATTGTTGTCCTGAAATCTTCTTAGCTCAAAGTTACAACCGGAACCCTAAGACGTTATTAATGCATGTTTAGTCCATAATTTGTGTATTAAGATGATGTTAAGGTAGGAAGACCCTACAGATTACATACATTATTATGACTATGAGAATTGCTTATGACACTCATATAACTATCCATGTAGCATTCTCATGGTGGGTCTGTCCAGTACATCGTTCTCTAACATGTACCCATGTGTTGATTTGATATCTCATATCAATGAACAATTCATCAATCAACACATACTAGTCTCTATGTAATATCATTATCCTGATTCATGATAATACTTGACTAGGGACAATGTTTAAGAATAATACAATATTATTCTAAGGACATTAACATATATATTTATTCACATTGCACAGTTAAAAGAATAATATATAATAATGAATTGCCATTCATAAAATCATAAACATTGTATGTCAAAACAATCA
This sequence comes from Haberlea rhodopensis, assembly GCA_907163345.1. Taxonomy (NCBI): domain Eukaryota; kingdom Viridiplantae; phylum Streptophyta; class Magnoliopsida; order Lamiales; family Gesneriaceae; genus Haberlea; species Haberlea rhodopensis. Next base: position 21,643,511 of record CAJQUN010000004.1, on the reverse strand, counting down.
TCTAATGACTTGTCTTAGGGCATATCCCAACAAATCTCCCACTTGCACTAAGACCACTCAGACATATACCTAATGCCTAGAGATCTAGTATGACGATCATGCTTCTGCTGTGACAGTGGCTTCGTCAATGGGTCAGATACGTTATCATCTGTTGGTACTTTGCATATTTTAACATCTCCCCTTTCAACGATTTCTCGAATGAAATGGAAATGCCTGAGTATGTGCTTGGATCTTTGGTGAGATCTAGGTTCCTTAGCCAATGCGATCGCTCCATTGTTGTCACAATAGAGTTCTATCGGATCTTTAATGCTAGGCACCACTCCAAGTTCAGAAATGAACTTCCTAATCCAAACAGCTTCCTTTGCTGCATCCGAGGCAGCAATATACTCAGCTTCCGTTGTAGAATCGGCTACTGTTTCTTGCTTTGAACTCTTCCATCTCACAGCACCTCCATTTAGGCAATACACATATCCAGATTGCGATCGATAATCATCTTTGTCGGTTTGGAAGCTTGCATCAGTGTAACCTATTACATTGAGCTCTTCCTCACCTCCATAAATCAAGAATGTATCCTTAGTTCTTCTCAAGTACTTCAGGATATTCTTGACAGCAATCCAGTGACCTTCACCTGGATAAACTTGATATCTGCTCGTCATGCTCAAAGAATACGATACATCGGGAAGAGTACATATCATGGCATACATGATAGATCCAATAGTTGACGCATATGGAATCTTACTCATGCGTTGTCTCTCATCTGGTGTTGAAGGACACTGTTCCTTCGAGAGATATATACCATGTGTCATAGGCATGAATCCTTTCTTTGATTCTTGGATGCTAAACCTTTTAAGCACTTTGTCTATGTATGTACTTTGACTTAGGCCAAGCAGCCTTCTTGATCTATCTCTATGGATCTTGATTCCTAATACATAGGTGGCTTCTCCCAAGTCTTTCATCGAAAAGCAGTTCCCTAGCCAAATCTTTACAGATTGTAAGGCAGGGATATCATTCCCAATGAGAAGTATGTCATCTACATACAACACTAGGAAAATGATTAAGCTCCCACTGACCTTCTTGTAGACACAAGGTTCATCTACGTTTTTGATAAAACCAAACACTTTGATTGCATCATCAAAACGAAGATTCCAACTCCGAGATGCTTGCTTCAATCCATAAATGGATCGTTGTAGCTTGCATATCTTTCCAGCATCCTTTGGATCGACAAAACCCTCGGGCTGTGTCATGTACACATCCTCGAGCAGATTTCCATTAAGGAATGCTGTTTTGACATCCATCTGCCAGATTTCATATTCATGAAATGCAGCTATTGCAAGTAAGATCCTTATGGATTTAACCATGGCCACTGGTGAAAAGGTTTCATCATAGTCAATACCATGAATTTGTTTGAATCCTTTTGCAACCAGCCGACCTTTATAGGTTTGTACATTACCATCCATATCGGTCTTTTTCTTGAAAATCCATTTGCACCCTATGGGTCGTACCCCTTCAGGTGGATCAACCAAAGTCCATACTTGGTTTGCATACATGGATTCCATCTCAGATTTCATGGCCTCTTGCCATTTCTCAGAATCAGTGCCCATTATAGCTTGTTGATAAGATGACGGCTCATCCTCATCAATAAGTAGTAGGTCACCTTGTTGAGTCATAAGAAATCCATATCTCGGTGGCTCCCGGTGTTCTCTTACAGACCTACGCTGGGTTTGTGTCTCTTGAGCAGGTACTTCTTCCACAACAGCTTGCGGTGCCTGCTCTGTTTCCATCTCAATCTCAGGTTCAGTGTTTTCTTGTGGTTGAACTTCACTAAGTTCTATTTTTCTCCCACTGGTTTTTCTAGAAATAAATTCTCTTTCAAGAAATACACCAGTCCAAGCAACAACTACTTTGTTCTCGGTGGGATAATAGAAATTGTATCCTTTCGTTTCCTTTGGATACCCCAAATATAAACACTTATCAGATTTGGGTCCAAGTTTGTTAGTGGCGTGACGTCTAACGAAAGCCTCACAACCCCAAATCTTCATAAAAGACATACTAGGACGCTTCCCAGTCCATATCTCATATGGTGTCTTTTCCACTGATTTAGATGGAACACGGTTCAGTAAGAAAATCGTTGTTTCTAGAGCGTGTCCCCAAAACGATATCGGAAGATCTGCATGACTCATCATTGATCTAACCATGTCTAACAAGGTTCGATTTCTCCTCTCGGATACACCATTCCATTGTGGAGTATACGGAGGAGTGAGTTGTGGGACTATCCCACACTCCTTTAGATAGTCATGAAACTCTTGGCTTAAGTATTCACCTCCTCGATCTGATCGAAGGATTTTGATACTTTTGCCAAGTTGGTTTTGTACTTCATTCTTGAAATCTTTGAACTTTTCAAAGGTTTCATGCTTATGCTTCATTAGGTACACATACCCATATCTACTGAGGTCATCAGTAAATGTAACGAAGTATTGAAAACCACCTCTAGCTTGTGTACTTATTGGTCCACATACATCACTATGTATTAGTCTCAATAAAACATTTGCCCTTTCAACATGTCCCTTGAAAGGAGCTTTAGTCATCTTGCCCTTTAAATAAGATTCGCATGTTTCATATGATTCAAAATCAAATGAATCTAATACTCCATCCTTATGAAGTTTAGATATGCGGTTCTCGTTTATGTGGCCCAAGCGACAATGCCAGAGATAAGTCGGATTACAATCATTATTTTTAATCCTTTTAGTATTTATGTTATAGATAGGCATATCAAGATTTAATAAATAAAGACCATTCACCATTTGTGCACTAGCATAAAACATATCATTTAAATAAATAGAACAACAGTTCTCCTTTATCATAAATGAAAATCCACACTTGTCTAAACAAGAAATAGAAATAATGTTTTTGGTAATGGATGGCACAAAATAACAGTCTTTTAAAATCAACGATAAACCAAAAGGCAAAGATAAATAATAATCTCATATAGCTAATGCAGCAACTCTTGCTCCATTTCCAACTCGGAGATCTACTTCTCCTTTCGCCAACAATCTACTCTTTTTGAAGTCCTGCACATTTACACAAATGTTAGATCCACATCCAGTATCTAATACCCATGATGAAGAAGTAGATAAATTGACTTCTATAACAAAAATACCTGAAGTGGAAGTCACACTTCCTTTCTTTAGATCCTCCAGATATACTTTGCAGTTTCTTTTCCAATGGCCGGTCTCACCGCAATGGAAACAGTTCACTTCCTTTGCTATCCCTCCCTTTGGCTTCGGTGCATAATACTTTGGCTTAGATTTAATGTAGGGTCTTCCTACCTTGACATCGTCTTAATCACCTATTAGGGACTAAACATGCATTTTATACGTCTTAGGGTTTCAGTTGTAGCTTAGAGCTAGTAAAATTATGGGACGAGAATGAAATTTTAAAAGCTAAAATAATTACATTCACAAAATGAATGTTAAGGCGATAGAATTATTCTACTCCTAGAGTAGATACTATCCAAGAGTTCTTGCATCCTAACTTCTTCCATGCTTCTCAAAGCTCACTGCCTCAACCCGGCCCTTAATCCATTAGTCCAAAGGTGTACCTACAGGAACAACCCATCATGAGCACATACATCTTTACTTAATAATCATAAGGAAATGGCATATAAATAAATGCATGTAAGTAATTGATAACATATACTTCCTGGTTAATCGTATTAACCCTCTTTGGTTGTCCCTGTTTCATGGTCATGCATAAAATCATTAGTTTCTTGCCATAAATGATTAAACATCATACTTCACATATATGCTCACAACAAACTATGTTAATTAGAAATGGGACTGTCCGGGTTCCATTATGACAGCGGTATAATTGGCCCCCTCGCTCGACATAACACATCGTATGATACCCATCGCTACGCCTTGATAGCGGATGTATCTCTTTATTCAGCGGATGATACCCATCGCCACACCTTGATAGCGGATGTACCCCATCGCTCAGCGGATGATACCCATCGCTACACCTTGATAGCGGATGTACCCCATCGCTCATTTATGTGAGCGGCAAGACCTTCCTCGCTTGCCCATAATAACCACCGGACATTCAACCATTCTTAAGAACATAGTTTCATATTCATCATAAACATCATAGCATCTTATAAACATCATCATCTTGTAAACATCATTATCATATAAGCATTATCATCTTATAGACATCATCGTCTCATCATAATCGTTATAGTAACGTCTTATCATCATCATTTATCATAACATAATCTTAAGCATCTTGTCATCTTTATTCATCATAAAATCATCGTAAGTATCTTATCATCTTGATCCATTATCAAATCATCTTCATCATGGACTTACTTATCATAACATCATCTTAAACATCTTATCATCTTTATTCATTATGTACACCATCATGGCATCGTAAATTCTTATGCAATCATAGTATGATCATAATATAGGAGTATGGCCTCTTGCCATATGGGCATCTTACCCCGTGGCATCTTACCACATAATAACATCGTGTTCCATCATCATAAACTTACTTATCAAAATCATCATCATAAACTTCATCATCATAATCATCATCATCATAACTTACTTATCATAATCATCTTTATAAACATCATATCATCTTCATTTATCATAACATCATCATAAACATCGTAAATACTTAAGCAATTAATGCATAGTCAGAGTTAGGAGTGTGTTACCGTCCGATGCCCGTACGCTTCTTACGTACCTTAATTCCAAAAGTGGAGAAATTGAAGAACTCTATCTTCTCGATGTTGTTGGCACCTGGGATGGTTCTACACAACCATACAAATCGATATTAGAAGCTAAACAATAGCCAAATACCAAAAATTCAACAAAAAACATCATTTGCCATGTTTAACACAGCGGCGATCGATCGCTACTTGAGGCGATTGATCGCCTCGCTCTTTTGTCTTGCGGCGATCGATCGCTTAATTTTAGGCGATCGATCGCCTAACACGTGAAATGGCTACTGCCTCTCGGCGATCGGTCGCCTCATTTTAGGCGATCGATCGCCTCCCTTGCGAAAATGGTACTGCCCTATGGCGATCGGTCGCCTCTTTTCAGGCGATCGATTGCCTCGCACAGAGTCGCGATTTTTCACCATTTTTGTACATTTTCCAAGTTCAATCCCATACCATTCAAACCCAAACTTTCCAATCACACTAACATCATCATAACTTGTTAAAACCCACATAAAACACTTCAAAAATCATACCCCAACAACATACAACACATACCCCAAACAAACCCACATAAATCACTTCAAAATCATCCCATTTCAAATCCAAACTTCATAAAAACTTAAGGAAGGGTTCCATACCTCTTGAAGACTCCAAATCTTAACAAAGATCACACAAACACAAGTTTTGTGGAGTTTCCTCCTTCCTCCTTTGAAGGATTTCGAAAATGTGGTAAAGGGGTAGGGTTTGAGAGTAATTGGGGATTTAAGAGTGAAAAGGGTAAAGTGAGTTGGGTAAGGTGGGGGAAAGGGTTAATTAAATTACCCAAAATTAACATGATGTATGAAATACCCCAACATGGTATTTTAAAAGCATTTTACAAAAATGCAACCAACTTCATTAAATTCATACTTTCCTCATAATTAAAAATCAACACAATTAAATCATGTTAACCCCATTTCCTATCATGCATAACATGCACCTTGAAACGTAACCCCCGGGTCATGCCTATCATGTGACTAAGCATTTCATCGTGATAATTAATTTAAGCACATAATCAATTATCCACATAATTAAACACATGAACATAATTAATGTCTTAATTGCAGTTAATTATTTCGGGGCGTCACATTACTCCCCTACTTATAAGATTTCGTCCTCGAAATCGCATGCACTTACCCAAAATGAAACTAAACATAAATCATACCAGAAAATAGTTCGGGTAATGCTGCATCATGTGCCGTTCCGTCTCCCACGTAGCCTCCTCGACACCCCGACGATCCCACTGAACCTTGACCATCGGAAAGACTTACTTCATAGTCTGCGATCCTCACGATCCAGAATTCTGACCGGTCGTTCAACGTAGGATACCCCTGAGTCCAACTGCACTTCAGTAGACTGTAATACATGAGACGGGTCGGGCTCATACTTCCGTAACATAGAGGCATGGAAAACATCATACATCCCAGATAAAGACGGCGGTAGAGTCAAACAGTAAGCCAAAGTACTGGTACGCTGCAATACTTCATATGGCCCAACATACCTCGGGGATAACTTTCCCGCATACCAAAACGAACTACACCTCTGGAGGGTGAGATTTTCAAGAAGACCCTGTCTTCTACTTGGAATTCTAGCGGTCATCGCCGCTTGTTGGCATAGGCTGCTTGCCTATCCTGGGTCACCTTCATCTTTTGGCGTATCAACTTAATCTTGTCTTACATATCCTTAATCATATCCGGTCCTCTGACCGCCTTACTAGTCAAGTCCTCCCGATACAGCGGTGACCTACATCGTCGTCCGCAAAGAGCTTCAAAAGGAGTTATTCGAATGCTCGTCTGATAGCTGTTAATATCGGAGAACTCCATCATTGGCACTGAATCTTGCCACGGAGTATCAAACTCCAAAACATATGCCCTCAACATGTCCTCGAGCGTCTGAAGGGTACGCTCTGTCCGGCCGTCTGACTGAGGGTGATAGGCCTTACTCAGTCTCACCTCTGTGCCTAAAGTCGTCTGGAGACCCTCCTCGAAATGTGAAGTAAATCTTGGGTCTCTGTCAGACACAATCGAGACTAGAACTCTATGCAACCTCACTACATCCCGCACATATAATTAGCCATCCTTAGGTGCGTGAAAGACACATGACAAAGGATGAAGTGAGCTACTTCGTCAGCCCATCCACGATCACTCAGATCGTATCGAATCCAGAGGCCGCTCCTGGCAAGTGGGTCACGAAGTCCATAGATATATGCTCCCACTTCCACTTAGGTACCTCCAAGCTCTTCAGCTCGCCACCAGGCCTCTGCCTTTCCGCCTTTACTTGTTGGCAGATTAAACATCTCTTAACATAATTGATCACATCATGTTTCATGCGTCTCCACCAGAATTGACCACTCAGGTCCTTATACATCTTTCTTCCTCCGGGGTGGATACTGAATCGGCTACTATGAGCCCGTTCTAAAATTCCTTTACGTAACTCTGGTGTATCTGGGACTACCCATCGGTTGCCCAGTCTTAATGAATCATCTTCAGCCACTCTAAACTTTGTTGGCTGACCTCGAAGTGCTATCGATGACCATCTCTGCACTTCATCATCCGACCTCTGGGCTTTCCTGATAGCCTCAAATACGTCTGGCTCGGCCAATAAGGTCGACACTCGCACCGGCGAACCGGCGACGTGTCCACATCGAAGTCATAGCCCAGATGGCAATAGGAAGTCATCAAAGCTGATAAACACATAACATCCTCAGCAGTACTTTTCACTTCCGACTTAAGGTGCCTGCTATTAAGTTGCTTTACCAGGATGATACTCAATCTTACAGTCAAAATCCTTGAGTAAGTCCATTCATCTTCTTTGTCGCATATTCAACTCAGCCTGTGTGAACAAAACTTCAGGCTCTTATGGTCCGTGTAGATGGTAAACGATGTACCATCCAAGTAATGCCTCCAAATTCCAAGGCAAACATAATGGCTGCCAGCTCCAAATCGTGGACTGGGTACTTAGCCTCATGTGGTTTCAACCGCCTCGATGCATAAGCCAGCACAAGCTTATCTCGCATCAACACATAGCCCAAACCTTGAAGTGATGTATTCGTGTACAAGGCAACCTCTTGTCTTCAGAAAGAATCACCAACCCTGGCACTGTCGTCAGACGACGCTTCAATCCTTGGAAGCTTTTCTCACAAGCTTCGGACCAAAAGAATGGGACTCCTTCCTGAGTCAACCGTGCCGGCGGCTTAGCGATCTTGATATAACATGATCCAAGGATACTACACCGCTCGACCAGAACTCGTACTTACAGAGCTTTGCATACAACTGATGATCCCTGAGGATCTGAAGTACTGTCCTCAAGTGCCGTACATGATCTTCTTCGGTCCGAGAGTAGATGAGTATATCGTCAATGAAAACTATGACGAATTGATCCAAGTATGGCTGGAACACCTTGTTCATCAAACTCATGAAAACAGCCGGGGCATTTGTCACCCCAAAAGGCATGACTAGGAATTCATAGTGCCCATACCTAGTCCTGAAGGCTGTCTTCTGAACATCCCCTTCTCTTACTCGAATCTGATGGTACCCCGACCTCAGATCGATCTTACTGTAGAGCCTCGTACTCTGCAGCTGATCAAACAAATCGTCGATCCTCGGGAGTGGGTACTTATTCTTCACTGTAGCTTTTTTCAGTTGTCTGAAATCGGTGCACAACCGCAACGAACTATCTTTCTTTTCGACAAATAGGACTGGTGCATCCCAAGGCGATATGCTAGGATGTATATAGTCCTTGCCAAGGAGCTCTTGCAACTGAACCTTTAATTTCCCTTAGCTCCGCCGGTGCCGTCCTATACGGGGCACAAGAAATGGTAGACGTTCTTGGTAGTAACTTAATCCCAAACTCGACCTCTCTCGTCGGTGGGAATCCGGGAATCTCTTCCGGAAATGCATCAGGAAACACCGCCACTACGGGCACATCCTCAACCTTTAACTCTTTCCTCTTTCAGTAATAACCACAGTATGGTTGAAATATCCTTTGTGGTCTCGTTCCAATAACTGTGCCATCTTGACAACAGATATTAACGGAATCCTTGAACGGAAATCATCCCCATTGAATGTCCATCGGACTCCCATATCAGACCTGAATCGGACAATCCTTGTCTGCAGTCCACAACTTCCTGATACCTGTTCAGGACATCAATGCCTACAAACTGACATCCCCAGAACAATCAAGTCTGTCCTCATTTCGTTACCCTCAAAATAAATGAGGCCGTCATAACCAATCTGATCAGTCATCAAACTTCTTCCAGCGGGGGTCGAGACTACAAGAGGCGTGGGCGACGGAGAAGTACATATGTGGTGCCTTTCCACAAAACTTGTTGACATTTGCCACTACACTGCAAGATAAGGGTTAACAACAATACCCAAAAGCAGTTCATATGATACATCGTTAAAGAAACAAAACATGTTCGTACAACATCATATACTTCATATGCAACATATGCATAAAACATGTTTAAAAGTAGGCACCTAGTCAACTTATTGCTAAGGCTACCCTTCACTCATTCCCGGGTTATCTAACCACTGCTCTGATACCATTAATGTAGGGTCTTCCTACCTTGACATCGTCTTAATCACATATTAGGGACTAAACATGCATTTACGTCTTAGGGTTTCAGTTGTAGCTTAGAGCTAGTAAAATTATGGGCCGAGAATGAAATTTTAAAAGCTAAAATAATTACATTCACAAAATGAATGTTAAGGCGATAGAATTATTCTACTCCTAGAGTAGATACTATCCAAGAGTTCTTGCATCCTAACTTCTTCCATGCTTCTCAAAGCTCACTGCCTCAACCCGGCCCTTAATCCATTAGTCCAAAGGTGTACCTACAGGAACAACCCATCATGAGCACATACATCTTTACTTAATAATCATAAGGAAATGGCATATAAATAAATGCATGAAAGTAATTGATAACATATACTTCCTGGTTAATCGTATTAACCCTCTTTGGTTGTCCCTGTTTCATGGTCATGCATAAAATCATTAGTTCTTGCCATAAATGATTAAACATCATACTTCACATATATGCTCACAACAAACTATGTTAATTAGAAATGGGACTGTCCGGGTTCCATTATGACAGCGGTATAATTGGCCCCCTCGCTCGACATAACACATCGTATGATACCCATCGCTACGCCTTGATAGCGGATGTATCTCTTTATTCAGCGGATGATACCCATCGCCACACCTTGATAGCGGATGTACCCCATCGCTCAGCGGATGATACCCATCGCTACACCTTGATAGCGGATGTACCCCATCGCTCATCAGCGGATGATACCCATCGCTACACCTTGATAGCGGATGTACCCCATCGCTCATTTATGTGAGCGGCAAGACCTTCCTCGCTTGCCCATAATAACCACCGGACATTCAACCATTCTTAAGAACATAGTTTCATATTCATCATAAACATCATAGCATCTTATAAACATCATCATCTTGTAAACATCATTATCATATAAGCATTATCATCTTATAGACATCATCGTCTCATCATAATCGTTATAGTAACGTCTTATCATCATCATTTATCATAACATAATCTTAAGCATCTTGTCATCTTTATTCATCATAAAATCATCGTAAGTATCTTATCATCTTGATCCATTATCAAATCATCTTCATCATGGACTTACTTATCATAACATCATCTTAAACATCTTATCATCTTTATTCATTATGTACACCATCATGGCATCGTAAATTCTTATGCAATCATAGTATGATCATAATATAGGAGTATGGCCTCTTGCCATATGGGCATCTTACCCCGTGGCATCTTACCACATAATAACATCGTGTTCCATCATCATAAACTTACTTATCAAAATCATCATCATAAACTTCATCATCATAATCATCATCATCATAACTTACTTATCATAATCATCTTTATAAACATCATATCATCTTCATTTATCATAACATCATCATAAACATCGTAAATACTTATGCAATTAATGCATAGTCAGAGTTAGGAGTGTGTTACCGTCCGATGCCCGTACGCTTCTTACGTACCTTAATTCCAAAAGTGGAGAAATTGAAGAACTCTATCTTCTCGATGTTGTTGGCACCTGGGATGGTTCTACACAACCATACAAATCGATATTAGAAGCTAAACAATATCCAAATACCAAAAATTCAACAAAAAACATCATTTGCCATGTTTAACACAGCGGCGATCGATCGCTACTTGAGGCGATCGATCGCCTTGCTCTTTTGTCTTGCGGCGATCGATCGCTTAATTTTAGGCGATCGATCGCCTAACACGTGAAATGGCTACTGCCTCTCGGCGATCGGTCGCCTCATTTTAGGCGATCGATCGCCTCCCTTGCGAAAATGGTACTGCCCTATGGCGATCGGTCGCCTCTTTTCAGGCGATCGATCGCCTCGCACAGAGTCGCGGTTTTTCACCATTTTTGTACATTTTCCAAGTTCAATCCCATACCATTCAAACCCAAACTTTCCAATCACACTAACATCATCATAACTTGTTAAAACCCACATAAAACACTTCAAAAATCATACCCCAACAACATACAACACATACCCCAAACAAACCCACATAAATCACTTCAAAATCATCCCATTTCAAATCCAAACTTCATAAAAACTTAAGGAAGGGTTCCATACCTCTTGAAGACTCCAAATCTTAACAAAGATCACACAAACACAAGTTTTGTGGAGTTTCCTCCTTCCTCCTTTGAAGGATTTCGAAAATGTGGTAAAGGGGTAGGGTTTGAGAGTAATTGGGGATTTAAGAGTGAAAAGGGTAAAGTGAGTTGGGTAAGGTGGGGGAAAGGGTTAATTAAATTATACCCAAAATTAACATGATGTATGAAATACCCCAACATGGTATTTTAAAAGCATTTTACAAAAATGTAACCAACTTCATTAAATTCATACTTTCCTCATAATTAAAAATCAACACAATTAAAACATGTTAACCCCATTTCCTATCATGCATAACATGCACCTTGAAACGTAACCCCCGAGTCATGCCTATCATGTGACTAAGCATTTCATCGTGATAATTAATTTAAGCACATAATCAATTATCCACATAATTAAACACATGAACATAATTAATGCCTTAATTGCAGTTAATTATTTCGGGGCGTCACATTTAACAAAGACCTTCTTTGCTTTCTTATTGCCTTTAGCTTTGGCCTTTCCTTTGCCCTTATTCACAATAAGAACATTTGTGGCCTTAGTCTTCTTTGTATTTGCTTCATATGTTCTCAACATACCAAGCAATTGTGGTAGAGTCTTTTCCATGTCAGTCATATTGTAATTTATTACAAATTGACTGAAGCTCTCAGGCAACGATTGCAAGATCACATCAGTGGCCAACTCTTGGTCCAATGGAAAACCCAGCTTCTCCAGATTCTCAATGTACCCAATCATCTTGAGCACATGAGTTCCAACTAGGCTTCCCTCTACCATCCTGCACTGGAACAACGCTTTAGAGACGTCATACCTCTCTTGTCTAGCTTGTTGTTGGTACAATTGTTTTAAGTGTTCGATCATATCGAAGGCCTCCATTTCCTCATGTTGCTTTGTTAGTTGCCATGGATATCTACAATATAAATATGCAAAATAAGTTTATGATTTAATCATTTAACATGGTCTTATATTAAATGATGCTCCCACTATTTTGTTTAAAAAAATATCAACCCTCGAAACCTTTAGTGGGCCAAGATCCATATTTCGCCTAATCTTGAGTTAGCTTTGGCTAATCGCCCAAGACTCGGTTATTTAGGTAGACAACACTTTGTCAATTACATCACATGTAATTCTTGGATAGTTGGACGAACAACACTTTGTTCAATTCATCAAATGAATTATTATCCAACCCATGCCTCTAGGTTCCCAATCTTATTGAGATAACCTAGTTAAGTCGTACCCAATTTAAAGTATAACGGATATCACTTTTATCCTTTCGCGCCTTACTAAGATTGCCACAGTGCTTTGCTTTGGCAAACCCACACATGTACAATCGAAGTTTTTGACGAGTACTTTTAATTTTGGAAGGCATCTAAAACTTAATATTTTAGAGGGATTTATTGATCTCATGATTAGTTTGATAATTTAAAATATGTCCACTACATATAGGTGTATACATATCTACATATATGTGTAATACAATTATCAATCTAAAACATAAGATAAATCATGCATCAACATACATAATTAAACGTGACATGGTTATAGCCCCTACTAACGATTTTCTCAAGCCAATGAGAAAATCCTAAGAGTCAACCTGAGGTAACTTCACAAGCACCTTCCTTTGGCTCCAATTTGTGAATGGCCTCCTCATCCCGACACGATGCTCCATCTTCATTGATCACCATCAACAATTAAACTATACTTTTTACAAGATATAGAATTCCTCGATTCACATTCGAGGGGAACATAGGGGAGGGATAACATTTAGAATAAAATAGAGAAGGCACGACACGCAGGTCGTATTATAAATTACAAACATTCACAAATCCTATCTAATAGGTCAAAGGGCTATAACCATGCACCATGCTCAAACAACACATAAAGCATGCTTTAACATTTAATTAATTAAATTCTAAACATTTTAAATTTAATTCTAATTAAAACTGTAAAATAGAATTTTGAAAAATTGTCGTACGCTCGGGACATCACCTGCCACGAACTTAATGCGACTTAAAAGGAATCAAGATGGTTTTCGAAAAACCCTAGCAAAAAGGCGACGACGGCGGAGCCCATGCACGGCTGCTAGGGTTCGAAACCCTAGCTGTCATGAGCTAGCCGTCACGAGCCAATGGGTTCTAAACCCTAGCAAAGGGGCGACGATGGCCGAGCCCATGCACGGCTACTAGGGTTCGAAACCCTAGCCGTCATGAGCTAGCCGTCACGAGCCAATGTGTTCTAAACCCTAATCAAGTTTCGACACTTCCATGCACAATTATTAGCCACAACGGCTAAACCATCTCGAGCCAAGGGTTTTGTAAGGACCCCCGTGCCCTTAACCCGTTATTAGTGTATTAAGCCATACCATTAGTGCATATAATCATACTATCATGGGGAAAACCATATGCAAGTGCAACACCATATACTATCCAGAAAATTTCTTGCATTCAATCCGCATAATATTCGAATTCCCCAACCAAGATTATTTGTATAACATGCACCCTCATAAATACACTAACATGCTCTCATTTCATTTAGCAATTCCATATTTAATTGCATGCAAACCATAAACGAAAAGAGAAGATGTCGTAGCCCATTTATACATCCCATATACACGTAAAATGTACTCAAATAAGAGCACCCAATAAACACGCGTGTATCTGATGTATAAAACACTCTATCGGATACCGTTATTGGTGCTTCAATCCTGGAAACACCTCCCAAGCGCAACTCGATCTCAACTCTGGATCTAAGCGCCTATCCAATCAGCTCTGGTACCTCGACCCTGGAAGTACCTCTAGTCAACAGCTCGAGCTCAACTCCAAAGCCGCTGCTACACCTGTATCACCTGCCCCAACAGAGACAGCCCCCACACGGGGTGAGCATACCAATACCACCAATCCAATAAACATAACATTGCAATTCATAATTTACAGAATGTAAATACCATAATTTAAATGATACTCCCTGGATGGTATCACCCTCATCCGGTATCCCCTGTATTGTCCCTGTTCTCAAAATAACCAAACTCATCAGATTCCCAAAGCCAGTTAATCGGCACATGGATTAACTAATACCGTTTTATTATGCCAGTTCCATAACCAATATGGTACAATTATTATATAAAAGACCGTAGATGTCACATATATCAAATGAATGGTTCCATGTTCCTATTTCATTGCTCGCTCCACAATAGCGGCATTCTAAACCCCGCGCACGCTCAACAATAGCGGCGTCATAACTGATGGTCGCTCAACGGCGACAGCATCCCAATTCATTGCTCGCTCAATAGCGGCACCATATGGTTCCCAATGTATAATCCATTTGACATAAATACCATTTACCATGCATATCATTATCCGTTTATAGCAAGTATCATGCACCATGCATTTCATACATATTCGATGCAATTACCACATGCCACATATTTCCATATCCATTTAACCAAATACCACATGCCATGCATTTCCATATCCATTTAACCAAATGCCACATACCATGCATTTTACAGTTGCAACATTATAATAGGCTATGCTCGTACGTCATACGTACCTTGAGTTTCCGTAGTCCGAGCCAAACCTTGCTTTAGTTCCATGCCTCGAGAAAGATGTGTTAAAACGCATAAACAACCCACAATCAAGCATAAGCATGCAACCACGTGCCCAAGCACGTTCAAAACTCCCAAACATATCGTCTATCCATGACGATTACCAAATTATAAAAGTTCCCGGCTAAGCATGTATAATACCCCAAAAATATTGTCAATCCATGACAATTAACCTTTTAAAATAACCCGGGGCGAAGCATGCAAGACACCCAAAAAGAGCCAAGAAACAACAAAAGAGGCACCAACAAACTGGCCATCTCGATCGATCGAAATTTCATTTCGATCGATCGAAAACCACCCTCCGATCGATCGGTCAAAATACCGATCGATCGGTCCACTGTTCCAAAGTCACTAAAAACATACTGCCATGCTCGATCGATCGAAAATATTTTTGGATCGATCGAGCAGCCCTGTATATATACGCGAGAAACCTCCAAGAATGAGCTCCTTTCAACACCAAATCACCTATAGCTCAAACCCACTTCGATTTACAACATAAAACCAACCAAAAACCATCTAAACACTACAAAACCTAACCCCCAACACATACAACAATGTTAGAACAAGATCTACCCCTTGAACCCCAAGATACAACACCAAAACCAACCAATATACAACAAAACTTTGCTAGGTTGGTAGCTTACCCTTTGAGCTTCAAGATTCTAGCAAGAAATCATGAAAATGGCTCTTTTCCAAAGCTTTCTCCTTCCTTTCATGTTGAGGAACGAAAATGGTGGGTTTGGATGAGGTGATGGCAAGGTCAAGATAAAGGTGATAGAATGGGGTGGATGGGATGTAAAGGAGGGGGATGTTTCTTTTAACATTTTTATAACATGCATCCAATAATTGTATGGTATGAAAATTATGTCCACATGACATTTCAAAACCCCTCATCCAATTATGCATTAAGACTCACATTAGTCATGTTTTAATTAAATACTTAAAACCCACTCCGATCAAATCATACCAATAACAAAAATTCCCAACATGCAACGAATGCATCCCGGATCCCGACTCTCACCAAAAACCTAAATCATAGGTTTTTCACCAAATTGAGAATACAATCTCGACCTTTGGATCCAACGATCCTAAATGCCCGATTTACAACCTCGGGAGACCCAAAACCGCAATTAATTCCTAATTGCCACAATATAAATCCATTAAGGATTAATAACCCTCCGGGATTAAGACTAATAATCCCAGGACATCACAATTATCCCCCACTAATAAAAATTTCGTCCTCAAAATTTGCACCGGTGTACTCCACGTAACACCAAGGCTACACCAACCAAAATAAAACCACGACCCCGATTCTGGACCACATTAGAATCGAATTAACAACTGCGAGAACACCAATCTCGCACCAAGCCCTAAAATAGAGCAAACGCCAAAATCCATACAAACCCAAAAATAACAACATACCTCGATGTGAATCGTCCCAGAAGTCAGTCCACCACGACTACAAATCAACCAAATCTCCCTTGGTTCTGACGTAGATATCACTCTGTGATATTCATCACTTGCCCACGATGCTTGACACGCATCGTCATGATGGGAACCACTAGTATAAACAGTATACTGACAGAAAAAATCCAGTTTATGCTTCCCAGTCCATCTCCTCCAAAGGAGTAGTTGCACCAATTGCAATCCGGACCAGGTTACCCAAATTCACTGCTCCACACAAAACACATCACCACAGAAATCTAAAACAAGGTGTTCCAAGAAATCATATCTTGGTCCTGACACACCATTAAGACTCCACAAAGTCTCAAGTTCCACAGAGGTCATGCAAAACAAACAATTGCATTCCTGCCATACATGTCAATCCACGACACTAAACAAATCCAAATCCTGGCCATCCCTCGTTCATCCTGGGATTTAACAATCCTAAAAACAGGAAGTCTATCGAATTATCCAACAAGAACTACCATGGTCCTAAACACGACAAGTCCTCACAAGGGAAGTCAAACGGACCTCACGATTATTCCTCAGAATACATCGTGCCATCGAGATTACCAATCTCAAATTGCCACGATCTCCCACCGGAGATTCACCAAACCGAGCATACAAACTCGACGTTCAACAAGGAACAAAATAAAGTTGGCATTCGTATACACACACGGCATACATGCCCACGCACCAACACAAAATGCATACTCAATGCAATAGACTCGGGTATCTCCAAACATACCCAAAATTCCAAACCACTGCCAAACCTCGATTGTTCTCACTACACGGAGAATAATGGTTGACAAACCAAAACCAAAGGGTGTGATTTCAACATCAACACCACACGAATCAAAACAACGAATCTCCCAAAAAAATTCAACCGGTAGGTATAACAATACCGCCTTCCTCACAAGGAAAGTGTCATGAACTCATGACCCTCCAACTTCGAACTACCGTTCGGAAAACCTGGATATATTTATATCAAAACATATCCCGGAACCAACAAAAGATGACTGATTCAGAATAGCGCATCCCTGCAACTATTACCAATCTGAAACCCGTATACACCATGTATACTCATCCTAAAAATGCTCTGTACTAATATCATAGTACTCCTCAAAACCGAGCATTTCCCCGGAGACGTATCTTCGAACGTCTCACCGGAAGTACGAAGCCATCACATAGTCCAACACTAGTAGGGCTTACCCCGGTTGATTCACAATCAACCCTCAACCAATACCAGCTGTCTCCATGACAGTGCCATCCAAATTTCTCCAAGAAATAAAATCGGTATAGTAGTGTTACCCCACTAGCTATATCCTACAAATCCAATCGTGACTCCCATCGCATTCCACATGCAAGGATGCTCAACCAGAGCTAATGACGACTTGTTGACACTCAAGTTGGTATTCCCAACAAAATCGAGTTGTCCCGGCACAAGTCACTCGAAACATTTGACGTACAAATGCCCCCGTGAGGTATTCCCTACCTCAATCACCATGCCATAAAGAGACTACAAGAGTCTATCATCACCCTCATCGTATCACCATACGATTCACCCAGCTCGAATCCAACGAGCAGCATAAAGGCTAACACAAGCACACCAAAGTACTGCAACAATACCTGGCTATCGGTTCGTTGGCCCCATAGGCTCATACCAACCTATCAACGTAACACATGTTCCATCCCGATATACCATACCGCACAATCATTAGAGTTGTGGGTCATCGCCCAACATACCTCTAAAACACCAAGCATAATGGACAACCCGGTGTCCTTGCTCAACTACAATGCAATCATAAACCATTAAGACTTATTCCACACCCTCAGGGTGGGTGTGATCATGCCTACACCACATCACAACATCAAGCGAGTAGTTTCCTCAATGACTACTCTTACCACCAATCACTTGGCCTTAGTCAATCCAGCGATTATACCCGGAGGGTATCATTACTCGAAAAATGTTTACCTCTATAACATGATGCGGTACACTCACTGGTACAATGCATCCAATGTTTCATCGAGCAAACCTGCTCGGCAAAAGGTCTCGTCAACTAGTGACCCAGACTCTACCACGTGCTCACCATCGGCATTCAAACCATATAACCAAATTCACAAACATGAATGTATTATTCACCATGACGACGCCACGCGTCCACATAAACATCCCAAATAACATCGTCAAACATATGACGATACATGTCGATATACGACACTCATAATCCCATCGTCAATCACATGACGGTATAAACAACACATAGTATTCACAATAATGATAACAAAAGTAATATGCCATACCTCATCGCTATCAAGATAGCGGAATACCTGTATCCATCGTCCATCCGAGGTACATAAGAGGCATCCATCGCTCGTAGGCGGCATAATCCAGTGCTACACACATAGCGGTATAATCCATCGCTATAGAGTCGGCGGTATGATCCCTCGCCATAAAGTCAGCGGCATGAAACATCGTTATAGATGTCCGGCGGTATGAACCATCGTCATAGATGTAGCGGAATGTACCATCGCTATATGATACATGGCGGCATAAGCCATCGCCAATAGAATACCCGGCGGCATGAACCATCGCCAATAGAATACCCGGCGGAATAATCGCGGACTCAAGAGGTACTCCCACCCATGTAGTACTTCATTCCCGATCGCATCGCTACGTCATGACAGCGGCATCATCGCTTCGACGTGACAGCGGCATGTATCATCGCTTCGACACGACAGCGGCATCTTCGCTTCGACATGACGGTGGTACCATCACTTCGACGTGACAGCAGCATTTACCATCGCTTCGACACGACAGCGGCATTTACCATCGTTCCGGCATGACAGCGAAAATACCCCTCGCTTCGACATATTAGCGGCATAATATCCCTCGCGATAGTAATATG
Source organism: Haberlea rhodopensis (assembly GCA_907163345.1). Lineage (NCBI taxonomy): Eukaryota > Viridiplantae > Streptophyta > Magnoliopsida > Lamiales > Gesneriaceae > Haberlea > Haberlea rhodopensis. The sequence goes on along the minus strand of CAJQUN010000004.1, from coordinate 21,624,106 downwards.
ACAGCGGCATTATCCTTCGCTTCGACATATTTGCGGCAAATATTCTTCCTCGCTATAATATGACAGCGGCAAGTATTCACATTGCTACGCCATGCATGAAACCGTAATGCATAACCCGTATTCTAATAATTGTTTCGGCATGACAGCGGCATCATCGCTTCGACGTGATAGCGGCATTTACCATCGCTTCGACACAACAGTGGCATCATCGCTTCGACGTGCATGCAACCGTAATGCATAACCCATATTCCAATAAACATCGCCATGAGTGTATTTTAATGCACCTCGCTCCAACATTTAGCGGCAAAGCACGAAAATCATCACTCCGATGTATATCTATGCAACCGTAATGCATAGTCCATGTCTCGTAAGACCCTGCAACCACCATGGTTAGCAATAACATATTCCATTTATGAACACATATCATAAACGCACGTAAGCAATATAGTTGTGCCACGCAACACTAACTACCATCATGCATAAGTATGTGCTTCTCATTCCCATTATCATTTTCCTAGGCCCTCAACAGCCCCAAAGAGCTAACCACTGCTCTGATACCACTAATGTAAGGACCCCCGTGCCCTTAACCCGTTATTAGTGTATTAAGCCATACCATTAGTGCATATAATCATACTATCATGGGGAAAACCATATGCAAGTGCAACACCATATACTATCCAGAAAATTTCTTGCATTCAGTCCGCATAATATTCGAATTCCCCAACCAAGATTATTTGTATAACATGCACCCTCATAAATACACTAACATGCTCTCATTTCATTTAGCAATTCCATATTTAATTGCATGCAAACCATAAACAAAAAGAGAAGATGTCGTAGCCCATTTATACATCCCATATACACGTAAAATGTACTCAAATAAGAGCACCCAATAAACACGCGTGTATCTCATGTATAAAATACTCTATCGGATACCGTTATTGGTGCTTCAATCCTGGAAACACCTCCCAAGCGCAACTCGATCTCAACTCTGGATCTAAGCGCCTATCCAATCAGCTCTGGTACCTCGACCCTGGAAGTACCTCTAGTCAACAGCTCGAGCTCAACTCCAAAGCCGCTGCTACACCTGTATCACCTGCCCCAACAGAGACAGCCCCCACACGGGGTGAGCATACCAATACCACCAATCCAATAAACATAACATTGCAATTCATAATTTACAGACTGTAAATGCCATAATTTAAATGATACTCCCTGGATGGTATCACCCTCATCCGGTATCCCCTGTATTGTCCCTGTTCTCAAAATAACCAAACTCATCAGATTCCCAAAGCCAGTTAATCGGCACATGGATTAACTAATACCGTTTTATTATGCCAGTTCCATAACCAATATGGTACAATTATTATATAAAAGACCGTAGATGTCACATATATCAAATGAATGGTTCCATGTTCCTATTTCATTGCTCGCTCCACAATAGCGGCATTCTAAACCCCGCGCACGCTCAACAATAGTGGCGTCATAACTGATGGTCTCTCAACGGCGACAGCATCCCAATTCATTTCTCGCTCAATAGCGGCACCATATGGTTCCCAATGTATAATCCATTTGACATAAATACCATTTACCATGCATATCATTATCCATTTATAGCAAGTATCATGCATCATGCATTTCAATACCTATTCGATGCAATTACCACATGCCACATATTTCCATATCCATTTAACCAAATACCACATGCCATGCATTTCCATATCCATTTAACCAAATGCCACATACCATGCATTTTACAGTTGCAACATTATAATAGGCTATGCTCGTACGTCATACGTACCTTGAGTTTCCGTAGTCCGAGCCAAACCTTGCTTTAGTTCCATGCCTCGAGAAAGATGTGCTAAAACGCATAAACAACCCACAATCAAGCATAAGCATGCAACCACGTGCCCAAGCACGTTCAAAACTCCCAAACATATCGTCTATCCATGACGATTACCAAATTATAAAAGTTCCCGGCTAAGCATGTATAATACCCCAAAAATATTGTCAATCCATGACAATTAACCTTTTAAAATAACCCGGGGCGAAGCATGCAAGACACCCAAAAATAGCCAAGAAACAACAAAAGAGGCACCAACAAACTGGCCATCTCGATCGATCGAAATTTCATTTCGATCGATCGAAAACCACCCTCCGATCGATCGGTCAAAATACCGATCGATCGGTCCACTGTTCCAAAGTCACTAAAAACATACTGCCATGCTCGATCGATCGAAAATATTTTTGGATCGATCGAGCAGCCCTGTATACACGAGAAACCTCCAAGAATGAGCTCCTTTCAACACCAAATCACCTATAGCTCAAACCCACTTCGATTTACAACATAAAACCAACCAAAAACCATCTAAACACTACAAAACCTAACCCCCAACACATACAACAATGTTAGAACAAGATCTACCCCTTGAACCCCAAGATACAACACCAAAACCAACTAATATACAACAAAACTTTGCTAGGTTGGTAGCTTACCCTTTGAACTTCAAGATTCTAGCAAGAAATCATGAAAATGGCTCTTTTCCAAAGCTTTCTCCTTCCTTTCATGTTGAGGAACGAAAATGGTGGGTTTGGATGAGGTGATGGCAAGGTCAAGATAAAGGTGATAGAATGAGGCGGATGGGATGTAAAGGAGGGGGATGTTTCTTTTAACATTTTTATAACATGCATCCAATAATTGTATGGTATGAAAATTATGTCCAACATGACATTTCAAAACCCCTCATCCAATTATGCATTAAGACTCACATTAGTCATGTTTTAATTAAATACTTAAAACCCACTCCGATCAAATCATACCAATAACCAAAATTCCCAACATGCAACGAATGCATCCCGGATCCCGACTCTCACCAAAAACCTAAATCATAGGTTTTTCACCAAATTGAGAATACAATCTCGACCTTTGGATCCAACGATCCTAAATGTCCGATTTACAACCTCGGGAGACCCAAAACCGCAATTAATTCCTAATTGCCACAATATAAATCCATTAAGGATTAATAACCCTCCGGGATTAAGACTAATAATCCCAGGACATCACAGGTTCGAAAACCCTATCCCTCATGTGGCTAGCCGTGTGTCATTTGTGATGGTGATGGCCGAACCCGCGTGATATATGGTTCGATTTAGCCTTCTTGTATCATATACAATAATTCGCCAATTTATATCAACTATGATTTCATGACAATTTCACAAATTCAATTTAATTCATATCATATATGAATTATACAGTTTTTAAAGCATGCAATACAAATCTGAATATGATTAAACTATTTAACCACATAAATCCGATATGAGCCTTGTACACGGCTCTGATACCACTGTAAGTAATCCAACAAGCATGGAACGCAGCGGAATTTAAAATTTTGGATTACTAAAACCGTGGATCTATACATAGGGGTTCATATCGGATAAAGGTTTACTAAAGTCTCACCATTGTAGCATGTTTGAGCAGATTCCACGAAGCAGCACCACGTCCAATGATTCCTTCGAGCCACTATCAAAACTTAGCGAGTTTTGCCTCTACGGTATCCACACGATCAAATCGGGCAAGGGACGTTCAAGAACAAGTTGCTAGACTTGTTCTTAAACAAACAAAACCCTCACGGTTACTATAACCGAACAAGCACGGCCGTGAAGATCAAGGCGGCGGCGGCGATGATCTTTGAACAAGCGGCGGCCGAGAGCTCCTTGAGGTTTTAGGTTTTCTGATATTAAGTGTTAACCCTATTAATCACCATGTAATCAAATTATATATGATTTAATTAAAGGCTTTCATAAAGCCTCATGGGCTTAAGCCCATGATTTTAATTTAATCCTTATAATTATTAATTAAGCCTCCTCTTAATTATTTAATTCATCTCATGAATTTAATTTCTCTTATCGATTTAATCGTTTGTGCGACCGATAGGATCTTGTAATGTTGGTAGTGACATAAAATCTCATTTTATGTCGCAAGCATTGAGCGGTATCTAGCAACACATCAATGCTACCCAAATTACAAGAATGTCAATGACTCGACATAACCTTTAGAACTTGTGATAATATTAACCATGTGTAGGGTCTTCCTACCTTAATATCAATTAGTACACATATAATGGACAGAACATGCATTTATAACCTCTTAAGGGTTCCGGTTATAGCTTAAGCTAAGAAGATTACAGGCCAAAATAAAATTTCCAAAAGCTATTAATTACATTCCCATTAATGAATGTTAAAGTTATAGGTTTACACTACTCCTAGAGTAGAGACTATCAAAATCCTGCATCCTATATTCATCTTGCTCCTTTTAGCTCACATCCTCAACCCGACCCTAAGCTCTTGGTCCAAAAGTGTACCTACAGGGATAACACATCGTGAGCACATACATATTTACTTAACATGATAGAAAAGACATACAGTAATGCATGGCATCTTAGTTAAGTAAAAGTTATGGGTCGTTCTTCAACTTCTTTTGTTATCCCTGATGTATGAGGGCATCTTACCCCATTGTATGGCATCTTACCATAACATACCGTCGTGTGGCATCTTACAACAGGGGCATCTTACCCCATCATAAGGCATCTTGCCATATCATAACATTATGTGGCATCTTACCACGTGGGCGTCTTACCCACTCACATACATTGGGTGGCATCTTACCACATGGGCGTCTTACCCAATCATAACATCAACATCATAAACGTCATCATAAACATCATCATCGTAAACATCATCCTAAACATCATCATTATAAACATCATCGTAAACATCATCATAAACATCATCATTATAAACATCATCTTAAACATCATCATAAACATCATTATAAACATCATTATTATAGGCATCATCATCAGAGGTAGGAGTATGGTTTACCGTCCGGTGCCCGTACGTTTCTTACGTACCTTTTCAAAAGAGGATGAGTCAACAGACTTTATCTCCTTGATGGTGTCGGTACCTGGGATGGCTCTACAAGACCACACAATACCATATTAGATGCCTCAAAACCATCTCACATCATAAACTTAACAAAATAAAACATCATTATACTTGCCAACTTTTTGCCTCTCTCGATCGATCGGCCCAAGGTCTCGATCGATCGAGACACTGTGCACAAACAGTGCCTTAGCATTCTGTCTCGCTCGATCGATCGAAACATTTTACCGATCGATCGAGGAGCTTCACCGATCGATCGAGAAATCCTTCGATCGATCGGCACCCAAAATTTCAAAACATGATTTAGACATTCTGTCGCTCGATCGATCGGGACCAAATCTCGATCGATCGAGAGCTCTGAAAAATCGGGATTTCCCCAGTTTTTGAGCACCTCTTTTTACACCAACATTTCTACTTCATAACACATCTTTCTTGCTGAAACAAACATGTAAAGAACTTCATAAAATATCCATGTAGGTACTTAAATCAAAGGTTTAACAAAACCTAAGCTAACATGCATCATAACATCATCATAATCTTCATCCTCAACCAACTTATACAGAAACAGGGCATGTTCTTCCTTGCCCAGAATTTCGAGCACTTACTTTCATAACAAGAAAACCAACACATAACGTAAGTAATATACTCGAACAAACATGCTAGGAGCTTCATAACATTAACATGTAAGCACCTAACCCAAGGTTTCGTTCATACCTCCACTAGCATGCATAGAAGTCTCACTACAAAACCCAACTCAACCCGAAAACCCAGAAAACAGGGTCATGGATTACCTCACTCTTTTTGCTCCCTTTTTGGCAAGGATTTCTCACCACAATCCACAAGCCAATCTCCACCTTCTGTAGCTTTTCCAGGACGATTTTGGGGAGAGGAAGGGAAGGAAAAGTGTCTTGGAAGCAAAATGAATGGAGTATGGGTGAGGGATCTGATGGGATATGGGCTGCCAAGTGGGGGGCCGAGTGGCAGGGGTAGGTGGTGTAAGGCCCCGATGCTAATTAATCCGGATTAACGATGATTAAGCAAACCCGGGTGACTTTAAGCTGGGTTTCAAGTTGAGGTGTTCCGGATCACAACGCCTAATTATAATCGAGATAAAACACATCACAAATATAATTTGCATGCCATAATTTTCGGCCAATACATGCAAAATTCATCACTTAAATTATATTTGGGACACATGGGTTTATTGGGGCATGGAATGACTTAAAAAATTCATAAAATTGGCCTTGTTTCCATCGCCCCTCACCTATTTCAAGGCATGGGATTGCCTTTTACTCCAACAATCTGATATTCCCTCTCACTTTCCTCACTCCCACAAGCAAGCCATCCTCTCCTCCTTCCTCCATTAAATTCGAAAAGCTCCACCTCCTTTTCCTCCATTAAAACATGCTCAAATCTTGCATGCAAGTTAGGAATTGGATAGGATTTTAGAAGAGCTTCAAGGCTTTGGGTATTTTTGAAAGCTTGGGAGGTATATCATTCCCTTTATATTGTTAATCTTTGATTTTAGTTCTGATTGGGTCGATTTTAGAGTTATGTTTATGAATAAAGAGGTGAAACTCATGCTGCCACGAGTTTCAGCAGAAACTATGGTTGCATGCAGTATATGGCTCTGTATTTTCGACTACCCTAACTTCGGAATCTTACTGTGAGCCTCAAATAAAAGTTGTAGATATTTGAGTTGTTGTTCTGTGGCTGAAATTTGGGATCATTTGGAATTGATTTGAGTGAGTTACGCCCATTTTACTAAACTATGCCAGATTCAACTCTGCATGTGCTGGAAATGCACATGCAGTGTAGAATTCCGAACTTTTGACAAAGTTTAATTTCGATTCTGTTGTCGATTTTTACATGACCTTGTAGATATTTTCATTCTCTTGAATTTAAAAAAAAGAATGACTTATTTTGGACTTATTTTCAATTAAATATGAATTTTATACTTTATGTGTGCAAATCATGTTCTGCATGTGGGCGAAAATGTTATGCAGAGTGTTGTTCGAGTTCCTGAGCATTTTCGGCTAGGAATTTCGAAAACTCTCCAGAAATAAGTATTTTAGTACTTTGAGTTTTCTGTCATTGTCCACTGGAATTACCCATCTTTGTTTTAAAATGAAAAAGTTATGACGAATTTACAAAAGCTGCTCGAGATTGAAAACAGAATTTCAAAAGCTGGGTATTTAGTGTTTTAACTACTTTTACTGGAAGAATTAGCCCGACACTATTAGACAAGAAAATGAAGTCCTTTGAGTTTTGGAACTTTGAGCACTGGAATCGGGTCATTTGGAAGTCATATGATTTTATTATGAATTTTCTACTAAAACTGGTCAGTCTGATTTTGAAGGAAAAATCAGTAGGAAAACACCTTTAAAAACTTATTTTAGCTTTTGTGTCATTTAAACACTTAGTGATAATTTTGTAGTATTTATGACCAGGTTAAATAATTTCGGGACTATTTTGGAGCACTCGGTAAATTATTACTGGTCCGAGGTACGTAGAAAACGGGTTTTATCACAATGTCTGGCAAAGACATGTGATGTTCCCGGGTATGATTTACTTGTCATTACTTGCTCCTTATGTGACTATGTGATAAGTTGATTTGCAGTATGTGAATTACATGGTACATTGACTGCATGATATATGATGACACGAGATTTGAGGTGCATCACATGAGATTATGATATTGCATGATGCATTGACACGCATGGACATTGAGCATGTCATGTTGAGCCTATTGATTCGTTATTGGTACCTATATCTTTTCTTGGTATGAGTGATGCGTGTCTGGGGATGATGGGCAGCCGTTGGCTCGGCAGGAGTGAGAGTGAGCTGAGGGATGCCGGAGCGACGAGCGTGCCGACGTCGCCCAGACACGAGGATGATGGACCGCCGATGGCTCGACTGAGAGATAGATCGGAGCGCGGAGCGTGTCACATCCTGCTCGAGCACTGATGAGTGATTGATGATTTCCTTTGGACCCTTGAGACAGGGATATTCGAGATTTGATACCCTTCATATGCATTTGCATTCATGCACGGCATGCATCGCATGTTATTTGTCATACACTGTGATTTTATCTGTTTCTCGTACTGGGGTTCTGACCCCCTTCGCGGGGGGCTGTCATGTCTTTGTTGGATGGACATGACAGGTATTGCAGGTGGACGTACTCTGGATGCTCGAGATGAAGCATCGATAAATACCAGAGCTCCTTGAGAGCGAGCTCAGGTATACGATTTATGTTTTGAGTCCCAGTAGTTGTTTAGTATTTTTACTTATGTTTTAAATTACCGGGGTATGCCCTGAGTATCTGTATTTTTAAGTATTACTTTACTGAGAATTTATACGTAATGCTTATGCGATGAATATCATGTTAGATGTAAAATTGGAAATAGATATTTTCACTATTCGGAAATGTTTTAGAAACAAAATGCGAAAAATTTTGAGGGTCACTTTTTATAACTTTTTAACTAAATCTTCCGCTGTTTACGTTAATATAACAACCGTGTGTTAATTAAACGTATGATTAGGACCGGGCCCTCACAGTTGGTATCAGAGCATAATCTGGGATATGCTCGAACTAGAGTTAGGACACTGAGTATAGACACAAATGAATTGTTTGTGTATGTGTCTGACTATCTGATTTATATGCTCTTGCCTGCTATGTTTACATGTTCGATAATGAGATTTTATGCATGTACTGGATTAGTAAGCAGGAATAATGAGATGTCATATCTCTGAAGATTTTAATATGCCGAGTTGCATATAATCTAGAGAATGTGAATGCTGAGTTGCATATATTATGCTGAGTTGCATATAATTTTGAGAATTTTATCTGTTAGCACTGATAGTTGCTGATAGGATGTTGATGTAGAATGAATGATGATAACATCTATGACTTGAGATGTATGAATTATGTTGGACAGTTAGTGTTTGGACAGGTAGCTGTGATATAGACTTTAAGAGCTACTATTGAATCTGTAGACACTATAAACTGTTAATGGAATTATAACTTAGTGATATGCATCCGTTATTGGGAATTTTATTTATCACTTTGGGACTTATCCTTGTGAATAGTGGGATGACACTAGAACTAATTAAAATGCTTTTTGTCGATTGACATTGGAAATTTAAGTCTGAAAGACCAAGGTTATACGTATGAGTTTACGTCAAAACCTGTGTGCGCTAAGATGATAATTTAGAACTTGAGAATATTGAAACTAGCAATATTTCAACTGAAGAATGGAATGTAGTTGTTGTGAGAAACAACGAGAATTGGTTTGAATGAGGACTTGGTTTATGGAGACTGTCGCAATTCAGTTCCAGTTTTTGTGTTCAAACTATGAATAAATACCACAATATGAACTCGTCTAAATGATATATCTAGAGTAATGGTAGTGATGGAAGATGATTTTTCCTCTTTCTGATACGGGAAAATATGTTTACGAGAATGCCATGTTGATGACATAGAAAACGTTAATTGATTATCGTGGACTTGAAAAATGGAAATATCTGCTTAATCTCAATAGCTATTCACTAGTGAAGAGATTAGATTTTGACTAAGGAATAAGACACCAATGTGGTGTGAAGTAGTTAGAACTGGATTAAAGATTAATGAAGTGACTATCATTGGGATAATCCCAGTAGTCCTAGAAAAGCTTCAGAAGTATCACTCCAATTTATCCAGCTCTAGTAGTTCTGGAGGTACTATGAGATTGTAGAAAACCAAATTTTTTGTGGTCACTGTGGATGTAAATATCTACTGGTCCATTTGAAAGAATAATAAGAACTGATATTGATTGTGGCCAGTCAGAGCATGTCTGTTACTTACTCGGGAATAGATGCAGCCATAACAACAAATACCCTGAGCTAGGGGTAGATATCATGGTGGTTATTCTTTACGACCACTCAGTTTCAGCAGCAGTTAATTACCTGTAGACCAGAGAGTATACCCTGACAATGGGATTGAGATGTCTCCAGGATATATAACCATTTCGATTTTGGCAATGATAGAGATGCTAGTGATCACAGATACATGTTGTGTATTGGTCACACGGCACGAGTTTGATTTGAGATAAAATCAGTGGTTTCATATATTACATCAAATGTGCATTAATAATGATGGTTGGGAAAATACATCAGCAGTGATAATTATTCTATCCACACTTGTAATAGTGAACTGCAGATTACAGTTTATTGATAGTGTTGTGGATTTGAATTAAATGATGTTGTCGAAATATGGTTTTGATTGTATCAAGGCATGGATACTCTGATAAATTTTGAGGATATCGTAAGTTGATTTCCTGGTATAATGAATTTTTAACCGTCTTCTGGATACAAATGAAATGTTTATCGCCACGAATAGCAAGCTAATATACTGATAGTATCAGCTATGACAATATTGTGGTTGCAATACTTGGGAAACGAGAGATATTTGATAATTAGCAGTTGATGCTTATCCAAAAGAGTCGAGGTTGACTGATATTATAGAGGTAAGAAAACCTACCAAGTTTTTCTTGAGGAAATGAAAGAATTTTCACTAAAGAAGGAAATTGATTTTAACTATTCGTTGATGACAAGGAATAGATTTGATATCGAAAGCACTGTACGGAATGTCATCAGCAGAGTTGACAGATATATGAATAGTTGCTGAATATCCTCGATACTAGTACATATGTCTGAGTATGTCACCTTGAGGGAACATCGGTATTGTTCGTGAAGAAGAAAAATGATATGATGAAGATATGTATCGATTAAAGGTAGTTGAATCAGGCTATTGTCAAGACTAATACCCACTGCCTAAGATCGAAAAGTAACTGATCAAGTTGTAAGGAACTTTAATGTATAAGAAGAATGATTTTTACTCTAGTTACCATCAGTTTGTGTCAGAAGAGAAAATGTTTCTCTAGGCAATTGGTCAAACCAGATATAGACATTTTGAATTTTGGAAATGCCGTGTGGTCTGACAACCATACCAGTAGAGTTATGAATTTGATGAATAACATATTTCGTAACTTTTGGGCGGAATGTAATCATATTCATCAGTGGTATACTAGTGTATACGAGATCGGAAGGAACCACACAGAACATCTACGATTTGTTATTCAGACGCTTCGTGAAGCTCAAATTGTATACCAAGTTATCGAACTGTAAATCTTGGTTGAATTGAGTGTTGTTTTGGGATAGGTGATACCATCTCACCAGATACCTGTTGATTCCAGTAAAGTAAAGATAGTACTAAATTGGGCTAAGACCAACCAGTGTACGCAAGATACAAAGTTTTACGAGTTTGGCCAGATATTACAGGCTTTATGGAAGGATGAACCAATTGACCAAGAAGAAATTTGAGTTTCATTTGGTCAGATGAATGTGAAAGCGGTTGTCATAATTAAAATGGGAGTGAACTACAGCCCCAATGTTGATGTGGTTAACTGGTTCAGGGAGATATGTAGTTGTGCAAATACGTATGTTCTAATGTATCATGAAAAGATGATTGCATATTCTTGAGATATAAGCGATGACTGGATTTATTAAAGAATTTGACTTTGATAGTCAATATAAATCAAGGAAAATGAAACTAGTAGTAGATGCACTGAACCTAAAAGTGCAAGGTGCAATGGTAGCATCGATGTTTGCTTTGCAGTTTGATAACCTATGATTTTGACGATCGGAAGAACTCGAAGGACAGACCCATACAGATATTGATTGAAGAAATTGGTTCTGTCTCATCAACCGAGTAAATTTAGTAGGCCATTTAGTGGTGGTTGCGAATGAACAATCAGTATATAGCATCGAATTTTACTGATTTGAAAGACGTATTACAACAGAAAGCACACTATAGAGAACATAGTGTTATTCTGGGAATGATGTGATGTATCATTCTTGAGATCCTATTTCTGACGGGATGGTATAAAGAAAGAATTTTTGAATTTTGTGGCAATTTGTTTGATATGCCAGTAGGTCAAGATAAAAATACGAGACCTAGTGGGATATTACAGGATTTGTAAGTATCACAATGAATTTGGGAAATTTCTAGTTTTGAGCTTTATAGCTCAAATATTTACAAACAGAGATTGTGAAACAAGTTGAATCGGAATTGATTGACTATTCAATACAAGATATTGATTTCATATGATAGTCTATATGTCTATGAGAAGACGACATGTTTAAGATATTGATAATGTGGTTTAGTTATAGTGAGTTTCTGTAATAAATGTATCTGATTGAGATCTGATGATAATATCAGAATTCGAAACTATTTTTCAGAATGTAATGGATACTAAGTTAGCAATGAGTATTGCTTAGCATACCCATACAAATGGATCAACTGAGAAAATATCCAGACCTTGGAAGTTAAGTCTCAATTAATAGTGGTGATTTAGTGGGAATTGACAAAAATCATTATTCACCAGTAGAATGTTCCTATAATTTAAGTTTCAGAAAACTTTTGGGATGGCATCGGTTCAGATTTTGCAGAGCCAGAATTACCGATCGGTGATGTGATGATAGAAAATTGATAAGAAATTTTGGCATAACTTAAGGTTGTTGAGAAAAAATGCCAGGAACGATAAAATTTCTGCGAAAACGATTAAAATTTGGCTTGAGGTGAGCAGATTTTCTACGCCAATGAGAAATATATCGTTAGACTTCGAGTTGAGAATCAGGTAAATATGGAAATATTACATTTGCGATGATCAATATGATTCGTTAAGTGAGGTTTAATGTTGTCTCGATATTTTGAACTTTGTGGAATCATAGAGAACTTTGATTAAGTGGTAGATCGTTGAGACGAACACATCAGTTGTCATTGATACATGATGATCCTTAAGTATCTATGAATGAGATTGAGACACTCAGATGTTGTGATTTATTGAGTTATCCTCAGTTTTGCGATTTCGAGGACGAAATCTTTTTAAGAGGGGAAGAAATGTAAGGCCCCGATGCTAATTAATCCGGATTAACGATGATTAAGCAAACCCGGGTGACTTTAAGCTGGGTTTCAAGTTGAGGTGTTCCGGATCACAACGCCTAATTATAATCGAGATAAAACACATCACAAATATAATTTGCATGCCATAATTTTCGGCCAATACATGCAAAATTCATCACTTAAATTATATTTGGGACACATGGGTTTATTGGGGCATGGAATGACTTAAAAAATTCATAAAATTGGCCTTGTTTCCATCGCCCCTCACCTATTTCAAGGCATGGGATTGCCTTTTACTCCAACAATCTGATATTCCCTCTCACTTTCCTCACTCCCACAAGCAAGCCATCCTCTCCTCCTTCCTCCATTAAATTCGAAAAGCTCCACCTCCTTTTCCTCCATTAAAACATGCTCAAATCTTGCATGCAAGTTAGGAATTGGATAGGATTTTAGAAGAGCTTCAAGGCTTTGGGTATTTTTGAAAGCTTGGGAGGTATATCATTCCCTTTATATTGTTAATCTTTGATTTTAGTTCTGATTGGGTCGATTTTAGAGTTATGTTTATGAATAAAGAGGTGAAACTCATGCTGCCACGAGTTTCAGCAGAAACTATGGTTGCATGCAGTATATGGCTCTGTATTTTCGACTACCCTAACTTCGGAATCTTACTGTGAGCCTCAAATAAAAGTTGTAGATATTTGAGTTGTTGTTCTGTGGCTGAAATTTGGGATCATTTGGAATTGATTTGAGTGAGTTACGCCCATTTTACTAAACTATGCCAGATTCAACTCTGCATGTGCTGGAAATGCACATGCAGTGTAGAATTCCGAACTTTTGACAAAGTTTAATTTCGATTCTGTTGTCGATTTTTACATGACCTTGTAGATATTTTCATTCTCTTGAATTTAAAAAAAAGAATGACTTATTTTGGACTTATTTTCAATTAAATATGAATTTTATACTTTATGTGTGCAAATCATGTTCTGCATGTGGGCGAAAATGTTATGCAGAGTGTTGTCCGAGTTCCTGAGCATTTTCGGCTAGGAATTTCGAAAACTCTCCAGAAATAAGTATTTTAGTACTTTGAGTTTTCTGTCATTGTCCACTGGAATTACCCATCTTTGTTTTAAAATGAAAAAGTTATGACGAATTTACAAAAGCTGCTCGAGATTGAAAACAGAATTTCAAAAGCTGGGTATTTAGTGTTTTAACTACTTTTACTGGAAGAATTAGCCCGACACTATTAGACAAGAAAATGAAGTCCTTTGAGTTTTGGAACTTTGAGCACTGGAATCGGGTCATTTGGAAGTCATATGATTTTATTATGAATTTTCTACTAAAACTGGTCAGTCTGATTTTGAAGGAAAAATCAGTAGGAAAACACCTTTAAAAACTTATTTTAGCTTTTGTGTCATTTAAACACTTAGTGATAATTTTGTAGTATTTATGACCAGGTTAAATAATTTCGGGACTATTTTGGAGCACTCGGTAAATTATTACTGGTCCGAGGTACGTAGAAAACGGGTTTTATCACAATGTCTGGCAAAGACATGTGATGTTCCCGGGTATGATTTACTTGTCATTACTTGCTCCTTATGTGACTATGTGATAAGTTGATTTGCAGTATGTGAATTACATGGTACATTGACTGCATGATATATGATGACACGAGATTTGAGGTGCATCACATGAGATTATGATATTGCATGATGCATTGACACGCATGGACATTGAGCATGTCATGTTGAGCCTATTGATTCGTTATTGGTACCTATATCTTTTCTTGGTATGAGTGATGCGTGTCTGGGGATGATGGGCAGCCGTTGGCTCGGCAGGAGTGAGAGTGAGCTGAGGGATGCCGGAGCGACGAGCGTGCCGACGTCGCCCAGACACGAGGATGATGGACCGCCGATGGCTCGACTGAGAGATAGATCGGAGCGCGGAGCGTGTCACATCCTGCTCGAGCACTGATGAGTGATTGATGATTTCCTTTGGACCCTTGAGACAGGGATATTCGAGATTTGATACCCTTCATATGCATTTGCATTCATGCACGGCATGCATCGCATGTTATTTGTCATACACTGTGATTTTATCTGTTTCTCGTACTGGGGTTCTGACCCCCTTCGCGGGGGGCTGTCATGTCTTTGTTGGATGGACATGACAGGTATTGCAGGTGGACGTACTCTGGATGCTCGAGATGAAGCATCGATAAATACCAGAGCTCCTTGAGAGCGAGCTCAGGTATACGATTTATGTTTTGAGTCCCAGTAGTTGTTTAGTATTTTTACTTATGTTTTAAATTACCGGGGTATGCCCTGAGTATCTGTATTTTTAAGTATTACTTTACTGAGAATTTATACGTAATGCTTATGCGATGAATATCATGTTAGATGTAAAATTGGAAATAGATATTTTCACTATTCGGAAATGTTTTAGAAACAAAATGCGAAAAATTTTGAGGGTCACTTTTTATAACTTTTTAACTAAATCTTCCGCTGTTTACGTTAATATAACAACCGTGTGTTAATTAAACGTATGATTAGGACCGGGCCCTCACAGGTGGTGTAGGTTGGGTGGTCATGTGGTGTTTAATTGTGTCCCGGTATTAGTACGATGTATTAAAATATCCTCACTCGATATTTTATAACTTCATTTAAATTAATACATCCTTTAAAACACCTATCATGCCCCCTAATTAATTACACCACAACCCTTAACCTTAACATAAATCATCATAGCACATAATCATATAACATTTCGGGGGTATTACATTACTCCCCTACTTATAAGATTTCGTCCTCGAAATCCACATGCATCATCATAATGGAACTAAACATTAAAAACATACCAGAGAATTGTTCCGGATAGTGCTGCACCATATGCCGTTCCGTCTCCCACGTAGCCTCCTCGACACCCCGACGATCCCACTGAACTTTGACCATCGGTATAACTTTACTTCGTAGTCTGCGATCCTCACGATCCAGAATCCTGACCGGTCGTTCAACGTAGGATACATCTGAATCCAACTGCACTTCAGTAGGCTGTAAAACATGAGACGGGTCTGGCTCATACTTTCTCAACATAGAAACATGGAAGACATCATGAATTCCAGATAAAGACGGCGGTAGAGCCAAACGGTAAGCCAATGTACCAATGCGCTGCAAAACCTCATACGGTCCGACATATCTCGGAGATAACTTTCCCCGCATACCAAAACGGACCACACCCCTAAAGGGTGAGATTTTCAAGAAAACCTTGTCTCCTTCTTGGAATTCTAGCGGCCGTCGCCGCTTATTGGCGTAGGCTGCTTGCCTATCTTGAGCCGCTTTCATCTTTAAGCGTATCATCTTAATCTTTTCCTCCATGTCCTTAATCATATCCGGTCCTCCGACCGTTTTACTCGTCAAGTCCTCCCAATACAGCGGCGACCTACATCGTCGTCCGTAAAGAGCTTCAGAAGGGGCCATTTGAATGCTCGACTGATAGCTGTTATTATAGGAGAACTCTACCAGTGGTATAGACTCTTGCCATGGAGTATCAAATTCCAAAACACATGCCCTCAGCATATCTTCGAGC
Source organism: Haberlea rhodopensis (assembly GCA_907163345.1). Classification (NCBI taxonomy): domain Eukaryota; kingdom Viridiplantae; phylum Streptophyta; class Magnoliopsida; order Lamiales; family Gesneriaceae; genus Haberlea; species Haberlea rhodopensis. The sequence goes on along the minus strand of CAJQUN010000004.1, from coordinate 21,607,644 downwards.
GTCTGAATAGTACGCTCAGTTTGGCCGTCTGTCTGAGGGTGATAAGCTGTACTCAATCTCACCTCGGTGCCCAAAGCTGTCTGGAGACCTTCCCAAAAATGAGAAGTAAACCTTGGGTCTCTGTCAGACACGATCGAGACTGGAACCCCATGCAACCTCACTACATCCCGTACATATAATTGGGCCATCTTTAGATATGTGAAAGTCATGTTGTAAGGGATGAAGTGAGCTACCTTAGTTAGCCTATCCACGATCACCCAGATAGCATCAAATCCAGAGGTCGACCTTGGCAAGTGGGTCACGAAGTCCATAGATATATGCTCCCACTTCCACTTAGGTACCTCCAAGCTCTTCAGCTCGCCACCAGGCCTCTGCCTTTCTGCCTTTCTGCCTTTACTTGCTGGCAGATCAAACATCTCTTGACAAAAGTGATCACATCACGCTTCATGCGTCTCCACCAGAATTGACCGATTCAGGTCCTTATACATCTTTCTTCCTCCGGGGTGGATACTAAACCGGCTACTATGAGCTCGTTCTAAGATTCCTTTACGCAATTCCGGCGCATTTGGGACTACCCATCGGTTGTCCAGTCTTAAAGAATCATCTTCAACCACTCTAAACTTTGTTGGCTGACCTCGAAGTACTATTGATGACCATATCTGAACTTCATCATCTAACCTCTAGGCTTTCCTGATAGCCTCAAATACGTCTGGTTCGGCCAATAAGGTCGACACTCGCACCGGCGACGTGTCCACATCAAAGTCATAGCCCAGGTGGCAGTAAGAGGTCATCATCGCCGATAAACACATAGCGTCTTCAGCAGTACTCTTCACCTTCCTACTTAAGGCGTCTGCTATCAAATTTGCTTTACCCGGATGGTACTCAATCTCACAGTCATAATCCTTGAGCAAATCCATCCATCTTCTTTGCATATTCAGTTCAGCCTGAGTGAATAGAAATTTCAGGCTCTTATGGTCCGTGTAGATGGTAAACGTCGTACCATAAAGATAATGACGCCAAATCTTCAAGGCGAAAATGATGGCCGCTAGTTCCAGATCATGGACTGGGTTTCTGGTCTCATGAGGCTTCAACTGCCTCGAAGCATAAGCCACCACGTGCTTTTCTTGCGTCAACACACAGCCCAAACCTTGCAATGATGCATCTGTGTACAAGGCAAACTTCTTATTCTCAGAAGGGATCACCAATACAGGCGCTGTAGTCAAACGACGCTTCAGTTCTTGAAAACTTTCCTCACAAGATTCGGACCAAAAGAATGGGACTCCTTTCTGAGTCAGCTGTGTCAGCGGCTTAGCGATCTTAGAGAATCCCTCGACAAAACGTCGGTAATAACCTGCTAAGCCAAGGAAACTCCGTATCTCGGGTACAGAAGTGGGTGCTGCCCACTCCATTACAGCTTCAATCTTCCTGGGATCCACAGATATCCCGCTGCTAGATATAACATGACCCAAGAACACGACACTGCTCAGCCAGAACTCACACTTGCTGAGCTTTGCATACAACTGATGATCCCTAAGGATCTGAAGTACTGTCCTCAAGTGCCGTACATGATCCTCTTCGGTCCGGGAGTAGATGAGTATATCGTCAATGAAAACTATGACGAATTGATCCAAATATGGTTGGAACACCCTGTTCATCAAACTCATGAAAACAGCCGGGGCATTTGTCACCCCAAAAGGCATGACGAGGAATTCATAGTGCCCATACCTAGTCCTGAAGGCTGTCTTCTGGACATCATCTTCCTTTACTTGAATCTGATGGTACCCTGACCTCAGATCGATCTTACTATAGAGTCTCGTACCCTGCAATTGATCAAACAAGTCATCGATCCTCGGAAGTGGGTACTTATTCTTCACTGTAGCTTTGTTCAGTTGTCTGTAATCGATGCACAAACGCATCGAACCATCTTTCTTCTTCACAAATAAAACTGGTGCTCCCCAGGGTGATACGCTAGGGCGTATATAGCCCTTGTCAAGGAGCTCTTGCAACTGAATCTTTAATTCCCTTAGCTCTGCTGGTGCCATCCTATAAGGGGCACGAGAAATGGCAGACGTCCCCGGTAATAATTCAATCCCAAACTCGACCTCTCTCGTCGGTGGGAATCCGGGAATCTCCTCCGGAAAGACATCAGGGAATTCCGCCACTACGGGCACATCCTCAACTTTTACTTCTTCTTTATTTTCCGTAACATCAATGGCATATATGAGATATCCCGAATGGCCGCGTTCCAACAACTGCGCCATCTTAACAGCAGATATCAAAGGGATCTTAGAGCGAGAACCATCCCCATAGAACGTCCATGGAACTCCCATATCAGATTTAAACCGTACAGTCCTCTGCCTGCAGTTCACAACTGTCTGATACCTGTTCAGAACATCAATGCCCAGAATGCAGTCAAAATCTGACATTCCCAGAACAATCAAATCTGACCTTAGTTCTTTATCCTCAAAATAAATGAGGCCATCGAAGACGATCCGATCAGTAATCATACTTCTTCCAGCGGGGGTCGAGACTATAAGAGGCGTGGGCGACGGAGAAGTGCATATGTGGTGCCTTTCCACAAAACTTGTCGACACAAAAGAGTGACGCACCTGTGTCGATCAATATAAAAGCAGGGTGCGTAAATAAAAGACACGTACCCGCTATAACCTCCTCCGGAGCCGCTGAAGCCTGCTCCCTCGTCAATGCATAGACTTGTCCTTGAGGTGGCCCCATTGGCTGACCTCCATACTGTCGCGGCACAAATGGTGGTCTGTGCTGTGCTGTCCTATCCGCAGGCCTCCTCGCAGGACCCTGTTGACTTCCCCTGTTGGGACACTGTCTAGCAAAGTGGCCCTTGTTGCCACAAACATAGCATCCTACACAATCTTTCGTCAGATGTGGTTGCCCACAAAGAGTGCATTGGACCTTCCCGGATCTGTCTCCCTGAAACTGCCCCCTTCCAGATGGGGCATCACTCCTTCGTTTCCTTTCCATCTATTGTCAGACCTCTTACCACTGAACCTAGATGCCGATGTGTTTCCTCTTGATTTGAACTGCTCACCCCTTGGCTTCAAATTATCATGAGTGGATTTCTGAGGGGGTGCTGGCGGTGGTACCACATCAGGGTATGCACCCACTCCCAGTTCGGCTAGCTCAGCCCGTGAGAGTGCATCGTCAAAGCAAGTAGGGCCATAAGTAATCACCCTATCGTACAGCTCCGGCCTCAAGCCCTTCATAAAGTTCCTCATCTTTGCTTGAGTGCTCGTGGCGATGTGAGGCACATATCTGAGTAAGGAGCAAAACTGAAGAGCATAATCTGACACTGACATATTACCTTGCTTGAGGTGAGTGAATTCATCTTCCTTAGCCTGTCGTGCAGCAGCCGAGAAATAACGATTCAGAAAGCGAGTTCGAAACATTTTCCAATTAACTTCATGACCTTGAGCCTCTTGCTCTACCACGGTGGTCTTCCACCACATTAGCGCCTTCTTGGCCAATTGGAACTCTGCTAACCGTATCCATGCTGTCTTCGCACATGGGGCTGCCACAAAGATCTGCTCTATTCTTTCTAACCATTCCTCAGCTCGTTCCCCAGTTTCAGTTCCTTCAAAGGTTGGGGGTCGGTAAGCAAGAAACTGAGTTAAGCTTAGCTCCCCTGGCAACAACTGTTGTTCGGACGGTTCATCATCAAAAGCTGGCGGGGGTAGGGGATTCGTACGCCCCGCACTTGCATTGACGCTCACTGCGTCACCTACCTCCACGTTTGCTGCCATACTGCAACATAAGGGTTAACAACAAGATCCAAAAGCAGTTCATATATACATCGTTAGAAAGGCATAACATGTTAGCATAACAGTCATATACTTCATATGTAGCTTATGCGCAAAACATGTTTAAAAGCAAGCACCTAGCCAGCTTATTGCTAAGGCTACCCTTCCCTCATTCCCGGGTTATCTAACCACTGCTCTGATACCACTAATGTAGGGTCTTCCTACCTTAACATCAATTAGTACACATATAATGGACAGAACATGCATTTATAACCTCTTAAGGGTTCCGGTTATAGCTTGAGCTAAGAAGATTACAGGCCAAAATAAAATTTCCAAAAGCTATTAATTACATTCCCATTAATGAATGTTAAAGTTATAGGTTTACACTACTCCTAGAGTAGAGACTATCAAAATCCTGCATCCTATATTCATCTTGCTCCTTTTAGCTCACATCCTCAACCCGACCCTAAGCTCTTGGTCCAAAAGTGTACCTACAGGGATAACACATCGTGAGCACATACATATTTACTTAACATGATAGAAAAGACATACAGTAATGCATGGCATCTTAGTTAAGTAAAAGTTATGGGTCGTTCTTCAACTTCTTTTGTTATCCCTGATTCTTATTCATGTATGAGGGCATCTTACCCCATTGTATGGCATCTTACCATAACATAACCGTCGTGTGGCATCTTACCACAGGGGCATCTTACCCCATCATAAGACATCTTGCCATATCATAACATTATGTGGCATCTTACCACGTGGGCGTCTTACCCACTCACATACATTGGGTGGCATCTTACCACATGAGCGTCTTACCCAATCATAACATCAACATCATAAACGTCATCATAAACATCATCATCGTAAACATATCCTAAACATCATCATTATAAACATCATCGTAAACATCATCATAAACATCATCATTATAAACATCATCTTAAACATCATCATAAACATCATTATAAACATCATTATTATAGGCATCATCATCAGAGGTAGGAGTATGGTTTACCGTCCGGTGCCCGTACGTTTCTTACGTACCTTTTCAAAAGAGGATGAGTCAACAGACTTTATCTCCTTGATGGTGTCGGTACCTGGGGTGGCTCTACAAGACCACACAATACCATATTAGATGCCTCAAAACCATCTCACATCATAAACTTAACAAAATAAAACATCATTATACTTGCCAACTTTCTGCCTCTCTCGATCGATCGGCCCAAGGTCTCGATCGATCGGCCCAAGGTCTCGATCGATCGAGACATTGTGCACAAACAGTGCCTTAGCATTCTGTCTCGCTCGATCGATCGAAACATTTTACCGATCGATCGAGGAGCTTCACCGATCGATCGAGAAATCCTTCGATCGATCGGCACCCAAAATTTCAAAACATGATTTAGACCTTCTGTCTCGCTCGATCGATCGGGACCAAATCTCGATCGAGCGAGAGCTCTGAAAAATCGGGATTTCCCCAGATTTTTGAGCACCTCTTTTTACACCAACATTTCTACTTCAAAACACATCTTTCTTGCTGAAACAAACATGTAAGGAACTTCATAAAATATCCATGTAGGTACTTAAATCAAAGGTTTAACAAAACCTAAGCTAACATGCATCATAACATCATCATAATCTTCATCCTCAACCAACTTATACAGAAACAGGGCATGTTCTTCCTTGCCCAGAATTTCGAGCACTTACTTTGATAACAAGAAAACCAACACATAACGTAAGTAATATACTTGAACAAACATGCTAGGAGCTTCATAACATTAACATGTAAGCACCTAACCCAAGGTTTCGTTCATACCTCCACTAGCATGCATAGAAGTCCTCACTACAAAACCCAACTCAACCCGAAAACACAGAAAACAGGGTCATGGATTACCTCACTCTTTTTGCTCCCTTTTTGGCAAGGATTTCTCACCACAATCCACAAGCCAATCTCCACCTTCTGCAGCTTTTCCTGGACGATTTTGGGGAGAGGAAGGGAAGGAAAAGTGTCTTGGAAGCAAAATGTATGGAGTATGGGTGAGGGATGTGATGGGATATGGGCTGCCAAGTGGGGGGCCGAGTGGCAGGGGTAGGTGGTGTAGGTTGGGTGGTCATGTGGTGTTTAATTGTGTCCCGGTATTTAGTACGATGTATTAAAATATCCTCACTCGATATTTTATAACTTCATTTAAATTAATACATCCTTTAAAACACCTATCATGCCCCCTAATTAATTACACCACAACCCTTAACCTTAACATAAATCATCATAGCACATAATCATATAACATTTCGGGGGTATTACACCATGTAACTTAATCCCTTTGTCCTTTGTGTTTAGATTGAACACGAGTCTTGGAATAGTCATACTCGTATATTCAATCTCTATTTCTTGATCCCCAAGTAGAACTAGAATAAACGAATAAGCTCGATATCTCATATCGACTCATTCGGGCATGGCCATGCATTTTAGTTCTCACTTGATCAAGGGCCAAACATATCTCCTGTTATATAGGAGGGACAAATCCTATCTCGATCAGTCAACATTCCTCTACATAATTCGTAGTGTATCCAATAGTCGCCTTTATAGTTTACCCTGTTACAGGTAACGTTTGACAATATCAATATACATAACTCTTTATGTTGGGATCTCTGATGATCACAAGTCGTAAGGATTACATACATTATTATCACTATGAGAATTGCTTATGACACTCATATAACTATCCATGTAGCATTCTCATGGTGGGTCTGTCCAGTACATCGTTCTCTAACATGTACCCATGTGTTGATTTGATATCTCATATCAATGAACAATTCATCAATCAACACAGACTAGTCTCTATGTATTATCATTATCCTGAATCATGATAATACTTGACTAGGGACAATGTTTAAGAATAATATAATATTATTCTAAGGACATTAACATATATATTTATTCACATTGCACAGTTAAAAGAATAATATATAATAATGAATTGCCATTCATCAAATCATAAACATTGTATGTCAAAACAATCATCTAATGACTTGTCTTAGGGCATATCCCAACAACACCTTCCTTGCGAGGGAAGAGGTATTGATATACTTGTTGGGAATCTTGTAAGACTCGATGAGTTAATGCGCGTGGTGTTGATGTTGAGTTCACACAATTAGTCTTTGGTTCGTAAATCATTATTCTCTTCTGAGTGAGAATAACTGGGTGATTGACAAATAAGTTTGAGGCTTGTAGGTATGATTAGAGATACCCAAGTCGATTGTGGTTAGTTTGGCGTTGAGATATACATATCGGTATATGTATATTAGTGGGCCAGCATTGTTATGCTTGGATTGGTAAATCTCTGGTAAGAGATTGTGGTATTCTTGAGGTTGGTGACCTCGGTGGGACAATTTATTCTGAGAAATAAATTGTGAGGTATTGGTTGACCCTCTTTTGAGAAGAGGTTGTCGTGTTTTGGGTCAAGACGGTTCTTTACTGGTAATTGGATAGTATCCTTGTATTAGAATTTCTGATTCTAAGTGTATTGAGGGATGACTAGGATTCGAATTCGCTCGGTGTCTTTGTCGACACAAGTGGTGAGAATGCAATTGATTTTCTTGCATGTCCTCTATGGATTTTGAGACTTTGTGGAGTTTTCGGTATTGTGTTAGAAGCAAGATGTGATTCCTTGGAACACACTGATATTGACATCTTTGGAGATGTGTTTTGTGTTGATCGGTGGTCGTGGGTTGCCCGATCTGAGTTGCAGGTGGTACAACTACTCCTTGGTTGGAGAAGGATTGGAGAATGGAAACCAAGTTTAGTGAGTGCATACTGTCAGTAAACTGGTGGTTTCCTTGGTAGCGATGTATGCTTGACATCGTAAACTAAGTCGTAGAGATATCATTTAGACGATATCTAAGTTGGAATCAGGAATGATTCGATTGGATAGCAGTTAAGGTTAACGGACTGCTTTTGGATGGTTAACATTGGGGGATGTTAACATCTTTAAGGTTGTCATGGTTTGGGAGGATAACTCCATTCCATAATTTGGAGCGAGGTCGATGTCCTCGCAGTTGGTGTTCCGATCATGATGTATTTATGAATCGATGTTGCATACCCGAATTGGGTTGTGTGGTCTCGGCGGTATATGGAGTACGCTTGTGCAAATTTCGAGGATGAAATTTTATTAGTGGGAGATAAATGTGATATCCGGAAATTATTATGTTAATCCCGAAGTTATTATAATCTTTAAGGATTTTAATTGGAGTAATTATGAGATAATTACGGTGTTGAGATTCCGAGGATTTTAATCCAGTATCGGGGTTGTTGGATCCGAGGGTAAAGATTTATCGCCACTAAGGTGTTAAACCTTTAATCGTATTGGTAGTGGGATCTGGAGTTTGGGGAGCTTTGGATTGAGGTTGTTAATGTTATTAGTGAGTAGGAGACAATTATTGAACACAGATGATTTTTAATGAGTCAGGGTGCGAGTATTTGAGACTCGGTTTTTGGAGCCTTGGTAGTATATATACTAAATGGACTCGGTGTTCAGTAATTGCTTTTGTTCTCTCCCTCTCCTCTCTCTCTCTCTCCAGCAATTTCTCCCTTCCCTTTTCCCCCTTTCTCCCCCCATGGAAGAATCGAGCTAGGCTCGATCTCGGGACGAGGTTTCTCGAAGATATTTTGGTAATCTTCTTCCCCTCGTTATTATCTTCAATTTCGTATTAATTTTATTGTATTTGGTTAAGCATGGTATGGGTTTGGATTTTGGTAGATTTTGGTAAATCTTGGTTCTTGATTTAAAATGTGTTTTAACCCTGGTTGAGTGTCCTAGTGTGTTTATTTGTGGCTTAAATTGAATTGGAGGGAGTTTGGTTGGTTGTTGAGGTTTTGTAAGCTTTTAAAAATGGTGTTTTTTGGGTTTGTGCAGCGACCGAACGATCGGTAGTATTTTACCGATCGATCGGTGCAAATGCGTAGCGATGAGTAAAATTCTGACATTTTACCGATCGATCGGTAGCACCTACCGATCGTTCGGTATAGGCAAACGATCGATCAGTAGAGGCTACCGATCAATCGGTGCAATGACGTAGCCAAAATGCAATTTTTGGGTTTTTACCGATCCATGAGTCGGAGATTTTGGAAAAGTATTTTGTGTTGTGGTTTCGACGTATGCTTTGCCCGAGTCTTTTAAATGGTTAATCATCGTGGTTAATGATCTAGTTAGAGGTTTTATGCATGCTAGGGTATGTGTTTGTGGGCGCAAAATTAATTGTGAGTTATTAGCTGTAGTTAGCAATTAATTCACGGGATCTCGGGGCAAAGGCAGGTTCGGCTCTTGCTATTGGATCATAAGATACGTGTAACGTACGAGCATGGTAGATATATTATTGTCGTGCATGAATAATATATGATTGTTGTAAGAATTATGATGTGTGTTGAGTTATGTGGTGCCTCTATTGAGCGAGCAATGATTGAGATGTTGTCGATGTTGAGCAAACATCGGTTATGGTACCACCGCTGTTGAGCGTGCGTGAGGTCAAAATGCCGCTATTGAGGAGCGAGCGATTAAATATAACTATGGAATCAGTGGTTACGTATATGTAATATCTGTGGTCATTGGTATAATGATTTAATCATATTTGATTATGAAACTGGCATTGCAGGAATGATTATAGTTAATCAATGTGGGGATTAACTGATTTTGGGAATTTGATGGTTTTGGTTATTGTGAGAACAGGAACAGCACGGGGAATCCCATATGGGAATGATACTACAGGGAGTATCTTTTACATTTACAGCTTTATATTCTGTAAATTATGTTTTGTGTTATTGTGGTTATTGAGATGGTGGTATTGGTATGCTCACCCCTTGTGGGCTGTCTCTGTTGGGGTAGGTGGAACAGGTACAACAGTGGCTCCGGAGTTGAGCACGAGTTGTTGATCGGAGGTGCTTCTAGGGCTGAGGTACCAGTATCGGTATTGAGTAGGGTGCTTCATACATTAGATACCCATTCACTCATTCGATGTTGACATGTGAGCACTACTATATGTGTATATGGTTTGTATAAATGTTGCTAGAGTTCTCTTTTCATGTATGGTTGCATGCAATTAATTATGGAGTAAGGCATGATGAATTGAGAACATATAGTGTATTATGAGGTGTATGTTTATGCTAGTGAGACGGTATTGGGAATTGAACATTAAGTAGATTAATGTTGAATTTGTTTATAAATGGCACGTATGAGGATTCTCAATTGTTATAAAAGCATGCACCATTATTGTGATAATACACTAATAGTGGGTTAATGGCGTGGGGTCCTTACAATTCAACTACACTCACAGGTCGTAGGGTCAAGCGTTTTTTCGCGTAGGGTTCTCTTAGTAAAAACGCGCAGACAAGCAAGGAAGCAGTGTATAGGTATCAGAATAAAAACCGTAGGAATGTTAACACACAGATATCGCAAAGATAAATCTGGTAGTCAAGAAGGCTACCAGAAGACAAGTACTTGGCCAAACAGGAATTGTAAGAGATTAGGGTTAGGGTTTGCTCACACAAAACCAGGGGTTGGTTGTTGATTTTACCACCACGTGTAGCACCTTACCAGATCCACATAGGACCAACAGGGACCGCAACCAAAGGCAGAGAACCTGGCTATGATACCACTGTTGGTATCGAGGATTCTATCTTTGAGTTCTCCGAAGATCTCCTAGTATGTAGTGTACATGTAAAACAAGAACAGTATCGTGAAGGCAATAGGTATATTAACAAGCTTATAGACGATACATTACCAATCATCGGCTTTGATAAACACTTCCTCGCAACCAACGTGTAACGCAAACCAAGGTAAGGACCTCAAGGTGAATCACCGTAACAAACAACCTTAGCCTCAAGAACCACACCGAAAAATCGTAAGACCGAGGACGTTAGCTAGGGGCTAACTCGGACTTACCAAACACTCACAGAAGACTCTCGTTGGAGCTAGAACCTATCCTCACAAATCACGAAGAAGAAGCCCACACAGCTGACTCACAAAGAGCTAGAGGATTTTCTAGGGTTTGAGAGATCGGAGTGGAGAAGAAGAAAACTGAACTAGGGTTCGGGAAGAATGGCTCTGAATTTATACCTCGAATGGACGCATGGGATTGAGCATTCGAATAGACGGACATGATTAAGAGCGACGGAAAATTCCAGAAAGTGGACTCAAAGAAATGGGTCAGCTTGGTATTGGGCTATATCACAACAAATCCAAAATTTCAAATGCATTGTTGAAATAAAATATTACAATCCAGTGCAACCTTATTTTAAGAATTCGAACACATTAAATACTGTTGAATATGATGGTTTTCAATTGGATTCTCTTATTAGCCTCTATAAAGTTCGCGGATGTTTAAGCGAGAGTCAGTCAGGGGAAGCTGCCCTTTGGTTTTTTTTATGTCGTGTAGGCCAGCAACAGTTAAGGGCGAGGCAATATAGTATTTAAATGAATTAAGGTTGTGTTTGGATGTATTTATTTGAATGGAGGGCTTTGATATTTGAGAATATATTTGAAACTTGGATTTGAAATGACACTTATCTTAGAAACATTTCAAATTCAGCACAATTATCACTAAATTTTCATAAATTAGTAAAGATGTGGAATTGAAATACACCAAATATAAATTCATCCAAACAATTAAATGGATTTGAAAACAATGATTTGAAACTCAGGGCTCGAAATCCCTCGAACGAAATGAACCATAAGATTCTACAAAATATAGTATTCGTGAATTTATTTTTTTTGAAAAGGAAAAATTATTATATATAAGAGTGTACAAGGGCTACTCAACTCTATACAAACAACATAATTAAACCCAAACATTCAAGGTTACAAGATATTAAACATACTAACGGTTCTCTAAACCAATCAGAAAGAGAAAATTTGAAGTTAGACTTTTACTTCGCTTTAATCCACAGCCAAAGATGAACAATAAACGTTCGGTTGTGTTTTAAAAAAAAGAAAGAAAGAAGAAAGATAGTAAATAAAAATAAAAAAGAATATCCAAGATAAAGAATTAATGATAAAACATCTATTGGACGGTCATTGGTGGGCCCAATCTAACCAACGGCGTGTTATTGGCCCAAGATTTGCAGTGTTTGATCCACGATGACAAAGAGAAAAAGGTAACCGAAATTCACTCCATTTTGTTGTTGCACGGCGCACCCAAAATGCGACTTTTTTTTTTACTTTAAGAAGATAAATTATGATAAAAAAGCAATCGACATACCCAAGAGATAGATAAAGGGTGAATTATTTTGTTTGGATCTGAAATTTGTAGTGTTTAAAAACTATATGTGAAATATTGATATACTTCATGTAATTCAATATTTTTTTTTAAATATACAGAAGCTCAAGCGCTATATTTAAATTCCATGACTTCCCAAAACTGTTGACATTAGAATTTAAGAAAATCCGACTTTTTGCAATCTTTCTAAAATAATTGAGAGGATTTGTAAGGTGGAAGGAATCAACAAGAGGCCATCATGGTATTTAACATTTCTCGAATAAGCGTTTATCATATTTTCTTATCTATGTTATAAATATTTTTAGTTTCACAATGTTTGTTTCTTTGACGACTATGTGCATCAAAATACACTTATAATGTATTTACAATAATAGTACAGTTATAACAAGGGCCCTATTATTAACATATAATAGTTGGGGTCTGTGTTAGTCGGTTAATGACTGGTTTATTCAACCTCGTATTTGTCTTGGGTCGTGAATTTTTTTTTCCCCTTTGTAATGGATTTGAGTACCCCTTGTACTCTTTTTTTAAATAAATTTTTATCTTACCAAAAAAAATATATATATATAAGAGGGGCAATACGACTTGTGGCACATCCCCTAATTGTTATGCTATTTATCTTCCGTGTGAAAATGACAAGTCATGTGACGACTAAACAAAAGTGCAACTTGATAAATAATTGAATTTCAGAGATAAATATAAGAAAATTAAGATGGACGCAAAAAGAAAACTTCTCTTGCTCCCGCTTGTGGCACATGTTTGGTCCTCAAAATAATGATGAATCAAGTGTCACAATTGGAGAGAGGGGGTCAGCTTTTGGTTTTGAAATTTCGCATCAATAATTTGTATCTAACTTATAAAATCATGGGTGATAAATAAAAAAAAAAACAGAAAGAGGATATAAAAATAGGATATATTTTGCTAATTGTCTTTTCTGATATAGCAATCAAATCTTGATGTATGGGCTCTTGTATGATTTAAAATTTTTTACTTGTATTATTAAAATCAACTACAAATTTTGTTTTAAGGTCACGTGTTTTGATTTCTCTGAGTTATAAAATTATTTTGAGAAGAATTGTTTAAGGATCCATAATGTCCTACTATAGATTAATGAAATGTGGTGTTTAGGCTATAATATGTTTTTTTAAAAAAATCCGAGTTGCATAATTATCACAAATTTGATAAATCAACAAATACTCAAATATCACATATTTAGTTCTCGTTAATTGCAAGTTGGTACAATTGTTAATGATGAGATTGTTGGAGAGCAATAACTCTCCATATTTGTATATCGTTTGAAACATGATGTTTGAATTGTGTAAGATATGAGAGGTTAGAGTTGTAATATTATCGCAACTTATAGTGTTAGGTAAAGTGGTAAACAATCGATTCAATAATTAAAAAGCGATATATGAAATTTTAGAAAAAAAATTAAAAATGGATATAACTTTACTGGCTTGTACGAGAACAACTCGATCCTAATGGCCCTCCAGGTCAACAAGACTACAGTAATTGTAGGGGGGTCAGCAACAGTAAGTGATTGGTCCAATCCTTATCGGCTCCATTGAACTCAAAATAAATGGGACCCAAAGTTTAAATTAGATAAGCATAATGATCGTTTAATTTATTCCCAAGCAAAAAAACAACAATGTTTGTGTCATATAGGCGTGGAAATTTTCTACAAAATGGGGAGTAGAATTTTGCTTGACCATATATATGTATATATTAATAAGTTCCCATTTGTTTATAATTACTAGTAAGTTGGAATATATGTTATTGAAATGCAATAATTAATCTGATTGGAGAGCGATCGAAGCGTGATACTTAAACTGTTATATGATTTAAAAATTAGAGTTGCGCTGTTACCATCATCTATACCATTTGATAAAGCAGCAATAACTTATTTCCTACAATTGGTATCAGAATCATGGTCACATATTCAATTTTCATGAGTTGTAAAATAGTGCAATTATTGGGAGGGTGATTGTTGAAGTGTAAAATTGTCCCTACTTGCAGAGTGATAGAAGCGTGTCGCTTAAGCTATTTTTATCTGAATCATGGTCACATATTCAATTTTCGCGATTTTTATCCGCGCGCTTCCTTGCAAGATCCGGACGCAATCCACGACGAAACCTCATGTTCTTGGTATGGAAAGAAGCGCCTGGAAGAGACGAAGGCGGTGGCGGTTCGGACGCGCCGGAAGGAGCTCGGACGGCGGCGGGCGCGGCGGTTTAGCGGCGAGGGGTCGAGCATCAACGAAGGAAAGAAGGGATCGGGTGTTTTGTGCGTGTTTTTACATGTTTTTATGTGTGTCCGAAAATGCCCAACATAACATATTTATTTTTGTATCCTTGCCCGGTTTTGTACATTGAGGTGTCACCGGTGCACTGATAAATTAAATTTACAACTACCAATCGGGATTTATACACACTCCAAAAATCCAAAACTTAAATTCTTCATTTTAATTAATTTATCTCTAAAATATTATCGGAGTATATTTTACAACCTCAAATTATTTTATGATTCGATTAACTCGTCAGTTGACCTTCACTTGGTCAATTCCACTTCTAATTAATTCTAAAATTAATTATCAATAAAATCTAAATCATATTTAGTCCAACAAATGATTAATAATAATCTGGACATCACAAAATTAAGCCCTAATGCTAACTAATTGTGGGCTAAGAAATGGGCCACAATCCCAACAATCGATATAATATTGGGGGTTAAATTGTCACTAACTCAAAATAAGTTGACATAATACACTGTTAATTGTTAAATGTGTAAAACTGGGCATAGTTGTGATGCATCATGCATCTAATATATAGTATGCCCATGTATGTGCTAATTTCTGAATTTACTTACTCATTACGATTAAGCGTAATTCCGATTTTTTTTTTTTGAATCAGTCATTTCAAACCATGTGAGAACGTGTTTCACGTTGTAAAAGATCAAACTGCTATTCGTCTGCATATTATTTTGTAAGATTATTGTATTTATATAATGCAATCACTTAAATAAAGCGTGTAAATTTTTATATGGACCGGGTCCTACTATACACCAACACATATTTATATGTGTGCTGGTGTATGGTAGTCTCAATAAGGTGTATGTTAAGGATATATTTCATGCAGCACACACAACTATTATAGAATAGATCCGTCTGTCGTTCATGACTAAAGATTAGATTGATACCAGACATTATTGATATATCTAATATCATATAACAATACGGTGAACAAAGAACTAAAAATATAAAGAAGTAAATTATTGAATTAAGATCGAATTTAGATGATTAAAAGCCGATAGAGAGTGACTTGTAGGATTAATTTCGCAACTCTCGTATATGAGAATCTTCACCTCTATTTGAAGATGCATATCCCGAGCACCAACTGCAAATTTTACCAGATCCTTCCTCTCGATTTACCTCCTCAAGAATTGATACCCATCTTCCGATTTAAATTTATATATGTATTGTAATACTTACATTTTGGTCGAATTTCATAATAAGCTTCACATTATATAAATCATAAGATCTATTGGGGCAGGGTCCTATTATTTCTTTTATGTGCTAGAAGAACTAATTTGTATGATTAATAAGCTAACCCATTGTCACGGCTGAAAGTCTGTACAAGTACAACTCCTTATTTCCATCTGCTACGACTCTGCATTGCTATTGTATAAAAAAATAAAATTACGTCATTTCTATCAATGATGGTAGTGTTTGATCCTAATAACAATATTCGAGAGGAGTAGCTCAAAAGTTTGAACCGCTCGTAGTTTCTTTGGTTGAAAATGACTCATTCATATCCTTTACACTTTTATCTTTATAATTCTCATAAAACTAAATCCGTTTTCTTTTTCCAATACTTTTATTTTAAATTATTTACTAAATAGGAATCCATCTATAATAATGTAACCTTGGGTTTATCAGAGCAAATATTTGATGGTTTGGATAATCGATGAAACTAATTTCTAACTACTTAACATGCACATTAATCGAACCTTTTCCAATTAACATCATGGAAATAGAGCATGCTCTGGAGTTGGAAAATTAAAAAAAGAAACAAAGGGTGGCACGTGTCTAATTTAGTGCTGTCAGCTACGGACACTGTCCAATTTTGGTTAGTTAGATGTTATGCTTTTACGACCATAATCATCATTAATTTAAAACATAATATATTAATTATATATCAGTTATGATAACCCTTCGATGCTCAATTGATCTGAAATATTACATATAATTCATTATTGCCCTAAGATAGCATCAATTGTCAGTTATTTTGTCAAACGGGCACCACGGAGTTGGCAAATTGAGGGGATCAAAGGTATATTGTTAGACAAAATTGACTTAATGAATTGAAATTAAATATGAAAGACACAAGAAAAGTCGAATGGCAAAGAGAAAAACGAGAAAATTCGGGCTCCATAGCACTGCCCGGGAATTTCCCGGGCAGTATGAGAGGCGCTCTAGCGCCTTATAAGGGGTGCTAGAGCGCCCATGCTGCTGCTTGAAATTCCAGGCAGCAGCTTAAAAGAAAGGGAGGCGCTAGCGCGCCCCATAGAGCATATTGGACGAAATTTAACACCCCTTGATGATTGGGTGCAACTTTTAATGGAAAAATGGTGTCTTTTGATGGTATCATTTGCCTAAGTATAAATACAACAACCCAGGAGTTTTAGTATCAAGGTTTTTTCGAAAAATACACACCAAATTTGAGGGAAAAGCAAGTTCAAAGTGCATACATAATCATATTCATATTTGTTTTTGAAAAAAAAGGAGTTTACAATATTTGTGGTTGTTGAACTTGTGATTTGTAGTGCAACTATCACAAGTTGAAGTCGTTGTATCTTAGGAGAAGATTGTCATATTCCGTAAGCACCGTGTGCGGGGCAAAATCTTCTTAAAGATAAAGGATTCAACACTTGCCTCGACTTATTAGTGTCATCTATCACACCCGCTGTGCAACGACACGTTCAAAGGGACGAACGAAGAATTTATACCAACACATACTTTCTACACCAGAGTGGGTTCGAATCATAAGGAGGGTACTTTACCTTCTTCTAAGTTAGAATCTTGGTGGCTTCAACAGTTAGGGTTTCAAACCTTGATTACCTGATAGTGGTATTGAAGGATCGGGGTTGCTATCTCCAAGTATAGTCAATTGTAAGCCTGAAAATGAGTTATCAAAAAAGGAAAAAAAACATTTGTCGCTCTTTTTTGTTAGTTGACACTTGACAGGAAAAGTAATGTGAATACAAAGAAATACTTGCTCCTTCTCATTTGTACTGTTCTATGTTCCCAAAATTGTAAGTTTTGGCAGTTTCCGACGTGTCGATGCCCCTTTATTTCATTATACCGTCCTAATCTATTTATTGGCTACTCGTGAGGATTTTTAGTTTTGATGGGTCAGTCGGCCTGACGAATTTATGACAGCGAATTAGGTGTGATGGAGTGGCTAAAATTCAAGATCCGACCTTTAAAATTATGAAATATATATATATACTA